>CAWUFW010002297.1:1200000-1800000 GCA_963921515.1 Calotriton arnoldi | reverse complement strand
ATAGACCTAATGAGCGGTATTATTAACCCCTATTCTTGACTTAGCTGGGTGTTCCCCCTATAACCACACTGGTACTATTGGGCCCAATATTTGTAGTGTTCAATCTAGTCCAGCATAACAATACCTGGGATATGTAACACCCATATCTATACAGGTACCCAGACACTGCCCTGCACTATCCCTGTCTGGCGTTTCCCCTTTTCCCCACCCCCCTTTCTCCCCTCCTTTGTTGTATCTAACCTTGACACCACCACCTTTTTCTCTCAGGTTGGTTGGCGCGTGTACCTATGGCTAATTTAGCCCCGGACAGAAGTGGTAACATTTTTACCCTTTATTGGTAAGTGCCTCTTCTCCTGCCACTTTTTGAATATAAAAGTGTCTCATCTGTGTTGAACACAGTTCGCTCCACGGCTGTTTGGATGTGGTATAAACCAAGTTCTTGCATTCTCTTTTTCTTTCTTCTGGGTACTATCGGTGAGGCCTACTGGACACAATCATTCTGGTTCAGTATAGTATACTGAGGCACCTTTTAAATCACACATTTTGTTGTGCACTTTACACTGGTTGCAGTAGCTGCTCACTAATTGAACCTGATGAAAGCCGTGACACTTAGATAGGTCGTGTGGCGGAAACATGTTGATTCTGTATATGTAGTTGTCTCTAATGTTGGTCAGCTCCATTACCCAGCTTATTGCTTTTTAACTCTGCCGAATAAAGTTTGCTATTAGCTAGCCTCGCAGGCAATTTTAAATTCACTATCACTTACATTCGAGCACTGCACATTCTTTATGATTCTTTCATACTCCACGCTCACATAGGGTTTTTAGTACAACCCATTTGCCCAAACTGAAAACATCCCTGAGCTCCTCCCTCGTAGAGAGGGGGTTGTAGCCCGCGTTAAGACTAAGGGGTCGATTCCGATCTCGGCCGGAAGCGCACCTAACAGTATTCGTCCGGAAAAAAAACCAGCCGAATGCGTGTTTCCCGACCGATTCGAACACTCGTCTGAACGAACAAGTACGATGCGCATAACAGCCCAGATTCCGAGCGAGCCGTACTTACCCATTTCAGCTCCTGTTCCCCGCCCGAGCCGGATCCGTAAACGCCGATTCGAGTCGCACGGAAGCAAATACACAGCACCTTCCGGCCGGACGAGTACGAAGCGCCTTCCGTACGCGCCGACCCCGTCGCTACGTCCGGCACGTTTGAGCATCCGGGCGAGCCGTACATAAGCTCCATTTCGCGCCACCAGACGATCCACGGCTACGAGACGAACAAGCCTGCAACGAGTACGAGTCGAAGACACGAGAAACCCGAACGAGACGACCCAACCATGAATCCCATCGCGCAGGTCCTACCAATACTCTACATCTATTACCGGGACCGGCACGGACGCGTACGGCGCAGACGGTAAGTCAAACACCAACAATACTAACAAACGACACGTACCCGAAATATGTCACACACACATAGGGATGCACAAATGACGTACACTAGCAACAGCAGAACCATAGGGGCGGGATGGCCATCACCAATGCCATACACACCCATAGGGGGATGGATGCCTACCACTACCACCACCCCTACTCAGGGGGGCCTGGATGCCTGCCACTACCACCACCCCTACTCAGGGGGGCCTGGATGCCTGCCACTACCACCATCCCCACTCATAGGGGGATGGATGCCTACCACTAACACCACCCCTACTCATGGGGGCCTGGATGCCTGTCACTACTACCATCCCCACTCATAGGGGGATGGATGCCTACCACTAACATCACCCCTACTCATTGGGGCCTGGATGCCTACCACTACCACCACCCGTACTCAGGGGGCCTGGATGCCTACCACTACTACCACCCCTACTAATGGGGGGCTGGATGCCTGCCACTACCACCACCCCTACTCAGGGGGGCCTGGATGCCTGTCACTAACACCACCCCTACTAATGGGGGGCTGGATGCCTGCCACTACCACCACCCCTACTAATGGGGGGCTGGATGCCTGCCACTACCACCACCCCTACTCATTGGGGCCTGGATGCCTGTCACTACTACCATCCCCACTCATAGGGGGATGGATGCCTACCACTAACACCACCCCTACTCATGGGGGCCTGGATGCCTACCACTACCACCACCCCTACTCAGGGGGCCTGGATGCCTACCACTACCACCACCCCTACTAATGGGGGCTGGATGCCTGCCACTACCACCACCCCTACTCAGGGGGCCTGGATGCCTGTCACTACCACCACCCCTACTAATGGGGGCTGGATGCCTGCCACTACCACCACCCCTACTCAGGGGGCCTGGATGCCTGTCACTACTACCATCCCCACTCATAGGGGGATGGATGCCTACCACTAATACCACACCTACTAATGGGGGGCTGGATGCCTGTCACTACCACCATCCCCACTCATAGGGGGATGGATGCCTAGCACTACCACCACCCCTACTCATGGGGGCCTGGATGCCTGTCACTACTACCATCCCCACTCATAGGTGGATGGATGCCTACCACTAATACCACCCCTACTCATGGGGGGCTAGATGCCTGCCACTACCACCACCCCTACTCATGGGGGGCTAAATGCCTGCCACTACCACCACCCCTACTAATGGGGGCTTGGATGCCTGTCACTACCACCACCCCTACTCAGGGGGGCCTGGATGCCTGTCACTACCACCACCCCTACTCAGGGGGGCCTGGATGCCTACCACTACCACCACCCCTACTCATGTGGGCCTGGATGCCTGTCACTACCACCATCCCCACTCATAGGGGGATGGATGCCTAGCACTACCACCACCTCTACTCAGGGGGGCCTGGATGCCTGTCACTACCACCATCCCTACTAATGGGGGGCTGGATGCCTGCCACTACCACCACCCCTACTCATGGGGGCCTGGATGCCTGTCACTACTACCATCCCCACTCATAGGGGGATGGATGCCTACCACTAACACCACCCCTACTCATGGGGGCCTGGAAGCCTACCACTACCACCACCCCTACTCAGGGGGGCCTGGATGCCTACCACTACCACCACCCATACTAATGGGGGGCTGGATGCCTGCCACTACCACCACCCCTACTCAGGGGGGCCTGGATGCCTGTCACTACCACCACCCCTACTAATGGGGGGCTGGATGCCTGCCACTACCACCACCCCTACTAATGGGGGGCTGGATGCCTGCCACTACCACCACCCCTACTCAGGGGGGCCTGGATGCCTGTCACTACTACCATCCCCACTCATAGGGGGATGGATGCCTACCACTAATACCACACCTACTAATGGGGGGCTGGATGCCTGTCACTACCAACATCCCCACTCATAGGGGGATGGATGCCTAGCACTACCACCACCCCTACTCATGGGGGCCTGGATGCCTGTCACTACTACCATCCCCACTCATAGGGGGATGGATGCCTACCACTAATACCACCCCTACTCATGGGGGCTAGATGCCTGCCACTACCACCACCCCTACTCATGGGGGCTAGATGCCTGCCACTACCACCACCCCTACTAATGGGGGCTGGATGCCTGCCACTACCACCACCCCTACTCAGGGGGCCTGGATGCCTACCACTACCACCACCCCTACTAATGGGGGGCTGGATGCCTGCCACTACCACCACCCCTACTCAGGGGGGCCTGGATGCCTGTCACTACCACCACCCCTACTAATGGGGGCCTGGATGCCTTCCACTACCACCACCCCTACTCAAGGGGGCCTGGATGCCTGTCACTACTACCATCCCCACTCATAGGGGGATGGATGCCTAGCACTACCACCACCCCTACTCATGGGGCCTGGATGCCTGTCACTACTACCATCCCCACTCATAGGGGGATGGATGCCTACCACTAACACCACCCCCACTCATAGGGGGATGGATGCCTACCACCCACACAACCCCCACTCATAGGATGGGTAATGCATGACACAACCAGCATACTGCAACATAAGGAATGCCTGAAAATTACATCCCCCCAACACCGTGACAAGCGTGTGTAGTCTGTGTCAAATGCCTACAACACTGAACATGACATTGAACATACAATGTGACCCCCTATCACATGTGTCACACATAAATGTGTGTGGCCTCCACAATGCAAGCCGACCATGACCACTGTGGCAATGGGGTCGAACACCCCATCATCACAGTGACCAAAAGGTAAGTGTGGGTTCCATAGCTGAAGCACATTTTGAACATTGTGGCAATGTGGTCGAACACCCCATCATCACAGTGACCAAAAGGTAAGTGTGGGTTCCATAGCTGAAGCACATTTTGAACATTGTGGCAATGGGGCCTAAACCCCCATCATCACAGTGACCAAAAGGTAAGTGTGGGTTCCATAGCTGAAGCACATTTTGAACATTGTGGCAATGGGGTCTAAAGCCCCATCATCACAGTGACCAAAAGGTAAGTGTGGGTTCCATAGCTGAAGCACATTTTGAACATTGTGGCAATGGGGCCTAAACCCCCATCATCACAGTGACCAAAAGGTAAGTGTGGGTTCCATAGCTGAAGCGCATTTTGAACATTGTGGCAATGGGGTCTAAAGCCCCATCACCACAGTGACCAAAATGTAAGTGTAGTCATGGTAAAAGCTGCAAATGCCAAACTGCATGGATCATTCCTGGTCACACAACAACAAACACATCAGTGGCATAGTAGTGCTTGTGTCCCATAGCAACAGAGATTGGGTGAGGCAAAAGGTGCAGTGCAAATGAAACATCACTTTGGCCATGTGCAGACAAACATCACCCATGGGGGCTCACATTGTCAACATTCACAAATAACACAATGACAGAAGTGACCATCACAATGCAGATCCACATATCTGCACCAATGGACACACAAATGTAGATATCCTGTGGAGACTGTAGATGTCAGGTGAACAAATACCATACCATGGCAGCAATGGGACATACAAACCATGATCATTGTGCTGACTGATGACCTAGGAGTCCCAGGGACAGCAGGGGTAAGCCACCAAACAACATACAGCCAATGGCACACTAAAGATATGCCAATGCAGTGGTGCAAATGCACAAACACAAACAGGCAGACTCACACTGCATATCAAACACCACAGGTGAGGGGGGTGGTGTGCCAGTGTCCCCAGGCAAACACACAACACACGAGGAGGCCTGAATCCCCATTACACAGATGTCAACACAGTGCCACACAAAAGTAACTCATGGATCGGATTCCCCTATGTGGGCAATCAGACATTGTTAGATGAGGGAGCCCAAATTACAAATGTCACACAAGCTTGTAGGAACAGCAACTAACACAGCAAGAGACAGGCCCACCACAGCACTACCCCCAGGGAGCCCACATTGTGGTGACACTGGCCTGCATGATAATCCCACTGTGATGACAAAGGTAGATGTCGTACACACTGAACCACAGTCATGTGTCCTGAGCAACTAACTACCATCACACCTACACAAGCACAAATAAAACAGCACGGCCTGTCAGCCAAGGCCAACATGGAGGTAGGGGTCTAGCTGTGCAACAACTCTCATTTGCACACACTCAACACCACACACCTTGATCTCCACCAATGTGCAGCAGTGAAGCTCACATGGACTGGTGACATTGCACATGCACCCATGACAATCCCTGGGGTGGTGGGGGGAACTAAGGCGGAGATACCCATCACACATGGCCAGTCAACAAGACTTGTGAATGTCTCACACAGCGCACAGTACGCTGTACATGGGCATGACGTCAAATCCACACCAACCAATGGGATCCCGGATACAGTCACACACCAATGAAGATGGCAAGCTCACCCACAAACAACACACATAGACAACTTCCAACATTGCAGCTCTGACCCTGAGGAGTGGCAGCAGTCACACACACAACGTGTCACAATCACTGGAAGCTAACGCAAACTGTAAATTACATGACTTGTGTAACCAACAAGTGCCAAGGGGAATACTGACTGTGTCTCATCTGCGTTTGCCCACAAACTCAGCCCTGACAGCAAACACACCTATGGATGACACCCTGATCACCAGTAATGTGCCATGCACCCACATCACAGAGAACCCAGGGAGAAGATCTGGGGGAACATTGCTCAACTCAGCAAGCATCACAAACAGGAACATCACTAGGGCCCCCAGCCTGCGTAGCAAAATGGAAGTGAACACACACAGACATGCTCACACAACACACACCTTGGGCTCAGGCAATGTCACGGAATTGCACACTGCCATGAGGGGACTCCACTCCTGTGTAAGAAAATCTGTGCCATACGTTGTCTCTGCAGGGCGCTATCATGTCAGCAGAACACTTGGTCACTCAGTCAACAATTAGCACAAAATGAAGGCTCACGTCACATCAGCCTGGTCATGGCATTGTCACCCAAATCATCTGCACCGATCAAATACACCTGTATAGCAAGTTGCACTGATACCACAGATGAGTCCTTCCCCATTGATGCCCAAACATGCATGTCCAGTGGAGATGGTCACACGGTCAGGGAAATAGACCAATTGAACAATGGCAAGCACATTTGATGTGCAGGGGTGTAAGCCACAGATGTGATATTGAAAAAACAGGTAGGGAATCCCATTTGCAAATATGGAAAACATGACACCCTCATATTGATACAAAGGATGACATGGCTACACACCAGGATAGGACACATTCCCCCTGGACCACATGGGGTCCTGCACAGTAACACTTCATTTACCTGACATCAAAAATCAACATCACTGCAGCAAGGGCATGGTTAGCATCATCAACATCATGTACATCTGAAGCAAAACCACTAGAGAACTGAAAGTAGCTTTAATCAGCATATGTTATATTGAAAATTAAAGTCAAGAAAAAACACAAAGGCCAATGTCCAGTCCATGAATCAAGTCCAAACAGGGTGACAGTGGCAGATGTCACCCTCTGCTTGCCTGCACTGATATGGAGCAGGGACAGTCCCCTCGGAGGGGTATACGGGGGGGCAGGCCAGGCACCGCAGGGACAGGATCAGGGCTCACCAGAAGGAGCAGGGAAGGGGTGGCTGGTGCTGGAGAGTCACTGACAACTGCAGTGGAGGTGTCTGACATGGTGTGTGCCGGCACAACTGGGGGGCATGAGTCGGATGGTGTGGGTGCTGGCACAACTCCAGTGGGCTGGCCAGATGGAGAGGACAGGTTCCCCACTGCAGTGCCCAAGTCAGACGGGGTGTTAGTGGACTCCACTGCAGTGCCCATCTCCAGGGGAGTAGAATGGGGTTCAGGTAAGGTGGGCAGGACAGAGGGGGAGGACACGGTCTCCACACCAGTGGCACTAACATGTGCAGTGGGGGTGTGGTGCTGGAAGAGCAAGTGGGAGGTGGAGAAGGCCGGATAATTTTGGGGATGGTGTATCTGTGGGTGGGGGAACCTGGGGCAGGGTGTGGTGAGGGAACCTGTGTTGTGGGGGCCTGAGGGATGGAGGAAGGAGACTGTGTGCTTGACTTGCAGGGCGGTGGCGGGGTCTTGCTCTTCCGGGACCGGGGGACTTGCGGGTGGGGGCCCCCGTCTGTCTGCGCCTGGGGGAGGGTGTCCGGGGGCGAGGGGCACTCCCCTCTGTGTGGGTGGACTTCCTCTTCCCCCTGTATGCTGGATCAGCGGGATCGGAGGGGAAGAGGCCGAGGTCGCAGAGGAAGATTTTCTGTGTAGGTGGGGTTGCAGGTGAGGCAAGGGAAGGGGTCTTGGAGGGAGAGGATTTGGAGGACTGCGGAGTGACTGTGGATGCCTGTGTGTGTGTCTGTTCCCCATCCCCTGTGGGTGTGGTATCAGTCCCCTGAGGATGCTTGTGTGCACGTCTTGCCTTTGTTTTGGGTGTTTCTGTGCTGCTCGTGTCTGTGTGTTTGGGTGATCGTGCAGGAATGCATGTGCTTGGGACAGGTAGGGTGCCAGGAAGTGTGGATGGGGCAGAGGTAGGAGGGGTGAGGGACTGTTAGAGGAGGGACACTGCTGCCGTCAGGGAGGAGTCCATGGACTTATTGCTCCTCTGTAGGGCAGACATACCCGTCGAGATGCCCTCCATGAACGACACCAGCTGTATCAACAGAGTGGTGTGTGCATGGAGGACACTCAGCATTGCTGTCTGCCCTACATGGAGCTGCCGAAGTAGGTACACAGACTCCTCACTCAGGGCAGCAGGGGACACAGGGGCAGGGGGTGCGGTGCCTGGCACGAAGGAGACACGCTCCCGAACACGGGAGCCTCCACGGACCTCTGGAATGGGAGCCAATGGGAGGGCGGTGGTGGTGGTGGTAGTGGTGGTGGCGGGGCCAAACAGACTAGCTGGGGTGTTGTGGCTGCTGACACCCGCCTCCACAAGGGAGTCATCCTCCGAGCTGCTGTGGTCCTCAGCTGAGGTGGATGATGCTGAGGACTCCTCGGTGTGGCTCCCCTCGCCCTCCGTGCCACTGGGTCCCTCCGACCACTCATCAGCTGTTGACCCAGTCTGGCTCTGCAGCTCCTCCTGGTCCGTGGAGCTGTCCCCTCCTGTGGCCGTGGATGTATCTGCAAACAATTAGGGAAACAGACAAACATCAGTCACCTGCACTGACCGCACACACCACAGTAAGTACAGCACATTACAGAGCAAGCCCTGGCATCCTTAGTTGAACATTGCCAAAAGTCCTCACACAGATTAGGAGAAGCCAATTGTCAGTCTGATGGTCAACCATGGAACTCACACCCCTCCTGCCCTTGAACCCATCAGTCTGGTGCCTGTCTGATGGTAATACCCCAGTGTGGACACATGCACCACCTACACAGTTGTTGGACATTGCAGAGAACACGGTGAAGTATGTGAACATGCACACATCACATCTCTTGCCACTGAGTCAGTACAGGTGTCCGGATAAAGGGATGGCCAGAGTCTAATTAGAAATGCATGTGATGCATACCAGCACCAGACACCATGATGCACCCATGTCCGGATAGTCAATGCCACAATGGTTTGCATGTTGCACATGTCACTCCCCTGCAGGATCACTCTTAGGAAGTTCAATGCCATGGCACAGGCATGCCTGCAAAGTCATACATCACTGTCTCCAGTCACATGGGCATGGCAGCCAGCCAACAACAGTCTGCACTGTGTCACAATCCTAGGACATGGTGAATGCAAGTTATGTAGCTGACAAGTGCACATGTCCATATCCCACAAACCACATCATCTGAACTCTTATTTGTCCACGTCATACCAATTGGACATATGGGAGTCATGAAACACAACTCTCTGAACCTGAGCACCTCACAGTCTGCTGTGAATGAAAAACAGCTGCCTGAAATTCACAGTCGCATACACCTGTGTGCGCAGTCAAGTGATCAAACACCTATAAGTCACAGAAGTATCGTCTCTCATGGTCACATCTCAGATGGCATGCTGAGCCCTAACCGATTAACATCCCAGTAGTCCTGACAACGAAGCCACAGCACAATGACACAGAGGCAGACACCTGAGGGAACATTTCACTGATCACAACATGTCAGCTGATACACGGGAGTGGGAGTACAGAGTGTATTGTATGCCCTGGAGTAGGCATGACTGTCCTGCTCCACTTGAAGGAGGGATGAGCCCTCTACAGTAAGCAGGTGGCTAAGCATGTGTGACACACTTGATATACATACTCCTGAGGCCCAAACATTGCTCCCACCCGCAGCATGGGGGTGTGCCAAATACCCCAGGGACATGTGGTGATTCAGATCAGCAAGTGGACCACATATCAAAGTTACACCCAGATTACATGTCAGGACTTAGGCATTGTGTGAGCAATTGACCCACCCATGAAGCACACCACAAAGTCACGGGAACAAATGCTGTCCCCCACCTTGAGCGAAGCAAAATGCAAGGACACAGTACCCAAGTGACACAATATCCTGACTGTAAGGACCACACCTGCGTATCAGATGAGGAGTGGGCATGTCACAATTGAGGGACATGGGTCCTGGACCACAAGACTGATGTACTGTGGAAGTTTAACCAGGCCAGAGGAGGGCACATAGCATGTCAGACAAAGTTCACAGTGCAGTCATGGACTCACCCCCTCCTTGCTGCTGTCTGTCCTTCAGCTGCCCATCCAGGTCAGGGAAGACCACCGCCAGGATCCGGAGCATATGGGGGGTCAGGGTCCGGTGTCCGCCCCTCCTGCGAGGAGGCGACAGCTTCAGCTAGACCCTTGCGATCCTCCGGGTCCAGCCACGAAGGTCCTGCCACCTCTTCTGGCAGTTGCGGATCCGGCGCTTGTAGACCCCCACGGATCTTACTGCCCGGGCGATGGTCAGCCAGATTTCCTGCTTATGGTGGGCATCAACCTGTGAGGATGACAAAGTGAAAAGGCCATTACTACACATGCAACATATCCGTGCATCACACAGTTGGATATACATGTCTCAATCACAGGGGCATATGATGTACACAGGCAGTGCAACGATAGCTATGAACAGTTTGCCAGCAGTTACTACATGGTATCATTGCATGGGAAGTAAACCTTGTTGGAATGCACTGTTAGTGCACTGTACCTGTTCAGTGCATGTGACTACACACTTTGGGGGGGGGGGGAGAACTACTCAGTGAGCATGCTAGCCAGTGGTGTGCACACTTTAAGTCTTGCTAGTCAGACAACCTGCACAATTAGTAAGGCAGTGGACAGCACACTCACCTGCTCCCCTGGTGTCCCATATAGCTTGCTGTACTGTGGAAGGAGGCTGTCCAGCAGGGCCTGGTTCTCCTCAAGGCTGAAGGCTGGGGCTCTCTCCACAGTACGTGCCATTGCAGTTGCCAGAGGATGCAGAGACAGCAGCAGTGTTGGTGGCAGATGTCGTCCTGGAGCATGTAGTGCAGGCAAGTGAGCCCTCAGGGGAACAGCCAGCATTATATGTGTGCTGCAGAGGCAGATACTGTCCCATGTGTCCAAAGTGATAGGTCCAAGTCGTTTGCATCTTCTGAATCTGGCCAATCCATGGAATTGCACCATTAATACACGCCCACAGCATCCTTCAAAAGTTAAACTTCATGACACCCATGAATTTGCAACATTGTTGTGGCCGGCCAACTGAATTCACTGCATCAGACTCGTTGAGGCTTCGAAAACGCGTCCGTTGCCATGCCAGGCCCCAGCCAATGCGTGCGCACCGATCGGTCCATTGCTGTACAACGCGTATTCCGGGATACAACGCGTACCCGCTCACTACCGATGTAAGGGGCCGTGCGGGCACACCGATCGGTCCATTGCTGTACAACGCGTACCCGCTCACAACAGATGCAATGGGCCGTGCGGGCACACCGATCGGTCCATTGCTGTACAACGCGTACCCGCTCACAACAGATGCAATGGGCCGTGCGGGCACACCGATCGGTCCATTGCTGTACAACGCGTACCCGCTCACTACCGATGCAATGGGCCGTGCGGGCACACCGATCGGTCCATTGCTGTACAACGCGTATTCCGGGATACAACGCGTACCCGCTCACTACCGATGCAATGGGCCGTGCGGGCACACCGATCGGTCCATTGCTGTACAACACGTACCCGCTCACAACAGATGCAATGGGCCGTGCGGGCACACCGATCGGTCCATTGCTGTACAACACGTACCCGCTCACTACCGATGCAATGGGCTGTGCGGGAACACCGATCGGTCCATTGCTGTACAACGCGTCCCTGTACAGGTCACTCGCATATGTCACCATGCTTGTCACTGGTGAACGTATGCCAGCCACATATACTTGCCAGGGACTCAGGGGCACACCTACAACACCACACCCAGTCCACACTGTATCCTAAGGCATGTAAGGCTGCATTACCTTTTCTGTGTATGGGGGTAAACATGTGGTTTTTGGGGTGGCACTTGGGGGCAGCCACACCCAGGCTGTGCACGTGTTCATGGGGACAGGGTCCTTTGTGTGTTGTGCACATGACCACTGTGATGTGCAACTGTTCATTTCGGAGCATGTGGCATGGTCACATTTCCAGGTTGTGTATGACATGTCACATACCCCCAGGGTCCCATGGGGGAAGGCATGTACGTCACAGGGTGACCCATTGCCACAATAGTGATGGCCCTCCACAGTCTGTGTGCATGTTGTGTTTCCGATGTCTCTGATTCCATGTGCACAATGGGAGACAGTCTCCACATCAACGTTGTTTGTGCATGGACTTTGATGTTGTGCGTCACTGACGTCCATGTCTGTCCTGCGGAGGCAACAGGGGCCACTACCTGTGGGAGTCATGTTTGTTTTTCTGACGTGTACATGATACGCCATGTCATGCCAGTGTCCATGTGGCAAGACAGGGTCACTGGGAATCTACCTGTCAATGAGCTGTGATGCCTGTGGCGCATCTGTCCAGACATGTCACTGTGGTGTGTGTGTGGAACGTGACAGCAGTAAATGGGTACTGTGACACAGCCTAATGGTTTCCCATAGCACAACCTGGAACCTGTTGTCAACACATGTTGTACTGAGATGTTAGATGATGGCCATGTAGGTGCCAGATATGTCCGAACAGAACGGCACACACATCAAGTACTTGTGTCTCGTAATGATGTATCATGTGAAATTGAGTATGGTGAATGGCACATATGTGGGGTGACTGACAATCTTTCTTTCTTCACCTATGCACTGCAGGGCTCCAGCTGTCCATAGACCATTCCCTGACCTGGCAACGATGGTGGAACGTGACAGCATCCGACGGTACCGCTTCACCAGGCAGCTGATTGAGGATCTGGCAGTGCGCTTGTCACCACATTTGCAACCTGGCCGGCCGTACCCTACAGCGCTGACCCCCAAGGTGAAGGTGATGGCAGCCCTACACTTCTTTGCCACCAGTACCTTTCAACACACTGTGGCGACTGCTGGTGGGATGTCACAGACTATGTTCAGCCGTGTGCTACGCGATGTTTTGGAGGCAATGTTGAGATGCCTGAACCAGTACATCTATTTCCCTACACGTCAACAACTCACTGACGTCAAGAGTGACTTCTATGCCCTGGGAAGGATGCCACATATCATTGGCTCCATTGATGGGACACATGTGGCTTTGGTACCACCACAGGCACATGAGCAGGCATACCGGAACCGGAAACATTACCATTCGATCAATGCTCTGGTGGTATGTCTTGCAGATATGAGCATCACACATTTGTGTGCCCGTTTCCCTGGTTCGGCACATGATGCCTACGTGATGAGGAGTAGTCGCATCCCGAGGATGATGTCACAGATGCAGAACCAGCGTGCCTGGCTTGTCGGTGTGTACTGACTTTGTACCATTGTGTGTGTTCTGCTATGTTGTATTCCGCCCACTTTTCCAACTCAGCTAATGTGCAATTGTCTGTCTGTAGGTGACTCCGGATACCCCAACATGCCGTGGTTGCTGACACCCCTCAGGAACCCTGTGACACCAGCCCAGATGCGCTACAATGAGGCACATGGTCGGACCAGGAGAGTGATCGAGCGGACATTTGGTCTCCTGAAGAGCCGCTTCCGCTGCCTGGAAAAGACAGGAGGGGCCCTCCCATATGCCCCAGCAAAGGTGTGCAAGATTGTCATCGTCTGCTGCATGCTACACAACCTGGCAGTGCGGAAGGAGTTGCCTCTCATCCTGGATGACGATGACCAACGTCCGCCACCTGTGGAGGATCCTGGCCTGGGCCACGATGCCAATGATGATGATGATGGTGATGTCCGCACACAGCTCATCACCAACTTCTTCAGCTGAATGTGAGTATCCAGAGAGTTGTCATGTCAATGATGTGAGTTTGCATGATATGTGTGGGTGGTGCTCTGGTGCTGTTTGAGTGTGGCCATGTGCTACTTGACTGGATGCGTGCAGCGATGTGTCCTTACAGGTATTCTGTACTCCCCAACAGTGTTGACATGCTAACTTGATTTTGTGTAGTTATCTTTAAGCCTGGGCGTAGTTCGCGAAGTAGTGCTACGCGAAGCTACGCAAAGTGCAGTTTGCACTACGCGAGCTACGCGTAGCACTACGCGAACTGCGTAGTGCGCTGTTCGCAATGATTGCACAGTGCCGGATGCTTGTCCGCACTGTGCAATCATTGAAAATGGCATCTTGCACAGTGCGAGCTGTCTTTTACTGCCGCTCGAGTAGATTTTTACTCGAGCGGCAGCTTTCTCAACGCGGACTGGTAGTTTCTCATCGCGAGCGGTCGCGAGCAAACGCGACCACTCGCAATGAGAAACCTGACCTCCCCGCGTTGAGAATCTCGCCGGGAGGTTTATTTTCCACGCTCGCGATCGGCAATTTGATGTTGCTGATCGCGAACGAGGAAAAAGTCTCGCCGGGATGTCATTTTGCTTGCTCGCGGTCGCCAACTTGACGTTGAGGCCCGCGAGCAAGCAAAAAATGACCGCTGCACTACGCTACGCTACGCGTGTTTTCACTGTGCTACGTGCAATTCGCGTTGTGCGAAGTAGCGCAAACTTCGCAAACTATGCGAGCGTAGCGTAGTGCTTTGCCCAGGGTTAGTTATCTTGTGACATGTATTGGGCATGAGTAATGCAGTTCTGTCCTGTTCTTCAGTGGTTTTGACTGTGTGTCATGTCTGTCCTTCACAGGGTGCTTACAGAGTTGTTTGGTCAACTTGGATCCCCCGACACCATGATTCAGCTTTCAGGGTGGCAGCAGTCGTTTCCCTACAGGTGATGTGCCACACACCCCTGGACTTTATATCTTCTACACTTTTTGACTGTGTGGCCACTGCCACGTGGGATTACCTTGCATTTGTAGTGGAAACAACATGTTGCAAATGTGTAATAAACCTGTGCTTCACTTTGGGATGTGCGTTGTCTGTGGTCACACATCTGACTGACATTTGCTTACTGCACCTGTGGGCTAGTTGACACAGACTCTGAATAGGTGTGGTGTCTGTGCATTCCACAGTATTTCCTGGCAACATCAGTGTAGGCAATGAGTCCGATGGCCCTGGTGTCTCTGTGTTTTGTAGCCCTAGTGGTGTGTCTCCCTCATATGTGTCACGTCACCATGACTCACATGACGGTGTTGTACTTGCTGTAGGAGTTAGCATACACAGTGTAATTTAGCTGATCATCATCCCCATGACAGTAACCACGTTGGAATCACAACAGAGGCAAGTATGGTGTATTAGTGATTTTATTTACATACATGTGAGTATAGTGCACAGGATGGTGGGTGCTGTACATTGGGATTGTGATCCAAAGTTCCCAGATGAGTTGCAAGTCTTGGTAGCAGAAATGTCCTGAGTGAAGTCCACAGTCATCTGATACATTAGTCCAACTTGAACTCCCCATGTCATGTGGGATAGTTGTGTTGCATTCGACAGGGTGAACAGTTTGCACACAAAGGAGAATTTCCAGAACAGGTGGTGGCTTCCTGGGGGATGTACATGGCCATCGACCTCTCAGTTTTCCTTCCTCGGACGACCCCTCTTCTTTGGGGGGGGACCCTCACGTGCAGGCTGCTGCGGTGCAGGGGACTCTCCGCCAGAGTCCTCCTCCCTCCCTGTGGCAGTTGCAGTTGTTGCAGCACCAGATGTTGTGGGCACACAGGGAGGTGTGGATATGTTGGTGCTAATCTGGTGGAGGCATGTCAATATGTCCCTATGCACCGCTGTCAGTTCTTCCAATGTGTCCCACTTGGACTCCATGCCAGACATGTGTGTCACCACACAGGACATGTGTGTCTCCACACGGGACATGTGGGAGTCCAAGCGGGCATGATGGGCAGCCTGCTGCTGTTGAATGTCCTTGAGGATCCCCACTACCTGGCTGACCTCTCCGGTACTATTCTGGTACGCCTCAGCAATGCGTGCCAGTTGTGGGTCATCAAGCAGTCCAGACCCGTCTGCAAACAGCGACCTATGTCTACCACCCCTCCCGTGCGGGACCTGCGGTGTTACGCCCAGGTGACCCTAGGCCCCCTTGGGGGTTGTTACTGGGCTCGTTGTCCGTAGCTCGACGTTGGGCCAGGGTCCCTGTGCTGTTGTCATTGGTGGTCCTTGGTCTGTCCGTGTCGGCGGGGGTGGTCTGTGTGTTGGCAGTTGTTGGAGCAGTGGGTGCAGGGGGTGCAGATGTTGGTCCTGCTGGTGGTGCATGATGACTCATCTGGAGGGGCCAGGTAGGTCTTCGTCATCCAAGGAGGGCAGAGGCTGTTCCACACCAGTGGGCTCAGTGTCCCCCAGAGCCTGGGACAGGGACTCCTCCTCGCCTGCTGCTGTTTCCCCATCATCACCTGTTTTTGGAAGAGACACACAATGTATGTTATATTTCTACAGGCATCAATGGTTCACACACCTGACAGTTGTGACTGTACCTCTGGATGCGGGCCTGTACATTGCATTGTCCTAAGTTGTCACAGTAAGAGGTTGATATTGGTGTAGCACATTGTCCTGCAAACCTGAGGCATTTCAATGTGAATGTTGAGGTGTGTGCATGGCCAGCATTGGTTGTATTTGGTGGAAATCCGGCCCTCCTTCTCCACCTAGCCCAGTTATCCCACCATGAAGCATGCCACCCTTGCAGTGGGTTCAGGTTGACTCTCAGGATGTCATTCAGTGGTGTCCTGCTGTTGGTTGGTGCACAGGTCCCAGCAGGGCCTGGTACTCCACACAACAGAGCACCATTGTCAGACATATTTGATATGGCTTTTCACTCCCTGTGAGGTGTGCATGCTTAAGTGCTAGCTTGCTGGGCCATGTGGGTGGGGGATGTTGAGCTGTGACTACCACTCCCATCATGCTATTGCTTACACCCCCCTTCCCAGCATGCCCATACTTCCTTCCTTTTGAGTGGCCTTCACTGTGTGTGAGTGTGACAGCAATGGCAAGATGGCTGACAGTGTGGTCCTGTTGTTTGTTGGTGCCCAGTTCCCAGCAGGGCCTTGTGCTCCCCACAGCTGAGGCCAGTGTCAGACATCTTTGAAGTGGCTTTTCACTCCCTGTGAGGTGTGCATGGTTCAGTGTGAGCTTGCTGGGCCATGTGGGTGGGGGATGTTGAGCTGTGACTACCACTCCCATCATGCTATTGCCTGCACCCCCCTTCCCAGCATGCCCATACTTCCTTCCTTTTGAGTGGACTTCACTGTGTGTGAGTGTGACAGCAATGGCAAGATGGCTAACAGTGGTGTCCTGCTGTTGGTTGTTGCACAGTTCCCAGCAGGGCCTTGTGCTCCCCACAGCAGTACCCAGTGTCAGCCATCTTGTCAGTTGTTTTCACCTCCCTGTAATGTGGGCATGGTTCAGAGTGGTGTTGATGGGCCAATTGTGAGGGTGACCAATATCTGTGCCTACAACTCCCATCATGCTATTGTCTACACCCCCCTTCCCAGCATGCCCATACTTCCTTCCTTTTGAGTGGACTTCACTGTGTGTGAGTGTGACAGCAATGGCAAGATGGCTGACAATGTGGTCCTGTTGTTTGTTGGTGCCCAGTTCCCAGCAGGGCCTTGTGCTCCCCACAGCTGAGGCCAGTGTCAGACATCTTTGAAGTGGCTTTTCACTCCCTGTGAGGTGTGCATGGTTCAGTGTGAGCTTGCTGGGCCATGTGGGTGGGGGATGTTGAGGTGTGACTACCACTCCCATCATGCTATTGCCTACACCCCCTTCCCAGCATGCCCATACTTCCTTCCTTTTGACTCTGCTTCCCTGTGGGGTAGTGTGCCTGTGCTGACAGGATGGCTGACAGTGTTGTCCTGGCGGTTGTTTGGCTACAAGTCCCAAGAGTGTCCCTGTGCTTCACACAGCATAACCCAGGGTGGTGGTTCTTTGTGGGATCTTCAATTAGAGTGTGGGGCATTGCATTCTCCCAGGTGGGTTATGTGGAGTTAGTGTTGAGGGGGGTGTGAGGAGAGCTGCTTGTAACTATGGTCAGTGCTGTCAGTCCTCCTTCCCACCCAGCCAGATATCCCACCATGGAACGTGCTTCCATTGCAGGGAGTGCAAGTTGGCTTTCAGGATGTCAGTCAGTGGTGTCCTGCTGTTGGTTGTTGCACAGTTCCCAGCAGGGCCTTGTGCTCCCCACAGCAGTACCCAGTGTCAGCCATCTTGTCAGTCCTTTTCCGCTCCCTGCGATGTGAGCATGGTTCAGAGTGGTGTTGATGGGCCAATTGTGAGGGTGACCAATATATGTGACTACAACTCCCATCATGCTATTGCCTACACCCACCTTCCCAGCATGCCCATAAGTCCTTCCTTTTGAGTGGACTTCACTGTGTGTGAGTGTGACAGCAATGGTAAGATGGCTGACAGTGTGGTCCTGTTGTTTGTTGGTGCCCAGTTCCCAGCAGGGACTTGTGCTCCCCACAGCTGAGGCCAGTGTCAGACATCTTTGAAGTGGCTTTTCACTCCCTGTGAGGTGTGCATGGTTCAGTGTGAGCTTGCTGGGCCATGTGGGTGGGGGATGTTGAGCTGTGACTACCACTCCCATCATGCTATTGCCTGCACCCCCTTCCCAGCATGCCCATACTTCCTTCCTTTTGAGTGGACTTCACTGTGTGTGAGTGTGACAGCAATGGTAAGATGGCTGACAGTGTGGTCCTGTTGTTTGTTGGTGCCCAGTTCCCAGCAGGGCCTTGTGCTCCCCACAGCTGAGGCCAGTGTCAGACATCTTTGAAGTGGCTTTTCACTCCCTGTGAGGTGTGCATGGTTCAGTGTGAGCTTGCTGGGCCATGTGGGTGGGGGATGTTGAGCTGTGACTACCACTCCCATCATGCTATTGCCTGCACCCCCCTTCCCAGCATGCCCATACTTCCTTCCTTTTGAGTGGACTTCACTGTGTGTGAGTGTGACAGCAATGGCAAGATGGCTGACAGTGGTGTCCTGCTGTTGGTTGTTGCACAGTTCCCAGCAGGGCCTTGTGCTCCCCACAGCAGTACCCAGTGTCAGCCATCTTGTCAGTTGTTTTCACCTCCCTGTAATGTGGGCATGGTTCAGAGTGGTGTTGATGGGCCAATTGTGAGGGTGACCAATATCTGTGCCTACAACTCCCATCATGCTATTGCCTACACCCCCTTCCCAGCATGCCCATACTTCCTTCCTTTTGAGTGGACTTCACTGTGTGTGAGTGTGACAGCAATGGCAAGATGGCTGACAATGTGGTCCTGTTGTTTGTTGGTGCCCAGTTCCCAGCAGGGCCTTGTGCTCCCCACAGCTGAGGCCAGTGTCAGACATCTTTGAAGTGGCTTTTCACTCCCTGTGAGGTGTGCATGGTTCAGTGTGAGCTAGCTGGGCCATGTGGGTCGGGGATGTTGAGCTGTGACTACCACTCCCATCATGCTATTGCCTACACCCCCCCTTCCCAGCATGCCCATACTTCCTTCCTTTTGACTCTGCTTCCCTGCGGGGTAGTGTGCCTGTGCTGACAGGATGGCTGACAGTGTTGTTCTGGCGTTTGTTTGGCTACAAGTCCCAAGAGTGTCCCTGTGCTTCACACAGCATAGCCCAGGGTGGTGGTTCTTTGTGGGATCTTCATTTAGAGTGTGAGGCATTGCATTCTCCCAGGTGGGTTATGTGGAGTTTGTGTTGAGGGGGTGTGTGAGGAGAGCTGCTTGTAACTATGGTCAGTGCTGTCAGTCCTCCTTCCCACCCAGCCAGATACCCCACCATGGAACGTGCTTCCATTGCAGGGAGTGCAAGTTGGCTTTCAGGATGTCAGTCAGTGGTGTCCTGCTGTTGGTTGTTGCACAGTTCCCAGCAGGGCCTTGTGCTCCCCACAGCAGTACCCAGTGTCAGCCATCTTGTCAGTCCTTTTCCACTCCCTGTGATGTGAGCATGGTTCAGGGTGGTGTTGATGGGCCAATTGTGAGGCTGACCATTATCTGTGACTACAACTCCCATCATGCTATTGGCTACACTGACTTCACCAGCATACACAGAATTCCTTCCTTTCAGTGAGCTTCCCTGTGAGGTGGTGTTCTAGTGGTGGCAAAATATCAGACAGTGTTTGTTGGTTATATTTGTGCCACTGCCTTGCTCTATTTGTTGTTAGGTTTGTACATGTCATGACACAGTTACATGTCACTATGAGATGGCAGGTATTGTGTTTGTCTGACTGGCATTCACATCTTGGGATGATTATCTTTTGGTTGCTGTGGATTTGCTAAGGGTGCATGGTTTGACTATCCCCTTGACAGTGATGTGTGTGTATTGTCACACCATATTGTGTATATTTGTTGTGTACTCACCAGGCTCTGGGATGTTTGTTAGTCCATATATGCTCACTGGTGGTAGGATGGCCCGCACCTTCTCCTCCCAGGGCCTGAGGTATAGTGGTTTGGCAGGAGGGCCACTGCCGGTGTGCTGGCTCAGGATGTAATCCTTCTTCAGTACGTCCCTGACCCTCCTGCGCACATCATACCACCTGTTCTGGATGTCTTCCTTTGTGCGCAAACATGGTGATTGTGCGTTGACCCTGTCGACGATCCTCTCCCACATCTTGGTTCTCTGCGCCATGGGGGTCCGTTGGACCAATGTGCCAAACAACTGTGGCTCTACCCTCAGGATCTCGTCTACCAGGACTTCCAATTCACTATCTAGGAACTTATGATTCTTCTTTGGGGGCATGGTGATGGGTGGTGGTGGTGATTGATGTGTGTGTGTGTGCAAGTGAGGGTGGGTGAGTGTAGGTTTTGCTGGGTGTGTGTGAGGGTGCTATTTGTTGAGGTGCTAATGGTGTGTGGCTTGTGTGTTGGATGAGCTGTGAGTGTGTCTGTGGTTGCTGTCTGATGGCGTTCTGTGTTGGCAGGTCAGTGGAATTTGCAAAGGATCATGGTAGGGATTTGTGGCCTTTATGTAGGTGAAGTTGGGGGTGTGTCCTTGTTCCATTTTTTTTTCCCCCCTGTATTTATTGACTTTTTCATTGCTTGTTTGGCCCTCTTTTTTTGTATTTTTTCCTTTGTAATTCTTGTGCATGTAGGAGAGGTTCTTCTGACCGAGTAGGACGCTGCAGTTGTCTCGTGCGCGCTTCTCCGAGTCGTTCCTGCTGTGTTTCAGCTAGGTTTCATGTGCGGCGTACGCGTCGGTCGCAGAGTATTGTGTTGGTTCGGCTGGCTTTTGTATGCGTGTCGGTCGTATGGCTTGAGCTCCGTGCGAATCGATCTGATTTTGCACGCATTGCATCGTACTGCGCGGGTCGGAGTTCGCGGGTACGTTTCGTTCGGGTTCATTCCTGGTGCGTGTCGGTCGGTTCGATTCGCGTGGTTTCCCGACCGGATAGCTTGTTTCCGTCCGGGTCGGTCGTTCGGCTTGAGTTCCGTACGAGTCGGTCGTGATTCACATGCATTTCATCGTACTACCCGGTTCGGGCAGCGCCGGTACGTGTCGGTCGGACTTAATTCTTGTACCGAGTCGGTCGGTACGTTTTCCGGCCCAAATCGGAATCGACCCCTAGGTCTTGACGCAAGGAGGCACCCCTATGATGAAGCATGACACCTATGGTGTGTGAGGGGAACCGTCCTAAAAAGGGATATCCCCCGCGTTGCGCTTGGTGTTCTTAGTCCACATTCCTCTCAGTCATACACCTTGGACCCGTGGGCTCGTTGTGTGATGATGACTACAAACCCGTTAACAAGCCTCCACATCTGCTACCCAAGCATTAGAAGACTCAGAGAATAAATACCATTGTCCACATTCAGTGAGCGAAAATAAATAGAAATGTCACATCATCAACATTTCCACATTCTGTGACAGAGGTTGAAGAACACAATTCATCTCTCCATCTTTTCTTGCAAAAACTCAACATTTAAATCTATATCCAAGTCTACTTTGAGACATCATAGTCCACTGGAGCAATTCATGACTGCTTTTAGGCATCATATTATTATTAGACTCACTAAGTGACAGCCATGTGTGATTAGACTTTCTCCAGTGCCACCAGCAAGTCAGACTAACTGAGGATTCATGGTCACAGAGATTGTTGAACAGCTACTGTCAGCTAAGGGTACTCCTGGCTGCAACTGAACAGAATCTCATCATTAGAAGCCAATATGTTACTAATCAGATCATACTGGTATACTGATGATGTCGGTGAAGGGGTGATGCATTGATCCACATGGTACAAACATTGTGGAGGACAGACATATTTCCTAACTAAAAGAAAAAAATTGGATTTCAACAACTAAATGCAAATTGGTTTTGTGTGAAATCATATCAAACTAAAAGAATATCTAATCATGGTTTTACTCAAGAGCATTGAAAAATTGTCCATAAAGTATTTGAAAATTATAGATTGATGATTTCTTGACACATTATTGTATTACTATGCCATACAAGATGAGGACACTTCTTTACAATTCAGTATATTTTATATCTATTGCTACAGGGTAATTTGCATTTTATGGTGCAAAGCTTTCTTCCAGGCACAAGCTTTAAAGTGAAAACAGTAGGAGTGCAATGTTGCATATGGAGAAGCTGCCAGCTCAACAAGGAGTGATCATATGTTTATGCCACTAGTTGTCAATGGAGTTCTGGAGCAGACCCGGATCCACAGCACCTCCATTGATGTGGTCCACTATGCAGCAACAAGGAACATAGACGCTGCAGTATGAGCAAACATCTGCACTCCTCAGGTTGAGGGATCAGTTATTCTTCGGATTGGTGGGGGAAACACCCCATTTCCAATAGTTCAGAGCATAATCTAAAAGTTGGGCCATGCATTTTACATTTATATCCCGAGTTGGAGCGAGCACGCTATTGCTTTATGTACTTGGGTTTTTTATGTAAAGTTCTACTAACCACTTGCTGGTGGCCTCTGAGCTTTTTAGACCACACCTTCCAGGGCCCAGTGGTATTGCATGAACCAGCCTCCTACTACAGAATCATCTTCTACCTCCCCTTTTAACATTTGATGAACATGTAAGGCTGGAGGTTTCTGAAGAACTGTATTTTCTAGTCAGCGATTGACTTTAGAAGCCTCCTGGGGACTGTGAGTCAGCTGTTGTGTTTAGTCACCAATGTGCCGATAGAGATATTGATGGACTCCATTGAATCACAATACTGAAATAAGCATGGGACTTTAAAGGATTGTTAATACCTTCACTAGCTAAGGTCACCCAACTATGGTATTCATGTTTTTTTTTTTAGTTAAAACCAGTATTAAGGTTGGTACTTTCAATAGTTATATTTCATAGAAATAATTCTGTGAAATGGCTTAGGACCATCAACTTTAATAAAATCTCAGTTTGGAAGACCCAGTGCAGTAACCAGATATATGGACTATGATAATAAGAAATCACATAAGGGACCTGCAAAGCTGTTCAAAGCTGCCAGATAACTGAACACCATAAACTGTGCATCTGTGTCTCACACCTCTTCATCCACAGCACAGCTAAGTGCTGCGTTCCATAACATGATAACCGTACCTTGGTGGTCATCCTGCACAACATGGAAACACTTCCTACTTAGGATCAAAACCCCCTTCCATTAACACATCCTACATAGGTAGCTTTCAACCTAAGTAGGTGAGCACTTCATCACCCCACATAGGGATAGTAAACGCCATATAAGTGTTGCAATGCAATGTAATACGATGTCCTAAGTTCTGGAAAGGAGCTTGGTGAGATGTTGGGACTTCCACTTAGTATGTCCTTTGTTCCTGACAATATTTTGTGGTGGGATCAGTAGCACAACTTGATGTTGATGCTGGTGTGTGGTTGGAAATGGGTTACTATAGACATAGGTGTAAGAAGAATATAGGGTAGGGCATTCTATTTTTTGTATCAAATAAAGTTGTGTTGTGACTGACACATAGATGCCCATACTCTCTGCTCACACTTTTTCAGATATTAAGGGTAGATTTATCATTCTTTCACACAGCGCAATGCAGCAAGCCACCTTGCCACGCTGAGGTTAAAGGTCAGGACTTCACCGTATTTTCCATTATCCGTTGCATTTCTGTCCTTTCCTAGTGCTGGGGCACTTTTGACTGCCTAGCAGCAATGCAGGCACCCATGCATCATGGTGCAAGGGCGCCTCCATTGTAAGCACGATTGCTTTTGCGCAGGAAGGGCACAGCTTCCTGGACATAAACAATCCTGAGAGGCAGAATGCAGCACATGTAGAAAGAGGAATCAATTGGGAGAAATAAAGATATTTCTCTTGTTATGCCTCACCTGGGGTGGCATAGCATTTTGACGCATTCCCAGGTCTGACACCAATGGTAAATCTGAGAATGCACCAAAATCCATGGGTAGATGTTTAGGAAAACCCATGCTCCACCCATGGAATGCCTCCTTGCCGCAGAGTAGCATGAGGCAGCGATTGCCTTGCATTACTCTAGATTGATCAAGCCATGCAGGGCCATGCAAGGTGGCCTTGCATGGCTTGAAAAATCTCTCTTAGGTGTTGTGTCGCCCTTGTGCACCCTTGTGTGGTGCAAGGGTGACCCAAAACCTTGATTAATCTATCCCTTCAAGTTTAATAAAGACAAAGCTATCAGGTGATTTGGCAGACTCCAAGAATAGAAAAACACGATGACAATGCAATTTAACCACCACATCAAATATTAAGAGCAGTAATTCCATCATTTCATATGTTTTGCTCTTCAGTGGAAAAGTGACCAACATTAAGCAAAAATCAGACCACCACCACCCAAAAATTAATCATCATGCCTTAAGTACTAGAACACATTTCCTCTGCAACAGACAAACCAATTCCCAAATGGATCTCAGCTTTATTATACTTTGCGAATGAGGAATCCCTTGAATCGCCTCGTACAACAAGCAAGAAATTTATGCTTGGACATAAACACTTCACTTGGGAGACGTAACACTCTACTTAGGGAGGCTCAAATGAAAACAGAGAAAACATAGAAGTTTGATCTGACCTGAATAAATCCTAATAAATCATCTCTGTCACAAAAAAAAAATATGACACTCCTGCTAATAAATAACCCTGGCCGGAGTTCGCGGAGTTGCGCTGCGCAAAACTCCGCAAAGTGGAAAAAAAACTCAGCCACGCTACGCGGAGCTCCGCAAGCGGCGGAGTGCGATAGAAAAATGCAGTTCGCAGGGATTTCAGTGCCGGATGCTTGTCCGCACTGTGCAACCATCGAGAACAGCACCATGCACAGCGCAAGCGAGCACTGCTTTCCTTTCTGCCGCTCGAGTAGATTTTAACTCGGGCAGCAGCTTTCTCAACGCGAACGGGCAGTTTCTCAACGCGAGCGGTCACGAGCATACGTGACCACTCGCAATGAGAAACCCGACCCCCCCGCGTTGAGAAATCTCGCCGTGAGGTTTATTTTCCACGCTCGCCAACTTGATGTTGACGATCGTGAACAAGGAAAAATCTCGCCGGGAGGTGGATTTTCCTCACTCCCGCTCGCCAACTTGACGTTGGTGAATGCGAGCGAGGAAAAAAACTCCGCTCCGCTGCGCGAAGCAGAGTTTTTTGGAACTCCGCGAGCTCCGCGTAACGCGGAGTGCAGAAATCCGCAAACTCCGCGAGCTGAGCGGAGTTCACCGCCCAGGGTTACTAATAAACCATCTAAAGCATATTGTACACAATACCTTAGTGAACACTGTGCACAAATTACAGCAAGAAAACCTCAACAAATTACAAAGAGGACAACAAACTATAAGAACTTGTCAAAGAACAAGTAGTACATCAACAAAGAACAGTGAGACATTATCAACAATATTGTGATACAGATGGAAAACAGTGTAGGAACCAGATTTCCAGGAAGAGTGAATCAGCACAATTTCCAGGGAATAAGTAAGAAACCTACAGAAATAGGGAGAAAATAATCTGAGTCTAAATCAAAAATGTTTGGAGGGCAGGGATCAGAGGGAGGTCCCAATGAACATGCTGCCAAGGAGACCTTGACATCAGTTTGTTGGAATGAAAATGTTTTCATCATTTTGCATGTGCATTGTTCTATGTAAGTTAGCATTCGCTGCACCATTTTATGTTTGGCCGCCATTTTGAACCATGCTTGAAACTGCTTCTTGCCTCTTCGAGAAACGTGTTGTGGAAAGTTTCGTTTCTCCAAGGTTGGGCCTTGCTTTGCTAATGAATACACTGTTCCTATTAGCGCATACCTTTCCCACTAGATAGAGGCCTTCTCCCACTAGTCTAGTGGCGGGCACGGACAGAGTGAACTTGGGTGGGAGATAGTGCGTGCCCGGCCTCAGAGTCGAAACCTATCCTTCTGTACCTCTTTGTTTAGCTGCATGTGCTCGGAAAATTCCATTGTGGGCGTGCCTTCATTGGTTCTGAATTGTACATAATGTATCTCCATGTTTGCTGATGCCAGTCCTCTCTGCAGCACCCGTAAGAGACTGGGCATATGGGGCTGCGCTCGAGTGTATCTGAATAAACATATATTGGTTTGTATTATCTACTGCCTGACTGACTCTTCATTTGGTATGGAAGGCTGAGAGGGGGTCGTGAGTGACCCGAGTGACCCTAAACGGGTTACTTCCTTCAGTTGGCGCCCGAACAGGGACTCCTTCGGGTGAGTGGCCCATCCCCTCCCGTAGACGGGTGGGGAGGTCAGGCCATCGTCGGGTCGGACGGACGGATCAGGGATCCCTGCATGAGAGAGTTCCTGTACTTGCAGCTGCCCCTTCTGTCCCACCGGACGGTGCCTCGCCCAGTGGTCATCCCGATTGGAGTCCAGAACGGCAAAACCCTTGGATCTGACCGTTTGGTCTGAAGAGTCGGCAGTGGAGAATAAATTAGTTTTGACCTGCATATATCAGGTGAGTTTGTATTTGGTTCTTTGTGGATATGGTACCATTTTGACTTGTATTTGATACGGTCTGAGGACCGTCTTTGGGATCAAGGCTCTTGCAATTGCTTTGCCAGGCAACATAATGAATTTGGGTCCCTTTTGAAAATGCCTGGGATTAGTCGATTCTTGGTTTCTTGCTGTCGTTGCTGTTCTGCAGATGCTCCATTGGAAGAAGCTCAGCCGGCGCCTCCAGAAGGCACTCCTAATTTTGATATGTATGTGAAACATGGTCTTGGCCCTATTATGTTTAGCACATTATGGCACAAATATACGAGGGACAACGCCGAGTTGCAGTGGCCGTTGACGGGCACTTTTGACGAACAGAAAATTGGGTTTTTACAGGAAAAGTTGTTTGCGAAACGAAGTAGGCAGTCTACGTTTGATTCTCTTCAGACGTGGCAAAAGGAGGCTAAACAGAGACGATTAAAGATGGAAAAGGAGGCATGAAAGGGGAGAATGCAAACATTGACTCAGAAAGCTGTAGCACATGATAGAGAGAAACAGGAGATAGGGATAGAACGTGAAGATAGGAGGTTTCGATTGAATATTGATGAATCTTATGTGGTCCAAGAAGAAAAAGATACTTTTGTGGAGGAGTTATTAGATAATAGGCCCCCGCCCCCATACACCCCACAAAGAATATATCCCACTGTTCCATTGCCCTCGGAGCCGCCTGTTACTGTTGCTTCTACTGTCTCTGTTCCTGTATCTACTGCTGCTTTTTCGACGGCCGTGGCATCAGCTCTTTCTCTTCTTTCTCGTCCTTCTGCTTCCTTGCCATCTGCAGCAACTGTGACTGTTAGCACCCCTCTCATGCCCATTGTTTCAGCGTCTTTCTCGCCAGCTTTTTCTCCTGTGACACAGCCCTCAGCATCGTTGATGCCTGTCACTCCGGTTGCCTCTCCATCCTTGGTTTTTCATCCTCCAGTTTCCTTGAGTGATGGGACGCCTGTGCGCGGGTTTGGAGACGGAGATTGGACGAAGTTTAAAGAGCGCATGGGTCCGTATTTCCGATCTGAAGTGGTAGATGCTGAGAAAAAGGCAGCAGCTAACCAGGCTGCGCAGTGGGCCCGAAACCCCATTTACAGTGTGGAGGATGTGTGGAATGTGATGAAAGATTATGAGCCCTTTGTACAACAGCATGCCCTTAAGCATATGTCTGCTACTCTGATAAGTCTTTGGGAGCAGTGTTTCAAAGATGCAGCCCCCACAGATTTTATATGATATTAAAGATCATGTCTATGTCACTAATATGGGGCCTGATTAAGTTTTTGGCAGTATTACGACCTTGATTGCTTACCGGGGTAGGCTACTTGAGAAGAGCCCCACCCCAGTATCTCAGTTTCCAATGCGGGAGGTTCATCCCATATATCACCCCGAAATACCAGAGTTAACGGAGCACGGTATTGTCACTAGACCAGGTGTGGCGGCCCATTTCCAAGAACAATGGGTTTATACTCCGTGGAAAAGGAGTGAAGTTTTGTCTCTTAAGACTCAGTTGCCTGATCCTAGGAAAAATACTACTGCATATTATAAGGAATTGATTGAAGCTGCCTCTTCAACAGTAATGACGCTTGCGGATATAGAAATGTTCTTTGGCTTGTTGGTTCCAGTTAATATTTTGAGGCAAGCGCACACACAGGATCATGTTGCGGAATTGGGTGGTACCTGGGATCAAATTAAAGTATGGGATCAGGAGAGAAGCCTAAGGCAGAGATACATGCTTTGCCAGGCTGCATTATCACATATATGCATTCTCTTATCCCCCCAAGAAAGGTTGATTGGGACAAGTTAATTGCTTGTTGCCAGAAGAAAGATGAGAGTGTGTCTGATTTTTTCACTCGATTTGAAAATGTGTTTCTGGATTATAGTGGGCAGGATTTGTCTATTGAGGGAGGTGTTCGGTTGTTTGTTAATAGATTTGTTTCTAATTTGCTTCCTGAAATAGCGACTCGATTGCAGGCTTCCGAGAGCACTTGGTCCACCTCCTCCCATTCTGTTATTTTGAATATGGCACAGTATTATGAACACAGGAAAAATGAGGATAAGGAAAGGACAGAGAAGAAGCATAAGGATTTGAAGACAAAGGTGTTGTTGCAGCGGGCTTCTAGAGGGAGTGGTAGAGGATGTGGTGGTTTGGCCCGATAGCTTCCACGCACTAGCAGGCAGCCTAATACTACGCCTTTAGGGCCAAATCAGTGTGCATATTGCAAGGAGGAGGGACACTGGCGTAGAGAGTGTCCTGTGTTGTTGCAGAAGGTGGCAGTCCCTAGAGGACGAGGTTCTCGTGGATGAGGTCGTGGAGCTGGTGGGGCTGACAGGGCTCAGAATGCTACAGCCTCACAGGGTTGTTCTGATAATAATTACTTTGATGACCCTCAGGGTGGACAGTATTATCATGATGACTATGACACAGATGAGGTGACAGGAATGTCTTACAGCTAGGACAGCCAGGGACAGAGTGAGGAACCAGTTCTGATACCTGTAGATCAACGCGGTCCTTATGTTACTGCGGACTTGCATGGCTCGGCTAAGGAATTTTTGGTGGATACAGGTGCAACGAACAGTTCTTTTACTCGCTCTTTGGTCCCTGGGGTGGCTCTGTCTGGCCATAATAATATTTCGGTAGGTTTTTCTGGTGTACCGTTTGTAAGCCCCATTTCAAAACCTCTTGCATTGACTATATGTCCTTTCAATGTGGATTCGCCATTTTTGTTCACATCTAATTGTGGAGAAATTTTGATGGGTTTAGATTTGTTGAAGAAATTGCATGCTACGATTTATTGCTCCCCGGCAGGTGTTTACATGACAATGGGTCCAGATGTGGTATGTGCTAAGCAGTGTCTGTCCAAAGATGCGCCTCTTCCTGCTGAGTTTAAAGATGTGCCGCCCACTCTGTGGGCAACAGGTGGACACAGATGTGGGACTGTTACAGATACCGCCGGTTTCGATCCAAGTTAAAGACAATGCTATTTTGCCTCGCATCCCTCAATATAAAATACCGCAGGCAGGAGAGTGAGCTTTAATGCAAACTCTACAGGATTTGATTGAGAAAGGTGTGGTCGAGGAGACGACTGCTAATATTTGTAATAGCCCTATTCTTCCCATTCTAAAATGGACACCTTCGGGTTCCTCTGATGATCATGCAGACGTTTATCGTTTTGTGATTGATTTGCGTGAAGTTAATAAAATAGTAGTTCCCCAGTTTCCTGTGGTCCCTGACATTACCACTCTTTTGACAATGATTCCTTCCACTGCTAAATTTTTCTCCATCATTGACTTGAAAAATGCATTCTTCAGTGTTCCTATTCATCCAGATAGCAGGTATTTGTTCGGTTTAACACTAGCTGGCAGAAGTTTTAGATTCTGTCGAGCTCCTCAGGACTATGCTGGGAGTCCAAGTATCTATAGTCAAGCTTTAAAGGGCCAATTGGACTCCCTTTCACTTCCTACAGGTAATGTATTGCTCCAGTATGTTGACGATCTCCTCATCGCTTCTGACACAGAACAAGGTTTCAGGGATAGTATGGTTAAATTATTGTTGCATTTGGCACATCACGGACATAAGGTGTCCCAAATTTCAGTATTGTCGACAGGAGGTCACCTATTTAGGTCACCTACTGTCGAAGGAGGGTAGGAGATTCACTCCTGAGCGCATCAGTACTATTGTTAAAATGCCCGATCCACAAACTCAGAAAGAAGTGCGCGCTTTCATAGGTATCACTTCTTACTGTCATCAGTGGATACCTAACTACTCCTTACTAACCAAACCTTTGCTTGCACTAACCACTAAAGATGTGCATGAGCCCCTGCCTTGGACGCCTGAATGTCAGCAGTATTTTGAGCAACTAAAAAGTGCGCTTTGCTCTGCCCCAGGTCTCGGCATCCCTAACTACAACAAGCCATTTGTATTATATGTCCACGAGACTGCTGGATGTGCGCTTTCTGTTCTAACACAAAAATTTGGAGATAAGCAATGGCCGTGTGCTTATTTCTCCGCTGTTCTTGACCCTGTCGCACGAGCCCTCCCGAGCTGTCTAAGAGCGGTCGCAGCTGTGGCTGTCTCCATAAGACAATCGGCTGGACTCGTACTTGATACTGACCTCACAGTTATGGTATCCCATGCTGTGGATACACTTTTGAATAAGACTAAGACACAGCACCTCACCAGTGCACGTCTGACAGGTTACGAATTGACCCTGTTCGCATAACACATCACGATCAAAAGATGTGCCACTCTGTACCCAGCCACGTTACTGCCCCTCCCTTCTGAAAATGATGAAAATGAGAAACATGATTGTATCTTCCGGACGGAAGAAGAGAAGAAAGGACGGGTAGACTTGACTGATGTTCCCTTATCTAACCCACAAGGGGAACTATATGTCGATGGCTCTTGTTTCAAAATTACCAGATGGCACTACAACCGCTGCTTATTTGATTTGATTGTGAAATTTATATAGCACTCGAATGCCCAGGGGCGTCTAGGCGCTTATTCTATTACCACATTGCGTTCAGTTGTAGAGACATCACGAGTCCCTTATCAGTCAGTCCAAGCAGCTGAGTTAGCCGCCCTTATTCGAGCTTTTGAATTGAGCGAGAGACTGGTTGTCAATATTTATACTGACAGCCAGTATGCCTTCAGGGTCGCCCACAATTTTGGGCGACTCTGGGCTGAGAGAGGGTTCCTTTCTTCCCATCGAGCAAAGATCCAACATGGCCACCTTATATTGAGGCTTTTGTCTGCTTTGACACTCCCTAAGAAGTTGGCAATGTTGAAGTGTAGCACCCATAGGACAATTGCTGATGATGTAGGTAGAGGGAATGCTTTTGCTGACCAGACAGCTAAGGAAACGGCACGGACTAAATTGAAGAAAATGTTTGTAGCAGGTCCCGCTAGGTGGGTGCCGGAAATCACTATGTTTGAGGATACGCTTGAGAACGTGAAGGAGATACAGAGTGAGGCTACAACAGAAGAATTAGCAATATGGCAAGAAAGAAAGGCGCAATTGAACGATGAGGGATGTTGGATTGACAAGTCAGGGAAACAGAGATGGATGTTGCCAGATGCATATGTTCTCCCTGTGGTCACAATGGCCCATTGCCCAGCCCATATCAGCGCTAAAGGTATTTGCAAGTTGTTAGACCCTGTAAGGCAGAATGACAACATCCCAAAAATAGCTGCACATTTAGTGAAATACTGTATGGTGTGTATGATACACAATCCTGGAAAGGGTACCCCTACACCACCCGGTAATTTTGCACCCACCACCTACTTTCCCCTTTGAGGTCCTTCAGATGGACTACATATAGCTAGACAGGTGTAATAATTTGAAATATGTGTTGGTGGTTGTCTGTGCATTCAGTAAATGGGTTGAGGCCTACCCCACTAAAGACAATATGGCTGTTACGACTGCAAAGCTTCTAAAGGAGTTCTTTCCTCGTTTCCAGTTTGATTTTGAGTGATAATGGAAGTAATTTCAATGCCAAGGTCATTCAGCTAATTTGCGATGGTTTGCACATAAAACAGAAGTTTTACGCTGCAAACCACCCACAGTCAGCAGGCTTGGTTGAGAAGTACAATGGTACTCTCAAACTAAAGTTGGCAAAAATTCAAGAGACTACAGGATAACAGTGGCCAGATTCTTTACCATTAGCTCTTTTGTCAATAAGAACAACGGCACATTCTAGGACAGGATTGTCACCATACGAGGTCGTGTTTGGACGCCCGGCAAATGTCTGGGGTGTCCCGCGCCCTCGTACGTTTTCAGATATTGAGTATCCATTGCTGATAGACTATCTTTGCCAGTTAACTGAAAATTTGCGTTCTATTCACCAACAGGTCCGGGAGTCCCTTCCAGCTGCACCACAGGGGCCCGGCACGATATCCAGCCTGGTGAGTTTATTTTGGTTCGCAATTTCCAGCGGAAGAAGAGTTTAGAGCTGCGCTGGAAGGGACCCGAACAGGTCCTCCGGGCCACACGTACAGCCGTGAAGGTCGCTGGCCGAAAGAACTGGGTCCACGCCGCTCACTGCCGCGGGATACCTTTGCCCTATGACCAGTGGGTGAGGGAAGGAATTGGGGACTCTGAATGCGAGAAGGTGCCCCAGTTCGTCCCCTTCAGTGATGCAAAGCTAACTTGGACCCAAACGGATTTGGAGAATGATGAAGTGCTGAATGCAGCGGTTCCCCCATAAATACGAGCTATTAAGGAGCCGCTATTTGTTGATCCAACAGTGCCTGGGGTTGCCAGGCCCAATTTGTGGCCCGACTGGGGAATAGTGCACAAAAGGAGAAGTCAGATTAGACAGGGATGGACTGTGTAAGTTAGGGGTGTGCTTTGCTGTAGTACCAACAGAGTTAGTTTAGGGTAATATGAGACTTGTGCACTGTTTTGTTTCCGAACATTGGACAGGATAGCTCAAAAGGTATCCCTTTGGGGGTACATTATCCTGATCGATGTGGGATACATCAAGAGCTTAGGACTGAGCAAGCTCCACCGCCGGTGCTCAAGAGCGCCAATGTATTGATGAACAATAGGAGCCTGTACCAGTGAGGCTCTGACGGGCACTGGGAACACTTGACTTTACTATCATTTTTGTTGCACCATCATTTTTGTGGCACTTCTCTCCTTGTTTAATTATGCATCCCTTTGGCCGGCCTATTGCTGAGGAGGAACAGCCATTTGCATCGCCGCGTTCAATGAGGGGGTTGGTCGACAAAGAGTAAAATAATTGGCATATTAATAGTTGTGATTGCACTAGTAACAATACTTGGAATATCCTGGTTTTTAGAGGAGAAATTTCCTGTACATTCCTTGGTTGGTACAACTCCTGCTCCCTCTGAACACATTTTTGTTACTCTATACTCTCACAAAGCAGCGCATAGAAATTCCTACACAGACAATGTATTTATACAAATGTTGTATCAGACTCATAATGTGTCCAATACAACTAATTGTTGGGTTTGTGGGCTACTTCCTTTGGTCACTCATAAGAGCGACAATTTGTTGTCGATGCCACTGTCGTATACTGGTAGCTGCAATGGTTGGTATGAATTGTTTCAACTGGTGTACTTCCAATTTCAACTTTCTACTTTGGGTATGACATCCTCTGATTCTCACACTGCGATTGAATATTTACGCTTCTACCAAGAGTTTACCCCCATAGGACCGGCAGGACAAGGGACTCTAGGCACATTGTCCCCAAAGTCATGTTTGAATGAGTATCGTGAAGTAAAGGATAATGCCTGGTTTTGAATGGAAATGGCAGATTTTCAACGGTTTAACACATCTGAGTATTTTCAATCCTTCCAAGGTTGCAATATTACCAAAGATAAGCTGATACCTGTGTCAGTGGTTAATACAACAGCTAGTTTTTGTGTCCAGGGGACTGGGGAGATAAAGGTGGGGGACAGTAAATGCAATTTTACCTACAGATTGAATACGATTAATAGCCCGCCTTTGATCCTACCCCATAATGTCTATTTTGTCTGTGGATCACAAGCTCACATCTGGCTCCCAAGGGGATGGTCTGGCAAATGTTACCTTTCTTTCCTTCTTTCCCTTGTATATGTTGCCCCATCTAACTATCACAAAACACATCGACTGCAAGGTAGAAGTCCATTCCTGTCCCGAGTCAAGAGGGTTGTTGATACGAAAGATATAGATCAGACTGACACCACTGCACAGCAATTTGGGGACGCTATAAAGGGCCTATTACCTTATTGGGGCCCCATGGCTAATAGCCTTCAAATTCGTCAGCTAAGAAGAGTTGTTGAAGGGGTTATCAATACGACTGCTGGGATAATGACAAATATCACTGCTGAGCTTCAGGCTACGAGATTAGTCACTGTGCAGAACCGAATGGTGCTAGACGTTATACTTGCAGATAGGGGAGGGGCCTGTCGTGTCATTGGCAGCAGCTGTTGTGTTTACATACCTGATAACGCTCCCAATGTTTATTCAGCTATACAAAAATTACATAGACTATCCGCTGAAATACACCAAGAAGTAGGTACTTGGACACTGTCGGGAAGGTTTTGGAACACGCTAACTTCCTGTGGTTGGAAGATTCTAATTTTTTTGGCCATAGTTGCCTGTATCTTCTTCACATGTTGCCTCTGCATACAATGTCTCCCAGCTTGTTGTTCCTATTGTATTAATATCCTCACTCCCAAACAGAAAATATCAATTCATGATACTAATGCTGCGATTCTGTTGCAAACGGATATTGATGATTTGATGCAGATTGACGAATGTATTTTTGAGACTACATCTTTCCTTGCAGCCTCCATCCCTGATACTGAATATATGACCTGCTCCTAGTACGGATGTTCCTTTGTCCCCGAATATGTTATATTTTCTTTGATCATTTCCTCAAATGGTTAGCTCATGCTAAAAGGAGGGTCTGTTGGAATGAAAATGTTTTCGTCATTTTGCCTGTGCATTGTTCTATGTAAGTTAGCGTTCGTTGCACCATTTTATGTTTGGCCGCCATTTTGAACCATGCTCGAAACTGCTTCTTGCCTCTTCGAGAAACGGGTTGTGGAAAGTTTCGTTTCTCCAAGGTTGGGCCTTGCTTTGCTAATGAATACACTGTTCCTATTAGCGCATACCTTTTGCACTAGATAGAGGCCTTCTCCCACTAGTCTAGTGGTGGGCACGGACAGAGTGAACTTGGGTGGGAGATAGAGCGAGCCTGGCCTCAGAGTCAAAACCTATCCTTCTGTACCTCTTTGTTTAGCTGTATCTGCTTGGAAAATTCCATTGTGGGCATGCCTTCATTGGTTCTGAATTGTACATAATGTATCTCCATGTTTGCTGATGCCAGTCCTCTCTGCAGCACCCCTAAGAGACTGGGCAGACGGGGCTCCGCTCGAGTGTATCTGAATAAAAATATATTGGTTTGTATCTCTACTGCCTGACCGACTCTTCATTTGGTATGGAAGGCTGAGAAGTGGTCGTGAGTGACCCGAGTGACCCTAAACGGGCCACTTCCTTCAAGTTTTAGTGATGGAAGTTGACAAACCCTGTAGATCCCACAACATCTGAGATGTTTTTAGTCAATCCTCATCTCACTCTTATCTTCTTCTCAACAATGAAGTGTCTGCCTTAACATGAGCATAGTCTGCAAGTGCACATAATTTTTAGCTTTCAAAGTTCCATCCAGAATGAAAAGATAATTTCTCATGAAAGATAATATTTTGTCTCTGCAGTAAAAATCTGCCCCTTCTCAATTGGGAGCAAGGAGGCAGCAACTTTGGCTCCATTCAAATCTTCATCTAGCAGGGTGGGCATGGGATTAGGCGAGGGACAGTAACAAATCAGCCTGTGATGTAGTGACCACATGACTGTTTCTTTGCGGATCTGAAAAACTCATCAATCAGGGTCACGCAGAGGGGATTTCCTTCCCTTGTGCATTTCAAAAAAGGAAGGTTTGCATAGCAGTAGCTGTATGAGGAGATCCACAGCTGGACATATTAGGGCAGGAGTCTTGAGAGCTGACTTTAAAGGGAAGGGTCCCTTCATTCTGACGGAAAGAGCACATTATGAGCTGTGTTTTGGGCTGGTAGAGGGGTGCAATATCCCTAGTTAGAAAAACAGACCCCAAGTCCTGGAAAGAGCAGAGGGTTAGCATTGCTACCTTCTTCACTGGGCCTTTGTTCCTTTTTTGAGGTTATGGAAGGGCCAGGGAATAATGCTTTGACTTTGTGAAAACTCTGTGCATTTTTTTAACACGGCACCCCAGTCCTATCTACTTTATACATTTTGACTTGGTAAGACAGCTTTGAAGACTTATATTTGTTGTTTCTAGTATTTCTTTAAAGTGGAAAAACACCATAGTTTGATGATTGTATGACTTTTCTACAGTTTTTGACATATAAATACGCCGCAGGTTGGTAAAACACTAGTAAAGGCATCCACAGGAGAGTCTAATGTAAAGGAAGGACCCATATTGCCTACCTGGGCACACAAAGATGGACCTCAACATATCAAGGCCTGATGTGGTATCTTCTTTCCTCATCACCTCATTTTTTTTCTAGGTTGTCCAACTAACCCTATGCTCTGGATTTTCTCTCCATCAATGCAAATGTGCATATATGTGTGCCTGTATAATGCTTCAACAATTTAAAAAACTATACCTATTTGAGGACATGGGAAGTTTTGAGAACTCCAATGAAGTCAAAGTGGCATTGATCCATAAAAGGCTGGCTTGGCCTTCTTCTCCAACATTCCAAAGCTAGTCTCTGTGTTTCTCTCTGTTTAATTCGGAATTGTTCTCATTCTTGGCCAAAATGTTTTAATAGCATTATAACCCTTCTGCCTTTGGCTATAATACATGTTGTTTGAGCTAACTCCCTATATTGACCAACCACTGCACTCACCTTTACAACTGCATAAAAGAGTCTTTGGAGACGGGCAATGAAGATATATTGTAGCATGATGTCCAGGGAATTGCAGAATGTTCACAGTAAGGGGCTAGCTTGCACAACTCTGTATCTGTGATGCCATACTAACCATTCATCCTATAATAATGTCATACTGACATTTATAGGTCAGAGCCAGCTGTCTCACTGTAAAACCTAGAGGCTACAACCTTCTAATAACTTAAGGTTTGTTGGCTTCATCATCACTTGCATTTGCTTGCTTCTCAATTGATGGTCCCAGATTGTCCATCTTGTATTTGTCCCTCCCCTGAAGCTTAGCCACTTTACCATCTATCTGACTGACTGGAATCTATCATTCCACTGCTCAATTTTAGAGAACTCCCTTTTTCTTTTTGCTTAAGCACTCAATGAGAGTGCAAGTGTTTTTCAGAGCTCCCCTCATGTGCTTCTCCCCCTCCCAGATATCCGCCTCCACACTCCGAGCTGTTGTCTCTCTTGTATTGCAAGATCTCTTTTGTTCTTCCCCATCAAAATTCCTGCCACACCCATACTCTGTGTTGCTTTCTCACTCATGTTCTTCAACCCTGCCCTTTGTTTTTCTCCCTCATGTGTTGCTTTTCCCCTCCCCTCTTGCTGCCCCTGCCCGCTCCTCTGTTGCTCCCAACTCCCATCATCTTTTTTTCTTTTTTCATTTTTCTTTTTCTTTTTAGGGGAGGGCCAGACAGCAAATAGCTGCCAACCCCTTCTACTTAAAACGTGCTTAAACCCATGGATGCTTTGAGAACAGATCTTGATATCGAAAAAATTGAGGATTATATAACGCATTGGCACCAGTAAGGTACTGGTTCTGTATCTGGATTAAAGATGAGCTTGTTTCTTATAGATCCACACTCTCAGATATTATGACTAACAAATATTATCACAAAATACCATGGTTTGGACATCTATCAACTGTTCTTTATAACACCTGCCTAGAAAATCTCTGACTCCATCTGGGAACCATTACAAAGGCTTGTAATGATCTGGCTATAAAGTCATATCAGGAATATATTAACCAAGCGAAATTAAGCCGAGCAGGTCCTCTGACAAAATTCTATTTGTCATTTAAGGAAGAACGCAGCTTTGAAATGATCCTAGACGAAATTTCCCCTACAGAAAAAAGGAGCTCTGTATTTAGAATTCAGACTGGGCACATTTCCAGTGGCATCAGTTACCAAAAGATAGTCACCAAATCCTGATGAGTGAACAGATATGTGCACATGCTCCTTGGGAGATTTGAAAACACCAACCCATTTCCTGCTGCTGTGTCATGTCATCACACGTTATGAATACATAAATGCTATCTACGTCTACTTTAATTCAGTATACCATTAGGAGGTGCACTGATGCAGAAGCTCTCTGTATGAGAACAGATGATAAAATCATAGTCTCAGCTGTCTCGTCCTATATATTCGCAGCCTGGAACCCAATCATAATTTCATACTCACATTTATAGGTCAGAGCCAGCTGCTTTGCTGTAAAACCAGAGGCTACAGCCTGCCTATAGCTTATAGTTGGTTGGCTTCATTGTCACTCGCATTTGCTTGCTTCTCATTCAATGGCTTTCCTTGTCTCAGATTGCCCATCTTGTGTTTGTCCATCCTCTGAAGCAAAGCCTCTTTACTATCTCTCTGACTGACTGGAATCTATCATTTCACTTCTCACTTTTAGATAACTCCCTTTTTCTTTTTGCTTAAGCACTCAATGAGAGTGCAAGTGTTCTCGAGAGCTCTCCCTCATGTGCTTCTCTCCCTCCCAAATATCTGCCTCCGAGCTGCTGCGTCTCTCGTACTGCAAGATCTCTTTTGTACTTCGCCGTCAAACTTCCTGCCTCACCCATACTCTGTGTTGCTTTCTCACTCAAGTCCTTCACCCCTGCCCTTTGTTTTTCTCCCTCATGTGCTGCTATTCACCTCCCCACTTCCCCTTATCTGCTCCTCTGTTGCTCCCCACTCCCACCATTTTTATTTCAATTTATTTTGGGGGGAGGGGGGCCCAGGCAGCTCATTGCTGCCAACTTCTTCTACTTAAAACACACTTTAACCCTTGGATGCTTGAGAGCAGATCCTGATATCGAAACATCTGAGGATTATATTGCATTGACACCAGTAAAGTACTGGTTCTGTATTTGGATTAAAGATGAGCTTGTTTCTTATAGATCCACACTCTCGGTTATTATGACGAATCCATATAATCATGGTTTGCCCATATATCAACTGTACTTTATAACATCGGCCTAAAAGATCACTGACTCCAACTGGGAACCATTACAAAGGTAAGTTATGATCGGGCTATAATCTCATATTGGGGATACATTAATCAAGTGAAACTAAGCCGAGCAGTTCCTCTGACAAAATGCTGTCATTTAAATGTGTGTCTCGTGCTCTCCATGCCACTGGAGTCAAGCTATCCTGGCTGATGAGGGCTGAAAGCCCGAAACCAGTCCTAGGATGCTTGTTTCCAGTCCAGGGAGGACCTGGCCTGGCAGTTCGGGCTGGACTGTTCCCATTGGGCGCAGGGTCAAGACTGATTTGCATATGGCTCGGTCCAAATTGGAATGGCATGGTGAGCAAAAAAACGATGGATTTAGGCCCAGATCTTTGTACTGGGGTGAATGTATGACATTGTTCTGCATTCTGTCCATCAATTGTTGTTTTTGCATTTGTCACCCCGAGTGGGACGGGTATGCCCAGACGTGGGTCCCGTGCTCTCCATGCCACTGGAGTCAAGCTATCCTGGCTGATGAGGGCTGAAAGCCCGAAACTTGTCCTAGGATGCTTGTTTCCAGTCCAGGGAGGACCTGGCCTGGCAGTTCGGGCTGGACTGTTCCCATTGGGCGCAGGGTCAAGACTGATTTGCATATGGCTGGGTCCAAATTGGAATGGCATGGTGAGCAAAAAAACTATGGATTTAGGCCCAGATCTTTGTACTGGGGTGAATATATGACATTGTTCTGCATTCTGTCCATCAATTGTTGTTTTTGCATTTGTCACCCCGAGTGGGACGGGTATGCCCAGACGTGGGTCCCGTGCTCTCTATGCCACTGGAGTCAAGCTATCCTGGCTGATGAGGGCTGAAAGCCCGAAACCGGTCCTAGGATGCTTGTTTCCAGTCCAGGGAGGACCTGGCCTGGCAGTTCGGGCTGGACTGTTCCCATTGGGCTCAGGGTCAAGACTGATTTGCATATGGCTGGGTCCAAATTGGAATGGCATGGTGAGCAAAAAAACTATGGATTTAGGCCCAGATCTTTGTACTGGGGTGAATGTATGACATTGTTCTGCATTCTGTCCATCAATTGTTGTTTTTGCATTTGTCACCCCGAGTGGGACGGGTATGCCCAGACGTGGGTCCCGTGCTCTCCATGCCACTGAAGTCAAGCTATCCTGGCTGATGAGGGCTGAAAGCCCGAAACCGGTCCTCGGATGCTTGTTTCCAGTCCAGGGAGGACCTGGCCTAGCAGTTCGGGCTGGACTGTTCCCATTGGGCGCAGGGTCAAGACTGATTTGCATATGGCTGGGTCCAAATTGGAATGGCATGGTGAGCAAAAAAACGATGGATTTAGGCCCAGATCTTTGTACTGGGGTGAATGTATGACATTGTTCTGCCTTCTGTCCATCAATTGTTGTTTTTGCATTTGTCATTTAAACAAGAACGCAGCTTTGAAATTATCCTGAATGGCAGTGGCGGCTCGCCGAGGGAGTGCCACGAGGCGGTGAGGCAGGGCGGGGAGGGCAGGGTGGGGGGTAGTGGACTCGGACATACGATGGACAGAACTCAGAGGGAGTTCTGTCCGTCGTAAGTCCGAGTCCACTACCCCCACCCTGCCCCACACCCGCCCCGCCTCACCGCCCCACGGCACTCGCTCGGCGAACCGCCACTGCTGAATGGTATTTCTCCTGCAGAAATGAGAGCTCTCTATTTAAATTCAGACTGTGCACATTGCCAGTGGCATCACTTACTAAAAGATGGTCACCCATTCCTGACGAGGGAGCAGATATGGACGCATGCTCCCTGGCAGGTTCGGAAACATCAACCCATTTCCTCCTGCTGTGTCATCACACGTTATGGATAAAAAAATACTATCTACGTCCACTTTTAATTCTGTATAACATTAGGAAGTGTAGAGATTGATGGAGGCTTGGGCCTTCTCAAATTCATAAGGGTTTTGGCGGAATAATTTCCAATCGTTCATTGAAGATTTTTTAGTGCGTATTGTTTATTCATATTTGCATTTTATCAAAACAAAGAGACAGCGGACACGTGTTTCGCCCATGTGGCCCATCGGCCGGCCGCAGAGACTTCTTCGCATCTTCGTACAGCCTTGAAGAAGCCCCCGGCCGATGCAAATATGAATAAACAATATGCACTAAAAAATCTTCAATGAACGATTGGAAATTATTCCGCCAAAACCCTTATGAATTTGAGAAGGCACAAGCCTCCATCAATCTCTAGACTTACCCTATAATGGCTTTTGGGTGCAGCCATTTGTGAGGAACGTGCCACCACCAAGATTGGGCCTTGACAACTGTAGAACAAAAGCCCAGATTTCTCCACCCACCAGAGCAAATAACATTAGGAAGTGCACTGAAGCAGAAGCTCTCTATATGAGAACAGATGATAAAATCACAGTCTCGGCTGTCTCGTCCTACATCAATGCAGCCTTGAAATCAAGAGTCTGGGTCCTGGAAGAAGTGCGTTCTGTGTAAGCCATCTTATCAACATAGAGGACCAGAAGCGCTTGCCATTCGAAGAACTTCCAAGGAAAGTACTGTCTCGGAATTAGCGTCTCCTATTGCGTTCTTAAACTTCAAATTAAGAACTCGTTGTGAACCAACATACTGTCTTTGAGCTAGATTAGTATTAATTAATTGGTAACCATGATACACTAAGTTATGGCTCTGGTACATGTATTGCTCCTTAAGTTTTTGCCTGGTGCTATAATGTTGTGCGCACGGAAGGGTCATTACGACGGCACGAGCATTGTACTTGAACCCCCACTTGTGTAAAACCCCCATTTACCATAACCAGTTGCTACTTTCAGATTTATCCAACACTTCTTTAGACATATACCTGTACATTTGCTGTTAATCCTTCTAGCTGCTGCTAACACAAACTTTGGGGTTTGCGCTGTGCCTCGTACAACAACGAGGGCCCTTCTGTATGCAGCCTTTGTAAGTCAGTAGTGATTGCTACATAAAGGGAAAGCAATTACAGGAATACCAAGCACTCGGGCCTCAACAGCGATGCAACAGTTTTCACTGCACCCTCCTTGCGACACGATGGATGCGCCATATTTAATGTACGTCGCTCCATGTTGCAAGGAGTTACAGATACATCAGTATTTCTGATGTATCTATAGGCACAGTAATGTAGCGTAGGGCTTTACAAAGTGGCGCATCTGCCTAGATACGTCACTTTGTAAATAGGACGCAACATGGCACATATTTTTCGCTGCCGTGGCGTCACAAAAAGTTATGCAACGGCGGCGCAAAAGTGTTGCAAGACCTCATATATGAGGCCCTAGCACTTTAATGGAAGAAGCCAATGCCCATGTTGATAAATTTGGTCCAGCCACCTATTTGTGTATTGCTAACACACACTGAGACAACCAAATGGCGAAGGCTCCCCTAAAGGGGATAAACTCATGCCGCTGAGAATAATGAGGAAGGCCATCATGGGGATTAACATTAAGGGTAGCACCATTGTACATGAGCCCCACAGGCGATTGTCAACCGCTCCATTAGATAAGAGTGCAATAATTCATCGATCCCTGTGGTGCTATCGCCGCAGAAATATTTTATTTTATTTGTAAACTTACTAGATCTTGCACATCACGGCTCTAGCATTTTCCCACAAAACGAAAGGCATGGCCCCTACGATCTACACTTTTAAAGTAAGTCCCTTCTTTTGTTAGCACTTAGCGACCTTGCGCCGATTGGTTACAGGGCGTTCACTGAGGGAGGCATCTCTGCACTTGCACTTTATCTGGGTTTCTATAAATCGACCTTCTTGTGATATCAGTTTATGTGGATGCCTCTAAGTACCAAGCTAGTGGTTCTCCTTGTGCGGCACACATTTTTTTTAAAGAAAAAAATATATATTGGGGCTTATTTACAAGCCTGTTGCTCCGCCGGTGCATCAATTTTATTGACGCATTAGCAGCACAATGGGCTTGCCCATATTTACAAGGCCAATTAAAGTCACTCTGCATGACTTTTCATGGCCTTGTAAATATGGTTCCCTTTCATGCATAACTCTGCGTGATAGGGGTGTTGCTATGGGTGTTCCCACGCAATATCCATGGAACTTGATGCATTCCCAGATTTACAACATTTTATAAACCTGGAAATGCGTCAGAATACTACGGAGGTGCAAGGAGGCGCAACGAGGTGAGATACTTTTATTTCTCCTCATTTTTTCCTCTTTCTATGCGTGCTGCAGAATAGGAAAACAAATTTATTGGTTGTTTTTGTACAGGAAGGTGTCCTTTCCTGCACAAAAGCAATCATCCCCTCAGTGCAGGCACCCTTGCAAAATGGCGCAAGGTTGTCTGAACTGGCATAGGGCTGCTGTTTGTGCGCTGGCACATCTTGTAGATATGGTGCATTCCTCCCCTTTTATCTTGACGCACGGCAGCACAGCAGGAAGGATTGCTGCACTGCCATGCATGAAAATATTGTAAATGAGGCCCATTGAATCTGGGGGACTATTTGTGCTTTTTAATTGTGTTTTCATGAGTTTTTGTGAATTTTATTGTAATTATTGCGTTTTAACTTGCACTGTAATTGTTATGGCCTGACATGGCTAAAACAATAAAGATTTGATTTGATAAAACACACTTTTGCACTACTTTATAATTTTTTTAATTTAGTGATCCATTTTAACTCGATAAATAAAAAAATATAGCACCGGTGTAGGCGCACACGTGTAATGACATGTGTGTGAGTTCAAAATGACGTGGAAGTCGCGGCTGCAAATTTGCGCCTTCATTTTATTGCTGTTTTATTTACTTTAGGCCATTGTGCACAGCATCTTGATGATGCTTTACAGCTTTGCCAAGAGGCATTGGCAAAGCCAATATGTCTCAAAGGTGAGATCTATTGGCTTTGCCAATGCTTGTTCCTATTGCTGCTCAACTCTTCTTAATGGCCATCTCCATCTGGTGACAAGAGAAAAACAGTTCTATTTTTCCAGTCCAGCATCATTAACAATCACCACCATTAACCTTTTCAGATGTGTCCTCTCTTTCTTAATGTGTACTTAGGTTTGAGACATATTATAAATCATTCACCGGATGGCCACTTTAAGCAAAGTACATTGCATTTGTGAACATTTTTTTTTTTTTTAATTTAGGCCATCTGGTTAGTGATGTCGCAATAGGTTTTATAACGCAAACAGACATCCTCAAACAAAAGTGGCATTCTGGAAGCCTTATTGTTGGTGACTACTAGTGATAACAGACTTGGTAAATGACAAGCTTTTTGTTTTCACTGGATGGCACCTCTTAGCTAACTTCCCTGGGTTTTAAGCAAAACGTTCTTAGTTTGACCTATGAAGGGTTTTGATAAACCGTTACTGCTCCCAGCGAGCATCTTCTAATAGCAGTCGAATTTCTAAAGGGCAATATCATTGAGATAATTGCCCTTCACTTTCTTTATACATAACTTTGGTGGGGAGGGGGGAGAATTCTCCATGATAATTGCCATGTAAAGCGTTCATTGGTGTTAAATTTTGAAAAATTAAGGGGCCTATTAGCAATAACCTGCGATAATTATCGCTAAGCGCAGTTAGCGCTAGGATAATTATCGCCGGCTATCGCAGGTTTCTATCGCGGAGATAGCGTGCTATCAGCAACGCTTATCTCCAAAGCGATAGAAACCCTGGAGAACAGTGTGAATATCTCTTGAAAACAAGCGATATTCGCACTGTGACCAGTGTTAGCTCGGTAATAGGGCGAGGGGGATTTAGCCATGTAATCCACCTCCCATTGGATTACATGGCTAAGTCAGGTTTGGACCAGGCGTTAACAAACAAGCGCTAAACGTGTTTAGGGCTGGTTCGTTAATCACCTCCCCTGCCTCGCTAATAGGCGATAGCGACCTTAGCGACTGTTTCCAGTCGCTTTTAGGTTGGGAACGCCTACTTTGCATGCCATTAGCGATAAATTTTGCTGGCATGCAAAGCGGCACCCAACCCGGTCGCTATCGCCTAAAAGCTGTCGCTAACAGCAGTTAGCGACAGCTTGCTAATAGGGCGATTGAATTATCGCCGCTTTAGCGGGAAAAAGTCCCGCTAAAGCGGCGATAATCACGTTGCTAATATGCCCCTAAGTTTAACTGACTAACTAGCATTTGAAACGTTTTTGTTAAAACGGCAAGTAATTTCTGCAAGAGAGACTGGCTGAAAAATACATATAGCTAGTTCTTGGCACATAAAAGCTGCTGCGATGTATCTCCGTGACCTCACATTAATATTAATATGGAAGGAGCAGATCCGAGTTTCATGAACAGCAATATAAAAAGTTGAAAGTTGTCCCAGTGGAGCAGTAAACATTAAAATTGTATGAGGAAATCCTCCGGATACCTTGTATTTCTTGTGTACCAACATAATATCAAGGCTTCCTTGATCCAATGAAAAATCAATAATTCATGAAAAATACTAAAATGGTATTTAGAACATTGAGAACCATTTTCCACTTCACCCTGTGCTGGGAGAGAAAAGTGCTGATTCGCCATTGCGAATTTCTTGCTACATAGCACTAATGAAGATGTCTTGAAAAGATGACACCTCGCAGGTCATGGAAATACCGTTTGGTGAGTTATAGAGGTCATATGCTGATAATGTATTTAAAAATGAGGAGAAGGGCAAACATGTCTGGAAGCCATTATGTGCATTTTAGAGCTGCACCATATTGTTTCGAGAGACGGATGCCTATTATATAACCCTCGAGCACTTTTTAATGAGATAATACACTGCAATGATGTCTGTTTTGTTTCAGCTCCGTTGGCAAAAGTGTTTCTATAGAAAAAAGGGCTTGTTTTACTCACTTTTTGTTTTTTTTTAAGGCAGATGCTGTGTAAGAGGTTGTTTTTCTTTCGGCTCTTTGTAGTGCACCATGTTCTAATCGTGACCAAATTTACAGTGGGAATTATTCATTTTGGATATAACTGGGCAATCCTACCTCTCACTATTATGAATACATTGTTACCAATACTATCATAATTTTAGCTGGCGTTTTCAGCCCTTTTGCTCAACAGTTCACAATGCAGAGTACTCACATGCCTAATATGCAGCTCTATTCACACAAACAAGGCTAAATGCACCTAATTTTGCAACTTCAGTGTAATCCTGCTCGAATAATGATTAACCCTTTGAAACAGACAGAAGTACTATTGTTCTTTTTACTTAATTGTGCAACCTTGTGACCCTTAGGTGTCAGTGTTTCCCAACAAATGCTGTTTGCATAGTTAGTAGGTTTGAGCAAACAAGCAAATTCTAAATTGCTGTGGTTTACATATAGCAAAATATCATGGTGCAAATCCTTTAATGTTGCATCTCTTGCGAGTTATTCGTCTGCTTAAAGGAACAAATTAGGTGGGGCAGAATTATGTGGTTTATTGCTTGTTCTTCTCTCTCTAATGGTGCACGCTTAGAGGTTAATCAGCATGCGCGAATTAACAAACCCAGACTGCATGAAGCAAGTAGTTGAACCCTCACAGGTTCTATGCGACAATCTTTCAGACTTCTTTGATAATAGAATTGAAAAGGTAATTGAAGATATAGGGGCCCCCCCAACAAAAAACAAGTCTTGGCCCCGCAGACCTCCCTGCCAGCCACTTCAGCAAGCTAGACTCTTTCGAACATATGCCTTAGCACTGTCCACTACTTCCGGTCACCTCTAGATCAGCTCTCACATAGAGTATGGAAAGATCTGGGAGATCCACCGATCCCATCAATTCTACAACTATGCAACCAATCCTTGGAAACTAATATGGTTCCACAGGTTTGGAAAAAGGCTGGAGTTACCCCATGGTTGAAGAAACCTTCTGCAGACCATCTGGTTCTTAGTAACTATAGGCCAATCTCGCTTTTGCCTTTTCTGATAAAAATCCTAGAACGGTCTGTGAGCAAACTACGGGGCATATTAGCAAGAACGGCGTTAAAATTATCGCTGCTTTAGCGGCAGGAAACTGCCGCTAAAGCGGCGATAATGAGCTTGATAATATGCCCTTGAGAATTCCAATGGAAGCCCAGGATCACAGCAGAACATGGGCTTCTATTGGTATTCTCAAGGGCATATTATCAAGCCCATTATTGCCGCTTTAGCAGCAGTTTCCTGCCGCTAAAGCGGCGATCATTTTAACGCCGTTCTTGCTAATATGCCCCTACTTTCCTAACACCTGGATGCTCAAAAGCTCCAGGAGGAGGAACAGTCTGAATTCAGACCAGGACTTAGTACTGAATCTGCTCTGATTATGGCTATGGATGCGCTCCAGATGAGGGTGGAGAGTAGCTTTTCAGCAGTACTGATACTGCTCGATCTAGCAGCCACTTTTGATACAGTGAACCATAAGATAATATTGACAAGACTAGCTAGGATTAGGATCCGTGGGTTGCTACTGAATTGGATGAACTCCTACCTGACAGATAACTGCCAGGCAGTTTTGCTGTCTCCATATTGGTCTGACTTTAAAGCCATCGAGCACGAAGTACTACAGGGGTCAGCACTCAGTCCAATCCTTTTTAACATCTATATGAGGCACCTCATGCCTCTCATCAAGTCCCACAACATCAGCTTGGTGAATTACGCAGATGATACTCAGTTAATCTTGTCCATAGAAAGTAGCAAACCGGACACACTGGTTTCTTTTCATACCTGCATAAATAATATAGTCAACTGGCTAGACAGCAAATCAATGAAAATTTAATGGGGACAAAACCGAGTTTTTGTTTTGCCCAGCAACAAAAATTCCTAAGAAATGTCCCCTAAATTTCCGGCCATTGACAAAAGAAACTCCAGTAAAACAACCAGAAAGGGTGCGTAACTTAGGAGTCACCTTTGACAATAATTTATCTCTAGAGAGCCACGTAAACAAAGCAGCAGGTACAAGTTTTGTGCTTCTTCGAGGCTTAAGGAAGCTTTTACCAATATTGCCACCACAGGCTAAAACCTTGATTATGCATAGTGTGCTTCTCAGTCGACTCGAGCACTGTAATGTACTGCTTCTTAGAGTACCCAATACTAGCTAAAAAGACTACTCCGAGTTCAGGCCTCAGACGCAAAATTGGCATTGAATAGGCCTTGGAGATCATCTGTCTCCAGTACCATGAAGGAACTTCATTGGCTCCCAATAAAGCAAGGATAGCCTTTAAAGCTTTGTGTATTGTTTTTAAGATACTACAGGGAAAAGGCCTCCTGCCCCTACAAAGAAAACTAAAAAGATACATCCCGGGGAGATGCCTCCGTTCAACAACCACAAACCAAATTTGCATGTTAAAATTCAGTACAATGAGACAGGGCGGTTGAGCCTTTGTGGTCAGAGCAGCTCAGCTCTGGAATAAGCTCCCAGTCGTCTTATAAGCTGAAACGGATCTACTATGTTTCAGAGAAGCCCTTAAAGCATGGCTCTTTCCCTTGCAACCCCATGATCATAGTCATATGTCCCGCTTAGGTTAGCAGCTCACATCTTGTCTGCATATAGGCCTCAGCGCCAGGATACCTATAAGGTGGAAGTAGGCTTTGTATGTGTTTTAAGTTAAATAAATAAATGAAATAAATACCTGTTTTTGCTTTAGGACTGTCATTACAGAAATTAATAGGGAATACCACAATGTTATTGGAGTGCTCGCTGCTGGAGTTCCCATTACAAAACCCAAAGGATTAGGAGAAGGAGGTGGAGATTTCTACGAATGGCAAAACCTCATTGCTTGAAGCCTTTGTAATTTTAGAACAACTATTTAGGATATTTTTGATGAAGAAAGCTGCTAGTATACTGAACTGGTTCTGTGTCATCTGCCAAGTAAGGTAGCTTGGTAGCGTGGAGAGTTCCTTTTATATTTATAAACATTCCTTCGAGGATTTTTTACAAGTCATGCATTCTTCAAAACGGGCCTTGCTAGACATCTATACAACTATTTTTGTTTCCATTTTTAGTGTACCTCACAAGGTTTCATCAGGACCAGTTGAGGGTCCTTAAAAGTTTACTTTAGCTGTCTCAACTCATCCACTGTTTCTGGGTATACTCATGCTTAACCCTGTCACACATTCATTCTAATATGGCATACATTCCGACCTGCTGTTCTCATTCCTCAGTAGGCTATTTCAGTTTCCTCTTGCTTGAGGATTAAGGAGGCGGCGGACTTCATTGTCACACCTTATTCAAAGGTCAATATCCGTCTGTGAACCTATTCTGCTCCTCCTAACATCAAACTGGTAGAGATGAGAGCTAATTGACCCCAAGAGGAATGGTACATTGACCAAAACATGTTGACCCATAGACGCTAAAGATACTAATACTCTCAAACAGCATCTCCACCTGTTTCTAATATTGTCAAGGTGCCCTACTTATAAATTAGTATCAGGCTACTGTAGACAATTTTATTCTTATGACTTTCACAAAACAAATATCAAAGACCTCCCCTGATTCTCAAGGTTTAGCCCGTCTCTGGATGTGGATCCTATGTTTAAGCATGCCAACAGTAAACCTAGTGGCTGAGAGCCCTTTAAGAACACTAAAACCTACCCTGCATAGTTGAGCCAAGAAATACTGGAGAATCATTGATAGTGGGTCATCTCTCTTTCTGAATAATTGCATGAACTTGGAAAGTCGAGGCGACCCTTTGAATACTTCTCACTCCCTCATTTTTATTATAGAAGATGACAGTAGACTTAGGTTTTGTTAAACTGCTTCACCAAGTGGATGAACCAGTGGGTGGCACAAGAACAATGGTAAAATGGTGTACAGTGAAATGTGTCACCCTGGTCTGTGGGCTTTACTGTTGCTTTGCCCTTCTTAGTCTTTTGCTGTCAGTGCTGTCTCTTCTATACCACCCATGAATGCCTACTCTGACATACATCTTTTACCTGCTTGGAGTCAAAGTGGTGGGTGAACTAGAGAGTAGGTGCATTAAAGTTATCAGAAGAGTTTTTTTAAAAGTAGTAAGCAACCCAGTGCCCTTTCTCATTCTCCATCATATAAACATTCAACCATAATATTTTTGCTTAACCCCTTGTGTGCTCATGACGAGCTGGACTCGTCATGGCACACAGTCGCTGTGTGCTCATGACGAGTCCAGCTCGTCATGACACCCACCCACGGGGGAAGTGCTGGCGCTCCCCCCGTGGGCGGTCGATCCCAGTGTTTGTACCGGGGAAGGCAGGGGAAGACCTTTCCCTGTCTCCCCCCACCCCCCCTCCGCGTCATTGGAGGTTTTCCTTTGTTCCCCGACGCGCAGGAAGCCATTTGCTTCCAGCGCGTTGGGGAACAAACAGGTAAGTTTTGGGGCTGGGGAGGGGGGGATTTAAACGAAAGAGGCATCGGGGGAAAGGAAAGGGTTTTCCTTTCCCTCGATGCCTCTTTTGTGCATTCCTGCTGCACGATCGTGCGATCGTGCAGCAGGAATGCCCACTAGCGCCAGGGATTTTTTTTTTTTTTTTGCATTGGCAAGTGTTTTGTTGGTTGGGGGAGCGGCCCCTTAGGCAAGGGTCGCTCCCCCTTTGGGGGCATCACTGTAGGCTTTGTGTGCCCCCCTGGGGGGGGCAGAATATTATTTTATATAAAAAAATCGGCCCACTGGGCCAATGTAATAAATGCACTGGGAGTGGCCCCTTGGGCAAGGGTCACTCCCCTTTGGGGGCCATTTTAGTATGCCCATGATGTTAGGTTTTGTTTGGGAGAGCGGCCCCTTAGGCAAGGGTCGCTCCCCTTTTGGGGGCATACATTTTGGCCTTGTCTGCCCCCCTGGGGGGGCAGATTTACATTTTTAAAAATGTATTCGTCCCACTGGGCCAATGGAGTAAATGTAGTGGGGAGTGGCCCCTTGGGCAAGGGTCACTCCCCTTTTGGGGGCATACATTTTGGCTTTGTCTGCCCCCTGGGGGGGCAGATTTAATTTTTTTAAATAAAATGGGCCCGCTGGGCCAATGGAATAAATGTAGTGGGGAGTGGCCCCTTGGGTAAGGGTCACTCCCTTTGGGGGCCATTTTAGTATGCCCATGATGTTAGGTTTTGTTTGGGGAGCGGCCCCTTAGGGCAAGGGTCGCTCCCTTTTGAGGGCATACATTTTGGCTCTGTCTGCCCCCTGGGGGGGGGGCAGATTTAAATGTTCTTAAATACCACTGGGCTAATAGAATAAATGTACACTCACCCCCAGTCAACTGATCTGGGTTTAATCCATCATCATGCTTTAGCTCACTCCCCCACCCCAGTTCAGAAATGGCCATATGCAAATCAGTCTGACCCTGTGCCTCATGGGAACAGTCCAGCCTGAACTGCCAAGCCATGTCTTCACTGGCCCGGAAACAACCATCCTGGGACCGGTTTCTGGCTAATCAGCCGTCATCAGCCAGGCTAGCTTGAGTCCAGTGGCAAAGTGAGCAAGGGACCCACGTCTGGGCATACCCTGCCAACTTAGGGCGATCAAAGCGCACAGGGTCAGACTGATTTGCATATGGCCATGTCTGAACTGGGGTGGTGGAGTGAGCTAAAGAATGATGATGGATTAAACCCAGATCAGTTGACTGGGGGTGAGTGTTAGATTTGCTCAAGCGCTCCGTCCATCATCCCCTTTGGTATCACCCTGAGGGGCAGATCGCATGATTTTTTTTTTTTTTGTAGGGCCACTAGGCCACCAGGGTTTTTTTTATGTTGGGGAGCGGCCCCTTGGACATGGGTCGCTCCCCTTTATGGGAGGATGATTGTGGCCATTTCTGCCCTCTTTGGGTGGCAGAGTAGCAGTATGTTTTTAGGCCCATCTGCCCCCAAGGGGGGCAGAAGCCACTAGACACCAGAGTTTTTTTAAATTTTTGTTTTGGGGGTGGCCTCAAGGTCAAGGGTTGCTCCCCTTTTACGGGGGTGAATATTTAATTTATACTCTTAGGCCCACCTACCCCTTAGCTTGGCTGGTGGACTGTGTGTGGACTGGTGCATTATTTGCATATGTTATTGTAATGTTTTTTTCTCCTTTTTAATCTAGTGTAAAGCTTTTGATTCCTGTTTGCGGTTTCGACAGTGGTTGTTCTGCATGTTTTGCGTAGTTGCATTTTTTTGGTAAGAAAAACATTTTTGTTGTATTTATTCCAAATGAGTAATATTGTAATGTATGAATGAATTTTTTTGTAAGTGGTGTCATAATGGCAGCATATTCAGTTAGTGTTTTGAGCATGAAAATCTTTGCGATGTGTTTTGTCTTATGTGTAATTTTCTTTTCTCTTTCTTTTTAGTGGGATATTGTTGATCCATACTGTGTCTGTGCAGAGTAGGTGGTGGTGAGTTTAGCTGCTTCTGGCAAGTGAGTGGTATCGTTTTGGAGTGTATAGGTATTTCTGATAAAGGTGCATTTTGTTTATTACTTATTTTACAAAGTGTTTGTTGTTGTTGACTTGTTTGACAAGTTACCTTTATTAGTAATCATTATGGCTAGCCGTAGAATGACTGCTCAGCAGGTGGTTGGTATGCTTCTTGAATCTTCCTCTGAGCCGGATTATGAGACTGACAGTGCGTCTGAGGGAGAGGAGGGTGGGGAAGATTCTGGCAGTGAGTTTTCTCTCCACATGGAATCATCGGATGATGAAGGTACTCTCAGTGCGGATGAAGCTACTCTCGGTGTGGATGAAGCTACTCTCAGTGCGGATGAAGTGCCTATTTTAGAGGAGGATACTGCTGTGCCGATGGTGCAAGAGGCATCTGGATTGCAGCCTGAGGCTGCTAGGCTTCCTACTGGAAGTGCTGGACTCTGGGTTGATCCAAACATGGTGCAGCCGGTGTTGCCTGCCTTTAGCGTTGATGCACGATGTAGAGTGGATTGTGAACATTATTTGCCTATACAGTTTTTTCAGTTGTTTATGGATGATGTATTTTTGGGTGAGATTGTTGAGCAGACTAATTTGTATACTGAACAGTTTTTGAGGGACAACAGTGACAAACTTAGGCCCTACTCTAGAGCTACCCAGTGGACTCCCACAAATCTGGAAGAGATTAAGAAGTTTTTGGGTTTGACTTTATTGATGGGTTTGATAAGGAAGCCGAACCTGGCTTCATATTGGTCTACCAGCCCCTTGATGGCAACAGCCATATTTCCTGCAGTTATGACTCGTGATCGGTATTTACTTTTGCTATGTATGCTGCATTTTGTTGATAATTCTTTGGCGTTGCCACGTATTCACCCTGACTGTGACCGTCTTTTTAAGATTCGGCCTGTTCTTGATCACTTTGTAGATCGATTTTCAGAGATCTATACTCCAGGGAAAGAAATATCTATTGATGAGTCTTTGCTCTTGTTCAAGGGTCGTTTGGTTTTTAGGCAGTACATCCCTAGCAAGAGGTCATGCTATGGAATTAAGCTGTATATGTTGTCTGAGAGTAGGACAGGATATGTTTTTAATTTTCGTGTGTACACTGGTAGAGATTCCACTATTGACCCCCAGGTTGTCCGTCCACTTTTGGAGTTTCAGAGAAAATTGTGTGGGATCTTGCTAGAAGACTGTTTAACAGAGGCCACCATTTGTACCTTGATAACTTCTACACTGCTGTGCAATTATTTAAGGAATTGTTTAAAGTGGACACTTTTGCATGTGGCACAATCCGCTCTAACCGCAAAGGTTATCCGAAAGAGCTTGTTTGCAAAAACTTCAGAGGGGTCAGTGCAGTTCCTTGCGTAGTGATGAACTACTAGCTGTGAAATTTGTGGACAGGAGGGATGTGTACATGCTGACTACCATCCATGATGAGAGTACTTCACCTGTGCCTGTTTGGGGTCAGGTTGCTGAAGTGCGCAAACCTGTGTGCATTCTAGACTACAATAAGCACATGGGTGGTGTTGACAGAGTAGATCAGAGGTGGGAACCTTACACTGCTATTCGGAAGGCTTATGTTTGGTATAAGAAGTTGGCCATCCATTTCTTCAACTTAGCAACTTTCAATGCTTTTATTGTGTTCAAGGAGTGTTCTCCTGCGTCAAAGTTGACATTTCTTCAGTTTCAGCACTCTGTGATAGCTAGCCTTGTTCTTGTGGAACAGGCAAGTGTTCCTAGATTTGGAGTGGTGGAGGATGTGGCTCGATTGAAAGATCGCCACTTTCCTGATTACATTCCTCCCACATTTTTCAAAAGACTTTCCCACTAGGAGATGTAGAGTCTGTTGGCGAAGAGGTTTGCGGAAGGAGACTCGTCTTTTCTGCCCCGGGTGTCCTTCTAACCCTGGGCTGTGTGTGCCTGCTTGTTTTAGAGCGTACCACACGCAAAATAATTTTTGGGAGCATCCATGAGTGGTGAAGTGAACTGCCTGGTCTGTATTGTTTAAAAATGTGTATTCTGTTTCAAGGTTGGCATTAGTGCAATGTATTTAGTTTCAGATTTTGTGTTAGTAGATTTGTATCTCTTTGCAATTTGTTTGTGTTTTTTTTGTATAAAAACTCCTAAATGTGATGGCGGTGTGCGTGGACTGGCGCTTGGCTGGCGGTTTGCGTGGACTGGCGCTTGGCTGGCGGTGTGCGTGGACTGGTGCTTGGCTGGCGGTGTGCGTGGATTGGCGCTTGGCTGGCGGTGTGCGTTGACTGGTGCTTGGCTGGCGGTGTGCGTGGATTGGCGCTTGGCTGGTGTTGTGCGTGCACTGGAGCTTGGCTGGCGGTGTGCGTGGACTGGCGCTTGGCTGGCGGTGTGTGTGGACTGGCGCTTGGCTGGCGGTGTGCGTGGACTGGCGCTTGGCTGGCGGTGTGCGTGGATTGGTGCTTGGCTGGTGGTGTGCGTTGACTGGTGCTTGGCTGGCGGTGTGCGTGGATTGGCGCTTGGCTGGCGGTGTGCGTGGATTGGCGCTTTGCTGGTGTTGTGCGTGGACTGGTGCTTGGCTGGTGGTGTGTGTGGATTGGCGCTTGGCTGGTGTTGTGTGTGCACTGGAGCTTGGCTGGCGGTGTGCGTGGACTGGCGCTTGGCTGGCAGTGTGCGTAGACTGGCGCTTGGCTGGCGGTGTGCGTGGTCTGGCGCTTGGCTGGCGGTGTGCGTGGACTGGCGCTTGGCTGGAGGTGTGCGTGGATTGGCGCTTAGCTGGCGGTGTGCGTTGAGTGGTGCTTGGCTGGCGTTGTGCGTGGATTGGCGCTTGGCTGGTGTTGTGCGTGGACTGGTGCTTGGCTGGCGGTGTGCGTGGACTGGCGCTTGGCTGGCGGTGTGCGTGGACTGGTGCTTGGCTGGCGGTGTGCGTGGACTGGCGCTCGGCTGGTGGTGTGTGAGTAGTGACTTGCTGCTGGTCACTACACACACTGCTAGCTGAGCGCCACTCCACGCAATCCATCAGTTTGTGTAGTTGCTGTGTCAGGAATGTGGGCATGTGAAAGTGATGGGCCCTTGAATGGCGCTGTCTGCTGGTGTGAGTGTTGTAATGTGATGGGCCCGCGGCTGGCGGTGTGAATGTTTTGTATGTGTCACACGTATGAAAGGTGTATGAATGGCCTGTAAAGAGGTTGGTGCCTTGTTGTGGCTTTACAGCTCACGAGCTGTGAGTCAATGGTTCAGTTTCTCGTCCTTTCAATTATTAACAGTGCATTTCATTTTTGAGAAATCACTTGCTAATACAATTGTATATACTGAACCATCACTCACCCTCGTGCCAAATCCAACCAGTATGTGTGTGTGCTTGAGGATTAGATGGCTGTGCAGTAATATTTGTCTTTTTGTCTTTCTGAAGCAGGGTGTACCTTGTCCCTTTTTGCGAATGTTGTGATGTGTTGGTTTTGTGCCTGGTGGTATGAATGGTCTTGTGTGTATCACGTATGAAAGGTGTGTGAATGGCCTGTAAAATGGTTGGTGCCTTGCCGTGGCTTTACAGCTCACGAGCTGCGAGTCACTGGTTCGGTTTTTTGTGCATTTAATTATTGACAGTGCATTTCATTTTTGTGAAATCTCTTGTTAATAAAATTTTATATACTGAACCATCAGTCGCCCTCGTGCCAAATCCAACCAGTATGTGTGTGTGTTTGAGGAATAGATGGCTGTGCAGGAATCTTTGTCTTTTAGTCTCTCTGCCAAGGTGTACATTCCATCTAAGAATAACCTACCATCTGTAGATATTATCGTTAACCCATGGGAGTACATGGTGATGTCTCTCTTGTGAATTCCAACAAGTTATTTTATCCACAATGTCCTGCAAACTTAAAAATGTCTGTCACATTTTCCTTGCAATTTTGTGCTTAAAATTCTCACGCTGCAGAAATAAACACATAATTATGTCAAAACGATTTGGTTTTGCAAGGGGTCACCTGGGTTTTGGTCTGTGCTCGGCGGGCATCTAGGGAAACCTACCAAACCCACACATTTCTGCAATGTAGACACCCGGGGCTTCAGGGAGGTATGGCTTGCGTGGATCCCCCAACGTTTCTTACCCAGAATCCTCTGCAAACCTCAATTTTAGCTGAAACAAATCACTTTTTTCAGACATTTTTGTGTGGGAAGTGTGGCATCACCGGGCTCACACAAATTCCTACCACCCAGCGTTCTCCAGGTCTCCCGATAAAATGGTGCCTCACTTGTGTGGGAGGCCCAAGTACCTGCGACAGGCAAGGGCCCAAAACGTAGTGAGGCGACATCAAGATTGCCTATCTCAAAACCACCTGGTTTTGCAAGGGAGTCAGCTGGGTTTTGGCCCCGTGCTCAGCGGCCATCTAAGGAAACCTACCAAACCCACACATTTCTGAAAAGTAGACACCCGGGGGCTTCCAGGGAGGTATGGCTTGCGTGGATCTCCCAACGTTTCTACCCAGAATCCCTTGCAAACCTCAATTTTAGCTGAAAAAATCACTTTTTCACACATTTTTGTGTGGGAAAGTGTGGCATCACCGGGCTCACACAAATTTCCTACCACCAGCGTTCCCCAGGTCTCCCGATAAAATGGTGCCTCACTGTGTGGGAGGCCCAAGTACTCGCGACAGGCAAGGCCCAAAACGTAGTGAGGCTTGACATCAAAATTGCCTATCTCAAAACCACCTGGTTTTGCAGAGAGTCACCTGGGTTTTGGCCGTGCTCGGCGGCCATCTAGGAAACCTACCAAACCCACACATTTCTGAAAACTAGACACCCGGGGCTTCCAAGGAGGTATGGCTTGCGTGGATCCCCAACGTTTCTTACCCAGAATCCCTTGCAAACCTCAATTTTAGCTGAAAAAATCACTTTTTTCACACATTTTGTGTGGGAAAGTGTGGCATCACCGGGCTCACACAAATTTCCTACCACCCAGCGTTTCCCCAGGTCTCCCGATAAAAATGGTGCCTCACTTGTGTGGGAGGCCCAAGTACACGCGACATGCAAGGACACAAAACGTTTTGAGGCAACATCAACATTGCCTATCAAAAAATGTTTTGGGCCCTTGCCTGTTATGGTTACTTGGGCCTCCCACACGAGTGAGGCATCATTTTTATCGGGAGACCCGGGGATCGCTGGGTGGTAGGAAATTTGTGTGAGCCAGTGATGCCACCCTTCCCACACAAAATGTCTGAAAAAAGTGATTTTTTCAGCTAAAATTGAGGTTTGCAAGGGATTCTGGGTAAGGAACGTTGGGGGATCCACGCAAGCCATACCTCCTGGAAGCCCCGCGTGTCTAGTTTTCAGAAATGTCTGGGTTTAGTAGGTTTCCTAGATGGCCGCCGAGCTACGGGCCAAAAACCCAGGTGACTCCTTGCAAAACCAGGTGGTTTTGAGATAGGCAATTTTGATGTCGCCTCACTACGTTTTGGGCCCTTGCCTGTCACGGGTACTTGGGCCTCCCACACAAGTGAGGCACCATTTTTATCGAGAGACCTGGGGGAACGCTGGGTGTAGGAAATTTGTGTGAGCCCGGTGATGCCACACTTTCCCACACAAAAATGTCTGAAAAAGTGATTTTTTCAGTTAAAATTGAGGTTTGCAGGGATTCTGAGTGAAACGTTGGGGGATCCACGCAAGCCATACCTCCCTGGAAGCCCCGGGTGTCTACTTTGCAGAAATGTGTGGGTTTTATAGGTTTCCTAGATGGCCGCCGAGCACGGGGCCAAAACCCAGGTGACTCCCTTGCAAAACCAGGTGGTTTTGAGATAGGCAATTTTGATGTCGCCTCACTACGCTTTGGGCCCTTGCCTGTCACGGGTACTTGGGCCTCCCACACAAGTGAGGCACCATTTTATCAGGAGACCTGAGGGAACGCTGGGTGGTAGGAAATTTGTGTGAGCCCGGTGATGCCACACTTTCCCACACAAAAATGTCTGAAAAAGTGATTTTTTCAGCTAAAATTGAGGTTTGCAGGGATTCTGGGTAGGAACGTTGGGGGATCCACGCAAGCCATACCTCCTGGAAGCCCCGGGTGTCTACTTTGCAGACATGTGTGGGTTTTGTAGGTTTACCTAGATGGCCGCCAAGCACGGGGCCAAAACCCAGGTGACTCTCTGCAAAACCAGGTGGTTTTGAGATAGGCAATTTTGATGTCGCCTCACTACGTTTTGGGCCCTTGCTTGTCGCGGGTACTTGGGCCTCCCACACAAGTGAGGCACCATTTTTATCGGGAGACCTGGGGGAACGCTGGGTGGTAGGAAATTTGTGTGAGCCCGGTGATGCCACACTTTCCCACACAAAAATGTCTGAAAAAAGTGATTTTTTCAGCTAAAATTGAGGTTTGCAGGGGATTCTGGGTAAGGAAACGTTGGGGGATCCACGCAAGCCATACCTTCCTGGAAGCCCCCGGGTGTCTACTTTGCATAAATGTGTGGGTTTGGTAGGTTTCCCTAGATGGCCGCCGAGCACGGGGCCAAAAACCCAGGTGACCCCCCTTGTAAAACCAGGTGGTTTTGAGATAGGCAATTTTGATGTCACCTCACTACGTTTTGGGCCCTTGCCTGTCGCGGGTACTTGGGCCTCCCACACAAGTGAGGCACCATTTTTATCGGGAGACCTGGGGGAACGCTGGGTGGTGGGAAATTTGTGTGAGCCCGGTGATGCCACACTTTCCCACACAAAAATGTGTGAAAAAAGTGATTTTTTCAGCTAAATTTGAGGTTTGCAGGGGATTCTGGGTAAGGAAACGTTGGGGTATCCACGCAAGCCATACCTCCCTGGAAGCCCCCGGGTGTCTACTTTTCAGAAATGTGTGTGTTTGGTAGGTTTCCCTAGGTGCCGGCAGAGCTAGGGTTCACAAACTACAGCTAGGAACTTTGCCAAAAAAGGGTCATTTTTCACTGCGAAATTGAGGTGTGACCACGTTGCGTTTTGCGCCGTTTCCTGACGCAGGCACTAGGCCGACCCACACAAGTGAGGTACCATTTTTCTCATAAGACTTTGGGGAACGCGGGGTGGGTGGAAATTTGTGGATCCACGCAGATTCCAGAACTTTCCACCACAGAAATGTGGGGAAAATGTGTTTTTTTTGACAATTTTTTAGGTTTGCAAGGGATTCTGGGTAACAGAACCTTGTGGGAGGCAGTCAAGTCACCCCATCCTGGATTCCCCTGGATGTCTAGTTTTCAAAAATATATAGGTTTGCTAGGTTTCCCTAGGTGCCTGCAGAGCTAGGGTTCAAAAACTACAGCTAGGCACTTTGCCAACAAAGGGTCATTTTTCACAGTGAAATTGAGGTGTGACCACGTTGCGTTTTGCGCCGTTTCCTGTTGCAGGCACTAGGCCGACCCACACAAGTGAGGTACCATTTTTCTCATAAGACTTTGGGGGACGCGGGTTGAGTGGAAAATTGTGGATCCACGCAGATTCCAGAACTTTCCACCACAGAAATGTGGGGAAAAGGTGTTTTTTTGACAATTTTTTAGGTTTGCAAGGGATTCTGGGTAACAGAACCTGGTGGGAGGCAGCCAAGTCACCCCATCCTGGATTCCCCTGGGTGTCTAGTTTTCAAAAATGTATAGGTTTGCTAGGTTTCCCTAGGTGCCGGCAGAGCTAGGGTTAGAAAACTAAAGCTAGGCACTTTGCCAAAAAAGGGTCAATTTCACTGCGAAATTGAGGTGTGACCACGTTGCGTTTTGCGCCGTTTCCTGTCGCAGGCACTAGGCCGACCCACACAAGTGAGGTACCATTTTTCTTGTAAGACTTTGGGGAACGCGGGGTGGGTGGAAATTTGTGGATCCACGCAGATTCCAGAACTTTCCACCACAGAAATGTGGGGAAAATGTGTTTTTTTTGACAATTGTTTAGGTTTGCGAGGGATTCTGGGTAACAGAACCTGGTGGGAGGCAGTCAAGTCACCCCATCCTGGATTCCCCTGGGTGTCTAGTTTTCAAAAATGTATAATTTTGCTAGGTTTCCCTAGGTGCCGGCAGAGCTAGTGTTCAAATACTACAGCTAGACACTTCGCAAAAAAAGGGTAAATTTTCATTGTGAAAATGTGGTGTGTTCACGTTGGGTTTTGAGCCTTTTCCTGTCGTGGGCACTATGCCTACCCACACAAGTGAGGTACCATTTTTATCGAGAGACTTAGGGTAATTAAGATTTGTAAAGCAACTGTTATTACCTATTGATTTTTGATGCATTTCTGCCTTCCAAATGAAAGACATTGTGTAAAGAAGAAGTCATTTTGAAAAATGACCAATAATTCTCATGCTAGTATGAGTATTCCCAATTTCGAAAATGTGCAAATATGTACTGTTTCTAAACTCTATAATTTGTTCCCATTTCAGAAATACATAGGTGTCTTTCATACCGATTTTTCCATGTATACATTTTCCCACAATAATTGCTATATACCCGGTACATAATAAAAAGCCATTGCAAATTGCTACTCAGTTTTTGACTCTGGGTTCGTCTGGTTCTTGGTGAACCTACAAGTCCTATATATCCCCACAATCAGGAAGGTCCAGTGGATGTAACGGTATATTGCTTTCAAAGAGCTGTCATAATTACAAGAAGTTACAGGTGAAAACGTTGACACAAAAGGCTGTTTTTTTCAACTAATTTTCAATTTTTCCTGTCTTTAACTGTTAGTTTCTATAAAGAAACCTTGATGGATCTACACAAATGACCCATTGCTGAATTCAGAATTTTGTCTACTTTCCTAAAATGTATAGCTTTCCAGGATCCATTATTGCTTTCACACCCATTTCTACCATTAACTGGAAGGAGGTTGAAAGCACAAAAAATAGCAAAAATAGGCTATGTCCCAGAAAAATGCCAAAACTGTGTAAAAAATGTTGGTTTTCTGACAAAAGTCTGTCATTCCCTAAAAGCTGGGAAAATGGTGATTTCAGCCCCACAAACCCTTTTTGATAACATTTGCAGGGAAAAATCCAGACGCTTTCATTTGCAGCCCGTTTTTCCCATTTTTCCCAAAAAAAACAATATTTTGCTGTATTTTGGCTAATTTCTGGGACCCCTCCAGGGGAATCCACAAACCCTGGGTACCTTTAGAATCCCCATGATGTTGGAAGAAAAGGACGCAAATTTGGCATGGATATCTTATGTGGTCAAAACGTTACAGGGGCCTAAGCGCGCACTACCCCAAATAGCCAAAAAAAGGCTTAGCACAGGGGGGGGGAAATGCCTAGCAGCGAAGGGGTTAATGAAGGGAATGAAAGACCTGAGAGATAACCCAGAAAAAGCTAGAAAAAGGTTGAGGAGCCACAGAGAGAACCTGAACAGCTCATAGTCTCAGAAACAAATTCTGATTTCATGTGCCACATAACCCAATTCTAACTCACTAAACCCATTCTAACTTCTGCCAGAGTCCCCCAACTCCCCACCCTTCCACAATTCTGACATACAGTAATTTTCCATCATGGCCTTATTTGCCCATTTCTATCACTGGAGGCAGGCTGTAATTAGCCAATTACCTCAAGTAACCTCGCTCCCTCAAAGAATCATGTAACCTTACTCCCATCTATTCTTTTAGAATCTCAAATAATTGTGCATATGATAATCTCCACCTCGCACCTTAACTCTTCCAGACCATCAGTAATTTCTTACATTATTCTCAATATAAGTAAATAAATCCTAATCTCAGAAAGACTCCCAAGAACGGAGTAAATTACGTCTTTTAAGTTTACTGTGAAAAAGATTGGGTGACGGAAAGTTTCTACAATAGTCAAGTCAATTGGGCAAGCAAAGGATTGAAATCAAATGCTTGAAGATTAGTTTTTTATTTTCCCAACAGCATGCGACCCTTGGTGTCATTAAGTGTTATAATTCAGGCCACTTCAGAGAAGTCAAGCTCATCCCCCCCACACCCTCCCCGCCCGGTTCTCTTTGAGATTAATTCTAACAATCCACCCATCACTTTTTTTTGTTTTCTTCAGTGCACTGCCCCAAGTGTGACAGGTATGCCAGAGATGGGTTTTGTGCTAACTATGTAATTGAACTAAATCTGCACCTGACTGACGAGGCCCAAATATGCCAAAACCGATCTGGAGCTGCTTGTGTTCCCGTTTTGAGAGGACCTCACCCAGAAGTTGTGTTTGGATTGATCCTATTGGAGCTTACCAAGGCTGATTTGCATGTGGCGGCTTCCTGTCTGAGGAGGCATGGTGAGCAAAAAAACGATGGACTGGATTGTGCCCTAGTGGCTGAGATTAATTCAAGCAATCCATTCATAATTTTTTGCTTTCCTTTCACTACCCTAAGTGCAATGTTGATGCCCCCAGACACAGGTCCTGTGTGCACTGTTACATAAGACTAAATCTGAAAACTACTGACAAGATCCAAATAGGCTAAAATCATCCTGGGATTGCTCAAGTACCTATTCAAATGAGACTCAGCTGGACAGCTTGGGCTTGGCTGTTCCCATTTGAGCAGGACTAAGGTTGGTTTGCATATGACCGGTTCCTGTCTGAGGTGGCAAGTTGGACAAAAAAATAATGAACTGGCTTGCAGCCCTAGAAATTACCAGTGGCTCAGATTCATTGAAAAATCATCATTCATAACTCCTTTCAGAGGGCCACAGGGCAAGCAGGGGTTACTGGGCCCAACTGACTATGGATTCTGGAGTTAGCCAGGTTAAATCCACCCTACCCTTCCCAAAGCTATTTATTTCATTTATTTTTTATTTTACAGAGTTTTATATAGCGCGAGCTTGACCCGAATCAGGTATCAGAGCGCTTTACATAGCACCAGTTGCATTACATGAGGACACATTCATTTTTGTTAGGCATGGGGAGATTAAGTGATTTGCCCAGAATCACAGGATGTTCAGCATCATTGCCGAGACTTATACTGATGTAGGGTAACTGGGGGAGGGAGATTAACAGGGATTACAAGGTGAACTCTGAAGGTTCCCTAAGAAAGCAGGAAGTAACTGGAGAATTGTTGAGTCTAGGTTTGATTCACTGATAAATTCTTATTTTCCTAAATCTCCCTTGGGGCTTCACCTGCATTCTTCAGATGCGTTCAGTAGATGGAGCACCTCAAAAAAACTTGCCAGGTCCTAAGAGCTTTCTAATTTTAAAGGGATTGGGAAGAAGAGCTACTGGCCCCTTTATAATTACCTTATAATTCATTATCGGGCCCATTTGAGTATTATTGTCAGGCTGAATATTGAGACATATTTCAGTTGTGAGAGTGGAAGCATCCTTACAGAAGAACTCACTGTTGGGGCTTCCAAGTACACTGCAAGAAACATTTTCCAGAAGGTGTAAACCTGCAGTGTAAAAACAGTGTAACATGATCAGCATTGAAGCAGCAGTTGAAGGCAAATGCTACTTTGTTTGTAGTTCTTACTCCTAAATTTTAGCATCATGATTACGCACATCAGTCGAACCAAACATGAACAAAGTGGGCCCCTTACATTTAAGCTTGGCAAAAATATTATTTAAGGAGAACTATTTGGCAGACTATTTTTATGATTTCCTTTTATAAAGAATGAAAGAAAATGGCCATCTCTATGAGTTTCCTGTTGAAGAGCCTCAGCATTTCCAGATGCTTTCCATACAGTGTACTGTCAGGAAGAATGCTCAGTGCAGTTGGATTCACTGTCAATAAAAAAGGCCATTATTTTCCACTCAAGAATTTGTGGGAACTGCAATTATGCAGATGTCTTAGAACTTTTTATATAATAAACCCATCCACATATATCTTGTAATTCCAACAATCTACTTCCAAAGTGAACCAGGAACCGAGAAAGAACATGAATATTTTCCCACTCATCAAGAAAGTGTTAAATGTGTGAACAGCATTCAGGCTTCTGGGATTTTCCTGCAGACCTTGGATATATATCTCCCTTCCCTTTGTGATTATGGTGGTTGCCTAATTACAAGAGTAGAACACAAAATAAGGGTTCACCTATCTCTCAGGGCTCCTAGAAAACACAATGGGCTAGATTTACTAACATCTCATACAACACAGAGAAGGAAACTAAGTTGCTATGCTGTGTTGCATGAGAAGGAAAAAGTAGGATACTACCATATCTACTAAGACATTGCGCAGATGCTCAATTTCCAAGTTCTAGTACAGTTTCTGGCTGCCTAGAGCCACACATGCTCCTTCGCACCATATTACAGTATACAAGCAAGGTTTGAAAATTGAGAGAAAAGAACATTCTTCTTCTTTTGGCCACCTCAAGGAGGCATATTTTTTGGTGCAAATCCCTATCTATAAATGTTGGTAGATAGTGCTTCATAACAAAAGCCATAGGTGGTAACTTGGGAACACCCATGCACCACCCATGGGATACCCGCTTGATGCAAAGTACTGCAAAAAGTATGAAACACTATTTTACAATACTTTAAAAAACTTTTCTGTGCTGGAAAATATATATCAATCAACACTTTGCACTTTTTATTTTGATGGAATTCTTTTTTGTTTTGTTAAATAGGTAGAACCCTATACACTCCCCATACTGAGCCTGTTTGAATGTAGAGAGCAATTATAACAATCATTTAACCATGTCTTTATGGAACATGCTGATTTCTGCTTAGCCCAATGATTACAAAGTCAGCAGACAAAAGATGACTTTGATTTGTGTATAGAAATGAGGGAAGATGGAGATGAGAAAGGCAAGTCAGAGTTCACATATGTTGTGGAACAATCATCTATAGCTATGAATATTCTCCAATGCGGCATAAGGGTGCTCTCAAGAAATGGAGCCACGAAAAGTATGCTTCTGCAAATTGTGATTCTTAGTAGGAAAGCAGATTTGGCTCAATATAACTTTTTTGTTTACATCGATAGTTGGATCCAAATCAAAAATCATTTTTCAGAAATGTGTTTTAGGCAAGATCAAAAATGTGTAGTTTCAAAAAGTATAACCAAAGTCACCCACATACGTAAAGGTGGGTAACAATTTGTGAAACCAAACGCTATACTGATTAATTGTTAAAATTCAAATCAGAATTCTAGATAAACAAAAGGAGAGGATTTCCCTATTGCAAAGGTGCAACAACCCAAATTCTGACCTGTTCTAGTTCCTTTTGAATTAGGAATTTGTTATTCTTCGCATGCTGGGGATGTTAATGGTACACTTAACTGATGACATAAAGGTAGCGATGCTGAAGAAGATGACTTCCCATGGTGAGAAAATGCAAAGAAGTATATGAAAGAATTGTTAAACTGTTTAAGTATTGGAAGATTAAGGAAAATGGGGAAACTTAAACTCACTGCCTCTTTCTTTGGTACAAAAATGTGCTCAGGATAAAAGCCTATTTTTGCCTCCTTTCAGTTGAGCTCTTGATACCTTTTTATTAATTCAGCACAGTTGCTCTCTGACAATGAAACACTAGTTAGGGGTATGTGCAGGATTCCATTTCCTTAAAAGCAATTATAGATTGGTGTTTTTATCATCTGTGTGTCAATTTATTGGTTAATAATTTGGGGGAAGGTTTGTACCAGATTAGTAACATAGTATCTAGCAAGCCCAAAATACTTTTTCAGTGATAAAACCTTTACGTAACCCCTGGTATCAATGGCACAAAGTAGAGGGCTTCTACTTAGCAAAAAAGTGTTATGTAATACTAAGTAACAAGATAATATTAAAGTTAAGAAATAAAGTCATAAAAGTCCCAACCCAATTTAGCAAAATGAGAAAACTGTAGTAAAAAGTAACACACAAATAGTTCAAATTGAATTAGGAGAAGCAAAGATATGATTTTTAAAAATGTTTAATGTAAAAAATGCAAGAAATCAAAAAATGCCATTGGTTGCTGTTGACTAGCATATGGGCACAATTTCAGGCTCATTGTGATCAAAGGGGGGTCGGCTAGGCCTAGCTGTATAACCAGTTAAAAGGTTTACAAAAGTATACTTTTTTTTATTGCAATCCAACTCCTTCAGCAGGGCAAGATAAAAAAGCTGGAGCCAACAAGTTCTCCTTTGAGTTAGATTACAGTTTTTCAGGGTTCTACTGAAGCCATGAGTCTTGCCAAGAGAGAGAAACTTGACAAGTGTACCCACTGAGTTCCTATCTTCAACAAGATCATGCTGCCATCCCAGTTACCAGAAGCTATGCAGTACCCACAGGCTCTGCAGTGAAGAAGAGCTATTGTTATAGTATGCTATTGTAAATGTCGAAAACGGTTTGTTTTGACATGTGTTTTCTCCAGCCTCAAATGGTAAGGGCTTCAATGAGTGTTGTAAAGACATACTTTTAAAGTCACTCATGTGGGTGGTAAAACTACACCGCATAGAGTAGCTAATTAGCTTATCTGCATGTCACTCATTCTTTTTCAGCACTGTTTACACTGGCCTTCCCTAAGTGCTATACAAGCCAATTGAGCTAAGCCAATTTGTTACCATGTTTAGAGGTCACTGCCCAAGGATTGGGAACTGTTTAGCAATTTGTTTCTCTGTGCCATTTCTGCCACAAGCTATTTTAAGGGGAAAAATAATAAGTTGAACTATCTTTCAAAATGGATCCAGCAACCGACCATTTTTCGTAAAAGATTGCTTCCCAGACACACCAGGTTCCTCTGAAATATGATGAAATCATTCTTAATCCAAAATGATGATGGAAACAAATATGTATTTCCAACTGCAAATAAAGCAACAATATTAAGGATTTGAAAGAGAGAGGTTAATCACATTTTGAATTTGAAGAAAAAGCAATTTATGAATGTATAAATTGAACATAGAAAGACTTGCACAGCATCCCGAATGCAAAGAACTGGCAATGCAAATAGCTAGAATAGCTAACAAAATTCAAGCAATGTCCAAAGATACAAAAATGTTAACTTCTCAAAACATTAATCCATTGTAATTGCATTCAAATGTCTCTTTTTATGAACACCCATGCTCTGTAGAGTGGGCAAAACACACTCAACTAATTCAACCATCTTTATTGACTGTCACTCTCAAACTCATAATCAAAATAGCTTTTATTTCAGTTAAAATAACCATAAAAAGAACATGACATAAAATACAATAAGTCTACCACAATAAAATCAAATACAACAAATACAATACAATGACTCATACAGAAATTAGTGGTGTTTGTATATAGCTGCCTTGTAAACAGATACAAATAAAAAGTTAAATAATCGTTATCCATTCTAACATGTTAGATTTTCAAACCTTTCTTCCTGCATTCATGACTCACAGCAAGCAGATATCTACTACCACCAAATACTGTCATCTGTAATGTATCTGTTTTTAGGATTCTTAGAGCCTTTTGAATGTTTCCTAATCCCCAAGCTTAGGCATTTTGATTTGATCCATTTCATTCTCATAAAGGCGTATGCCGGACAAAAAAATACGATGTGTGCAATATTTTCTTCAGCATTTAAAGTGCATAAGGTGCAATCAGTTTCCCCCTATCCTATTAGATCGGGGGACCATTTGACCGTAATCAAATTGATCTGGAGGATATCAAAACGGAATTTCATAAAAAGTGTCTTTGCCAATTGGGGTTGTATAGCATCCGGATAATGCTCAAAACTTGGCAGTGGTTTAAATGATACAAATTGGGAAGAAAGCCTTCCCAAACTGGGGTTAAGAAGTGCACTGTTAAATAAATATTCCCAATAGACGCATTTCTACTCATTCTTGGAGCTTGGTGTCAATTATCTAGGATTGTTCCAGACACTGCTCAGGCCCAACTTACTAAACCAGGTCTGCATGCGGCGGGACCATGGGAAAGTGAGACAACTATCGAGTTCCAGGTGTTCCCTTAGTCCTTGCTTATAAGCACCAAGTTGTTCCATGACCCACAGATTTATCCAAAATAATAAGGGTCTCAAGGCAGCTAGACGTTCTAATCTCTTGATGCCAATGTCATAAGACAATGGAATCAGGGGTGTATTTTTATCTAGACACAACAACATCCATATTATTTTGTTCTCTCCTAACATGAGAGAGTTCACATTTCCCCCCCCCACACACAGATCCGCCCAATACAGGGTTGCTGTTTGGGCCCTACATCTATAGACCTCTATTGTTGAAGATACTGCCTTGGAGTTAGTGGCCTGATGTTTTTTACTATTGTCATGGAGTTTTAAAGCAGTGCTACCTTTACTTTGGTAATGTGGACTTTCAATCTCAGTAAAGTACAAACTGAAACTCTGGGCAATTTGAGAATAACTACAGAATAATGCAGATGGCTCATCAGTATATCTGCAAATGAAAAGTTGATATTGCTTCAGGGATTATAAATGAGATCTAACTAAATATAACACAATTCATAAGACACATTCTCTTTCAAATCTTCACCATAAAGCATGAGGTTAACAGGCTATGGTGAATTGCTGAAAACATTGTATCTTCAAAATAAGTTAAAGATACCATTAATGGTTATGCCTCTAGTCTACTCAAACTACGTACTTTTATATTCAAAGATTTGACCAAAGTGATCACAATGAGGAGGCCAGCCCCAGGTATGGCTATTTCCATCACACACTTTTATTTACATTTTTTTTTTTTTTATTTGTTTGGGTATTTATAGAGCAGAACATTTCACCCAGAAGGGTAAGCAATAACTGTAAAACAGCATTTGAATACTTGTCTGGCACACTTAATGAGTGATAATGCTTAACTTTGGGTGGTGAGAAAAAGTTATAGTTTTGCTGGAAAGATTTCACATACAACCAAGAGCTGCCAGAATGGCAATCAGTAAGAAAATATTGAACCCATTTGACAAAACAATGGAAAAAATGACGGAATGCCCTAAATTTCCTATTATCGTTTGAGAACTTTACTGAACCTTTGTTGTAGATGATCAAGCAGGAAAAAATAAATAGAAAGATTAAAGATGTGGAGATTCTTCACCAAAAAAAGCATTATTCTAAGCAGTAACTTATTTTCACAGGTTTCTCACTTTGAAAATAATATCTAAGGAATGACTGACCACACCATTCTTTTTTTGTAAAATCAAATAATCAAAAACTAAACTTTGATTAAACGCAGAACTAAATGTAATGAAAAGTTCATGTTTTAGTTTGGAGTTGCAAATAAAACATAAAGATTATCTAAGTACACAGAAGGAAACGGAGGCACCAGATAGATACATCAAGAACAAATTTGGTAAACCTATGGTATGGCCAAAAATGCTGTTTGTATTTCAGGTTTTCCATAGCCACAACTTCGCAACTTTCATATTGCAACTATTATCCACCATTATTAGTAATATTTGGAACATTTAAGTATTCAGATGGACCTGGCAGAGGATTTGCATCTAAACACTTAAAAGGGGATAGTTACTTCCACACTTTGCATTAACTTCCTGGGCTCTGCTGCTCAAAACACATTTGTGCCATAGCCACCATACAACCACAGCCAACTCTGATTGTTAATTGGTGATTCATTTTTAATAATTTCATACTTAAAGGGCTTGCTTTAAAAAGACCACATGAAGAAGTGAGTACCTGTTCTTGTGACTGACCAACCAAGGATGGACGGCGGAGTTTGTATTGTTAAGATGTTGGTGGCTCATTTCACATTTATGAATTGTTGTTCATCTTTGGATCCATTAAGCATCTGGCCACGCTCCCGGAGGTGGTCTACAGCAGAATGGCCGAAGGCGCGCCAAAGGCAAGCCCGTCTGTGCCCGTCCACGTCCGACTGGAGCCAGGGGCCAGAACCCCTGCCAGTTTCACTATTGGTTATCCTCTATAATACTCTGCTGAACAACTGAGGAACCTAGCCCCTGAAATCCCTGAAGCATGCCGGTATAAGCTAGCTGTAGAGGCCGACCTGCTTAAATGCTCACACTACAAGGTTAACCCAGATCAGATAGAGTGAACGCCCACTAGTAAGCACAAATTAAGGTTACCTACTTATTAACTGCTGGTCACTAACGAAACCTAAAAACAAAATCTATGAGTGTCCCATGGAAAAACATCCCAATGCCATGTTTCTGACAGAAACCTGGCTGAATGAGTCCTCATCCCCTGATATTCTAGAGGCCTTACCTCAAGAATACGGAATATTAAGACATGACCACCCTATTAAGAGAAGCAGAGGAATAGCAATTATCTATAAACTTTCCCTCAAATGTACTATCAAGGCCGCGAACATTCTTCACCTTAGCCACTGTAGAGGACCATGCTCTAGCAGGTTTCCTGATTTACTGGCCCCTGGGACCTGCCACGAAATTTATATCTAGTTTAGCTGAAAACACTGTCCACCCAGCACTGCGCCACAAAAGTCTGATAATTCTAGGTGATCTTAATCTGCACTTTGACACTAATTCTAACCTGGGAGCACAATTCTTATGTAAGGAACTTAACACGATGAATTTAAGACAAAAAGTGAATACCGCCACGCATCAACTAGGACATATTCTAGACCCAATATTTTCTGACTTACCGGAGATTGAAATGGACACCCAACTATTGTCCTTGGTCAGACCACCAATTGGTGGCCTTTTCTACCCCTCTCACCAGACCTCCTCCTCCCTCCAGGTCGAGCCAGAGGATCACCTGTAGGAAATGGACTAAATTCAATACCGAAATCTTTACTCAGACTCTTCTGAGCACCAATCTCCAATTAGGAGATGACATCAATATAGCCAACTCAGATGTCGAAAAATAGATTCTAGGAGCCATAGACGAAATAGCCCAGTGGACCACTCACAACACTCAGAGGCGGCGGAACTCTGCACCCTGGTTCAATGAAACTCTGACGGTAGCCATAACAATGTGCAAACGCCTTGAGCGTAAGTGGAGAAAGGACTACTCCCCCACGAGTAAAACTATAAGAATGAGCTTAAACACTATCACGCACTCATTAGAAAAATATGCTGCACCTTTTACACAGATAAAATTGAGCAAGCCAACAACTCATCTAATGAGCCTTTTTCCATACTTAAATCCTTGTCCTCACTTGACCGCCCTATGGCCCCTTCACCTACTTCTTTGGAGGATTGCAATAATATCGCTGACTTCTTTGCATCTAAAGTCGCAAAGATCTACAACACATTCCCGTCAGAAGCATGTAGCAGTATCAGTCTTGACACCCCCTATGACACTTCTTTTGAGAGGATTGATCTCTCTGAATCTAAAACGCTCGTGCTGGATGATCTTAAGAGTCTGGCCATGAGCATCAAATCTGGCTCCCCCTTGGATCCAGCCTCGCCTAAAATCCTGATGCAAGGAATAGAAGCCATTCTGCCCTATGTCCAACAACTCATAGATATATCATTTCGCTGCGGCGAAGTTCCACTCAAGTGGAAGCAAGCAATAGTTCTCCCTCTGAAAAAAATACCTTCCTGGTCTGCTAGACAACTTACATCTAATCTCGCTCTTGCCTTTCTTTGCCAAAATTGAGGAAAAAGTGGTGAACACCCAATTGGTTAACCGCATGAATCTAAACAATTTATTTCATACCTCTCAATCTGGCTTCAGAGCATCCCACTCCATGTCAACGGCTTTACTTCTCGCAACTGAAACCCTGCAGAAAAGTGCTGATGAAGGCCAAACCGCTACACTGGTCCTGCGGTACCTAAGTGCAGCTTTCAACATTGTATCCCATAACTTGCTCCTGCATAAATTAGGGCTTTGTGGGATTGGGGGCTCAGCTCTTTGCTGGTTGACCTCCTTTCTCCTAACCTGCAGCGTTCAAGTCGCTCAACATCTGCATACATCCAAAGGTATTCCGCTTACGCAAGGGTCCCACAGGGCTCAATACTGAGCCCCACTCTTTCAATCTTTATATGGCCCCCCTTGCAGAAATTGTGGGAAGATACAAAGTAACCATCGTATCTTATGCGGATGATACACAATTCATCGTCACCTTATCTCAGGACACGGAGACAGCTGCCAATCAGTTCTCCTCTTGTTTAGGGGAGCTTGCCTCATGGATGTCCAACAATTGCCTTAAATTGAATGGCAATAAGACTGAAGTATTGATCGTGGGGAAAGCCCCCTCAATTTGGTTGTCGGCTTGGTGGCCCCAGACCTTGGGACCAACCCCTACCCCCCTACCACCAAAGAAGAAACCAAAAATCTCAGGGTCTGGTTTGATCCTGTACGTAATCTGAGGTCGACAGGAGCCCACCTGGTCAAAGAGCCCAAATTCCAAAGGGCCAGAATGGGTGGGCTATCCTTTTGCTATCTGGCAGCTAAAAAGTGGAACACTTTACCGCTGACCCTGAGAGCTGAACCCACTCAGAGCATCTTTCGTAAAGATCTAAAAACCTGGTTATTTTACCCCTAATCCGAGTTTCTCCATTTGCCTTCCTGTACTCCTCCTTCTCCCTTAGGTGCTATCTCTGCTCTCCTTCTGGGGGGTCTGGATCCTAGTAAGGGGACGTACCAATGGGTGTAACCTGGTGCTTTACAAATGGAATTATTATTATTATTATACTATTATCTCCAAAACATACATTACGTTCTAGATAATGGGCATGTTTTCACAAACCTTAGTTAGTTTTGTTAGTTGGAGATGCATATGTATAGATAACTTTCTCTAGCATATACATGGAACAGAGTTTTGTGGCCACAAGTAGCCTACAAGAAGGTGGTATATGTTGAAGAACTGAATATTTTACTCCGCACCTTTACATTTGTTTCTGGTGATACTCTTCCCTGGATCTCTGCCCTACTGTACACTTTCTCTTTAAATTATTCTTTATTCTTTTCAATATATTCTGCCTCCATCCCTTTCTAAATTCTTATTTATTTCCCCCCTTTGTCCCATTCATTGTTCTTCTTTAAACTATCCTTCCTCAGCTTTGCTCAGCTCACCATACTTGTTTTATATCTTCAGTATTCTCTTCTTCTCCAACCCATTCTCCTGGAGATCTGATCAACATTTGACAGGCACCTTGCCAATCGATACAATTGAGGATATGCAGACAATGACATTTAATGAGAAATAATTAAAGGGCAAATTAACCTGAAAACATACCTTGAGAAATGTGTGGAATTACACCACTTTGTATACAATGTTGACATACCCCTCACACACAGTTTCCACCAATAATTTAAGTTCTTTTTGAGCAATTTGATAAAATTTTCATTCACCTTCCAAAAACAATCAATCAATCAATCAGGGGTTTGTTAAAGCGTGACTACTCACCCGTAAGGGTCTCAAGGCGCTAGGGATGGGGGGGGTGCAGGTTCCATTCCATCAAGGAGGGGGTCTGTTGAAGAGCCAGGTTTTGAGGTTTCTTGCAAAGATGGGGAGCGATGTTGTCTGTCTGAGGTGGAGCGGAAGGGCGTTCCATGCTTTGCCCGCGAGGAAGGAGAAGGAGCGGCCTCCCCCCTTGAAAACCAACCATCAACTTTTGAAAAGGGATACAAATATTTACAGGTCTCTTCAACCACCACTTCATGCCAGGCAGAACGCTGCTCCAGAATCCACTGTTAGTGGTTAGTACAGTATTATTGGTTATTGTTTGCTATTGGGATTAGTCTTGTTGCCCAAGTTAACCATTCCAGGCATTTAATCCAGTGTCTTTGTGGTGGGTTAAATTAATAGCATTTATTTGTGATCATTAGTGGGGGGGCTTTTAACATTGCGGGCGGTGCTGCTGGCTGCAGCACCGTACGCAATGTTAAAAGTGCCTGCACTGCATTTCCCTGCACTACGTGGCAGGCACCATGCGGTGCCTGCGACTTGGTGCACGGAAATGCAGGGGGGTACCATGGGTACCCCCCAGTGCAGCGGCATCCCCCCCAAACAAGAGGGGCCCGGAACGGGCCCCCAAACCCAATCCCCGCCAGCCTTTCCATGGCGGCATCGCCGCCATGGAAAGGCCTTGTTTTACCCACATCCTAATTTGGTGGACGGTGCCTGGTAGGCACTGCCACCATTTTAGGCACCCTGCACCGTCCGCCAGGCAATCGGCATCGATTGCCTTTGGCGGTGAAGCGGCGGATGGACTTTGCGTCCGCAGCAATACCCACCGTCATCCTAATTTGGCGGTGGGTAATGCGCTTGGTAATGACCCCCTATGAGTGATATCTTTACGAGTGCTGAGTTTCTGCAGATAAAATGATAGGTCTGTTTATGTGCAGAGACTCCACACTCGTAAAGATACTCCTCGTATATCTCTTTGTAAATAGCAAACAATTGCAAACGTACATATAAGTGTGAGTTTATCTTTGTGAATCAGGCCCACAAAATATATTAATAATACAACAATCCAGCAAATGCTAATTTTTAAAGTGAAACAGAAACATTAATCAGCGTCCACCAAAGTAGGTATTAACTGAATTGAAACTACACACAAAGTAGCCATTAAAATGTACTGTCAAACAAACTAACCAATACAATTATAGATGTAATTAAGTGAACAGTATAAATAGAGTAGACCTGGACAGAATTATAATCCTGCTCGCGGAACTGGTGGAATTTGGCAACTCCGGGTTACACTTGTAACACGAGTTCCTGCCAAATTCTGCCAATCGGCGCATGGTGGAATAATTCTCCCGTTCGAGCAGGGCGTTGTTCACGGGAAGAATGCGAGGCTACATCAAGGGCAATTGCAAGAACAAGCAAGATTTACCGGCCTCTGGCGTGATTTCTGGTGGCCAGGGAGCCTTCTGGTGCCATTTTTATTGCCTGTGCTCGAGAGCGGTTGGGTCTGATTCTCAAGTAGATTTTCTACTCGAGAAGCAGCTAAATCAACTCAAAAATACTTTTTAGAGTGAATATTCTACCTGAACGGGTGGTTCAGGTAGTTTTTTTTAGCACAAAGCACACTTTTTTATCTTGCTTTTTTTTAACTCGAAGGAAGTGCCACAGAGATTCCAACTTCCTCTTCCTGTCCAGAAGGCTCCTCCAAGTGCTTTGTTCATCTCCTTGTCAATTTCCATTGAGATTTCTGGGTGAAAAGATCACTCTCTGTGTCTGCAATTCCTGCTGCATATACAAATGGATTTTAAGGACTTTGTTTTTGGGTCATCATAATCAATTAAGTTAAATATTTTCACTTTTTATCCAATTTTTTAATTTGATTGTGGGTGGCCTGGAGGTGCAGTAGGGATCCTATTTTTTGCATTCATTTTTTTTAGCTTTCATAAGGGAAAACCTTTGCACATATAAGTACTTTTTTCAATGTTTGTGAACTTTACACTATTCATTTATTTTACCAAGGGACCTAATCTGCCCATGGACCATCCAACCAGTACTAGGCACTGGGCATATGAAACAACTATTTCTATGGTATATGTTATTTTAATATATATAACCATGTAGAGGAAATTCAGAGGAAAAAGACCTACAGCCCCTCAAGGGTAGAGAGGTCCTCTGAAGTGAGGGTGAAGTGATACAGCCTCCCTAACGTGAGTTACCTGACACAGAAGTATTCCTTCTGGAGTGGATATTGTCTCCTTGAAGGATAGTGTAGGTGATACGCCACCTCTATTGGTGTGGAAAGGGACAGGAAACCCTTTTGTTTATATATAACCCTCACCCACTTTGGAGTGGCACGCTTCATCATCCGGTTCACCCTAACTCCTAAAGGTTAGGGTGGGCTCAACCATATTTCAGGGAGCTCTTATGAAGACTTTTTTTGTAAGGGTCGTAACTTTAAAGATAAAATTACTCACCAACACCAAAGGAGTCTATAAATAAACACTGGCCGATCTTAACGTCCAACCAACTGATATTTGAGAAACCTCTTTTTTCCTTTAAAAGGAATTGGAGCATAAGAGACAGACTGGTGCACAGTAGCACGTGAGAGGGGGACAATACATCCCAGACCACTCTATGGGATCTTCCCCCAGTTACAGGACACTTTCCATGTGGGAATTATACAGCATGCCCCCTCACCTGGCTCACAAAAACCCATCAACCTCGGGCTCACTACCCCTTTGGAACAAAGAACACATGCTAACTGCAACAGCAGCAATGTAATATATGTCATCACCTGCCCCTGTGGCCTCTGTTACATAGGGATGACCACCCAAAAAATCAAGTTCCGCATTAGCGCACACAGGAGCACAATAAAATGTACCAGAACAGTGACAAAACTAACAGCGAACTTTTTGGAGAGGAATCACAAAGACAGACCTACAGTGGCCCATTATCGAGAAACTGACACCCCAAAATGGAAATAGTGGGAGACTATTGATGAAGGAACAATGCTGGGTGTATAGAGTACAGACATATAAACAGGGGCTGAATGATGAAATCCAGTGGAGCCAGCTCAGCTCGATTCTTTAAATACGTGTCATCTCCACTCCAGTAAAATCTAAATCTAATCTAAAGATTATCACCTAGTATTCCTCTGACCTCTCCAGGAGTCTGATCCTAGCTGACAGCAATTGCCCTGTTTTTTGTGTAATGCACTCCTGGGGGTTGCTGATTGGTAGAATATGCATTGGGGCAGATTTTCCCTCCCTCTGAGGGTGCTGAGACAGAATATCGAGTTGGAAATGTCAACTTACACAAATATCGAGTTGGAAATATCGTGATTCAGAAATATTGACAGCAAGAATATCGTCCTCAAGAATATCGAATTTAAGGTAAGAAATATTGTTTTTAAAAATATAGAAGTCATTAATATTGTTTGCAAAAATATAGATGTTTAAAATATCGATGTTTTAATTAGTGTTATATATTTTAATTTATATTTTAAATGTATGTGATGTTTGTTTTTTTGTATAAGTATTGTTTATGTTTTTTTAATATATGTGTTACATTTTTTGTAGTTAAGAATTTTATTTTAATTCAATTTTGCATTTTTTAGTTGTGGGTTTATAGGGGAATAGGGTGGGAAGAAATTTAATTATAATAAATTAATGATCATTTTTTATTTATTTAATTTAGATTTTGTAGCGTTAATCGTGGGAAGTAATTTTTTTCTAATTAATTATTAATTGGTTGTTAATTAATATTAATTAATTGGTAAGTAATTGTGTAATTTTTTAGGTGTGTGTTGTGGGGTTTATAGGGGTAAAGGATGGGAAGCAATTTATTTTTGATTCATTAATAATTAGTTGTTAATTTATATTAATTAATTGATTGAAAACTAATTATGGAAATTGTGTTATTAATTTTAGGTGCGGGTTGTGGGCTTTATTGGGGTAAAGGGTGGGAAGTAATTTATGTTTAATTAATTATTAATTAGTTGTTAATTTATACTAACTAATAAATTGATAATTAATTATGGTAATTGTGTGATTTATTTTAGGTGTGGGTTGTGGGGTTTATGGGGTAAGGGGTGGAAAGCATTTTATTTTTAATTAGTTAATAATTAGTTCTTAATTAATATTAATTAATTGATAGAAAATTAATTACAAAAATCGTGTAATTAATTTTAGGTGTGTGTTGTGGGGTTTATAGGGGTAAAGGGTGGGAAGTAATTTATTTTTGATTCATTAATAATTAGTTGTTAATTTATATTAATTAATTGATTGAAAACTAATTATGGAAATTGTGTTAATAATTTTAGGTGCGGGTTGTGGGCTTTATTGGGGTAAAGGGTGGGAAGTAATTCATGTTTAATTAATTATTAATTAGTTGTTAATTTATACTAACTAATAAATTGATAATTAATTATGGTAATTGTGTGATTTCTTTTAGGTGTGGGTTGTGGGGTTTATGGGGAAAGGGGTGGGAAGCATTTTATTTTTAATTAGTTAATAATTAGTTCTTAATTAATATTAATTAATTGATAGAAAATTAATTACAAAAATTGTGTAATTAATTTTAGGTGTGGGTTGTGGGGTTTATGGGGTAAAGGGTGGGAAGCATTTTATTTTTAATTAGTTCTTAATTAATATTAATTAATTGATAGAAAATTAATTACAGAGATTGTGTAATTAGTTTTAGGTGCGTGTTGTGGGGTTTATAGGGGTAAAGGGTGGGAAGTAATTTATGTTTAATTAATTAATAATTAGTTGTTAATTTATATTAAATAGTTAATTGATAACTAATTATGGTAATTGTGTGATTTTTTTTAGGTGTGGGTTCTGGGGTTTATAGGGGTAAAGGGTGGGAAGTATTTTTTGTTTAATTAGAAATGAGTTGGCATTAATATTAATTAATTAATTTATATTCAATTAGGGTATTTGTTTATATTTTTTGTGTGTGGGTTTTATTGTTATAGGGGTACAGTGTGGGGAGTAAATTAATTTTACTTACTTTATAATTAGTTGATAAATACTATGGGGCCGATTCTGATGCGGGTTGGAAAAGCTTCCCGACCGAATCGGTTGGGAAATGGTGTCCGACCCACTCGGATCGGGAAAGTCCGACCGGCGGAGTAGGATGCATCCGGATGCTTCCAGATACGATTTGGTTGAACTCCCATTGACTTCAATGGGAATATTTGTTCCTAACCGCATCAGAATTGGGCCCTCGGTCGGGAAGACACGTTCCCGATCCGATTTGGAAGGAGCAAATGCCGTTAGGAGGCCTTCCTAACCGCATCAGAATCAGGCCCTCGGTCGGGAAGCTTTTCCAACCCGCATCAGAATCGGCCCCTATTAGTTTTTTAATTGAAAATAAGTTTTAATTGTGTAATTACTTTTTTACAGTTTAATTTTAACTGTGGGTTGTGGGGATTATATGGGTAAAGTGTGGGAAGTTAAATAATTTTTATGAGTTTTAATTTGTTTTTTAATTAATAATATTTATTTAATTGGTAATTATGTTTGTTGAGGAAGTACATTTTGTTTTAATTTAGATGTGGGTTGTGAATTGCGTGGTGTTATAGGGTAGGAAATAAAGAAGTAAATTTATGTAATAATTAATGTTTTTGTTTCTAAATAATTTTTAATTAAAAATATTTATTTGTTTGGAAATTGTTTTTTATTTTATTTAATATAATATTTGTAGGTATTTGGTATATGTATTTAACATTATAATATGTTTTTATTAATTTAATATTAAATATATTTGTATTTGAATTTTTAACATATTTATATGATTTTAATTTATTTTGTTTTTTAAATGTTTTTATTGTTGTTAAAATGTTGTTTGTTTTTAATTTTCAACTGACTGGAGTGTGAATATTAGTTGTTACTCCTCTGAAATCCAACACTTTCCCTACTGTTACACTCACTGGGGTGGGAATAGTAATTTCTACCCCTCCGCTATCCAACACTTTCCCTACTGTTGCACTCACTGGAGTGGGGATAGTAATTTTTACCCATCCGCTATCCAACACTTTCCCTACTGTTGCACTCACTGGAGTGGGAATAGTAATTTTTACCCCGCCGCTATCCAACACTTTCCCTACTGTTACACTCACTGGAGTGGGAATAGTAATTTCTACCCCTCCGCTATCCAACACTTTCCCTACTGTTGCACTCACCGGAGTGGGAATAGTAATTTTTAACCCTCCGCTATCCAGCACTTTCCCTACTGTTACACTCACTGGAGTGGGAATAGTAATTTCTACCCCTCCGCTATCTAACACTTTCCCTACTGTTGCACTCACTGGAATGGGAAATTTAAGTTTGAAGATTTTTAAACAGTTTAATTTGTTTAATTTATAATAGAATGCTTTATTTATTAGATTTTATGTTATTGGTACATATATATATATATATATATATATATATATATATATATATATATACAGAGTCCAATGCTCACTCAACACAAAGATTGAGCCCGACATATGCTGGGGTACACAACAGGATTAATTCCACGTTAGTTTCAGCACAGGATATGCAAAAAGTTCAGGAAACGCCAGGCAGACGCGTTTCAGCCATTAAGCTTTCTTCAGTGCCGGTTTCCAAGCAGAGCCTCTCACCTGGGGGTCATTTAAAGTCCTATGACGCTCTCATAGCTACTCCCATTGGCTTGATGTTCCAATCCCGCCTCTGCTTGCAGCTGTGTTACACCTCATGCTCCCCTGAGACCCAGTGCATGTTGGTAAACGTAGTCCAATGCGGCAGCCCGTACAGTGAGGGGTTTGCCAAACACCAAGTGGTGTCCCAATCCTGGTGTCCAATGCAGAATTGGCTAAAAACGTATTTTAAAAAAATGTAGCGCTTAGAATTCTTGGTGCTATACCCTTAATCCCTATGTTTTTGGCTCTTCCCAGTCACAGGCCCTTGCCCCACCCACACAACTGAGGTATCATTTTACTCGGGAGACTGAGGGAAACGCTGTGGGGTAGGACATTTGTGCCAACACGATGATTCCACACATAAATATGTGGAAAATGTGTTTTTTTGCAGCTAAATTTGAGGTTTGCAGGGGATTCTGGGTAGGAAAACGTTGGGGATCCACGTAAGCAATACCTCGCTGGACTCGCCAGGGTGTCTAGTTTTCAGAAATGTATGGGTTTGGTAGTTTCCCAAGATGGCCACCGAGCCCGGGCCAAAAACCCAGGTGACCCCCCTTGCAAAACCAGGTTGTTTTGTGATAAGTAATTTTGATGTCTCATCAATAGGTTTTGGGCCCTTGCCTGTCGCGGGTACTTGACCCACCCAAGCGAGTAAGGTACCATTTTTATTGGGAGACCTGGGGAAACGCTGGGTGGTAGGAAATTTGTGGATCCATGCAGATTCCAGTACTTTCCCACACAGAATTTTGAGAAAAATTTCATTTTTTCATCAAAATTTGAGGTTTGCAGCGGATTCTGGGTAGGGAAACGTTGGGGGATCCATGAAAGCCATACCTCCTTGGACTCCCCTGGGTCTCTAGTTTTCAGAAATGTGTGGGTTTGGTAGGTTTCCCTAGATGGCCTCCAAGCCCGGGACCAAAAACTCATGTGACCCCCCTTGCAAAAGCAGATCTTTTTGTGATAGGTAATTTTGATGTCTCCACAGTACGTTTTGGGCCCTTGCCTCTCGCGGGTACTTGACCCACCCACAAGAGTGAGGTACCATTTTTATCGGGAGACCTGGGGAAACGCTGGGTGGTAGGACATTTGTGTCAGCCCAGTGATCCTACAACTTTCCCACACAGAAATTTGAGAAAAGGTTGATTTTTTCATCAAAATGTGAGGTTTGCAGGGGATTCTGGGTAGGGAAACGTTGGGGGATCCACGCAAGCCATACCTCCCTGGACTTCCCCGGGTCTCTAGTTTTCAGAAATGTGGGTTTGGTAGGTTTCGCTGGGTGGTAGGAAATTTGTGGATCCACGCAGATTCCAGAACTTTCCATTACAGAAATGTGAGGAAAATGTGTTTTTTTTTTTACAAAGTTTGAGGTTTGGAAGTGATTCTGGGTAACAGAACCTGGTGAGAGCAAGACAAGTCACCCCATCCTGGATTCCCCTGGGTGTCTAGTTTTCAAAAATGTATAGGTTTGCTAGGTTTCCCTAGGTGCTGGCAGAGCTAGGGTTCAAAATCTACAGCTAGGCACTTTGCAAAAAAAGGGTCCATTTTCACTGTAAAAATGTGGTGTCCACGTTGAGTTTTGAGCCATTTCCTGTTGCGGGCACTAGGCCTACCCACACAAGTGAGGTACCATTTTTATCGGAAGACTTTGGGGAATGCGGGGTGGGTGGAATTTGTGGATCCTTTTTTTTTTTTTTTTTTTTATTATAGCACAGCAGCTTATCCAAAACAAACATACAGAAATTATCTGAGTGATATACAAACTTATGATACAATAACCAATATGAGTGGTCATGCAAAAAGATTCAAACCCAATAAGCAACATACCTGACATGAAGAATCACTAATACATCATCACCAGTTCATTAAAAGACGGGAGGGAAAAAAAAAAAAGAAAGAAAAAAAAAAAAAGGAAGGAGAGAAGAAAAAAAAAACAAAAAACAGTACTGTCCATACTATCCGCAGCAAGCTATCATTTATGATTGACTTTCTTTCCACCTATAAATGGGACCCCAGATCCGTTTACCGAGCAGTCTGCCCTTTTTACCCTTTCTCTCGTAGATTCCCTTTTCAAGATTAAATATAGACAGCAGCCTGGCGAGCCACTGCTGAAACGTTGGTGGTGCCTTATCAAGCCAGGCTGTAGCTATGCAGATTCGCATTACTGACATAGCCACAAAAATGAAGCTTTCGGGTGGGTCTAGCCTGTCCTCAATACTTATCCCCAACAAGATTATAGATGGGGTGAGACAGACTCTAATATCTAATGTTTTGGCAAAAAACAATTCTATCTTATTCCTCAGGGTTTGCAATTGAGGGCATGACGCAAACATGTGAATTATCTCAGCGTCCGTGCTATCACACCGAGGGCACCGGATTCCTGTCTGCCCCCCCATTGTGCAATCCGTGCAGGTGTATAGTATAAGGAGAAAATTGTTTTGTACTGTTGAGCTTGAAGCTCTGCAGAACAAAGAAGAGTTTGGCCTAGCTCTAAAGAAACCTTAAAGCTGTCCTTGTCTATGCCAAGTTTATCTGCCCATTTCTTCTCATATTTTCCGAGGTCATCCTGTTTGAATATGGAAAGTTCAGCGTATATCCTCCGAAAAGTACAGTCTTCCCCTCCTCTAATTACCTCCATAATTTTGTTATCACTAAACCCACCAGGCCCCCCCTTTTTCCCACCTATAAAACTACGAATTTGAAGATATTTAAAAAAGTTTCTTTTTTTGATGCCAAAGCTATTCTGTATATCTACAAACTGCCGAATTCCATAGGGCCCCATTAAATCCCCCAGGCTCCGGATCCCACAGCCTTCCCATTCCGCCATTGTGGAGTCTGAAAAGATTTCGCCAGGGAGGGTGGGGTTTCGGAAAAGCTGCGTATAGCCATTTAATCGGCCAAGACCAGTTTTTTTACGGAATACTGTCCAAATTTTGTATGCAGCCCTCAGGGTCTTAAACCTAGTTCTCTTGAAGTAGCTAGGCTCAGTGAATTTCAAAAAGCAGTTCTGAACATCTTCTCCGAGCAAAATTGCATATGTTTCAGTTGATCCCGGCCTGATCCAAGGTCCAGTCACATCTCCCCCAATTAGCCCACACATATACTGAAAAGCTGCCGCCCAATAATACATTTTGAAGTCAGGAACAGCCCATCCACCTCTTTCCCTTGGCAAAGACATATACCGCAGTGCCCTCCTAGTCTTCCCGTGTGCCCAGATAAATCTATTAACCATATGCTCCAGTGCTGTGAATCATTTTTTCTCAAATTCGAGTGGAATAGCCCTAAATAAATACAGGATTTTTGGCAGAAAAATCATCTTCACCACGTTACACCGCCCCACTAGTGACAAATGCAGGTTATGTGTTCTATCAAAGTCCTTCTTCGCCTTACTGATTATTGGCCCAATGTTTCTTTCTACGGTCTTCCCCAGGTCTGCTGAGACCCTTATCCCCAGATAAACAGCAGAGTCTGTTACCCGTACATCATCACACACCGCCCCCGCATTCTTGATTATTTGAGTCTTAGATTTGTTTAAAGCGTACCCTGATGCCTGACCGAACTCTTGGGCTTCTATCTCCATTACAATCAGAGCATCCGCTGGGCTAGGGGTAACCAGCGCGATGTCATCTGCATATGCCAGGGTTTTACATTCCAAACCATGATATCTCATAGGGATAATGCCTTCATTTGCCTCCAATCTCCGAATAAGGGGATTGATATATATCGCGAAAAGCAATAGTGAACACGGGCAGCCCTGCCGTGTACCACGCTTAATTGCAAGTGATGCCGTATAGCCCCCATTCACTTTGAGTCGAGCTGTTGGATCTTTATATAAAGCCTGAACTGCACTGACAAAGCCTCCCCCGATACCGTAGTGCTTCATAGCCGCCCAGAGGTAGTCCCAAGAGACCCGGTCAAATGCCTTTTCGGCGTCCATTAGCATAACCGCCATGGGGTCCCCTGAGACTTCCGCCACGTCAAAAAGGGTTATAACCCGGCAAACATGCTGCGTTGTGCCTCTCCCTGGAATAAAGCCATGCTGATTGGGGTTAACCATCTTACTAATTATATTGCTTAACCTGGTCGCCAAAGTTTTAGAGAAGATTTTAGCATCACAGTTCATAAGTGTTATTGGCCTTTATGACCCTGGTTCTCTGGATGGTTTCCCCTTTTTCTAAAAGACTACAATATCTGCACCGGCCCATGTCTCTGGAACAGAACTACCTACTTGGGCTTGGGATATTATCTCCACAAGATCAGGTCCGATTACTTCTAGAAAGGTTTTATAACATTCTAGCGGTATCTGATCGGGACCTGCTGCCTTGCCCGAGGGGAGGCTACCTAAGGCGGCATAGATCTCTTCTGCTGTCAGTGGAGCTTCCAATGCTTCCCTGTCCTCGTCGGCAATGGGATGTACTAAGATTTCATTAAGATACTTTTGTGTTACGAGGGGATCCTGCGCCTGTTCTTCATTATATAATTTGGCATAGAAGTGCCTGAATATCTCTCGGATCCCTATTGAGTCATTAACTATATTCCCACTTTCGTCCATTATTTCCCTAATCTCCCCAACTGCATCTTTCTGCCTTATGCGCACAGCTAATGTGTGCCCGACCCGTTCACTAAACTCATAGCATTGCTCCTTTCTTACAAGAAAAATTGCTGCTGACTTAGAGGCGATGCAGTCCTGAGCTTCGGATTTGGCTAAGGCCAATCTAAGCAGAATAGCATCGAGTGGTGCACCCGAAGCAATTGCCACATTCAGCTCCTCTTCTATTTCCGTTATTACCTTACACATCTGCTTCTCAAGCAGTGCTTCTCGCTTCTGTCTATGCAAACTATAGCTAAGCGTCTCACCTCGCACCCCAGCTTTAAGTGCATCCCAGACTACCCCTGGGCTAGCGCTGTTTCTGTTCATATCCATAAAACCCATAATCCATTCCTTCTTGTAAATTAGGTATCCGGGATCTTTCAGGAGCCCTCTCTCAAAAGTCCATACCCGCTCTGGTCTGCCCCCCATTGGGATATCCAGAGTTAACACTAATGGGTTGTGATCTGAGATAATCCGGGGGAGCTTCTCGATCTGACACCGGGGGGCTAATTGGTTAGAGATGAAAAAGTAGTCGAGTCTAACAACCAACTTGTGTGGAGCCGAAAAATATGTACTGCCAGGATCATCAGGCTTTAATCTGGCCCACAGATCGACCAATAAGTTATTCCGGGCTAAGCTGGAGATTGCACGAAAAACCTTTTTCTTCCGGCCCTCATACCTATCCCCAGTCTCAGTCCATAGTCCACCCAGTCCGTTTATATTGAAATCTCCGCACATATTAACTGGTACAGGCCAGGAGGCTAGTTCTAGGTCTAGAAATTCGAAAATATCGGGATCATCCTCAGTCGAGCCATACACAGAGCAGATAGTAAACATCTCACCCAATATCGTACACTCCGCTAGCACCCATCTACCCCATTTGTCCTCTAGCTTCCTCCTAACTATTATATCACCGCGTCTGGAGAGTATGGCGACCCCTCTAGTCTTGGTCCCTTGCCTAGTGTGTGCGATGAGGTGAAAACCAAGCTGTTCCATGAGACTACCTCTTGTGCCCTCTATGTGAGTCTCTTGAAGACACAGAAGATCTAAACGCATTGTTCTCAGTATCGCTGCCACCCGTTGCCTTTTGGCCTGATCGTTTAAGCCACAGACATTAATTGAGGCTATTCATAGACCCATTAATGAACATCAAACTGCAGGCCGGCCCAATTATCCCTCAAATTCATCTTTGAGATTTTTATTTTTATTCCTAGCTTTCCCCTTTCCATTGTCTTGTTACTCTTCATGTGTTTGACCATATGTCTCAGATACCATGCTGTGCTGTACCATGCCCTCACCCCCCCTACAACCCCACCCCCCCACCCCCCCCACCCCTCAAGACCATCAAGAAAAGTCAGGGCGGGCAAAAAATGTGTGGCCCTCGAATGTACCTCTGGCATCTGGTCTTGCTTTATCCATAATAGCCTGTCTAAGAAGGTAGTTGCCGACGTACACAAGAACAGTCCTAGGCCGCTCCCCTTGGCCAGCTGATCCACCTCTCTTTAGGGTCAGTGGGAACCGGTGTGCCCTCTGGACCTCGGCGTCCCAGTTCCACGAAGCCAGATCGGGAAATGCCCCCTTCAGGAGGGTCACTACGAACGCCCTTGCGTCTCCTCCCTCGATGTTTTCCGCCAATCCCAAAAGTCTAATGTTATTCCTTCTCTGCCTGTTCTCGAAGTCTTCAAGATTCCACTGTAGATCCTCAGTTAATTTCTCCTGGGATTCCTTGAAAGTCTGCCATTTCTTAACCTCGTCCTCTAGTCTGCCAGTCCTTTCTTCAACATGGGTGACCCTATCTGCCATATCCTCATATAGTTTGTTGACCTTGTGCAGTGAGCCCAGCAGTTTTTTAGTTGCCTGCTGCGCCCTGCGGCTCTCCAACCTGGCCTCCCCCTGCATCTGCTTTAGTGTAGCATATACTAGATCCATAGAGGGGACCGGGGCCATGGCAGTTTCAATAGGGCTCGCGTGCCCTCCAGTTTCAGGCATTGCTCCATCGTCCTGATAAAGCTGAGTGGTGGCCGAGTAATCCCAGGTAAGCTTACGAGCTGTTGCTGTATCTGTTATAGATGGGCTTCCTTTGAGCTTAGATTTAGATCTACATTTATGCACGGTAGCCCTTGTTGCTCTCTGCGCTGGAGAGGTCCCAGCCGAATCAGACCCATCAGAGAAATTACCATCGCTGGAGAGTGATAGGTCAGTGTCATCATTAAGCAAGAAAAAACATTCCCCTTCTGGAGAACCAGCTATTGTTTTGTGCGGTGAACCCCCGGTGCTACCTCCGCTGCTTTCCCTGGGGGCAGCTCTGTGCTAGGAAGTTTAGGTGTCACTTCCGTGTCATTACCAATTTTGCCGTTTATACCGCTTTTCTTAATTTCCCCATTGTTACCCAGCATTTGCGGTGTTTCATTTATAGGTGTTTCACTACTTGATGTGCTACCTGTAGTTACCTGCTGGCCTGCCATGTCCCTGCCACTCGAGACATTCAGCCCATCTGCTTTCTACACGCTCGGCTCCTCTTGCCTGTCACCCGGTCTAGAGGGAGGCTGCAACATTGTATCCTCAGTGAGCAAGCTCGCGGCTGCTGGAGCTTTGCCAGCACTGATCTCAGCCTGTGAAAGAAGTCTGACACCCGCAGTGCTCACTGGAATTGCCGCCTGGAAGGTCTCCGTCAGAGTAGGTTGTCGGAGGGCGCTCACCCGAGCGTTGCTCCCTCCTTCGATGTCATCCTTCTGCGTGCCTCCTCTACCGCTGCCGCCGCTGGGCCCATCTGCTTTCTTTGATTGCGCACGTCTGGACTGTACTGAGCCTCGCACGGCGGCCGAAGATGCTGGGGCCGCCGTCTCCTTCGATTCCTTCATGGGCTTACTCGCCCGTGGTGCCATACTTTTGCCGATGATCAGACAGCGGCACAGAGCATGGATTGAGCGGCTGATATCTTGCGTCAGTGTCCTCCTAGCTGTCAGCTCCTGGTTCCACCACTGACCGTTACGATCCGCTACCCGACAGATCAGCTGTTCCAGCAGGTAAGTGCAATGTGGCATTTCATCTCCCAGTTTTCCCGGCCTTATTGCATTGGGGAGGGGAGAGAGCGACGGCTGCTACTGCTCGCTACAGACTCACGGCGGCCATCTTGCCGCCAACAACGTGTGGTTTTGGAATTTGTGGATCCACGCGGATTACAGAACTTTCCATCACAGAAATGTGAGGAAAATGTGTTTTTTTTTTTACAACTTTGAGGTTTGCAGGGGATTCTGGGTAACAGAACCTGGTGAGAGCCAGAGAAGTCACCCCATCCTGGATTCCCCTGGGTGTCTAGTTTTCAAAAATGTATAGGTTTGCTAGGTTTCCCTTGGTGCCGGCAGAGCTAGGGTGCAAAATCTACAGCTAGGCACTTTGCAAAAAAAGGGTCAGTTTTCACTGTAAACATGTGGTGTGTTCATGTTGCGTTTTGGGCAGTTTCCTGTCGCGGGCACTAGGCCTACCCACACAAGTGAAATTTTTTTTATCGGAAGACTTTGGGGAATGCGCGGTGGGTGGAATTTTGTTGATCCACGCAGATCCCAGAACTTTCCATCACAGAAATGTGAAGAAAATGTGTTTTTTTTAAACTAAGTTTGAGGTTTGCAAGGGATTCTGGGTAACAGAACCTGGTGAGAGGCACACAAGTCACCCCATCCTGGATTCCCCTTGGTGTCTAGTTTTCAAAAATGTACAGGTTTGCTAGGTTTCCCTATGTGCTGGCTGCACTAGGACCCAAAATCCACAATTAGGCACATTGCTAAAAACAAGTCTGTGACTAGTGGGCTTTCTGCCACCCTGGGGGGGATCGGGGGGGGGGGAGTTTGCCCTGATATGCCCCCAAGGGGGGCAGAAAGATTGTGGCTATTTGTTTGGGGGGTGGGGGCTGCCCAGGGGGGCATTGGTATCCCCATGCTGGGCAGCCCCCACCCCCACGAATAAAAAAAGCCAGCATAATCGCTGGCGCCTAGTGGGCTCTCTGACGCCCCCTGGGGGGCAGATCAGGGGCTACTGCCCCTATCTGTCTTCTGCGGGGCAGAAAGACTGGCAATTTTGGGGCATGGTGGGGGCATTGGCATGCCCATTCTGGGCAGCCCACACCCCTGAGTTAAAAAAAAAATATTCCCTGATGCCTATTGGTTTTTCTGCCCCCCCAGGAGGCAGATAAGGGGCTTTAGCCCCTATCTGCCTTCTGGGGGAGGGGGGGCAGAAAGACTGTGGCAATTTTGTTTGGGGTGGGGGCATTGGCATACCCATTCTGGGCAGCCCCCACCCCTACATATATTAAAAAGAAAATCCCTGGTGCCTTGTGGGCTTTCTGCCCCCCCGGGAGGCAGATCAGGGGCTACTGCCCCCCATCTGCCTCCTGGGGGGGCAGAAAGACTGTGGCATTTTTTTTGGGTGGGGGCATTGGCATGCCCATTCTGGGCAGCCCCCACCCCGAACTTTGGAAAAAATAATCCTTGGTGCCTAGTGGGCTTTATGCCCCCCCGGGGGGAAGATAAGGGGCTTTTGCCCCATCTGCCTCCCAGGGGGGCCAGAAAGACTGCACCATTTTTTTTCGGTGGGGGGCATTGGCATGCCCATTCTGGGCAGCCACCACCCCTACGTATAAAAAAATGCAAAAAAAGCCTGGTGCCTAGTGGGCTTTCTGCCCCCCCTGGGGGGCATATCAGGGGACATTGCCCCCATCTGCCTCCTGGGGGGGCAGAAAGTCTTTTGCCTTCTTTGGGGGTAGGGTGGGGGCATTGGGATGCTCATTCTGGGCAGCCGCCACCCCTGGCCTATTGAAAAATAATCCCTGGCGTCTAGGGTGCTTTCCCCCCCCCCCCGGGGGGACAGATTGGGGGCTACTGCCCCCAGCTGCTCCTCAGGGGGGAAGAAAGACTGTCTGTGCCAAAAATGTATGTGGAGAGCAAAGACCCTTGCCCAAGGGGCCGCTCCCCCCTCCCTGGTGCTAGTCAATCAATCAATCAGGGAATTGTAAGCACGCTACTTTCCCGTGAGGGTCTCAAGGCACTGAGGGGGGGGGTCCACAGATCTGTTTAGCCGAGGAGCCAGGTCTTGAGGGTCTTTCTGAAGGTGTTCAGGGAGGGGGCGCGTCTGATGTCTGCCGGTAGCTCATTCCAGGTCTTGGCTGCAATGTGAGAGAAGGATCTTCCACCTGCTCTGGCTCTGTGGATGCGCGGGGTTTCGGCCAGTGGAGGTTTCTTTTGGGTACGTGGAAGTTGATTCTGTCGTTGAGGTATTTGGGTCCGTTGTTGTGTAGGCATTTGTAGGCGTGAGTGAGGATTTTGAAAGTGACTCTTTTCTCCACGGGGAGCCAGTGGAGACTTCGTAGGTGTTGGCTGATGTGTTTGTGTCGGGGGATGCCAAGGACGAGTCTGGCGGCGGTGTTCTGTATTGTCTGGAGTTTGCGGAGTAGGGACTTGTTGATGCCGGCGTAGAGTGCGTTTCCATAGTCCAGTCTGCTGGTGATGAGTGCGTGGGTGACGGTCTTCCTTGACTCAGGGGGGATCGACTTGAAGGTCTTGCGGAGGATGCAGAGGGTGTTGAAGCAGCTGGAGGTGACGGCGTTGACCTGTCGGTTCATGGTGAGTGATGAGTCCAGTACGATGCCGAGGTTCTTGGCGTGGTCTGAGGGGGTAGGTGGGCTTCCGAGGGCGGTCAGCCACCAGGTGCTGTACCATGCAGAAGGGGTGGTACCGAGGACGAGGACTTCTGTCTTCTCGGCGTTGAGCTTCAGGCAGCTGTTGGTCATCCAGACTGCGACGTCTTGCATTCCTTTCTGGAAGTTGAGTTTGGCAGTGGTGGGGTCTTTGGTGAGGGAGAGGATGAGCTGGGTGTCGCCGGCGTAGGATACGATGTTGAGACTGTGTTGTCGGACGATGGCTGCGAGGGGGGCCATGTAGATGTTGAAGAGGGTGGGGCTCAGTGATGAACCCTGTGGGACTCCGCAGGTGATTTTCGTGGGGTCGGAGAGGAAGGGTGGGAGTCTGATCCTTTGGCTTCTTCCGGTGAGGAATGATCGGATCCAGTCCAGGGCTGTTCCTTGTATGCCTGCGTCGTGTAGTCTGGCGACTAGTGTGCGGTGGGAGACGGTGTCGAAGGCCACTGATAGGTCGAGTAGGATGAGGGCTGCGGAGTGGCCTTGATCCAGGAGGGTGCGGATGTCGTCTGTGGCAGCGAGTAGGGCGGTCTCTGTGCTGTGTTTGCTTCAGAATCCGGATTGGGACGGGTGGATCTCTGCTTGGGGATTGCCCTCCTGGGGTGATCCCCAAGCAGAGATCCACTAGGGAAGGGTACCATTGGAAAGGGGAGATTCTCCCCTTTCCAACGATACCGCTCCCATGTGTTTCGGTGCTCGGGGGCTGAGATAGCCCCACAAGCACCGAAACTGTGAAACTGAAACTAAGTTTCAGTTTCGTTTTCGTTGCAATGGCGATGGCGCGCCATGCGCGCGATCGTCATTGCAAAGAAAACCAAAAATAGACCTCGGGAGGTTGGGGAAGCTCTTCCCCACCTCCCAAGGCAAAAAAAATAATGGGAAATCCCTCTGCTGTCTGCAGCAAAGGGAATTTCTGAGCCCGTACTCATGACGGAATGGTTCCGTCATGAGCACAGGAGCACTGGTGCTCATGACGGAACCATTCCGTCATGAGCACCCAAAGAGTTAAAGTGAATTTTGGTGGGGTAATTTTTTTTTGATGACTTGGGAGGATGTGTTTTGTTGGAATATTTTTATAGCTGACATGTTTTGTTTTTGGCATTGCTGAATTAATGTTAGTGTTTTCTTCTGTGTTAACCATCACTCCTTTGTTTTGCTGGACAAGTGGCCATTTTTTTGTCTGGCCAGGGGGTATTGGGTTGTGTGTGTGTGTGTTTTGCACAAACACTTCACACATTGCCTCTTTAGATAAGCCTGACTGCACACTGTGCCAAGCTACCAGAGGGTGAGCACAGGTTATCCTTTAGTATATATCTGACTTACCCTGACTAGAGTGGTGGTCCCTACTTGGACAGGGTGCCTTACCTTTGCCAACTAGAGACCCCATTTCAAACACAGGTCTTTAAACAAAACCATCAGAGGACCTACACATTTTCAGGCACAGGGAGATTAAAAAATTTGCCGACCATCACAGGATGGTGGGCTAAGAATGAGACTCGAACCTGATGCCCCAGTTCCATGGCCAGTAGCCTTGGCCAGAAGTCCTCGTCTCCTTCCCTAACTCTGCCTTCTTTCGGTTACAGGGTTCAAGCTCTGATTCATTAGGCCAATTCAAGGTTATTTGGGCTCGAAGGAAACGAATTACTTTTGCCATGTCTCTTAAACCAATCTGTCACAAGTTGTAAAGCTACTATGGCAACATCATGCTAACAAGGGGCACCAAAATACATTCACATTGTAAAAGCAATTCAAACGAAGAGCACTATCTCGCAAAATTAAGTTCCCTTTTCTACTGTTTTTCCATCCACATAGTATAACTGCAGAGGCACACAGCATAGAATACAAAAATGCCTGCCCTCTGACTATAAAACTCCTATTATAGATGCCTTATATCCTGCTAGGGCACACTTGGGAGCTTTTGAAGAGTGATTGGAATGAAATCCTTCCAGTGCGTTTGCAAAACCCCAGAGCGAGAACGCGTTTTAGTATTTCCCCAGCCATGCATGACATATCTACATGTCACAGAGTAAATGTTCTCCTTTTCACTGCTGCATGGCGCAGCAAGTCAAAATGCCTCGCGCTGCAAGTCAAAGTGCCTCGCGCTGCAGAGGTGGCACAAACGACGAGGAGCGGCTGAACGAAAGCTGCGCCTTTAACCCCAGACGCAAAGACGGCCTGGCAGCTTTATATCCAATATTTTGATTGCAAGTAACAACCGGGGCTAAAAAGCCTTTCAGGGCCTTGGAAATAAATGCTCTTATTATAAACCAACGTGGAGAAGACAGAAACAGCTTGGACAGGGGGAGGAGGCAGCAAGAGGCAGCGAGAGGGAGAGAGCCCTCTCACCTGCTTGAAGTCAAAACAAAGGCGGCCTCTATTTTGACAGAGAGAGGACAAATATTACATTTAATTTGGGATTAAAAAGAGGTGTACGGTTTTTGGGAACGTGACCACTTTTCAACAATTACTTGATAAAAACAGAACACACCTCTTTGTTTCCGTAAAAGTAGATTTAAGATAGCTAAATATTTAGCATGATAGATATTTTCAGTTTTTGGGTGACGTTTAATGTTTTTTTAAAGCTGTTTTTACATGAGGTTTTATAGCTTTTTTCTTATTGGTAAACAGTTTGATGATACGTTTTCATACATTCACTGTTTTGTAATTCAGAGCTATTCAGTGGACAGATAATATTTGATAAATTATTTTTGCACAGAAATGTCGAAAGCAATGTCCTGTAGAACGAACTGTGCATTTTACGTCTGAAATGCAAGATAATTATCATTTACTTCCTAAAGCCGATTCACAACGGGAACAGCAGACCACCATCAGTGTGTTTGTATTCCTAAACGGGAAACTTTTATTTCTAAAGCATCCCATGTTCCCAAAAGGTGATGGTGCTGCTTAAAAAATAGTTTTCCATTGGGGAAGACATTGGAGCACTACCTGCGCACCCTGTGTGTCTGTCACCTCACACAATTCTCAAAGGGGAAGGGGTAAGACCTCTTTCCCTTTGCTGATCAGTGACCACCTCTTTTGAGGTGTTGGTAACTGGCCCGTGGTTTGCGATGGCAATTGCAGTTACAAATTGCTGATACATACCATATCAAATTGTAATTAGGAAGGAATGCCACTTTACAGCCTTTCCTAATTGCAGTTCAGTGTGGTTCGCTAAACCCGTTTTGTGAGTCAGAAATGCATTTCGTTAGGTTGCCTACATCTGACGCTTCATGTGGTTAAAAAATTGCACTGCACTTAGATGGTCACTTATCTGACTTCTGTTTGGAAATGGACACTTTTGGAAACTGATTGTAATATGCGCACGTAGAATGTATGCTCAGCTTTGTGAATAAGGCCTGTTATGTATGCGCTCATTATGTAATTTCAAATGTAAAAATTTCTAATTTCCTTAAAAAGAAACTCTGCCACATCTTAGATTAGGAGGTCCCCATGATTTCCAATGGAGAAACCACCATCTTGGATCAGGTACTTTATTCGGCCAAATTCTGCATTGAACTTATGAATCTTGGTGTGATTCCATGCACAAACCGCCCAAATTTGACAATCTATGTGCCATGATGTATTTTGTTCTATGTAAACACAAGGAGATGATGGACGGAGCGCTGAAACCTTTCAGACACTCACCTCCAGTCACAGATCTGGGTTTACTCCATCATCGTTCTTTAGCTCACTTTGCCACCCCAGTTCAGACACAGCTATATGCAAATCAGCCTTGACCCTGTGCCCCATGGGAACAGTCCAGCCGGAACTGCCAAGCCATGTCTTCCCTGGAACGGAAACAAGCATCCTGGGACCGGTTTCAGGCTAACAGCCCTCATCAGCCAGGCTAGCTTGAATCCAGTGGCAAAGTGAGCAAGGGACCCACGTCTGGGCCTACCCTGCCAACTTAGGGCGAACAAAGCAAACAAAAGGAAATGATGGATGGAGCGCTGAAACCTTTTGCAAACTCACTCCCAGTCACAGATCTGGGTTGAATCCATCCTCGTTCTTTAGCTCACTTCGGCACCCCAGTTCAGACACAGCTATATGCGAATCAGTCTTGACCCTGTACCTCATGGGAAGAGTCCAACGCGAACTACCAAGTCATGTCTTCCCTGGACCGGAAACAAAGCAAACACAAGGAGATGATGGACGGAGCGCTGAAACCTTTCAGACACTCACCCCCAGTCACAGATCTGGGTTGAATCCATCATCATTCTGTAGCTCACATCGCAACCCCAGTTCAGACACAGCTATATGCAAATCCGTCTTGACCCTGTACCTCATGGGAATAGTCCAACCCGAACTGCGAAGCCATGTCTTCCCTGGACCGGAAACAAGCATCCTGGGACCGGTTTCGGGCTAACAGCCCTCATCGGCGAGGGTAGCTTAAATCCAGTGGCAAAGTGAGCGAGGGACCCATGTCTGGGCATACCCTGCCAACTTAGGGCGAACAAAGCAAACACAAAGAGATGATGGACAGAGCACTGAAACCTTTCAGACACTCACCCCAGTCACAGATCTGGGTTGAATTCATCATTGTTCTTTAGCTCACTTCGCCACACCAGTTCAGGCACAGCTATATGCAAATCAGTCTTGACCCTGTGCCTCATGGAAACAGACCAGCCCAAAATGCCAAGCCATGTCTTCCCTGGAACGGAAACAAGCATCCTGTGACCGGTTTCAGGCTAAAACCGCTCATCAGCCAGGCTAGCATGAATCCAATGGCAAAGTGAGCAAGGAACCCACGTCTGGGCCTACCCTGCCAACTTAGGGCGAACAAAGCAAACAAAAGGAGATGATCGATGGAGCGCTGAAACCTTTTGCACACTCTTTCACAGTCACAGATCTGGGTTGAATCCATCCTCGTTCTTTAGCTTACTTCGCCACCCCAGTTCAGACACAGCTATATGCAAATCAGTCTTGACCCTGTACCTCATGGGAACAGTCCAGCCCGAACTGCCAAGCCCTGTCTTGCCTGGACTGGAAACAAGCATCCTGGGACTGGTTTCAGGCTAACAGCCCTCATCAGTCAGGCTAGTTTGAATCCAGTGGTAAAGTGAGCAAGGGACCCACCTCTGGGCATACCCTGCTAAGTTAGGGTGAACAAAGCCAACAGAAGGAGATGATGGACGGAGCGCTGGAACCTTTCAGACACTCACCCCCAGGCACAGATCTGGGGTGAATCCATCACCCCACTGGATTCAAGCTAGCCTGCCTGATGCGGGCTGTTAGCCTGAAACCGGTCCTAGGATGCTTGTTTCTAGTCCAGGGAGGACCTGGACTGTGATTTCGGGCTGGACTGTTAACATTGGGTGCAGGGTCAAGACTGATTTGCATATGGCTGGGTCCAAACTGGAATGGCATGGTGAGCAAAAAACAATGGATTTAGGCGCAGATCTCTGTACTGGGATGAATGTATGAAATTGTTCTGCATTCTGTCCATCAATTGTTCTGTTTGCATTTGTCACCCTGAGTGGGACGGGTATGCCTAGACGTGGGTCCGGTGCTCTCCATGCTACTGGAGTCGAGCTAACCTGGCTGATGAGGGGTGAAACACCAAAACCGGTTCTAGGATGCTTGTTTACAGTCCAGGGAGGACCTGGCCTGGCAGTTAGGGCTGGACTGTTCCCATTGGGTGCAGGGTCAAGACTGATTTGCATATGGCTGAGTCCAAACTGGAATGGCATGGTAAGCAAAAAAACGATGGATGTAGGCCCAGATCTCTGTACTGGGGTGAATGTATGACATTGTTCTGCATTCTTTCCATCAATTGTTCTTTTCGCATTTGTCACCCTGAGTGGGGCGGGTATGCCCAGATATGGGTCCTGTGCTCTCAATGCCACTGGAGTCAAGCTATCCTGGCTGATGAGGGGGTGAATCCCCGAAACCGGTTCTAGGATGCTTGTTTACAGTCCAGGGAGGACTTAGCCTGGCAGTTCAGGCTGGACTGTCCCCATTGGGTATAGGGACAAGACTGATTTGCATATGGCTGAGTCCAAACTGGAATGGCATGGTAAGCAAAAAAACGATGGATTTAGGCCCAGATCTCTGTACTTGGGTGCATGTATGACATTGTTCTGCATTCTGTCCATCAATTGTTCTGTTTGCATTTGTCACACTGAGTGGGACGGGTATGCCCAGACGTTGGTCCCATGCTCTCCATGTCACTGGAGTCAAGCTATCCTGTCTAATCCGTGACAAAGTGAGCAAGCGACCCACGTCTCGGCATACCCTGCCAACTTAGGTTGAACAAAGCAAACACAAGGAGATGATGGACGGAGCGCTGAAACCTTTTAGACACTCACCGCCAGTCACAGATCTGGGTTGAATCCATCATCGTTCTTTAGCTCACTTCGCCACCCCTGTTCAGACACAGCTATATGCAAATCAGTCTTGCTGTGTGTCTCATGGGAACAGTCCAGCCCGAACTGCCAAGCCATGTCTTCGCTGGACCGGAAACATGCAACCTGGGACCGGTTTCGGGCTAACAGCCCTCATCAGCCAGGCTAACTTGAATCCGGTGGCAAAGTGAGCAAGGAACCCTTGTCAGGGCATACCCTGCCAACTTTGGGCGAACAAAGCAAACACAAGGAGATGATGGACGGAGCACTGAAACCTTTCAGACACTCACCCCCAGTCACAGATCTGGGTTGAATCGATCATCTTTCTTTAGCTCACTTCACCACCCCATTGGATGCAGGGTCATGACTGATTTGCATATGGCTGTGTCCAATCTGGAATGGCATGGTGAGCAAAAAACTATGGATTTAGGCCCAGATCTCTGTACTGGGGTGAATGTATGACATTGTTCTACATTCTGTCCATCAATTGTCCTTTCTGCATTTGTCACCCTGAATGGGACGGGTATACCCAGACGTGGGTCCTGTGCTCTCCATGCCACTGGAGTCAAGCTATCCTGGCTGAGGAGGGGTGAAACCCTGAAACCGGTCCTAGGATGCTTGTTTCCAGTTAAGGGAGGACCTGGCCTGGCAGTATGCGCTGGACTGCTCCCATTGGGTGCAGGGTCAACACTGATTTGCATATGGCTGGGTCCATAATGGAATGGCATGGTGAGCAAAAAAATGATGGATTTAGGCCCAGATCTCTGTACTGGGGTGAATGTATGACATTGTTCTACATTCTGTCCATCAATTGTTCTTTTTGCATTTGTCACCCCGAGTGGGACGGGTAGGCCCAGACGTGGGTCCTGTGCTCTCCATGCCACTGGAGTCAAGCTATTCTGGCTGATGAGGGGTGAAACCCCGAAACCGGTCCTAGGATGCTTGTTTCCACTCCAGGGATGACCTGGCCTGGCAGTTCGGGATGGACTGTTCCCATTGGGTGCAGGGTCAAGACTGATTTGCATAAGGCTGGGTCCGAACTGGAATGGCATGGTGGGCAAAAAAACGATGGATTTAGGCCCAGATCTCTGTACTGGGGTGAATGTATGACATTGTTCTGCAATCTTTCCATCAATTGCTCTTTATGCATTTGTCACCCTGAGTGGGACGGGTATGCCCAGACGTGGGTCCTGTACTCTCCATGCCACTGGAGTCAAGCTATCCTGGCTGATGAGGGGTGAAATCCTGAAACCGGTCCTAGGATGCTTGTTTCCAGTCCAGGGAGGACCTGGCCTGGCACTTCAGGCTGGACTGTTCCCATTGGGTGCAGGGTCAAGACTGATTTGCATATGGCTGGGTCCAAACTGGAATGGCATGGTGATGTGAGCAAAAAAACGATGGATTTAGGCCCAGATCACTGTACTTGGGTGAATGTACGACATTGTTCTGCATTCTGTCCATCAATTGTTCTTTTTGCATTTGTCACACTGAGTGGGACAGGTATGCCCAGACGTGGGTCCCGTGCTCTCCATGCCACTGGAGTCAAGCTATCCTGTCTAATCCGTGGCAAAATGAGCAAGCGACCCATGTCTGGGCATACCCTGCCAAATTAGGGCAAACAAAGCAAACACAAGGAGATGATGGATGGAGCGCTGATACCTTTCAGACACTCACCCCCAGTCACAGATGTGGGTTGAATCCATCATCGTTCTTTAGCTCACTTCGCCACCCCAGTTCAGACACAGCTATATGCAAATCAGTCTTGCCCCTGTGCCTCATGGGAACAGTCCAGCCCAAAGTGCCAAGCCATGTCTTCCCTGGTCCGGAAACAAGCATCCTGGGACCGGTTTCGGGCTAACAGCCCTCATCAGCCAGGCTAGCTTGAATCCAGTGACAAAGTGAGCAAGGGTCCCTTGTCAGGGCGTACCATGCCAACTTAGGGCGAACAAAGCAAACACAAGGAGATGATGGACGGAGCACTGAAACCTTTCAGACACTCACCCCCAGTCACAGTTCTGGGTTGAATCCATCATCGTTCTTTAGCTCACTTCGCCACCCCATTGGATGCAGGGTCAAAACTGATTTGCATATGGCTGTGTCCAATCTGGAATGGCATGGTGAGCAAAAAAACTATTGATTTAGGCCCAGATCTCTGTACTGGGGTGAATGTATGAAATTGTTCTGCATTCTGTCCATCAATTGTCCTTTTTGCAGTTGTCACCCTGAGTGGGACGGGTATGCCCAGACGTAGGTCCCGTGCTCTCCATGCCACTGGAGTCAAGCTATCCTGTCTAATCCGTGCAAAGTGAGCAAGCGACCCATGTCTGGGCATACCCTGCCTACTTAGGGCGAACAAAGCAAACACAAGGAGATGATGGACGGAGCGCTGAAACCTTTCAGACACTCACCCCCAGTCCCAGATCTGGGTTTAGTCCATCATCGTTCTTTAGCTCACTTCGCCACCCCAGTTCAGACACAGCTATATGCAAATCAGTCTTGCCCGTGTGACTCATGTGAACAGTCCAGCTCGAACTGCCAAGCCATGTCTTCCCTGGACCGGAAACAAGCATCCTGGGACCGGTTTCGGGCTAACAGCCGTCATCAGCCAGGCTAACTCGAATCCGGTGTCAAACTGAGCAAGGGACCCTTGTCAGGGCGTACCCTGCCAACTTAGGGCAACAAAGCAAACACAAGGAGATGATGGACGGAGCACTGAAACCTTTCAGACGCTCACCCCCAGTCACAGATCTGGGTTGAATCCATCATCGTTCTTTACCTCACTTCGCCACCCCATTGGATGCAGGGTCAAGACTGATTTGCATATGGCTGTGTCCAATCTGGAATGGCATGGTGAGCAAAAAAACTATTGATTTAGGCCCAGATCTCTGTACTGGGGTGAATGTATGACATTGTTCTGCATTCTGTCCATCAATTGTCCTTTTTGCATTTGTCACCCTGAGTGGGACGGGTATGCCCAGACGTGGGTCCCGTGCTCTCCGTGCCACTGGAGTCAAGCTATCCTGGCTGATGAGGGGTGAAACCCTGAAACCGGTCCTAGGATGCTTGTTTCCAATCCAGGGAGGACCTGGCCTGGCAGTTTGGGCTGGACTGCTCCCATTTGGTGCAGTGTCAAGCCTGATTTGCATATGGCTGGGTCCAAACTGGAATGGCATGGTGAGCAAAAAAATGATGGCTTTAGGACCAGATCTCTGAACTGGGGTGAATGTATGACATTGTTCTGCATTCTGTCCATCAATAGTTTTTTTTGTATTTGTCACCCCGAGTGGGACGGATATGCCCAGATGTGGGTCCTGTGCTCTCCATGCCACTGGAGTCAAGCTATTCTGGCTGATGAGGGGTGAAACCCCGAAACCGGTCCTAGGATGCTTGTTTCCAGTCCAGGGAGGACCTGCCCTGGCAGTTCGGGATGGACTGTTCCCATTGGGTGCAGGGTCAAGACTGATTTGCATTTGGCTGGGTCCAAACTGGAATGGCATGATGAGCAATAAAACGATGGATTTAGGCCCAGATCTCTGTACTGGGGTGAATGTATGAGATTGTTCTGCATTCTTTCCATCAATTGTTCTTTTGCATTTGTCACCCTGAGTGGGACAGGTATGCCCAGACGTGGGTCCCGTGCTCTCCATGCCACTGGAGTCAAGCTATCCTGGCTGATAAGGGGTGAAATCCTGAAACCGGTCCTAGGATGCTTGTTTCCAGTCCAGGGAGGACCTCTCCTGGCAGTTCGGGGTGGACTGTTCCCATTGGGTGCAGGGTCAAGACTGATTTGCATTTGGCTGGGTCCAAACTGGAATGGCATGGTGAGCAATAAAACGATGGATTTAGGCCCAGATCTCTGTACTGGGGTGAATGTATGACATTGTTCTGCATTCTTTCCATCAATTGTTCTTTTTGCATTTGTCAAACTGAGTGGGACAGGTATGCCCAGACGTGGGTCCCGTGCTCTCCATGCCACTGGAGTCAAGCTATCCTGTCTAATCCATGGCAAAATGAGCAAGCGACCCACGTCTGGGCATACCCTGCCAACTTAGGGCAAACAAAGCAAACACAAGGAGATGATGGCTGGAGCGCTGAAACCTTTCAGACACTCACCCCCAGTCACAGATCTGGCTTGAATCCATCATCGTTCTTTAGCTCACTTCGCCACCCCAGTTCAGACACAGCTATATGCAAATTAGTCTTGCCCGTGTGCCTCATGGAAACAGTCCAGCTCGAACTGCCAAGCCATGTCTTCCCTGGACCGGAAACAAGCATCCTGGGACCGGTTTCGGGCTAACAGCCCTCAGCAGACAGGCTAGCTTGAAACCGGTGGCAAAGTGAGCAAGGGACCCTTGTCAGGGCGAACCCTGCCAACTTAGGGCAACAAAGCAAACACAAGGAGATCATGGATGGAGCACTGAAACCTTTCAGACACTCACCCCCAGTCACAGATCTGTGTTGAATCTATCATCGTTCTTTAGCTCACTTTGCCACCCCATTGGATGCAGGGTCAAGACTGATTTGCATATGGCTGTGACCAATCTGGAATGGCATGGTGAGCAAAAAAACTATTGATTTAGGCCCAGATCTCTGTACTGGGGTGAATGTATGACATTGTTCTGCATTCTGTCCACCAATTGTCCTTTTTGCATTTGTCACCCTGAGTGGGACGGGTATGCCCAGACGTGGGTCCCATGCTCTCCATGCCGCTGGAGTCATGCTATTCTGGCTGATGAGGGGTGAAACCCCGAAACCGGTCCTAGGATGCTTGTTTCCAGTCCAGGGAGGACCTTGCCTGGCAGTTCGGGATGGACTGTTCCCATTGGGTGCAGGGTCAAGACTGATTTGCATTTGGCTGGATCCAAACTGGAATGGCATGGTGAGCAATAAAATTATGGATTTAGGCCCAGATCTCTGTACTGGGGTGAATGTATGACATTGTTCTGCATTCTTTCCATCAATTGTTCTTTTTGCATTTGTCACCCTGAGTGGGACGGGTATGCCCAGACGTAGGTCCCGTGCTCTCCATGCCACTGGAGTCAAGCTATCCTGGCTGATGAGGGGTGAAATCCTGAAACCGGTCCTAGGATGCTTGTTTCCATTCCAGGGAGGACCTCGCCTGGCAGTTCGGGATGGACTGTTCCCATTGGGTGCAGGGTCAAGACTGATTTGCATTTGGCTGGGTCCAAACTGGAATGGCATGGTGAGCAATAAAACGATGGATTTAGGCCCAGATCTCTGTACTGGGGTGAATGTATGACATTGTTCTGCAATCTTTCCATCAATTGTTCTTTTTGAATTTGTCAAACTGAGTGGGACAGGTATGCTCAGACGTGGGTCCCGTGCTCTCCTTGCCACTGGAGTCAAGCTATCCTGTCTAATCCGTGGCAAAATGAGCAAGCGACCCACGTCTGGGCATACCCTGCCAACTTAGGGCAAACAAAGCAAACACAAGGAGATGATGGCTGGAGCGCTGAAATCTTTCAGACACTCACCCCCAGTCACAGATCTGGGTTGAATCCATCATCGTTCTTTAGCTCACTTCACCACCCCAGTTCAGACACAGCTATATGCAAATCAGTCTTGCCCCTGAGCCTCATGGGAACAGTGCAGCCCAAACTGCCAAGCCATGTCTTCCCTGGACCGGAAACAAGCATCCTGGGACCGGTTTCGGACTAACAACCCTCATCAGCCAGGCTAGCTTGAATCCGGTGGCAAAGTGAGCATGGGGCCCTTGTCAGGGCGTACCCTGCCAACTTAGGGCGAACAACGCAAACACAAGAGATGATGGACGGAGCACTGAAACCTTTAAGACACTCACCCCCAGTCACAGTTCTGGGTTGAATACATCATCGTTCTTTAGCTTACTTCGCCACCCCATTGGATGCAGGGTCAAAACTGATTTGCATATGGCTATGTCCAATCTGGAATGGCATCGTGAGCAAAAAAACTATGGATTTAGGCCCAGATCTCTGTACTGGGGTGAATGTATGACATTGTTCTGCATTCTGTACATCAATTGTCCTTTTTGCATTTGTCACCCTGAGTGGGACGCGTATGCCCAGACGTGGGTCCTGTGCTCTCCATGCCACTGAAGTCAAGCTATCCTGGCTGATGAGGGGTGAAACCCTGAAACCGGTCCTAGGATGCTTGTTTCCAATCCAGGGAGGACCTGGCCTGGCAGTTCGGGCTGGACTGTTCCCATTGGGTGCAGGGTCAAGACTGATTTGTATATGGCTGGGTCCAAACCGGAATGGCATGGTGAGCAAAAAAACGATGGATTTGGGCCCAGATCTCTGTACTTGGGTGCATGTATGAAATTGTTCTGCATTCTGTCCATCAATTGTTCTTTTTGCATTTGTCAAACTGAGTGGGACAGGTATGCCCAGACGTGGGTCCCGTGCTCTCCATGCCACTGGAGTCAAGCTATCCTGTCTAATCCGTGGCAAAATGAGCAAGTGACCCACGTCTGGGCATACCCTGCCAACTTAGGGCGAACAAAGCAAACACAAGGAGATGATGGACGGAGCGCTGAAACCTTTCAGACACTCACCCCCAGTCACAGATCTGGGTTGAATCCACCATCATTCTTTAGCTCACTTCGCCACCCCAGTTCAGACACAGCTATATGCAAATCAGTCTTGCCCGTGTGCTTCATGGGAACAGTCCAGCCCGAACTGCCAAGCCATGTCTTCCCTGGACCGGAAACAAGCATCCTGGGCCCGGTTTCAGGCTAACAGCCCTCATTAGCCAGGCTAACTTGAATCCGGTGGCAAAGTGAGCAAGGGACCCTTGACAGGGCGTACCCTGCCAACTTAGGGCGAACAAAGCAAACACAAGGAAATGATGGACGGAGCACTGAAACCTTTCAGACACTCACCCCCAGTCACAGATCTGGGTTGAATCCATCATCGTTCTTTAGCTCACTTCGCCACCCCATTGGATGCAGGGTCAAGACTGATTTGCATATGACTGGATCCAAACTTGAATGGCATGGTGAGCAAAAAAATGATGGATTTAGTCCTAGATCTCTGTACTGGGGTGAATGTATGACATTGTTCTGCATTCTGTCCATCAATTGTTCTTTTTGCATTTGTCACCCCGAGTGGGACGGGTATGCCCAGAAGTGGGTCCCGTGCTCTCCATGCCACTGGAGTCAAGCTATTCTGGCTGATGAGGGGTGAAATCCCGAAACCGGTCTTAGGATACTTGTTTCCAGTCCAGGGAGGACCTGGCCTGGCAGTTCGGGATGGACTGTTCCCAATGGGTGCAGGATCAAGACTGATTTGCATTTGGGTGGGTCCAAACTGGAATGGCATTGTGAGCAAAAAAATGATGTATTTAGGCCCAGATCTCTTTACTGGGGTGAATGTATGACATTGTTCTGCATTCTGTCCATCAATTGTTCTTCTTGTATTTTGTTCTATGTGCCATGATGTATTTTGGAGTAGACAAAAAAGTAATGGATGAAATGCTTGAATTAACCTTACCCGCTGGTTTGGCTGGGTACAAATTGAGGTGGCATGGTGGGCAAAATAACAATTAACTGGGATAAGGCCCGAGTAAATAACAGTGGCAGATATTAATTTAAGCATTCCATCCATCCCTTTTTGTATACTTTAGTGTGAGGCATTTTGGAGGCCTGCCACTGCAGCATGCACTGCACACTATTTGCTGTCCTTATTAGACCCCTTCTTGGTCCCCGTCCGTTCAGAGGGATTGAAGAAACTCAGATGACCAGAAGCACACAAGTGACTTATACCCCTTCCAAAAGTTCATGATCTCAGGTATGCCCTGATCTTTCCCTTAATTCTGGGCACAGATGTGATAAAATGCCTTCTGAAGCTCTGGGTTTATACAGATGTCTTTGGAAATAGATAACAGACTAACACAGGGGGAATGAAGCATCTGTCCAGGACTGCACACTGAACGAAAACTGTAGATTTGCTCGAAATGCCTGGACATCACAAATCACTTGAAGCTCATATTGAGGTTGTCCTTGTGCCCTTATTGGTAGACAGGCAAGGTTTTATGGATAAGGCACATTTGGCTTCAAATGAGAGCAATGAAAGACAGGATGAAACTGCGAAGTACACTGTAACGTCAACCAACAGAACTTTAACTGGATGAGTCATCGCAAATGGCCCAAAAAAGTGTTGTAAAAACGTCACTAATACAGTGTGAACTGGAAGAAAATGAGCAGACAACCAAACCTTCTTTCCAGGACAAATTGAATTTACACTTCATCTGAATATATCTGAATGCTTCTTTATCACGGGCCTGATTCGCAAAGGGCCTAAGCACTCATAGCAGAGGCCCTGCAGTCTTGGGGGAGTCCCCGCTCCAAGTGCGGAGACCCCCCCACGACTACGGCACCTCCGCCACAAGTGCGGAGGCCTTTTGTGAATCAGGCTCCATGACTTTAGAATGATGTAAAATTTCGGAGAAAAGCTGTCTATGTTTCCTCAGTTGACTCAAGTTTTCTGTTAATGCAAGAATTAAAGAATCTACTTGCAGAGGAGATGGGAAGACTCTTGGATTGAAACCTTGAATACAAAAGAAAGATTATTGTAAGAGGCCTTGCAATTGAAGATAGGAAATCCAATCATTTTGAGTAGCAATAAAGTAACACCACAAATATTGATTGAAGCTCTGATTAGTTCACTCTGTCTTGAATTTGGATTGGGGATGATAACCTTAAAATAGAGATAGTCCAATCACCCATTACAGGAAACTGGGTTATTAGTTAAGAGGGTTGAGAGCTTATGCTTAACCCTTTGGTAGCTTCGGCCAAAAGCAGTCAGGCTTATTTAGAGGCAATGTGTAAAGTGTAGGAGAGTAGGATCTGCTTCACATGGGTACCCCCACTTTTTGCTGATGCTTCACTGTTTTTAGACTTTAGTCTGGCTGGGGCCCTGCTAATCAGAACCCCAGCCTAGCTGCTTCCTCTTTAAAATGGTTTCCATGTGCCTTAGGCACATCTCTGATTGGAATCTGGAGTGCCCTTATAAGTCCCTAGTATATGGTATACTATGTACCCAGGGCATAGGTACCTCAGTGGCCTACCAGGGGCTGCAGCATGTATTGTGCCACCCCTGGAAGGCCATCCAAAATGACACCACAGGTCTGCTACTGCAGCCTGGGTAAGGTGGTGCATGCACCCCTTACTGTGATATAGGCTACCTATATCACTACATACATACACACATATAAACCTATAAGTCACTCCTATGGCAGGCCTTATCAATCCTGAAGGCAGAGTGCGTGGTTCCTATGTGAGAGGGTGCCCCTGCATGAGCAGGGCCCCTCTGCAGCGTTCGGAGACCCTTCTCTGATGCTGTTTGTAGTGCAGCCTGACCATATACTCTTAAGCGCATTATAACCTTGCGTTAAATGCTAACTTTGGGATGGCTGCACGGAAACATGTCGTGTTTGGTGTCAAACATCTTGGAATACTACCCCCCGCCAGTTCTGGCGGCGGGAGTAGCATTCCACCCTTCTAGAGGGAGAGACATGTACACACCGGTATACCCGGTACTGACTTTCCAGAGCCCTGGCATCACAAAATGGATGCCGCTGCCACAGACACGAGTCTGGCCTCCTGCTGCTGACCGAAACTCCGGCAGGGGAGGCCTGGGCAATAGGTTTCCTGTCCCAGGGAGGTGCAACCACCTCCCCAGACAGGATAGTGTGTATTGGGGCTGGGCGGGAGCACTCTCTGGTTCTTTGAAGTCCTGCACTGGGGGCACATTTGGTGTCCCTGTGCATACCCCAGTTCAAACCGGCTCAGGGGCTTCCAGCCCCTGCTCTGGTGCGAAACTGGACAAAGGGAAAGGGGTGTAACCACCCCTCTGCCCTGACCCTCCCATAGGTGGGGCCACAGAGTATGTCCAACCCCCTACCTTAGTAGAAGTATGGGACCCCAGTCCTTAGGACGTTAGATTTACCTGGACGAAACTCTGACACAGAATCCTGGACCTTCGACGCTCTACTTTAAGATTAGAGGACTGAAGAATCTCCCTTGGGGTCAAGGAGTGACTCCCCTGCTTGGCAGGCACCAACAAAGCAATTGTCCGGTCTGCATCGCTGAAGCTCCCGCCGGACGCTGAAGTCTTTGCATCACCAGAGGTGGATTTCCAGACTTCCCCGAAGCTACCCTGAGTCTCCAGCAGAGCTGAGGCCCGTGGCTATCGTGGGTAATGTGGAATCGTGACCCCTGGACACTGCGTACTTTTGTAAGTGCATCCTCTTCTGGGTCTCCCACGAAATTGTGCTTTGGGCTCCGAGTAGCCCCAGCCTCCAGCACTGACTGCACTGAAGATCACTGGCCTCCACTCCACGAGTGTCCTGTGAGCCAGCTCCAAGTGCATCCACATGAGGCTCCTTTGTGGTCGCTAGTCCGTTGGCTAGTAGGCCCTCCCGAAGGCCAATCTTCTTCTGCTTGGGCTCCCTGGTTGCTCCAGGTGTGCTCTGACTTACCCTCACTGGGTGAGTCCCACAGACCTTGCTGGTCTGCAACATCGTCCTTCTTCCGTTTCAATGAGACTTGCCGTTGCCAAGGCTTGTTGGGTCCAATCCGGTCGCCGATACCCCTGCAATCGACAGACATTGTGGGACAGCTCGAATCCAGCTTCTGGTCGTCGTTGACGCCTCCTGGACCTCGTGGCTGAAGAGTCAAGATGACTGTCAACCTACCTGAAGCACTCGACATCGGTGGGCATCTGCTCATCGCCTTCCTGGTCACTGGCTAGTGACCCAGACTCTGTCCCCTCTGCTTTCAGGTTCTTCAGATCTTCGATCCACCTTTGGATCCACCCGAACACTTTCGACTTGGCCGCCAGCAGCACTTTGCAGCAGATCGCCATTGAAAGCGACGACGAAACCCGACCCCGAAAGACACCTATGCACCCGGCTCCCCTGGGTGAGGTAACTCGAGTACTCCGGTGCTCCGGTGGGTATTGACACTAGAACAGCCTAGTTCTCAAAGGGTTTGCTCCAAGTCCTCCTCTAAGTGTCCCTTTTCTTTTAAATTCAAACCGCGACTTTCCCCATAGAAGTTAACGGCGATTCGCGGCTGTGTTCATACACTGCACGCGTCCCCCGTGGGTCCCCTGTGTCACTACCTTGGGTGGTTCCTTGAGGTCCAAGCACTTCTACAGGCTCTAGGCCCTGTGTCTAGCTCAGTCGTGGTTCTTATACCACTTTATTGGTATATGGTTTGGTACGCCCCTAGGGCTCAAACGTGTAGTTGTGCTATTACTGTAGATAACTAACTTATAATTGATGTACTTGAACTCTAGCCTCATAAAGAGACTAGAGGGGTGTGTTTAGCAATAAATACATATATTTTGAATATATACCTGGTGTGGTCCTCTTTCATTTGGTCACTCAAGAGATTATAGACTGGTAAAACAAGCTGCTTTACATTCCTTCAAGACTTAGCCTGAAGGCTGCTCTCCATAGCTACCACTAGGATAGCTTTCAATAAAGGTTGTCTTTAACCTATCTCCAATAAGGGGTTGTTTGGACTGGTGCAAGGTGCCCACTATAATTAGTGGACAGCATATGCCAGGCCAACTTCTCACATTGGTGGCAGCGTGTGGGATTCCAGCTTGCTATTGTTTTACCAGATAATCTCAATTGAATTGATCAACTGAAAACCACTAAGGGTACCTAAGGTACATATAAATCAAGCTTAGTAATACAGTAAGTTCTACTGAACTTAGAGTTGTGTGTTAAGGGATAGCACACCCTTTCTACAACTCAAGGGAGTTTAGTAGGCCACACTAGAGTAGGTAGTGCATACACCACACCTCACTAGTAATGTCTTCAAAGCCAGGACCCAGTGAGTCCTCGCCAGAAGCCAGTGGGCTTCTTCCCTCCAAGTATGATAAACTCCCATTCTTGGAATTGAGAGCATTATGCAATACTAGGAAGTTGAAGGCAGGCAAAAGTGCCAGCACCCAACACCTCAGGGAGGTGTTACTAGCTGATGATCTCAGCAGGCCCCTAGGGTCTGAAGGGGTAGGCAGAGAGGGTGGGGCAGAAGATGAGGAAGGGGCCAGGGGTGAAGAAACCCAGGCCCCCCCCTCTGAAACTGGCCAGGAAGGTGAAAATGACCTTGTCCTGGAAAACCCAATTCCTCCTGTGGAGGAGGAGGAGGAGGATCAGAATGACCTCCCCTTTGTCCCCCCAGGAAGAGTACTGAGTGTGCCCAGAAGGTCTAGATCTCCTTCTCAGGAGTCTAACCACTCTGACACCTCAATAGGGACCTCTGTCTCCTCTCATAGGAGGGAATCCTCTCATGAAAGGAGAAAGAGATTGCTTCAGTATGAACAAGCCCAGCTTGAGCTCAGAAAACAGCAATTGGCTATAGACAGGGAGTCCCTAGATCTCTATAGAGAGAGACAAAAGATGGGACTAGAGTCCCATGGTGGCAACAATTTCCCCAAAGATAGGGAAAGGTCTTATGACCATAGAAACCTGAGCAAGATTGTCCCTCCCTACCAGAGTGGGGATGACATCCACAAATGGATAACTGCTCTAGAGAGGGCCTGTAAAGTACAGAGGGTCCCTCAGGAGCAGTGGGCAGCAATCTTGTGGCTCTCCTTTGCAGACAAAGGTAGAGATAAGCTCCTCACTGTTAGAGAGGAGGATGCTGATAATTACAAAGTCTTGAAGAGTGCTCTAATTGATGGGTTTGGCCTAACCACTGAACAATACAGGTTAAAGTTCAGGGATACCCAAAAAGCACAGACTCAAGACTGGGTGGACTTTGTTGATTGTTCTGCCAAGGCTCTGGAAGGTTGGTTATTGGGCAGTAAGGTATGTGACTTCACAGGATTGTACAATCTTATCATGAGGGAGCAGATCCTTAACAATTGTCAAAATCAGCTGTTGCATCAGCACCTGGTGGACTCTGATCTGACCTCTCCCCAAGAATTGGGAAAGAAGGCAGACAAATGGGTCAGAACCAGGGTGAGGCAGAAGGTACAGAACCAAGGTGGTGACCCTAAGAAGCAAGATTCGAAAAACTCTGATAAGGGTGGGGAGAAGGGTAAAGATCAAAAGTCTTCACAAGGCCCCCAAAAATCTTCTTCAGGTGGGGATTCACAGTCTAACAAAGGGAAAGGCCAAAGGAAACCATGGTGCAAGGTCTGTAAGCAAAAGACCCACTGGACCAGTGATTGCACCAAGTCCAAAGACTCTACTCCAGCCCCCACCAATGCCCCTAAGGCACCTGCTCCCCCTAGTGCAGTTACAGTTGGTGGTGGGACTACACAAGCCAAGGGTTTAGTAGGGTTGACCCTGGGTAAGGAGATGAGCTCTGACCTAGTCAGAGAACTCACTCAGGCTGTCCTAGTCTGTGATGGAGGCATGGATGTGACCTCCTCTGTGAGTCCCAGTAATCTGGGCAAGTACAGGCAACAGCCCTTAATCAATGGAAAAGAGGCTTTGGCATTTAGGGACACAGGGGCAAGTGTCACCATGGTGACACAAGACCTTGTGAATCCTGGGCAGATTATACTTGGTGAAATGTACCAAGTGACCAATGCTAGCAACGTCAGAACAGACCATACTCTGGCAGTTGTTAACTTCTCCTGGGGAGGGGTAACTGGCCTTAAGAAGGTTGTGGTAAGTGCAGACCTACCCGTTGAATGCTTGCTTGGCAATGACTTAGAAACTTCAGCTTGGGCAGAAGTGGAGCTCAGGACCCATGCAGAAATGCTGGGCATCCCTGCAGATGTGTTTGCTGTGACCAGGTCACAAGCCAAAATGTCTAACACTGAACAGGCCTTGGATTCTGGAATAATGGACCAAGTGCCCTCCAAGAAGAGGAGTAGTAGGGTAAAGGCAGTGCCTTCCCCCTTGGCTCAGAAGGAAGATCAGTCTCTTGAGGGGGATGATCTCAGTCCTGAGGAAGGAACTGTCCCAGAGGAGCTTGAACCAGACCAGGTTGAGTTCGTGGGGACAGGGGGCCCTTCCAGGGCAGATCTGAGCCAGGAGCAGCAGAGCTGCCCCTCTCTTGAACCCCTCAGACAGCAAGCTGCTGCTGAGGCTGCTGGGAAAGCTAGTGGTCCCCATACTGTGTATTGGGATGATGGACTCTTGTACTCAGAGTGTAGAGACCCCAAGCCTGGTGCCACCAGGAGGTTGGTTATACCTCTGAAGTTCAGGGGCTTCCTATTGACCCTAGCCCATGACATTCCCTTAGCAGGTCACCTGGGCCAGAACAAGACTTGGGACAGAATTGTCCCTCACTTTCACTGGCCCCACATGTCTGAAGACACCAAGGAGTTTTGTCGCTCCTGTGTAACCTGCCAGGCCAGTGGCAAGGCAGGTGGCACTACAAAGTCCCCCTGATACCACTACCTGTGGTGGGGGTTCCCTTTGAAAGGGTGGGGATTGACATTGTTGGTCCCATGGATCCCCAAACAGCATCTGGGCACAGGTTTATCCTGGTGGTAGTGGATCATGCCACCAGGTACTCAGAGGCTATTCCCCTTAGGACCACTACAGCACCTGTGGTGGCAAGGGCCCTCCTGGGAATTTTCTCAAGAGTGGGCTTCCCTAAGGAGGTTGTATCAGACAGGAGTGCTAACTTTATGTCTGGATACTTAAAAGCAATGTGGAAGGAGTGTGGAGTGACTTACAAGTTCACCACACCCTATCACCCACAATGCAATGGTTTAGTTGAGAGATTCAACAAAACCTTGAAGGGCATGATTAAAGGGCTCCCAGAAAAGCTTAGGCGAAGATGGGACATACTCTTGCCCTGCCTTTTATTTGCATACAGGAGGTGCCTCAAAAGGGGTTGGCTACAGCCCTTTTGAACTTTTGTTTGGTCACCCTGTCAGGGGTCCATTGTGCTTGGTGAAGGAAGGATGGGAGTTACCTCTCAAGCCCCCAAAGCAAGACATAGTGGACTATGTACTTGGTCTCCGCTCCCGGATGGCTGAGTATATGAAAAAGGCAACTAAAAACCTTGAGGCTAGCCAGGAACTTCAAAAAGCCTGGCATGACCAAAAGGCTGTACTGACTGTTTACCAGCCAGGACAGAAGGTGTGGGTGTTGGAGCCAGTGGCCCCAGCAGCTCTCCAAGACAAATGGAGTGGACCCCATACCATTGTTGAACAGAAGGGTGAGGTTACCTATTTGGTGGACCTAGGAACACCCAGGAGTCCCCACAGGGTTCTCCATGTCAACAGGATAAAACCATATGTGGACAGGGCAGACATGGGCTTGCTCATGGCTACTGATGAGGGACAGGAGGAAGAGAGTGACCCACTCCCTGACCTGCTCTCACAGAACCCTGATGATGGGTCAGTGGATGGTGTAGCCTTGGCAGGCAGCCTCACTACCCAGCAGCAGACTGATTGCAGACAGGTGCTCAATCAGTTCAGACACATATTCTCACTGACACCCAGTCAGACTACCTGGTGCACTCATGAAGTGGACACTGGGGACAGTCTGCCTATTAAAAATAAGATTTATAGGCAACCTGACCATGTCAGGGACTGTATCAGGACAGAAGTCCAGAAGATGTTGGATTTGGGAGTTATTGAACCCTCAGATAGCCCTTGGGCTAGTCCAGTGGTCCTTGTGCCAAAACCTCCCACCAATGGTGGGAAAAGAGAGATGAGGTTTTGTGTGGACTACAGGGGTCTCAATGCAGTCACTAGGACTGATGCCCATCCAATACCTAGGGCAGATGAGCTAATAGACACTTTGGCCTCAGCCAAGTATCTAAGCACATTTGACCTGACAGCTGGCTACTGGCAGATCAGACTAGCTGATGATGTAAGCCAAATACAGCATTCTCAACCCTAGTGGGCATTATCAATTTGTGGTGATGCCCTTTGGTCTGAAGAATGCACCTGCCACTTTTCAGAGGTTGGTGAATACAGTCCTTACAGGTCTGGAAGCCTATAGTGCAGCATATCTAGATGATATTGCTGTCTTTAGCTCCACCTGGGAGGATCACCTGGTCCACCTCAGAAATGTTTTGCAGGCCCTGCAGAAAGCAGGCCTGACTATCAAGGCCACAAAGTGCCAGATAGGGCAGAGTCAGGTTGTGTACCTGGGCCACCTTGTGGGTGGAGGCCAGGTTCAACCACTGCAGAGCAAGATCCAGACCATCATGGACTGGACTGCTCCAACTACCCAGACTCAGGTGAGAGCCTTCTTAGGCCTGACTGGGTACTATAGGAGATTTGTCAAGGGGTATGGATCAATAGTGACACCCCTGAATGACTTAACTTCCAAGAAAATGCCCAAAAAGGTTCAGTGGACAGTTAGCTGTCAAAAGGCATTTGATGACCTGAAGCAGGCCATGTGCACTGCTCCCATTCTACAGAGTCCTGATTACTCCAAGAAGTTCATTGTCCAAACAGATGCATCTGAATTGGGGGTAGGGGCTGTACTGTCACAATTGAATGATGAAGGTCAGGATCAGCCAGTAGCTTTTATTAGCAGAAGGCTGACCCCTAGAGAGAAACGTTGGTCAGCCATTGAGAGGGAGGCCTTTGCTGTGGTCTGGGCTCTGAAGAAGTTGAGGCCATACTTGTTTGGTACTCACTTCCTTGTTCAAACAGACCATAAGCCCCTCTTATGGCTAAAACAAATGAAGGGTGAAAACCCCAAACTGCTTAGGTGGTCCATTTCCCTACAGGGGATGGACTTCACAGTGGAACATAGACCTGGGAGTAACCATGCCAATGCAGATGGACTCTCTAGGTACTTCCACTTAGAACATGAAGACTTAACTGGGCAAGGTTAGTTTAATGTCCCTACGTTTGGGGGGTTGTGTAGGAGAGTAGGATCTGCTTCACATGGGTACCCCCACTTTTTGCTGATGCTTCACTGTTTTTAGACCTTAGTCTGGCTGGGGCCCTGCTAATCAGAACCCCAGCCTAGCTGCTTCCTCTTTAAAATGGTTTCCATGTGCCTTAGGCACATCTCTGATTGGAATCTGGAGTGCCCTTATAAGTCCCTAGTATATGGTATACTATGTACCCAGGGCATAGGTACCTCAGAGGCCTACCAGGGGCTGCAGCATGTATTGTGCCACCCCTGGAAGGCTATCCAAAATGACACCACAGGTCTGCTACTGCAGCCTGGGTAAGGGGGTGCATGCACCCCTTACTGTGATATAGGCTATCTATATCACTACATACATACACACATATAAACCTATAAGTCACTCCTATGGCAGGCCTTATCAATCCTGAAGGCAGAGTGTGTGGTTCCTATGTGAGAGGGTGCCCCTGCATGAGCAGGGCCCCTCTGCAGCGTTCAGAGACCCTTCTCTGATGCTGTTTGTAGTGCAGCCTGACCATATACTCTTAAGCGCATTATAACCTCGCGTTAAATGCTAACTTTGGGATGGCTGCACGGAAACATGTCGTGTTTGGTGTCAAACATCTTGGAATACTACCCCCCACCAGTTCTGGCAGCGGGGGTAGCATTCCACCCTTCTAGAGGGAGAGACATGTACACACCGGTATACCCGGTACTGACTTTCCAGAGCCCTGGCATCACAAAATGGATGCCGCTGCCACAGACACGAGACTGGCCTCCTGCTGCTGACCGAAACTCCGGCAGGGAGTCCTGGACAATAGGTTTCCTGTCCCAGGGAGGTGTAACCACCTCCCCAGACAGGATAGTGTGTATTGGGGCTGGGCGGGAGCACTCTCTGGTGCTTTGAAGTCCTGCACTGGGGGCACATTTGGTGTCCCTGTGCATACCCCAGTTCAAACCGGCTCAGGGGCTTCCAGCCCCTGCTCTGTGAGAAACTGGACAAAGGGAAAGGGTGTAACCACCCCTCTGCCCTGACCCTCCCATAGGTGGGGCCACAGAGTATATCCAACCCCCTACCTTAGTATAAGTATGGGACCCCAGTCCTTAGGACTTTAGATTTACCTGGACGAAACTCTGACACAGAATCCTGGACCTTCGACGCTCTACTTTAAGATTAGAGGACTGAAGAATCTCCCTTGGGGTCAAGGAGTGACTCCCCTGCTTGGCAGGCACCAACAAAGCAATTGTCCGGTCTGCATCGCTGAAGCTCCTGACGGACGCCGAAGTCTTTGCATCACCAGAGGTAGATTTCCAGACTTCCCCGAGGCTACCCTGAGTCCCCAGCAGAGCTGAGGCCCGTGGCTATCGTGGGTAACGTGGAACCGTGACCCCTGGACACTGTGTACTTTTGTAAGTGCATCCTCTTCTGGGTCTCCCATGAAGTTGTGCTTTGGGCTCCGAGTAGCCCCAGCCTCCAGCACCGACTGCACCGAAGATCACTGGCCTCCACTCCACGAGTGTCCTGTGAGCCAGCTCCAAGTGCGTCCACGTGAGGCTCCTTCGCGGTTGCTAGTCCGTTGGCTAGTAGGCCCTCCTGAATGCCAATCTTCTTCTGCTTAGGCTCCCTGATTGCTCCAGGCGTGCCCTGACTTACCCTTGCTGGGTGAGTCCCACAGACCTTGCTGGTCTGCAACATTGTCCTTCTTCTGTTTCCACGAGACTTGCCGTTGCCAAGGCTTGTTGGGTCTAATCCGGTCGCCGACACCCCTGCAATCGACAGACTTCATGGGACAGCTCGAATCCAGCTCCTGGTTGTCATCCACGCCTCCTGGACCTCGTGGCTGAAGAGTCAAGACAACCGTCAACCTACCTGAAGCACTCGACATCGGTGGGCATCTGCTCATCGCCTTCCTGGTCACTGGCTAGTGACCCAGACTCTGTCCCCTCTGCTTTCAGGTTCTTCAGATCTTCGATCCACCTTTGGATCCACCCGAACACTTTCGACTTGGCCGCCAGCAGCACTTTGCAGCAGATCACCATTGAAAGCGACGACGAAACCCGACCCCGAAAGTCACCTATGCACCCGGCTCCCCTGGGTGAGGTAACTCGAGTACTCCGGTGCTCCCGTGGGTATTGACACTAGAACAGCCTAGTTCTCAAAGGGTTTGCTCCAAGTCCTCCTCTAAGTGTCCCTTTTCTTTTAAATTCAAACCGCGACTTTCCCCATAGAAGTTAACGGCGATTCGCGGCTGTGTTCATACACTGCACGCGTCCCCCGTGGGTCCCCTGTGTCACTACCTTGGGTGGTTCCTTGTGGTCCAAGCACTTCTACAGGCTCTAGGCCATGTGTCTAGCTCAGTCGTGGTTCTTATACCACTTTATTGGTATATGGTTTGGTACGCCCTAGGGCTCAAACGTGTATTTGTGCTATTACTGTAGATAACTAACTTATAATTTATGTACTTCGAACTCTAGCCTCATAAAGAGACTAGAGGGGTGTGTTTAACAATAAATACATATATTTTGAATATATACCTGGTGTGGTCCTCTTTCATTTGGTCACTCAAGAGATTATAGACTGGTAAAACAAGCTGCTTTACATTCCTTCAAGACTTAGCCTGAAGGCTGCTCTCCATAGCTACCACTAGGATAGCTTTCAATAAAGGTTGTCTTTAACCTATCTCCAATAAGGGGTTGTTTGGACTGGTGCAAGGTGCCCACTATAATTAGTGGACAGCATATGCCAGACCAACTTCTCACATAAAGTATTTATTCAGCACTCAACCAGTAAGTAATAAAGTCAAAAGACATCCCAAGGAAAAATCCCAAACCAATTTAGAAAAATAGAGTAATTTTTTATAAATAAAATTACACCAAAATGAAGAAAATCCAATCAGTAGAACTGGAGTATGAGTTTTAAACATTGAGAAAAAAATAGCACCAAAAAGGAGTGAAGGTCAAAGTGCAGGCATCTGGTTGCCCCGGACAGAGACAAAGTCACAGGTTTAGGCCAACCATGGTGGAGCACAAGCCAAATACAGGGCCAGAGCAGCCCACTGGAAGCTGAATCTTTTGTCCGTGGTGTGGTGGCTGCATGGTGCTGCAATACGAAGCTCTGCATCATGCTGCATCAAGTCTGTTCAGCATCTAATCAGGAGCTGTGTGGTGCTACAATGAAAGGCCCATGTGTCATCCTGTGGTGATCTGTGTCAAGTCCGTTGAGCTGCTGATCAGGAGCTCCACAGTGCTGCAATGCAAGGCCCTTGTGTTGTCCTGCTTTGTGCTGCGTTGAGTCCATTCAGCCACCGATAAGGAGCTGTGAAGGGCTGCGATGTGAAGCCCTACATTGGTCTGTGGTGTGCTGCATTGGATCTGGTGAAGCTGCTGATCAGGGGTTGCGAGGTGTTGTGATTCGAGATCCTGTGTTGATGTGCGCCATGTTGTTTTTCAGTGCAGAAGGGAAGTGAACACTCTTACTCCAGCTAAGGGTCCAGGACCCGAAGGACAGAAGTTGGAGGGTCAGGACTCACTCCTGCAGAGTCCAGCTGAGGGAACCAGGTGACAACCAGTTGGGTCATGTCAGCTGGGAAGCAGGATAGCTGAAACAGGACGTCAGCAAACTGACTCTGAAGTCACTTGTAGAGATCCTGGGTTCAAGGCAAGTAGGACCAGTCTCCATTCATAAAACAGCAGGGCAGTCCTACTTCTGAATATTTCACAGGTGTTGGAGTGTCTGGTGAGAGGTTCTGAGGGTGCCATTCTTATGCCCAGTGACATCCGGTTCGCAATGTTAACTTTGTATAACCTTCCCCCTTTTCTAAGTTTGACTCCAGTCTGAGTTGGGGGACAAAGGCAAGCAGGTCTGGGTATGAGCTGCATTTGTCAGTTGTGGGTCAAGTAGGCTTATAAGTTACAAAAGTGCTAGGCACAGCTCTCAGGCTACCATTTGAAGCTCAGGAAGGGCTGAGCACAACCTCCAGGCCATCCTGTTCAGGATAGAAACATCCTGCCCCACTACCAAGGCTCTCTTGTCCCCATGTCTGGAAGAATTATACAACCTACCACAAGGGAGCCATTCACAGTCATGTGACCCTGGAGACTGGCAGAAAAGCACATTTGGATTAGGCAGCAAAATGCCAACCTTCTAAAAGTGGAATTTTCAGAATAGTAACTTAAAAATCTGACTTTACCATTAAAGAGGATTTTAAATTACAATTCAAATGAGTGGAAGAAGTATTTCTCTATCTGTTTCCAAGTTGAAGTTACCACCTATTAAATGTATTAAAGTAACCCAGTGTTTGTCTATAGGAGAGAAAGCCTTGCTATAGTGGAAGAAGACTTTAGGAGTTTTTGACCGTCAGAACATGTAAAACCTAAGTACAAATATCCTACTTTCTAAATACCATGCACCCTGCCCTATTAGCCTTTAGGGCCTACCTTAGAGGTAACTTGCAATTATTAAAAAGGCAGGCTTAGGCCTGGCAAAAGATTTATTTTGCCGGGTTGAAATGTCAGTTTGAAACTGCACTACAGGCAGCAGTGGAAGGCCTGAGACATGTTTTACAGTCCTACTTTAGTGGGTGGCACAATGAGTGCTGCAGCCCACTTGTAGCATTTACTTTACATGTCCTGGGAGCATCTAGTAAAATATACTAGGGACTCATCAGTAAATTAAATGTACCAATCAGGTGAATAACAGTTTTACCATGTTTTCAAGGGTGGGCACAAACACTTTACCACTGATAAGCTGGAATAAAGTGAACAGAGTCATAAAAGCTAATGTAACGGGTTCAGCAAAGGAAGGCAAAAATCTGGGGTGACCATGCAGATGGAGCCAGTTCCAACATCAATGCCTTGCATATAGTCTTTGAAAACACACTTCTGTAGTTTGCAATATGAATGATGTTGCTGAAGCCTAGACAATACCATACCCACATGGCCTTGAAGCTCCAGAAGGGTCTTAGAATACACCAAGATATCATCCAGGTACAACAAGGCAAACTGATTCAGCATTCAAGAGAATATTGAATCCATGAAGTGCGGTGATTGCATAATCCAAAAATCATCACATAATGTTCATAACAACCGAAAAGGGTGTGGAAGGCATCTCCAATTTATCACTTTCCTCTATGTGCAGCAGATAATATGCTCCGCATAGATCTAGTTTGATAAAGATTTGAATTCCAAGAAAAAATTCCAAAATGTCTTTGATGCAGGGCTAAGGAACTATTAACGGGGATCTTATTTGACCAGCTATAGCCTATTCATTTTCTTAAATCTTGATCTTTCTTCTGTACAAACAAAAATGGTATTGAAGAGGGAACCCTCATCTCATTTTTCAGATTCTACTATAAATAATATTTTAAAACTTCTTTCTCTTTCTCAGGTAAAGAGTACATGTGCCGTAAAGACGCAAGAGACCCTGGTTTATTTAGAAAAGTGCAATCAAACTATCCATAATGGGGGAGTGTACAGGTTCAAGGCTTTGAACAACTGTAGAGAAAGCATGACCCTGCAGTGGCACAGAAGGCATGTTAGCCATCACAATCTTAGAAGTAGCATCTCCAAATTCATCTGAAGGTACCCAACAGATTCTGGAGGCATAACTATGATCATGACAGAACTGTGAAGACAAGTATGCAGTGTGAGTTGACCAACTGACATAAGAATTAAGCCTCTTCAACCAAGAAATTTTAAAAAGTTACAAGGTAATTGGGAGAGGCAATAAGGAAAAAAGATATAGCCTTCACACGATCTCCAAAACAAAACTGGAATGCAAAAGAACTTTCACATAATGGACCAGAAGTGAAGGGTGAGCCATCAACAATTCCAATAACTTCAGGAGGCTTCTTCGATCATTTTGGAATATCATTCATCAATGCCCAATCCAGATCAATAAACAATCCACAGGCCACACTGCCCTCCAAGGTGGAGGCATTAATATTCTTTACTTTACTTCTTCAGTCTTTTTTAAGATTGGTAATAGGGGCAGGTGATTATCAGTATTATTCAATGAAGATCCAATATAAAGGAGAAGACATGCTATTATTGTCTTCTAAGGAAACAATTCTGAATCTCCAAGTTTCCTTAAATGTGTTTTAGGACAGGCAAATGACAGATGCCCTGCATCTCCACAATATAAGCACAACCCCAGCCTTACACTGGTCTTCCTTTTCATTCTCAAACATGGGTCCTTTCACAGTTCCTACATACACAGGCTCCTCATTGGGTAATAGCTCTGCAATTGCAGGTTTCTCAGATGACAAGGCTATTGGAAAGATGATTAACCTACTCAAAACATCCTTTTTCCTTTTTTGTAATCAATATTTAATCAAAGTGTTATCTCAATGAGGCCTGAAAAAGATGTTGGAAAAATTGGCTTTTCCTATTTCACTTCTCTTACCCCACAATGAAACACATTTTTATTTGTTCTTTCAACCTCGGCAGTTCAAGAAGCCAATTGGTGAAAATGATCATAAAAGTCAAAATATCTGTTCTTTGCTCAATATCACATATGACCTCTTTTACTGTAACGCTACATATTGGGCTGTTCAGACACCGTAGGAAGGCAAACAACCATCAGTTACTAATGGAGTGCTACCCAAGCCAAAGCAGAACCAGAACCACAACAAATCAAATGACCCTCTTTGGCTTGATTTTGATTATCCCCTTACCTGTTTAGGCTTTTTACTGACAATGCTGAGCCCCTTTTTTGCTACTCAAGGTACTTTGCACTCATGCCTCTGTAGCATTTTTTCCACAACAGGTATCCCACCAAATGTGCATTCTTTTTTCCCAGCATCACAGGGATTCAGAAAGTGCTTCCCAGGGTTGTGGATTCCCCTTGAGGGGACCAAGAACGTAGCTGAAATATAGTGGCATTCTGGGGTTTTTGGGAAAATGGGAAAAAAGTGCTGTGTAAGAATGTATCTGCTTTTTCCCTTAAAAATGTAATCAACAAAAGGTTTGCTGTGCTAAAATCACCATCTTCCTACCTTTCAGGCACAAGCAGAGCTGTATAACAAAATCATTTTCCACAGTTTTGCCATTTTTTTTACAAAGTAACCAATCTTTTTCCAAATTGTTGTGGTTTCAAACTACTTGAGGTTTGTGGTACAACAAATGTGAAACCCATGTCTGATACTTGATACTTGAAAGCTATACATTTCTGATAAGTGGACACAATTCTGAATTCAGCAAGGAGTCATTCATGCAGATCCCTCAAGTTTTCTCAATGAAACAAACTGTTAAAATAAAAAATATATTGAAAACGAATAGGTGGCAAACAGTCCACAAGCAGGACATGTTGCAAGTAGTGGGTACAGTGATCTGCATGTCAATCCTTCTTTGCTCATCTGCCTTCTACCTACACAAGATCCCTTTGACAACAAACCTAGCCTAACCTTTAGCTGGCTGTTCATGTCTGTCTCTCACCTTGAGTCTTAATATTAAGAGGGTGCCATGTGCACCTTTCCTAACACCTTCCCTTAACAGCCTGCATAGGCTGAGAAAGACATGTCTTTCATTACTGGTGCATATTCTGATTTGTGATTATGACTATGAGGGGATGCAAATAATGAAAGGACGCGCCTTGCCTGCCACCAGCACTACTGTTTGCCCCAGGACTTCCAGCTCCAGAATCCTCCCTGCTCTCAGGGGAGGAGCTTTGGCACCAAATTCGCAGCAAAAAGCGCCGAAAATCACCGCGGCGTGGGACGCGCCTTGCCTGCCACCAGCACTACTGTTTGCCCCAGGACTTCCAGCTCCAGAATCCTCCCTGATCACAGGGGAGGAGCTTTGGGACCAAATTCGCGGCAAAAGCGCCGAAAATCACCGCGGCGCGGGACGCGCCTTGCCTGCCACCAGCACTACTGTTTGCCCCAGGACTTCCAGCTCCAGAATCCTCCCTGCTCACAGGGGAGGAGCTTTGGCACCAAATTCGCGGCAAAAAGCGCCGAAAATCACCGCGGCGCGGGATGCGCCTTGCCTGCCACCAGCACTACTGTTTGCCCCAGGACTTCCAGCTCCAGAATCCTCCCTGCTCACAGGGGAGGAGCTTTGGCACCAAATTCGCGGCAAAAAGCGCCGAAAATCACAGCGGCGCGGGACGCGCCTTGCCTGCCACCAGCACTACTGTTTGCCCCAGGACTTCCAGCTCCAGAATCCTCCCTGCTCACAGGGGAGGAGCTTTGGCACCAAATTCGCGGCAAAAAGCGCCGAAAATCAACGCGGCGCGGGACGTGCGTGGGTCGTGCCCGGGCAAAGCCCGGGCCAAGGTTGGGCCCGTCCTTGCCCGTCATTGCCAGGAGGAGACAGGGCAGGGCCACCCCCTTTGTATTCCTCTTTCGGAACTGTGGATGCTTGTTGGCAACAGACAATTAAGGTACTGTGTTGGGTTCTCTTTCTTCGCTTCATCCCGCACGCACCGATATCATCTGCCTAACATTCGTGTTACATCTGCTGACTGTGGCGAATTGTGTTTTACGAGCTGTTGGGGACCGTGATCTGAACTTGCTATCGTATGTTATTATTTTTGTTTTTTGGGGGTGGACAGGTTTATTCATTATTTCCCTAACACCGACATCTGCACTGATTGGTAGCATAGTTTGAGGCGTAATATGGGGAAAAGGAAATCTATGGAAAGTATTGGGGGAACTGGGGTAAGCCGGGCAATAAAGGGGAAAAGGGCTAGAAAGACCTTAAAACACTCTGGCAGTAATTGTGTCTTAGATAGGATAGACACCTTGATCAATGAGTGTGAGGAAATTCTAGTGAGCAATCAGGCAGATTCTTCCGCCAACACGCCTCCCCTAAGCCCGAGACCAAATTGCCCCCCGATTATTCCGACAATGTTTAAAAAAGTCCCACCTAAAATGATATCAATGGAAAAGGCATCCTTAACTGACCAGGGTACAATCCAACCTTGTGTCTCCCCCACTTCCCCTCGTACTAGCACAAGCAATCTACAGCTAGAACCACGTCAAGAAATCACCATCCACTGCTCAAATAGATTTTTACCGCTTCAGGGCGATAGGGTTGACCATAGCGATAGCATGCCCGCACCATTGTCTCCCGGAACAATACGGGACACAATGGCGGTTATGGAAAAAGAAAAGCCAGAGTCCCGTGACATCTATCTCACGGTAAATGCACTCAGAGTTGAGATTGGCGCGCTTAAAAATATGGTAGAAAATCTTACAACCATAGTGAAAACACTAGTAAAGACAGATACATTCTCTAATCAGCAAGACACTCTTACACATACTTGCCACCCTCATGGTAATAATAATGATTTGAAGTCACGAGAACCAGTTTCTTTTAGCAAAACCAATGCTGCCCTGAATTTGGACCAATATCATTCACCTATCCCCGCCCTTCTCCCAAATAATAAGCAAGCTGCAAGTATTCCACCAGTATGGGAAAGCAATAGATCCAATACTAATATCCAAGAAAAGCTCAAACGGCTAGCTGCTCCCCAGAACATCACAAGCAGGCAAGGGGCCACTCGGCCACAGCAAATTCAAACCTGCATTTATGGTAGCCGAGATCATCCTCTCTCATTAGCAGCCACATCTAACTATAAATGGGCGCAAAATAAAAATATTTATATGACCAATGTTCCAAAAGTAGATCGGAAGAATGCTAACGAGAGTGAGGAATCCCTGATAAACAAGGTGACTCATTGGATTTGCCATGTGAGGGGCTGCCGATCGGTGATTAGAGACGACATTCTACGAGCACGGAGGTGTTCCTTTCCAAATTACCATCTGGACAATATAGAGATCACTCTTAAGGGAGTTGATCTGGCGGAAAACCTCCTTGCTCTGGAATTTCGCACATGCCCCCCCGATGGATCCTCCATTCAACTTAGACACCTTCCTATATACAAGCAGGATGGGCTACCAATCCTACAGTCATTGACACACCAGGCAGATATCACTTCTCTCGAGGCCATAGATTGACTAAAGGACTCGGCACGCCTCGGCTCTCCCCCATTGACCGCAGAGCTTAATCCGAGCTGCAGCCATGTAGAAAGTCCGTTTGTCACTTCGGCCCTTTCTGAGTCCCAAAGCGGCATCTTGGATGGCATAAACCATAAACTTCCAGACAACAATTCTTTGCACTTGGGTGTGCAAGAACTAGTCGCCACCCAATCCGTCACTGATGTTCGTGCGCTAAATGTTATTAACTCTGCAGCCAAACATCAATTGAAGATAGTGTCATGGAACGTGGCGGGTTTAACTAGTAAAATCCAGTTACCCCACTGGAATGAATTTGTGGGCGAATTCGACGTCTGCCTTTTTCAGGAGACGTGGAGTTTGGTTCCACTTTATAAGGCAGGCTACACTTGCTTTCACATACCTGCAATTTCCATCGGAAGAGGGCGACCATCAGGTGGGTTGATTGCTTGGGTTAGCATAGCTTTAGATTGTCGAATTACGCTACAATCCACCGCAAGCCCAGATATTCTGTGGCTAAGTATTAGAGGGCCTAGGGGTGGACTCCAGATGGAACTTTTCAATGTCTATGCAAGAGGAACAAAGGGTGGTAGAGCCTCGGCTACCATTTCAGCATTAGATGAATGCTTATCAAATTGCCCTCCCCAAGCACGAGTAGTAGTTGCGGGAGACTTCAACTGCACCTACGAACCACTTGCATTCGAGGATCTATCGGGAGCAGAAGACCAAGATAACAAATGGGCGGTACCCCAACTTGATCTCCCCACAATCAAAAGATGGACACAACAAGTGCTCCAACTTAATGCCATCACCATGGAGCACGGTCTAAGGGCAACAAATGGAAGGTCGCCATCTGATAAGCAAGGTGCCAACACCTACAATAGAGTCTGTTGTCCATCTAGAATTGATTACATCCTCCTAGATGTCAAACTGTGGAGGAATCTGGTGGATATGTTAGTGGGCTTGACAACAGAGAGCGACCACAATCCCTTGTGCCTGACTCTTAAGCACCTGTGGGAGACAACCCACCAATAGTCAACTACTATATCCCAGACAATAACTAGAGATATAGTTCCTTCCAATTGTAAAACATTTCTGAAATGGAAAAGGGTAAATCTAAGCGAAGCTAAGACCACTGGTATTAAGCACGAGCTTATTTTAGGCATAGATAAGCTTCAACTGGCAGTTAATAGCGAAAATAGATCAACAATCATCCAAAGGGCTCATGCTCACACTGTTGCCCAAATAAGCTCGTACTTTCAAACCCAAGGCATGAGCAAAAAACCATGTAGCACCACCAAGGACCCTTATTCCTGGTACAACAAAGATTGTAGGGCCCAAAGATCAATTCTGGCCAAAGCCATTAGAGAGAAAAATCAGCCGCTCATAAAATCGGGCAGAAAATCTTACCGAGTAGCCCAGCGCGAGGCTAAGGCAAGCTGGGATGAGTCACGTTGGGCACAATTGGAGGGGGCGTGTGTATCTAAAGATAATAATTTGTTCGGGAAAATAGTAAAGTGGGGGAGCAGGACAGGTGCTCGCTCACCCCCAAACTTTATTACTAGCCAGGCTTGGTTTGATCATTTCAAAGGCCTATATTCAGCAGAGGAGGTGACCATGGAAGGGGAAGTAGACGATGCAAATGGGTGCATGGTGGAAGAAGAATGTTTTACTTTATTGGAGGTAGAAGCAGCAATAAGTAGAATTGTTCCCTCAAAAGCTGCAGTACTGGATGGCTTGCCAGGCGACTTGTTTCTGGAAGATCCCGAGCATTGGGCTCAATACATTTTATTACTAGCTAATGCTATAGCTGACGGTATGTCAGTCCCAGCGTCCTGGAAAGAGTGCCGAAGTAGTCCCTATATTCAAGAAAGGTGCCAGGGACAACCCCGCCAACTACAGACCGATTAGTTTAATAGACGCCATGCAGAAGGTCTTTGGCCGGATGCTTCTACACAGGATACAGGCATGGATAGAGGAGAAGAATGTCCTCTCTCAGTTCCAGGCCGGGTTTAGATCAAAGACCGGGACTATGGACCAAATATTTCGACTTCTCCTCATCCATTGGAAGGTAGTTGTGCTAGGCAAGGGCAGTCTTTACCTTGCTTTTATAGACTTGAAGACTGCCTTTGACCTGGTTCCTAGATCCAAATTGTGGGCAACTCTTGGCGGGATGGGCATCTCCCCGTTCACTCTTAAATTACTAACTCGACTCCATGAGGGGAACGTTGCCCAGGTCAGGTGGGGGGATCAGGGCCAAACAACTGAGCGCATCCCTGTCAATAGAGGGGTTCGACAGGGATGCGTCCTGGCACCAACTCTGTTTTCCCTATACATGAATGGGGTAGTCGATTTTCTTCTGGAGGAGCCAGCTGATTCGCCTACCTTAGGAGGCAAAAAGATACCAACCCTGTTATTCGCAGATGATACCCTGCTGATATCTAAGACCCCAGCGGGGCTACAGCGACTTATCAATAGATTCCAACTCTTCTGCGATAACATGGGATTGGTCATAAATAGCTCCAAAACAAAATTTATGGCTTTCAATTGCCACAGATCTTACAAAAGTGGCCCGCTGCTGGGTGGCGTTCCCCTCGAAAAGGTGAATAGTTTTGATTATCTGGGTGTGAGGTTTTCCGAAAAAATGTCTTGGAAACCACACATTGCCAAGATGTTGCTGGGACATAAAAGGATAACTGGAGCAATTGGCAAAGAACATTGCCTTTCGCACACTAGGCCCATTGCACCAGCACTTCAAATCTATAACTTGAAAGCAGTCAGCTCTGCTCTTTATGGAGCTGAACTTTGGGGGTTTGAGAAATTAGATGAGCTTTCAAGATCTGAACATAAATTCCTGAGAGACCTGGTTATGGCACCCAAATATGTCCCCCTTGCTCCCCTATTGTTGGATATGGGCAGGCGGCCATTGGGCGACATAGCTAGGTTGCGCCCTCTGCTCTTTTGGGCATGTACCAGAAGGACTCCTGAACTTTCTTCCTACGCAGAAGCTATGACTGAGATTGTTAGCTTGGATACAGGCGGGAAAATAGGCTGGCTTGCCAACATTAAAAAAATGCTGTCAGTAATGGGTCTCCAGGGCTGTTGGGCGGGCCAAGCTCCTCCAAGGAAAGAGGAACTCAAACGCCTATACTGGGAATGGGTGGACCTACGAGAAAACTGTAATTCTAATGTAGGCAAACTTACACTAGAATTTTATTCCCACAAACAAATTAGTCATCTTGAGCCCTTCCTTGACACAATCAAAGTCCCAAGAGACAGAACACTATATATTCATTTTAGGCTTGGATCTCTCCCTGTTCGCGAGGCGACAGCAAAGTGGAGCCCAAGCAAGGAGGAAAATTGCCCATTTTGTAAGGCTCTGACCGAAACCATTGCCCACCTAATGTTTCGCTTGCCCGGCGTACAAATTACCACGGGCAAAATGGTTGAAACCACTTTGTCGACAACTGGGCACACGCGATTATCACACAGCAATACGTATCTTAAGATCTGATTGTAGGCCGTTTTACGCATGCTGTGTGGCAAAATTTTTCGGTCAGGCTTGGCTTATAAGGTGCAGGGAGCTTACAAGAATGACACAGTTTTAACAGAAAGCAGACTAGTGGGGAGCCTAAAGTTCCACATATAGAACTGTTGAATCTATTTTGCACAAGTATTCCATTTGTTAAATTATATGCAAATACCGAAGGTGAAATTAATGTTTTTATAGAAATTTTATGTACTTTCATTCCAGTTTCAATGTCGACATGTATTGAATAACTTAAAACAAATTGTGTACACATTAACTATTTTATTTTTTTAATAATCTTTTTATCCTTGTAAATATGACATTGGTTTTGCACTACAATTCCAACTGTATATTTGTTTGCAGTGACATTTATGCAAATCATTGATGTTGCAACCTTGTATTTTACCTCTAAAGAATATTAATGTGTTTTTATTGTAAAATGCAGCTTTTATGACACTCTTGTCGAAATAAAGCTATATTGATACTTGAAATTGTTTGTCAATTAAGAAATAAAATGGTTTGTTGCTGATGGTTGAAATGTTTTTAACCTATTTAGGTAAATATTTTTACATTGTGTAGGTTTTGTAATGTTTATGGCTTTAATTGACTAATAAACTACTTATTCATCATCATGCACTTTCAGTGCATTCACAGTACTAAATCCAGCTCCTTCCAGTGTGTGAAAGTAAGTTGGGGGTGTTTGAGGATGCATTTGTGGCCCATTCCTTAGACAGTGTCAGCAAATCTACCTTTGAAAGCAGAGCTAAAGATTCTGGGTCAAACTCTACTAAATGCCCTAAAAATCGCTTCTGGAAAGACTATGGGCCTTAGGTTTTGGTGGACAGGGATTCAGTGAAAACATAGCAGATGTCCTGTTGACCATTATGTGCAGTGCACTGACTGAAATGCACTTGTAATATGGTGGACAAAAATCCCACCGCATTTTTGATGGTGGGAGGAACGTGGCAAGCAGCCAAAAGCAAGACCAATGTGTGCATCTTTACTAGAGTCAGTAAAGACACGATGGCTCACACCTAATTTAGAAAGTCAAAAACTTGGATTAGAGTCCCTCTTTCAAAATTAGATACACAAATTTCAAAAGCTATACAGCTATTTAAGTAATGGCCTATAGAAGTCTATGTATCCATGAACAGTCACTTGGGGCAGACAGTAACTCCTGTTCTATGTGCTCCAGTTTAGTCAGTATCTCAAAACATCACTTTTGTGTGGTATAAAGTGAAGCAAGTTTTCAAACTCAGTCCAGGCTGAGATTGTCACTGGGGACAGCACTATCTACTCTCCTGGCTCTTTGTGTGCCAAATACAAACTCAACATCAGCTATATCAGCAACAACAGTCTCAAACTTGCACTTATCTGACACAAAGATTTTCCCGAAAGATCCAACACTGCCAAAAACTTCTCCAACAAAGCTAAGAGAAAAGGATAAGAGAGAAATAGTTCATGTTGCAACACACACAATAAGATAAAAGCACATTATTCTACATTTGTTCCCTATGCCAGGAGAAACTTCTTTTAAGAGGTACTCCTTGTGAAAGAGCAGAATGCGGTTGGCTCACAATAGCCATTTGCACCATGTGCCCCTCTGCTTCCACTCACTACAGCATATGGTAATGTGTCAGCCCATATCAGGTACTGAACAGATCTTGTGCAATTCACATTTTACTTTCACCCACTACAACACATATAATTGGAAATATAATTGAGCACACACCAGCCATTTATCAGTTATTGTGCAGTTCATATGACAATTCTACCCTGCATGACATTCATCATGGGTCAATGCTGAATCCACTTCAGCCGCAGCTCAGTTATTCAGCCATACACATTTTGCCTCTGCCCACCACAGCATAGGGCAATTTGTCAGCCCTCCCACCACGCCCTCCTAAATATAGTGGCCATAGCAAAATGTGAATGGCAAAATAATTGATCAGTAGCTGAAGTTGGCTCACGCTCTACACTGGTGCTTCTATGATCTACGAACAGGGATCGGTTTGAGAAATGCATCGCTGGAAAAAGATTTCCCCTTTCCAGCGATACCTCACTCAAACACTGAGGTGGGGGCATGGATGGGAGACATCGCACCAGACTCACACAGAGCTCACCTTACCTGCTCCTTCTCATGCCATCCGGTGGGATCAATGATGTCAGTGATTCCACGTCAGCCCCTACAGAAGACTCAATGCGGGAAAGCCTGCATTGGGGGCACCTGACCTGCCCCCTTGGTTCCCTAGCTGTATGACCCATTGACGTCCTCCACACTGCAGAGGCAGCATGGAGAATGACAACTGGTCATCCACCCCAGCCAAGGGATTAGGGGGCATATTATCAAGGGCTCGATCGCCGCTTTAGCGGGACTTTTTCCCGCTAAAGCGGCGATAATTCAAACGCCCTATTAGCAAGCTGTCGCTAACTGCTGTTAGCGACAGCTTTAAGCGATAGCGACCGGGTTGGGTGCCGCTTTGCATGCCAGCGATATTTATCGCTAATGGCATGCAAAGTAGGCGTTCCCAACCAAAAGCGACTGGAAACAGTCGCTAAGGTCGCTATCGCCTATTAGCGAGGCAGGGGAGGTGATTAACGAACCAGCGCTAAACACGTTTAGCGCTGGTTTGTTAACGCATGGTCTCACCCTGACTTAGCCATGTAATCCAATGGGAGGTGGATTACATGGCTAAATCCCCTCGCCCTATCGCCAAGCTAACACTGGTCACAGTGTGAATATCGCTTGTTTTCAAGCGATATTCACACTGTTCTCCAGGGTTTCTATCGCTTTGGAGATAAGCGTTGCTGATAGCACGCTATCTCCGCGATAGAAACCTGCGATAGCCGGTGATAATTATCCTAGCGCTAACTGCGCTTAGCGATAATTATCGCCGGTTATTGCTAATAGGCCCCTAAATTTTATCAGATGAAAAGAAAAAATGCACTGTCAGAGAATACAAAAAATCCTATAGCTTAACTGGATTCCCCGAAAAGTGTGGGGGGCACATGAAGTCATTACTGGAATATCTTCAGATAATGAGAAGATCTGTTTTGTCGCCCAATTCTCAAGGCACGGTTTTTGTCATTCTTAGCAGACTATCATAGAACCTATTGAATCTGTGGTGTCGCAATCTGTCAAATAATGGACATGACATAGGCCAATTGGGTCCTTTTTGAGATTTCCTGAGGAAAAGTGAATGAAGACCTCTTCCTCTTTCAAAATTGCATGAACTTGGGTAGGCTCTTATCTTTTTCTTAGCTCTGAGCATGAACATGAAATATTAGCCTTCAGTTCCAATGCTTTACCTCCTCTGTATCTTTGCAAACAAGGAAGATCTACATGCATATCAGTATGGGCACACTAAGGGGGAGCATTCAAATCCAAGATGAAAGATCCTTGATGGAATTTGGGATCCTTGGGGCTCATCACTGAGGAGTCCATAAACACTTAAAACCAATCTTTAGACTAAAATGTGGGCATACCACTCCATCTCAGGGACACTTATTACAACAACAACAAAAATGAATGGGTGGAATTGCTTGAGCCAATGATTCCTAACCTCTTGGGTACCATAGGCATGACGTCTCAAGAGTGATCAAGCCCAGGTGCTATTGTGAAGGAGGTCAAACCAAGCCTGTTGGGACAGGGAATCCAGTTGGTACTGGCACCAAAGGGATTACTTTTTTTCAGATCAGGCAGCTGGGTTAGAGCTTTCCTAGCAACAAAAGCTGATTTTTTAAATTTGTCATTACGATCAGCACGCACGGTGCACTGACATCATTACAAAGGAAGTGCTGGGGAAATAAGCCCTTTGACTCCTTTCACTTTCAATTGCAACAGTGCTCTGTAGCATATTTCACCTTTCTAAAGATCTCTCTCCCTAGTGGATCCCTGCTTGATGATCAATCCCCAAGCAGGGATTCATAACACTGGATGCCATGGATTATAATCTTTGGGACTGACCAGGCCTCCAGGCCATGGGCTATTGCTATCCCCCCGCACATGGGCACAATAAGTCTTTCTGCCCCCTGGGATCAGATGGAACTGAAAGCTGTAGGAAAGTGCCCCTTTTTGACATGGTCAGCCCCACCTTTTGCCTGGGAATTGATGCAATCTTTACAGAAGTGCACTGGGTTCCTCCTATCCGGGTCCCTAGTACCAGATCTCTTACTTTGCACAAGTTTCCCTAATTGGCAATATCTTTAACAGCCCCTGTAAGTCCCTAGTAAGTGGTACCCCTGGTACCTAGGGCAAGGAGGCTAAAGAGGATCGCTAACGTCTGCAGCATGTATTGTGCTACCCTAAGGGACCCCTCACCTAACTCATGCAGACTGCCATTGCAGGCTGCTTGTCTTGGTGCAGATAAAAGTGAAAACACAACATGGCCCACATCCCTATGTGCCATGCTTACAGACACTGCATGCAGTATAGGTAAACCACCCCTACAGCAGGCCTAACAGCCCTAAGGCATGGTACACTATACTACTTGTGTGGACATATCTGCATGAGCAGATAGGCCCCTGTGATGCCTAAGCCAATTCTTAGACGTCACAAGTGAACAGGGAAGCCATTTTAAGTACATGTGCTGGGCACAGGTAAAAATGAGTTCCCCAGCTACATGATGGTTTCCCTGAAATCTATGGTGTTTGGTATCAAACACAGTGTATTAATAAACCCATACTGAATCCAGTGGTGCATGTATTAATACATGCACTCAGATAGCACCTTAGAGGTGCCCACTGAAATCCTACAAGCCTCTAGTGTGCTGGTTTACTGGTGTAGACCAGCCTGCCACCACAGACAAGTTTCTGACCCCTTGCATGTGAGAGCCTACGCTATCTGAGGGCAGAAACAATACCTGCTCTGGCCGGAAGTGTTGTCACCTCCTCCAAGAAGGATGGCTCAGTAATCAGCATATCAAGGCAGGAGGCTTCAAAGGCCTCTGCCACCTTTGATATGTGATTATGGCTTCCCCAGACAGGGGAAATTCCAACCCCCTGCCCTGGGCCCGTTTGGCACCAGGACAGGCGGAAAATTAGATATGCAGGAAGACATGGTGCACTACCAGGCCAGTCACACCCTTAAGGTGAACTTGCTGGTGTGCCGCCCTTTAGGAAAATTCCACCATCTTGGTGACTGCAGAATTCAGAACTCTGGGACAGGGTTATGCCCACTTCCCATAGGAAGTGGTCATATAGTGGGTGTAGTGACCCCAAGGGTAAGTAGCCCATTGGCTACCACTCTTCACTTCCCTTAACACCCCTAAATTTAGTATTTAGGGGAGTCGCTGGCACCAGAAAAGCAGATTCTATTAACCTGAAGGGAATGACACCAAAGAGCTGCGAAAAGTAAGAACTGAGGAGCTGCAACTGACTAGCCGCCAACCCTGCTGTCCTGTCTGCTGTCCCCGACAATTGCACCAAAGATGACTCATGCAGCTGCTCTGCCTCTACAAGCCTGAGAAGACTACCAGCATTTCGAAAGCAAACAGGATCTCCTGTGAAGTAGCAGAGCTACTCCCCTACAACCTGTAGGCATCCAGGAAGAGCCACGAGGACTCTGGATCTCCAAAAACCCAACACCAGAAAACACCACTGTACCTGTGCCCCCTAGTCCGAGTCGAAATGGGCAAATGGTGCCAGCAAAGTCCTGAGACCCTCCAAAGTCAAACCACACCTTGGGTTTGCCCTGACTGGACTCCCAGTCAGCACCAGCAGCCTCTTGTGCAGGTGCCATCTACCGAGAGTGTCTCCTGCAGTGAAAACCCAATGCCTCAAGACACCACTGCACCTGAGCCCCACAACCTGAGGAGTAGTGGACTGAAAGTGTCCATACATACCCGAGCATTGTGAGACCTGATCTCCCCTGTTGGTTCAGTCAAACTGGCCCTCCAGTCCCTACGTGCAGCCTCTATGTCCCAGAACCGTTTCCTATTGACATCAACAGGGCACCCAACGCCGAAAAGCACCTTTACATCCAGATGCCACAAAGCCTCCTGAGGTGACCTGTTGGTGCTGCCTTGCCCCATACTTACCTTAACCCCAGAAGATTGGTTGTGTAAGTCACTGCTCACTACCTGTTTGCAGTATGTGGGCCCGATTCACAAAGGTAAACTGAGAAGAGAGTCTAACTTTACTACTTTAGGTATTCACAAAGGGCATTTAGGAGTAGTAAAGTTAGACTTTTATTTCAGTTTAACATAAGTTTTGATCTTAAGTCTAACTGAGACCAAAACTTAAGTTAAACTGAGACGAAAGTCTAACTTTATGACTCTCGTTACGCACAAAGGGCTTTTACGAGTAGTAAAGTTAGACTTTTGTCTCAGTTTAACTTAAGTTTTGGTCTTATGTCTAACTGAGACCAAAACTTAAGTTAAATTGAGACAAAAATCTAACTTTACTACTCGTAAATGGCCTTTGTGAATACCGAAAGTCGTAAAGTTAGACTTTCATGTCAGTTTACCTTTATCAATCGGGCCCTTCGTGTTTTTCCCTATAGCATAACATTACTGCATTAGAGACAATACAAGTTACCTACCTGTTTTCTTCAAAACTGTTATTTTAATAAAAAGTACTTACCCAATAACGAAATTTTTGGTGACTAAAGACATGTGAAAATACGAGGTATTTTTCTACTTTGGTGTGGATTTCTTTATTGACTGTGTGTCTGCTACAACTATCTAACACTCCTCCTTAATAAACCTAAGGCTGCTCCAGCACACTACCACAAAAAGAATACCTTGAGATTGTTAAAGCAAGACCTGTCCACTCATTAGGGATTCCAGGACCCTCTACACAATATGCCTCTTTTTAGTATATTATATAAAGAGACAGCTTCCTACATAAGCCTCCAGGAAATTTAAATTGAACAAAACCTGAGGTGGGGCTGACCCACCTGGCATCGGGCCATATTCCCACCCTAGAAGGGGCAATAGAATCTATCTGCCCTCTGGGGAACAGAGAGGGTTTGCCCGTAATCTGTCCCCATAGGGGTGGAATGCCTATTTGAAACAGGGTATGTTACAGTGGGGCAAAGTAAGGGATGGGTGAATGACACCCTTGCATTGGGCCATACCCCTAACCTCAAAGGGGGCAATACAGTCTTTCCACCTCCCCCTGGGGGGCAGATTGGGGCAAACTCCTTGTAGGAGAGTAGGATCTGCTTCTTATAGTTACCCCCACTTTTTGCTGATGCTTCACTGTTTTTCGACTTAGCCAGACTGAGGCCCTGCTAATCAGGACCCCAGTCTATCTGCTTTCTACTCTAAATTGATTGTAGGTACTTTAGGTACCCTCCAGATTGGATTCTGGGTACCCTTATAAGTCCCTAGTATATGGTATACTATATACCCAGGGCATAGGTACCCCAGAGGCCTACCAGGGGCTGCAGCATGTATTGTGCCACCCCTGGGAAGCCTTTTAAAATGACACAACAGGTCTGCTACAGCAGCCTGTGTAAGGTGGTGTATGCACTCCTTACTGAGATATAGGTTCCCTATATCTCTCCATATCACTACACATGTAAACCTATCAGTCACCCCTATGGCAGGCCTTAACAATCCTGAAGGCAGGGTGCTGGGTTTCATGTGAGAGGGTGCCCATGCATGAGCAGAGCCCCTCTGCAGCTTTCGGAATCTTCATTCCGGGGTTGTTTGTGATGCAGCCAGACCATATACTCTTAAGTGCATTATAACCTTGCGGTAAATGCTAACTTTAAAATGGCTGCATGGAAACATGTTGTGTTTGGTGTCAAACACCTTGGAATCATATCTCCACCCCAGTAACTGGGGTGGGAGGTATGATCCCACCCTACTAGAGGGAGAAACATGGCACCACCGGTACACCCGGTACCAGCTTAACAGAACCCTGGCAATCACAAAATGGATGCTGCAGCCACAGACACGAGTCTGCCCTCCTCCTGCTGGATGAAAGTCCGGCAGGGGAGGCCTGGACAATAGGTTTCCTGTCACAGGGAGGTGTGACCACCTCCCAGACAGGCTTTAGTGTATTGGGGCTGGGTCGGTGCACTCCAAGAGTGCTTTGAAGTCTACACTGGGGGCACATTTGGTGTCCTTGTGCATAGTCCAGCTCAAACCGGTTGCAGGGGCTACCAGCCCCTGCTCTGGCGCGAAACTGGACAAAGGAAATGGGTATAGCCACCCCTCTTTCCTGACCCTCCCATGGGTCCCCAGAGTTTGTCCCACCCCTTCCTTGGGTATAAGGTAGGAACCCCTGACTACAGGACTTTAGATTACACCTGGACTAAACTCTGACATAGAAACCAAGTACTTCGACGAGCTACACTACGCTGGATGACTGAAGAATCTCCCTTGGAGTAAAGGAGTTACTCCCCTGCAAGGCAGGCACCTTTAACGCAACTGACCGGTTGGCATCTCCAAAGCTCCTGCGGACTCCGAAGAATATTGCCATGCAGGAGGTGGGTTCCCAAGGTCTCTGAGGTCAATCTGTGCCCACAGCAAGTCTGAGGCCTGTATCTTTCGTGGAGACCATGCAACCTGAACCCCGGGACACCGCAACCATTTGCAGAAGCATCAGCTTTCCGGCAACCCCTGAGGCTGAGCTTTGGGTTACTTGTAGCCCTGACCCCGAGCAGTAATAGCACCGAAGATTGCTGGCCTACACTCAACGAGTGTTCCGTGGGCCGCCATTTTGTGATTCCTCTTGAGGTCCCTTTGCGATCCCTGGTCCGTTGACCTGTGGGTCCCCAAGAAGGCAACTCTAACTTTGATTGGGCTTTCCTGGCTGCTCCAGATGTGCCCTGACTCTCCATTGCCTGGGGAGTCCCCAGGACCTTGCTGGTCCGCACAGAAGCATCTTTTCTCTTCCTGCGTGGGTTGCTGTTGCCAAGGCTTGTTGTGTTCAATCTGAGCAACGACACCCCAGCACTCGACATCCTTTGTGGGACAGCTCGAATCCGGCTCCTGGTCATCCTCTACATCTCCTGGACCCCGTGGCTGCAGAGTCAAGCTTCACCTCTTCGCACCTGACATCGGTGGGCATTCGATTGCTCCGCTCCTGGTCACTGGCTAGTGAACCAGACTCTGTCCCCTCTGCCTTCAGGTTCTTCACATCTTTGATCCAGGCTTGGATCATCCTGGACACTTTTCTTCTTCACGGCAGCAGCACTTTGCAGCAGATAGCCATTGAAATCAATGACGATTCCCGACACCCTTTGACACCTATGCACCCGGCTTCCCTGGGTGAGGTAACTCGAGTACTCCGGTGCTCCTGTAGGTGTTGGCCCTAGAACTCCTTAAGTCTAAAGGGGTTTGCTCAAAGTCCTCTCCTAAGTGTCCTTTATCTTTAAAATTCCAACCGCGACTTTCCTCATAGAATCCTACGGCGCTCGCGGCTGTGTTCTCACACTGCCCATTGTATATTGTGCTATTTACTGTCGTTTTAATACTGTGATATTGTGTATCTTGGACTCTAATCTCATAAAGAGATTAGTAGTGAGTGATTAGAAATAGATACATATATTTTATATATATCTTGTGTGGTTCTCCTTTCATTTGGTCATTCAAGAGGTTATAATCTGGTAAACCAAGCTGCTTTACACTCCTTCAAGACTTAGCCTGAAGGCTGCTCTCCACAGCTACCACTAGGATAGCTTTCTATAAGGTTGTCTTTAAACCTACCATCAATAAGGGTCGTTTGGACTGGTGCAAGTTGCCCACTATAACTAGTGGACTGCATATGCCAGGCCAACTTCTCACACTCCTTGTGACAAAAATACCATTTATACACCAGGAAACTCATAAAAGAAATGGGTTGGGCTGGCCCACCCTGGCGTAGGACTATGTCCACACCACAAAATGCAGCAATCCCATGTTTCTAGTTCTCTGGGGGCCAAGGGGAGGTATGTCCCCAATGTATTCCCAAGAGGGGGGTGGAGAAAGTACACTCGAAAGAAGGGACTTCAAAAGGGTGCCAAAAAACCAAATGAAGAGAGTTTCCCACCTGGCATCAAACCATACCCTCACTTCAAAAGAGGCAATAGAGTCTTTCTACCTCTGAAGACGTAGATAGTCCACTAGACAATACTGATTTTACATTTAAGGAAAAAACGGGCAAGGTGCCCCTCTCTGGCAAATGGGGCAATAAAGTCTTTCTGCCCCCCAGTGGGTAGATAGGAGCTTTGGCCTGATTGGGTGTTTTCCTGTAATCTTCTCTCTGGCAAAGGAAAGCCCAGTAGGCTCCAGGGATTTTACAGTGGGGCAATAAAGGGGTAAAAGTGTCCCACCCTGACATTGGGCCATACCCTTCCCCAAAAGGGACAACTCAGTCTTTCAGATCCCTGGTAGCAGATAGGAAGCTTACCCCCAATTTGCCCTGGTGGGGGCAGAAAGCCCACTAGAAAGCAGGGATTTCAAAATGACTCCAAAATATAAAAGGATAGAGGTTAGCAATCCTGGCAACAAGCCATACCCCACCCCAGATGGGGCAATAGAGTCTTTCTGCCCCCTAGGGGGAAGATAGGTGGTTAGCTGTAGGAAACCGGCTCTCTGTGCAGTATACTAAAATAAAGTAAACTATGTAGAGAGTCTCAGAAATCCCCAATGGGTATGTTATGTTATGTTATAAAATACTTATACAGCGCACGTACACCAGGAGGTTTCATGGCGCTAGCTCTAGAGTGTGTCGGGACCATTGGATGAAGTTATTCATGAGCCTGCACAAACAGACATGTCTTGAGCTTTTTCCTGAAACTTAGAAGATTATTACATGACCGAATCTCCAGTGGAAAAGAATTCCACAATTTAGGGGCCAAGGATGCAAACCTGCATCCTCCCTGACGTTTTAACTTGAATGCAGGGGTGGTTAGTAGCTGAAGGTGAGCTGAACGCAGGTTGCAGGAGGGAGTGTACCTTGATAATAGGCAGTTGATAAATTTAGGGCTCCGGCAGTATAGGGACTTAAAGATTAGGCACCCCGTCTTGAAGGCCGTGCGTTGGGAGATGGGAAGCCAGTGGAGTTTTTTTAGTAGAGGTCTGGCAGATTGCCATCTGGGTTGCTGGTGGATCAGTCTTGCTGCTTGGTTCTGGACCATCTGGAGTCGTTTGATTAGGAACAGTGGCATGCCTAGGTAGATTGAGTTGGCATAATCTAAGTGTGAGAGTACCATGGCAATCACGACCTGTATCAGTGCTGCGTGGGTAAGCAAACGACTAATCTTCCTGATTTTGCATAACTGAAAGAAACAGGTCAAGACCACTGCACCAACTTGGGAACTTAGTGAAAGGTCGTTATTTATGGTGACCTCTAGGCTTTTGACAGAGGTAGAGGGAGCAGGAGGGGACCCGAGTTCCGCCGGCCAATAGTGTGGGCCCCAGAAGATCTGGCTACTCCCTGTCAGAACCAGTTCGGTCTTACCTGGATTGAGTTTTAAATGGTTTAGGTCCATCCAGTGCCGGATGTGGAGCATGGTGGCCTGGAATTCATGAATTGAGTTAGGGGAGTTGTCAATAGTAAAAATTACCTGAAGATCGTCAGCATAATTGAATGTGGTCACCCTCCTGTCTTTCAAGGACTGGATCAGAGGTAAAAGGTATAGATTGATCAGGTGGGGGGATAATGAAGATCCTTGTGGGACCCCACACGTAGTAGTAATCTTGGAAGCAGTGAATGAGGCTAGGCGTACCGCTTGAGTACGGCACTCGAGAAAAGAGTCGATCCAGCCGAGGGCTGTGCCCTGGATGCCGGCCGGCCTGCCTGACACGGTCCAGCAGGATTTCATGGTCGACCATGTCAAATGCGGCCAAAAGTTCTAAAAGCAGCAGGGCCTGAGGAGTGCCTCTGTCGGTTTTTTCTCGCAAGGCATCTAGTACTGCAAGAATCACTGTCTCCGTAGAGTGGGCGGGACGGAATCCCGCTTGGTGGGGGTCTAGATATTCAGAGTGTTCCATGAAATTGGACAGACACTTTGCCACGTGGGCTTCCAGAACCTTGGCCAAGTAAGGGAGCAAGGAGATGGGGCGATAGTTAGATAGGTTCTGGGGGTCAGCTCCCGGTTTCTTTAGGAGGGGGACCACTATGGCATCTTTAAATGCTTTAGGGACCTTGCCCCGTGAGAGGGACTCATTCAAAAAGGACATTATGGTGTGCGGCAGGATGGAGAGGGTGTCTTTTAAGATATAAGGTGGGCAGCAATCCCTGGGGGAGCCGGATTTGACTCTGGACAGCAAGTCCAGGAAGGACTGGGTGCTAATGGCAGGGTGGGGGGAGTCTCCGTGGGGCTAGATGTAGGGATGCTAGCTTTAATGTTGGAGATCTTTTCCACGAACTAATTGTTCAGAGAGTTGCAGAGTTCTTGGGTAGGTGTAGGTTTAGGTAACACTCTCTCTGCATTGGATAGTTCATTGACGATAGAGAAAATTTCCTTCGACCTATTGTGGGAGTTTAAAATTCTGGCGGAGAAGTGGGCAGCTTTGGCTGCAGTAATGGCTTTTTTGTACAGAGGTTTAAGTAGACAATTCTAACTCTCTTTTTGTGGTAGTGTGGGCGAGCAATTAGGCTTATCAGAGGGTAGTGTTAAGCATTTGTTGTACTCACAGAGACAATAAATGAGACACACACTCAAGAATAAATGCAAGACCAAATTGTAAAAATAATATTGATTTTATATAATTTTTAAGACCAAGAACACAGTTCTAAGGTAAGCCTGGGCAAAGCACTACGCTACGCTCGCGTAGTTTGCGAAGTTTGCGCTACTTCGCACTACGCGAATTGCACGTAGCACAGTGCAAACACGCGTAGCGTAGCGGTCATTTTTGCTTGCTCGCGGTCCTCAACGTCAAGTTGGCGACCGCGAGCAAGCAAAATGACATCCCGGCGAGACTTTTTCCTCGTTCGCGATCAGCAACATCAAGTTGCCGATCGCGAGCGTGGAAAAAACCTCCCGGCGAGATTCTCAACGCGGGAGGTCAGGTTTCTCATTGCGAGTGGTTGCGCATGCTCGCGACCGCTCGCGATGAGAAACTACCAGTCCGCGTTGAGAAGCTGCCGCTCGAGTAAAAATCTACTCGAGCGGCAGTAAAGACAGCTCGCACTGTGCAAGATGCCGTTTTCAATGATTGCACAGTGCGGACAAGCATCCGGCACTGTGCAATCAGTGCGAACAGCATTTTGCACAGTGCACTACGCAGTTCGCGTAGCTACGCGTAGCTCGCATAGTGCGAGGTGCACTTCACGTAGCTTCGCGTAGCGCTACTTCGCGAACTACGCCCAGGGTTATTCTAAGGCAAACTTAGTGCAGACACAGTTCTGACCCTCCGGAGCTGTTTTACTTTTTCTCGCTTTAGTGCTGTGTCGAGGTCATCGGGGAGCAGCACGTCAACAAACTGGACTTCACAGGATCAGTGCCTGTGGTGTGCTGGGGAGTGATACCTTCATTACAAGGGAGCTTCTTGATGATTTCTTAAAGGGTGGAGGTGCTCCAGGATGCTTTGAGTCCTTTTAGGTTTCAGGACGACACAGCAGCAGCGATTGTCGAGTCCTGGGATTAGCAGGCAGGGTTTGACGTCTTTTTCTTCTGCAGCAGGGCTTCAGTTCTCAAGCAGCGGGACTTCTTTGTCCTGGTCTTCTCTTATCTATTGAATCTGATAATCAGGTCTCGGGATGCCACCTAAATACTGAATTTAGGGGCATTACAAGGGGAGACAGGTAGTAGCCAATGGGCTTCCTACTTTTAGGGTGTCTACACTCTCTAGTGACCACTTCCTATGGGAAGAGGCACTACCCTAGCATTGATGGGATGTTTTCCCACCATCCCAAGATGGTGGAATTTCAGGAGAGGGATTCACATCACCTTCTCCACCATAGGGGTGGAGTAGGGTAAGTGGGGACCCTCCTCCTAATGTAACAAATGTTGCCACCTTTCCTTCCCCAAACGTTGAGCAGGAAAGGGGGTTTGGCCTCCCCCACTATCTGAAGGTTCTTGGGTTGGATTTCAAAGCCAGCATTGCCTTTGAAGCTTCTATCCCAGTGAGGCCATCCTGTCCTGGAGGAGGTGTGAAGCACCTCCGCCCAGGGCAGGCTTTGTCTCTGTCCTCTGAAAGCACTAGCTCTCACCCCATGAGGTCAGAAACATGTCTGTTAGTGGCAGGCTGGTGAAAACAAGTCAAGAACCACACCAGTGCTTGGTAGGTTTTCAGGGTCTCCTGTGTGTATTTATTAATAAATCCAACACTGGCATCAGTGAGGATTTATTAAGACGAGATGTTTGGTACCAAACACCTTAAGAATGAGTAAGCCATCATGGAGCTATGCAACTCGTGTGGACAAGTATCCAGTCCATGTACTCTTTGTGGCTTCCCTGTGCACTTACAACATCTCAAAATAGACTGGACATTGCAGGGGCATATCTGCTCATGCTGATATGTCCACACATAGGATATATTGCACGCTGCCCTAGGGCTAAAGGCCTACAGTAGGGGTGACTTACCCATATCCCAGGCATTGCATGGGTGCCATGGCACACATCGTTGTGTGCCATGTTGCCTCTTCGATGTCTCTGCACCAAGACACACAGCCTGCAATGGCAGACTGCATAGCCTTGGTGAGGGGTCCCTGGAGTGGCACAAGCAGTGCTGCAGTCCCAGAGGACCTTCTTCAGTACCCATGCCCTAAGTACCGGGGGTACCACTTATTAGGGACTTATAGGGGTGCCAATCGTGGTACAGTTTTTGAGAAAGAGATCTGGCACTGGGATCCTGATTAGCAGAGACCCAGTGCACTTACAGTTCTAAATCACATTAGACATCAGGCAAAATGTTGGGGCTAACCATGTCAAAAGAGGCAGTTTTCTACATTAGCCCTGATTGAGAATTTGCCTGTAATCTGTCCCCGGAGTAGAAATCCCACTAGATATCAAGGATTTTACAAATCGGGCAAAAACAGGTGGAGTGTCCCATTCTGGCCCTCGGCCAAACCCCCACCCTAAAAGGGGAACCCAGCTCTTCTGTCACCCGGGGGACAGAACAAGGGTTTGCCCCAATTTGCCCCACAGGGGGCAGAAAGCCCACTGGTTGCCAACAATATATTTTAATAAAAATTGGGGTTCTGCCTGGCCCTTCCTGACATTAAACCAAATTCCTGCCCCCTCCCTTGACTCTCAACAGTATTTATGTTGTCATGGGGACTAAATCATGTTGAATGCATGTTGAATGACTACACTACTTGGGGTCAGTCACCACCCATGGAAACCTACCAAACCTAGGCATTTCTGAAACTAGGCAACCAGGGAATTCCAGGGTGGTGAGACTTACGTGGATCACGCATTTCCCTCACATTTCAGTTAGAGAAAGTTCCATAAGCTGCAGAGATTCACAAACTTCCTACAACCTGATGAGAACAATACCTTACTTTTGTAGCTGGGCCTAGCACTTACAACAGGAACAGATCAAAACAAGGACTTTTCAAAGTCTCTATTGCCTTCTCATGGACCCTGGTTTGTTTCATTCCTCTCTAGATTTACTTAAATTTTGCCGGAGCAATGAGACGCTATTCAGTACTAAGTGACACAAACAATAGCCTAGACCAACTTTTGTGCGCAAATAGATTTTTTTACTGAAGGCTGATGCATGTACCATGCTAATTAGTGTTGTATTTCATGAAAACCCAATAATGCCTGCAATGATGCTACATGTGAAGAACATTGCAACCACTGCCAAGGATTACAAGCAAGGCAAGGTGACAGTATTTTGCATGAATTTAGTTGATGTGGCGGCCAAAGATGAGCTCGTCGACAATGGGGAGCTGCAGGACAAGGTCTAAGTGAAGCCATTGACAATGGTGAGAAAAGCTCCAATCAGGAAAAATCAGATTTGCACTCAAATAGTCCTCAATGTCAACTGGATCCTCTTCAACACCTGCACCGTTCAAGCTTTCTACGTTTGAACTAGGAAATTTTTCTGCAAATGGGATTTCCTCATCAGAGCAAGGCTGCAGGCTGTAGCCAAAGAGGGTTCGACATCATCGGAAGCCAGTTGATGGGGGTCCCAATGGAACAGATTTGCTGATGCGGAGAAGAACGTAGCAAGAGCTTCGGCAAACTAAATCCCGGCGAAGATGTACCCTAAGCAGGTTGGTTATAGCCCCACGTTGCTTCTCAGGGCAAAAAGTTGGGAAAAAGTTTCTAAGTCCCAGGCGTTAGGATTAGACAGGGAGGAGTGCTCTCTGACGCCAGCCAAGGGTCAAGGGCACTGGGGACAACACTTGGGGGTCAAGCCTCACTCCAGCATAGGCTGGGAGAAGGGGTCAGGCCTAGATGAAATTGGTCAGCAGGAAAAGCAGGAAAATTCCTCTTAGACATTGCTGTAGCCCTGTATCTCAAACAGGAGGTCAACCAACTGACGCTTGGAGTCACTTCTGATATCCTGGGTACCAGGAGAGCAGGTCCAGTCAGCTTCAGGTCTTAAGACAGCAATGTAGTCCTTCTTCTGAATGTTCCACAAGTCCAAGGATTTTCTGAGGTGGGTCTTGGGGATCACACATTGATGACCAGCGCCAGCAGTCTGTGGGTGGGGACAACTCCCAGCCACTTCTTAACCAAAGGGATAAAAGTTCCCAGGAGTGACCCTAACTACTTTAGGGGCACTTCCTGTGTGTTTTACTGTAAATTCTCTCTCTCTAAATCCAACATGGCAGGGGCTTTTTCCCCTGGTTAGAGATCCCTGTGGCCACACACAGGTGTGTCTATGGAAATGGATCTCTGTGGAGGTTACTCTAAACCAGTTCTTGGGCAGTTCCTGCTCTCACATGGGCTGGTACCAGTCTGTTATCATGCAATTATGAGCATCAAGGCCTACTTAAGGGGTGACTTAATAGTATTTAAAAGGAAGGTTTAGACCTGTCAAAAGGGTTTATTATGAAAGGTTGAATTGCCAGTTAAAAAAATGCTCTACAAGGCTACAGTGATAGGCCTGGGATCAAGTTTGTTGAGTAACTGGAATGGATAGCAAACTGGACACAGCAGCAGTCTGGTGACATTTAACTTACAGGCCCTAGGTACACTTTTTGCCATATAATATGGCCCTATAGACAATCAGTTGTGTACCAATTCCATCATGTTTATAGGAGGAGCACAATCACTTTGCCACTGGTTAGCTAGGGTACAGTGTACAGAGTTCCATGGCCAACAAATAAAGTCAAGGCCAAAATCTGGGGGAATGCCAGGCAAATGATGGTCATTTCCAACAGTGTGGAATACTTGCCTACAGTAAAATTAACACAAACAATTGGCAAAAGGAAATTGTATTTCCACATGTAATACAGGTCATGGTCATGAAAATGACAAATATGCCACAATTGCCCATTTTGTGGTCATTTGCCCAAAGAAATGTGCACTGGAGTGTAAATCCCAAGTGCAAATCTTACACAAGACACAACTCACTTGCTGCTGTGCACTGACACAATGTTAAATCATATTTAGTGGCATACTAATACAGAATTATTAGCATTTGCATGAGCCACAGCACATTCACACCCAAAGCATAGTAAATACGGCACTGCAGTTTTGTTCAACATAACACTGCAGATTTTCTTGCAGCATTGCACTGATTATTTCTTCTGTAAATATGCAAAACTATGAAAATGAGAGGTGTTCCCCAAATTATTGTAAGTTACTATAATTGAAAGATCAACAAGTTTGCCTCGCATAGAGCTGCAATTTAGATGGCGTAGTGTTTTAAAATTTGGTTCACAAATCTTATAGGAGTGTGGTTGTGCACTTGAGAAATTATTGCAAACAACAAGCAGCTTGAAGGAACTGTTGTACCAGCAGATAAGTAAGGTCAGTAGCTGATCCTTTATCATGATGAGACATGGCAGTGAGAGGAGCGCGGTGAGTGACAACCAGTGGTGTCATGAAAATAGAGTCTTGTAAAAATGTATATGTGTAAAAGCAGCAAATAGTGATGAACAATATAGAAAGACATTATTGAGTTTAAAAGATAAGTGCTTCAAAGATGAATATATTTCCACTATCAAGACCCAGTGGTGGTTGATGGACCAAAGATGCTGAAAAAGCTATTGAATAAAAAGTGACTCAAAATGAAGGTCAGTGTGCTCATAGAAGAGGACTCTGAGCTCCGTACGTCATTGAAATGATAACAAAGTTGTTACATACATTTTTCTAAAAGGCTTCTTTGAGTGTCTCAACTGTGTATAAGATTGGAAGAACGGAATCAAAGTTGTCATATAAGAAATGTGGCAAGGATAAGTGCAAATTAGCAAAGGTGAGGAAGATGTGAAGGAGGCAGAGATTAGGGGGAGAGCAGAGCTCAAGGTGGATACCCATTTGGCAACATATTCAGGTTTCTGGTTAAATAAAAGTAGTATTTATAATGGACACCTATGTTCTTATTGTAAATCAGTAGAGCATTTTCATTGACTTCCTAGTATGTCTTCAAGTGACAAATGTGTTGAAGTGAGAAAATCACTCGTAAAGATCAACGAGTAAGTAAAAGCTTTTACACTTCAATTGAGCTTCCATAACACCCTAATTCAGTGACTCACAGACGGATTTTAACAAAAGGCTTTCTTGAATTGGTGGCTTGGATGGCATCTCAAAGCTTATTTTGCCACAGGTGCTCCCAGGGAATTAAGGAATCAACAATAACAACTCAGCATTGTCTAGAGGAAACTAACTTTAAGTTCAAATCAAGGTGCATATAAAAAAACAAAAGTGCATTGACTATAAACACTTAAATGCATGGGATGAAAAGTATAGATAAAAGCAGCCGTAGCTGTTTAATAATAAAAGTTCATGGTGCCTTCTTTACAATAGTGTTGAATCTGAGTCCATAAACATCTATGAGAGGGCAGTAAAACATCAAATAGTGTTCTATGGGGCATATTCTCAATGACTTATCGCCGATTTATCGGCACATTAGCGCCGCAAAAGTGGCGATAGACTTTTCGCCCTATTCACAAGCTGGTGCAAACTGCCCATATCGCCAGTTTACCAGCAATAGCTGCTGCAAAAAACATCGCCACGGATGAGAGAGACAACTAACGCTAATGATATGCAGAGTAGGGGTTCCCGTGCAAAAGCACACGAAAACACCACTTTGCGATATTCTCAACGACCAGCCAGATCTGCGATGCGACCCAAAAACAGGCGATAAGGCGCGTTAGCAGCAGGGAATTAACACCTGCCTTCTGCTGGTGCTAAGCAGGACGACTACCTGCAGTATAAAAGGGAGCCCAGCCCAGAGCCACATCTGAAGACCCACAGATGCCATGGAGACAATGAACATGCAGCCCGGAGACCCAAGAGGGCCACAACACCCACCGCCACCAACCCCAGGACCACCCCCCCTCCGGAACCCCCCCCCCGGACTACCATCGAGGCAGCGTAGGATAAGACAGCGGACCGTCCAAAAACAGCATGGCTCCTCAGCCACACAATTGCAGAATGTGGGGAGAGGTGGGAACCAAGTATGTGTGAAGGAGGCAACTCACCCATGAAGAAGAATGTACACAATGCCAAGTGTGGTGGTGATGTGCTGGACAGACCACAGAATTCAGAGCACAGACATGTCCATTTGGACATATACTGCTGGTGTGTGTAGTTTTGTGGACAGTGGACGCAACCATGCCACCTCAGGCAGTGGGGAAGACCCTGGACATGTAGCTGTGCCGTCCCCCCCTGTAAGCGTAAGCGCAGTGGGCTAGGCCGGCGTATGCCACTCCAGCATAGGAGTGCTGATAAAAAGGCCGGGGCCCTGGGCGTGGTTCTCTTCCATGATGGGCAATGTGTCTGCCAGGGCGGCGCACCTCACCCTGCCACGAGTCCGCCGCTGTGACCTCCAGACTCCGCGACACAGGCCCCCAGGGCATCCAGCGGCACAGCAACACAGAGTCATGTGTGTGCCGGACACTGCCTTAGTCCTACACTGCGGTCAGCAGGTCCCACAATTCAAATCGTGCCACATTTCTGTTAATGGAGGAAACCACCAGTCAACAGACATTGCCCCCAGTGCGGCCCACCCGGATGACGCATCATTGTCGGCTGCACATCCGCTGAGCACTCCAGGTGCCACTAACTCAGTGCACCACAAGTCATCGCCACGTGGATGTGGGCCCTCGCTGACCGCTGCCTCCGGCCTACACTGCGGTCAGCCGGTCCCCCAAGTCAAACGACGCATCATCATAGGCTGTGCACCTGCTGAGCGCTCCAGGTGCCACTGACCCTGTGCAACACAAGCCGACGACACGTGGCAATATTGAGGCAGAATTCAGTAGGCGAAAAACATTGCACCCAGTGCGGCCCGCACGGACGGCGCATCGTCGTTGGCTGTGCACCTGCTGAGCGCTCCAGGTGCCACTGACCCTGTGCAACACAAGCCGACGACACGGGGCAATATTGAGGCAGAATTTAGTAGGCGAAAAACATTGCACCCAGTGCGGCCCGCACAGACGGCACATCGTCGTTGGCTGTGCACATGCTGAGCGCTCCAGGTGCCACTGACCCTGTGCAACACAAGCCGACGACACGGGGCAATATTGAGGCAGAATTCAGTAGGCGAAAAACATTTCACCCAGTGCGGCCCGCACGGTCGGCACATCGTTGTTGGCTGTGCACCTGCTGAGCGATCCAGGTGCCACTGACCCTGTGCAACACAAGCCGACGACACGGGGCAATATTGAGGCAGAATTTAGTAGGCGAAAAACATTGCACCCAGTGCGGCCCGCACAGACGGCACATCGTCGTTGGCTGTGCACATGCTGAGCGCTCCAGGTGCCACTGACCCTGTGCAACACAAGCCGACGACACGGGGCAATATTGAGGCAGAATTCAGTAGGCGAAAAACATTTCACCCAGTGCAGCCCGCACGGTCGGCACATCGTTGTTGGCTGTGCACCTGCTGAGCGCTCCAGGTGCCACTGACCCTGTGCAACACAAGCCGACGACACGTGGATGTGGGCCCTTGCTGACCGCTGCCTCCGGCCTACACTGCGGTCAGCAGGGCTCGCTAATCAAAATGAGTCTTGATTCATTTATGGCAGAGTCCAGTAGGCCACAGCCATTGCTACCAGGGCGGGCCGCCCGGACGACGGATCAGCGCAGGCCGCGCACCCGCCGAGTGCTCCAGGTGCCACTAACTCAGTGCACCACAAGTCATCGTCGCGTGGCTGTGTGCCCTTTCTGACCACTGCCTCCGGCCTACACTGCGGTCAGCAGGGCTCGCAAACCAAATCCAATCCTGACATGACAGGACACGCCATCATCGCTAGCTGCACACCCGCCACCACCGCCAGGACCACCTCCAACCAACAACTGCCAGAGTCGGAGGAGTGTCACAGCCAGCCCATCTAAGTTGCTCACACCTGTCTTGGATGCCATCATCAGCTTGATCCCCTGCTCAGCTCTTCAGGTGCCACTAACTCAGTGCACCACAACACATGGACCCTTCATGATTGAGTTTTGTGCTGTGGACAGCGGACGCAACAATGTCACCTCAGGCAGTGGGGAAGACCTGGGACGATGATGATGAAGATGAGGCAGGTGTACCACACCCCACTGCAGCTGCAGCAGGAATATCCCGAAGGGACCAAATCATTAACAATTCCTTCACATGAGCACGCTCAGCTCTGGTGCCCCTACCTCAGTGCACTGCAAGTCATGGACCCTTTATGATTGAATCTGTGTGTGTGATCCAATGATCACTGTTCTAGTTGTTGCCAGCACCAACCACTCCCTGAAGGCTGGCTTACACCCACCCCACACCTATCCAGCACAGGCGTCACTGGACATGTGACCCTGGTAATAAAAGGTGGCCGGGGGCACGTGCCCGTAGCCAGTTCAACTATCTAACTAAGTGTGTCCGTGTGGTCATTATGTATGCATGGTGGGCCAGGGCCATACCACATTACATTGTGCTGTGGACAGCGGACGCATCCATGTCACCTCAGGCAGTGGGTATGACCTTGGACACGTAGCTTTGTCGTCCCCTCCTGTAAGCATAAGCAGAGTGGGCTTGGCCGGCGTACGCCAAGCCAGCGTAGGGGTGTGAAGGATTTGCCCGGGGCTCTGGGCGTGGTTCAGTTCTGGCCTGGAAAAGGAAGTAACTAATGCGTGTGTCTCTGTTGTAGTGTCGGCGCCACCCAGTCCGCAATCGACAATGTTGCAATGTAGCATGCACCCGGAGGGCGGGTTCGCACGAACGGGGAAATGAAGGAGCGCAAGACCGCTCGGGGTCTTGGCTCATACATGCCAAGTGTTGTGTGTATCTGTATTGCCGCAGCATGAGCCAAATGCCTAGCCTTCACCGCAGCGCGAGTTCAGCAAGGCATGAACTCCACATCTGTGTCCGCCCTATCCTTCCCACAGGCCTACACTCACGTGGCCGCCCACCTCCAATGGCCAACATCACAGTGTCGTTGTCAGGCTTGTGGACATGCGCAGACAGGCATGACAATGGTGTGCCGTAGGAGTGCCAGTGATACAACCGCGCAGCGCACACAAGTAATTAGGCTCGGGGGGAGGGAGGAGCAGGTGTGAGGCAACGTTACACACAGTGATGCTGCTCATTTGCCACATGCAAGACATGTCGAACATGAATCCCAAAGTCGCACACATCCCACCCCACCCCCAACAAGCCACTTCACAGTACTTGAATGCAAGCAGATGAGAAACTAACATTAGGGATGAATGCTCCTTTGTCTGTGCTATCAGGCGAAAGCACATCTACACCTCCGACCTCGGAATTACATGTGCCCGGCACCCCCTGACAGATACTATAGCAGCTGATGACGACTCCCACACTACGCACAGCCCGATGAGAGACCAACGTATACACACCCCACACACAGAAGTCCTTGCTCGAAGTTATCTTGCATGAAATGGCCTTCACACTTACTCCCACATTAACCCAGGCGTACAACCGTTGCACACTGAAACAACTCATTGATCCGAGCTGTGGCATTTCATCCACAGAACTGGCGCAGGTCAGAACAGTGCCGCTTCAACCAGAGCCACTAACGCAATGGCAGACCATCACGGACACTTGCACAACCCCTGTCAGGTGGAACTGTACCGTGCACGTATGCTGCATTTATTGGGGGCACTGCCATTGGTAGTGCTGCGGATCAGTTACCGGCTGAGCTTCCGCCTTGCCAACGTCACCTGCGTGCAGCCTGTGTTGCATTGTCGCTCGTGCATATTTGAGTGGCCCATGGTTGTCTGCCTATCCAACAGGACGGTAGCCGAACTGGATTTCGACATGTGTGTGCGCCCCCTATTGGCCCACGACCATGAGTGTCACCGTGACACCCGTCTATGGGATGCCTGGATACTTGGCATACATGCTGGCAGCTGGACCTGGGAGATTGCAGAACTTCTCGTGTGCAGTGAGCAAATTGAGCCGCTCCCCTATTGGGCTGTAGTGCTAATTGGTGAAAGGGGGTGGACGCAGCACATCTGTCCGGACCTGCTAATGATTAGCCTCGCCGTCCTGTTCGATGAAGTCGACGACGACCTCATGTTGGAAATGATTGCCTACGAGGCTGCACTAGCTTTCATGGACATGTAACTACGTACCTGCAGACACAACAGTTTGGAACACATTGCACATGTCCCGACAACTTGTTGGAACTTGGGGTTCTGGTCGCATCTCCCACGGCGACAGTGGACATGTCTGCATTCGCCTGGACTCCGAATACATGAGCGGACAACAACGCGGGTTAACACACACCTGTGAAAGGTGAGGCACTCCCCGGAGTGGACAGCGGCGCTTGGCAACGTTCCACGTTCTGACATACTGCTGCATTGGTCTGCATGTTGTGGCACTTATCTTGGCCGTACTGACACGCATATGCTAATAAAGTCTACGCACCTTCACTTGTATTCAACTGTGATGAGTGTTGATTTGCATGACAATGTGTGTCTCACTGCCTAGCTGGGTCACGGCCATACATGCATTACTGCACCATCAGGGATGTGGGGTTGTACTAGTACATTATCATCTCACAGTATCCTGTTGTGCCACATGCGAATGGCCATTTTCCACACACGAGCAGCAGCAGTTGTGTCCTCTGTTCTATTGTGCTGGTGTTGCTGTTTGTTCAACATTGTTGTAAATGTTGAGGTGCTCTGGATCTTATGTATGTGTGCTGCATTGTAGGTGAGTTGCCCCTTCAGCTCTGATTTTGCTGGCCCTTATCCCTTTCAGGCGGTGTGGCTTTCATGTCTGTGCTTATGCAGTGCTGTGATGTTGCAGACTTGGGTGAATTGGGCTCTTGGTTGGTGTTCTGACTCTTGGGCATGGTTTGTCCGCAGATGTGCTCTACTTAATTGTGCATGTGTGCCATTGTGCCCATCTCCCCCGTCCCCCCAGTCCCTGGTGGTAACTCACCCTGTTGCTGTTGTGTCGGGTCATGTTGAGCAGTGTCCGGTCCCCCAACTCCTGCCACCGTCTACACACTGATGACTGTGGTCACCATTTCCTCCATCTCATCCAGCTCCTCCCGTGGCGCTGGTCTCCCACCTCAAGTCTGCATTGCTGCCTTCTGGTTGTCTGCGAGTTTCTGCTTGGTCTTGCGCTTCACTTCATTCCAGTGCCTCTTGAGCTCATCCATTGTCTTCCTCAGCGTTCCGACTGCATTCGCCTTGTCCAGGATGGACTGCCATATTGTATTTTTTGTTGCCAATGACACAGTGGAGCTGACGTACAGTTGTTGATGGTGTTCTATCACCTCCGTGATCAGTGTAGGAGAGTAGGATCTGCTTCACATGGGTACCCCCACTTTTTGCTGATGCTTCACTGTTTTTCGACATTAGTCTGGCTGGGGCCGTGCTAATCAGAACCCCAGCCTAGCTGCTTCCTCTCTAAAATGGTTTCCATGTGCCTTAGGCACATCACTGATTGGAATCTGGAGTGCCCTTATAAGTCCCTAGTATATGGTATACTATGTACCAAGGGCATAGGTACCTCAGAGGCCTACCAGGGGCTGCAGCATGTATTATGCCACCCCTGGAAGGCCATCCAAACTGACACCACAGGTCTGCTACTGCAGCCTGGGTAAGGTGGTGCATGCACCCCTTACTGTGATATAGGTTACCTATATCACTAAATACATACACACATATAAACCTATAAGTCACTCCTAAGGCAGGCCTTATCAATCCTAAAGGCAGAGTGCATGGTTCCTATGTGAGAGGGTGCCCCTGCATGAGCAGGACCCCTCTGCAGCGTTCGGAGACCCTTCTCTGATGCTGTTTGTAGTGCAGCCTGACCATATACTCTTAAGCGCATTATAACCTCACGTTAAATGCTAACTTTGGAATGGCTGCACCTAAACATGTCGTGTTTGGTATCAAACATCTTGGAATACTACCCCCCCGCCAATTCTGGCGGCGGGGGTAGCATTCCACCCTTCTAGAGGGAAAGACATGTTAACTCTGGCTAGCCCGGTAACTTCTTTCCAAAGCCCTGGCATCACCAAATGGAAGCTGCTGCCACAGACACGAGTCTGGCCTCCTGCTGCTGGACGAAACTCCGGCAGGGGAGGCCTGGACAATAGGTTTCCTGTCCCAGGGAGGTGTGACGACCTCCCCAGACAGGATAATGTGTATTGGGGCTGGGCGGGAGCACTTTCGGGTGCTTTGAAGTCCTGCACTGGGGGCACACTTGGTGTCCCTGTGCATACCCCAGTTCAAACCGGATCAGGGGCTTGCAGCCCCTGCTTTGGCGCGAACTGGACAAAGGGAAAGGGGTGTAGCCACCCCTCTGCCCTGACCCACCCATAGGTGGGGCCACAGAGTAGTCCAACCCTAAACTTAGTATAAGTATAGGAACCCAGTCCCTAGGACTTTAGATTATCCCTGGACGAAACTCTGAAACAGAATCCTGGACCTTCGACGCTCTACTCACGATTAGAGGACAGAAGAATCTCCCTTGGGGTCAAGGAGTGACTCCCCTGCTTGGCAGGCACCAAAGAAGCATCTGTCTGGTTCGCATTTCTGAAGCTCCCGTCGGACGCCGAAGTCATCGCATCACCAGAGGTGGATTCTCAGACTTCTCCGAGGCTACCCTGAGTTCCCAGCAAAGCTGAGGCCCGTAGCTATCGTGGGTGACGTGAAACCGTGACCCCTGGACATCAAACACATTTGCAAGTGCATCCTCTTCTGGGTCTCCCACGAAATCGTGCTTTGGGCTCCGAGTAGCCCTAGTCTCCAGCACCAACTGCACTGAAGATCACTGGCCTCCACTCCACGAGTGTCCTGTGAGCTAGATCCACGTACGACGTCTCGAGGCTCCTTCGCGGTCGCTAGCCCATTGGCTAGTAGCCCTTAACGAAGGCCAATCTTTTTCTTACTTGGCATCCTGGTTGCTCCAGGCTTGCCGTCACTTACCCTCGCTGGGTGAGTTCCCCAAACCTTGCTGGTCTGCACCATCGATGATCTACATCTTCATCGAGAATTGCCGTTGCCAAGGCTTGTTGGGTCTAATCCAGTCGCCAACACCTCAGCACTCGACAGACATCGTGTACCAGCCCGAATCCTGCTCCTGGTCACCGACAACGCCTCCTGGACCTCGTGGCTGAAGAGTCAAGACAACCATCAACGCACCTGAAGCACTCGACATCGGTGGGCATCTGTCTATCGCCTTCCTGGTCACTGGCTAGTGACCCAGACTCTGTCCCCCCTGCTTTCAGGTTCTTCAGATCTCCGATCCACTCTTGGATCCACCCGGACACTTTCCACTTGGTCGCCAGCAGCACTTTGGAGCAGATCGCCATTCAAATCGACGACGAAACCCGACCCCGAAAGGCACCTATGCACCCGGCTTCCCTGGGTGAGGTAACACGAGTACTCCGGTGCTCCCGTGGGTAGAGACTCTTCAAAGTACTAGATCTCAAAGGGTTTGCTCCAAGTCCTCCTTTAAGTGTCCCTTTTCTTTAATTTCCCGATCACGACTTTCTCCATAGAAGTCAACGGCGTATCGCGGTTGTGTATTTACACTGCACGCGTCCCCCGTGGGTCCCCTGTGTCACTACCTTGGGTGGTTCCTTGTGGTCCAAGCACTTCTAGAGGCTCTAGGCCTAGTGTCTAGTTCAGTCGTGGTTCTTATACCACTTTATTGGTATATGGTTTGGTACGCCCCTAGGGCCCAAACGTGTATTTGTGCTATTACTGTGTTTAAATAACTTATAACTTGTGTACTTCGAACGCTAGCCTCATAAAGAGACTAGAGGGGTGTGTTTAGCAATAAATACATATATTTTGAATATATACCTGGTGTGGTGCTCTTTCATTTGATCACTCAAGATATTATAGACTGGTAAAACAAGCTGCTTTACATTCCTTCAAGACTTAGCCTGAAGGCTGCTCTCCATAGCTACCACTAGGATAGCTTTCAATAAGGTTGTCTTTAACCTATCTCCAATAAGGGGTTGTTTGGACTGGTGCAAGGTGCCCACTATAATTAGTGGACAGCATATACCAGGCCAACATCTCACATTGGTGTGCAGCGTGTGGGATTCCAGCTTGCTATTGTTTTACCAGATAATCTCAATTGAATTGATCAACTGAAAACCACTAAAGGTACCTAAGGTACATATAATTTAAGCTTGGAATACAGTAAGTTCTACTGAACTTAGAGTTGTGTGTTAAGGGATAGCACAACCCTTTCTACAACTCAAGAGAGTTTAGTAGGCCACACTAGAGTAGGTAGTGCATACACCACACCACACTAGTAATGTCTTTAAGGGTAGGATCTAAAGAATCCTTGCAGGAAGCCACTGAGCTTCCACCCTCCAAGTATGATACACTCCCATTCTTGGAATTGAGAGCATTATGTAACTTGAGAAAAATAAGGACAGGCCAAAGTCCCACCACCCAACACCTTAAAGAGTTGTTGGTGGCTTATGACCTTAGTAAGCCCTTGGGGACTGAAGGGGTAGGAGCTGAGGGTGGGGCAGAAGATGAGGATGGGACCAGGGGTAGAAATACCCCCAGCCCCCCTCTGAAACTGGCCAGGAGGGTGAAAATGACCCTGACCTGGATAACCCAATCCCTCCTGAGGAAGATGAAGAGGATGATCAGGATGATGCCCTCTTTGTCCCCCCAGGAAGGATTATGAGTGTGCCCAGGAAGTCTAGATCCCCTTCTCAGGAGTCTAACCACTCTGGCACCTCAATAGGGAGCTCTGTTTCATCTCATAGGAGGGAATCCTCTCATGAGAGAAGAAAGAGGCTGATTCAATATGAGGAAGCTTAGCTTGAACTCAGAAGGAAGCAAGTAGCCTTAGACAGGGAGTCCCTAGATCTCTTTAGAGAGAAAAGAAAGTTGGGACTAGAGTCCCATGGTGGCAGCCATGTCCCTAGAGATAGGGAAAGGTCCTATGACCATAGGAACCTGAGCAAGATTGTCCCTCCCTATCAGAATGGGGATGACATCCACAAGTGGATAACTGCTCTAGAGAGGGCCTGTAAAGTACAGAAGGTCCCTCAGGAGCAGTGGGCAGCAATCTTGTGGCTCTCCTTTGCAGACAAAGGTAGAGATAAGCTCCTCACTGTTAGAGAGGAGGATGCTGATAATTACAAGGTCTTGAAGAGTGCTCTTATTGATGGGTTTGGCCTAACCACTGAACAGTACAGGTTGAAGTTCAGAGATACCCAAAAAGCACAGACTCAAGACTGGGTAGACTATGTGGATTGTTCTGCCAAGGCTCTGGAAGGCTGGTTGATGGGCAGTAAGGTGTGTGACTTCTCAGGATTGTACAATCTGATAATGAGGGAGCAGATTCTTAATAACTGTCAAAATCAGCTGTTGCATCAATACCTGGTAGACTCTGATCTGACCTCTCCCCAAGAATTGGGAAAGAAGGCAGACAAATGGGTCAGAACCAGGGTGAAGCAGAAGGTACAGAACCAAGGTGGGGAAACCAAGAAGCAAGATGCTAAGAACTCTGAAAAGGGTGGGGAGAAGGGTAAAGATCAAAAGTCTTCATCAGGCCCCCAAAAATCTTCTTCAGGTGGGGATTCACAGTCTACAAAAGGGAAAGGCCAAAGAAAACCATGGTGCAAGGTCTGTAAGCAAAAGACCCACTGGACCAGTGAATGCACCAAGTCCAAAGACTCAAGTCCAGCACCCACCAATGCCCCTAATGCACCTGTTCCCCCTAGTACAGTTGGTGGGAGTGCTCCAGCCAAGGGTTTAGTAGGGTTCACCCTGGGTACTGAGTTGGGCGCTGACCTAGTCAGAGAACTGACTCAGGCTGTGTTAGTCTGTGATGGAGGCATGGATGTGACCTCCTCTGTGAGTCCCAGTAATCTGGGCAAGTACAGACAACAGCCTTTAATCAATGGACGTGAGGCTTTGGCATTTAGGGACACAGGGGCAAGTGTCACAATGGTGACACAAGACCTTGTGAATCCTGGGCAAGTTATACTTGGTGAGATGTACCAAGTGACCAATGCTAGCAATGTCAGAACAGACCATACTCTGGCAGTTGTTAACTTCTCCTGGGGAGGGGTAACTGGCCTTAAGAAGGTTGTGGTGAGTGCAAACCTACCAGTCGAATGCTTGCTTGGCAATGACTTAGAGACTTCTGCTTGGGCAGAAGTGGAGCTCAGGACCCATGCAGAAATGCTGGGGATCCCTGCAGATGTGTTTGCTGTGACCAGGTCACAAGCCAAAATGTCTAGCACTGAACAGGCCTTGGATTCTGGAAGAATGGACCAAGTGCCTTCCAAGAGGAGGAGTAGTAGGGTTAAGGCAGTGCCTTCCCCTTGGCTCAGGAGGAAGATCAGTCCCTTGAGGGGGATGATCTCAGTCCTGAAGAAGGAACTGTCCCATAGGAACTTGAACCTGACCAGGTTGAGTTCTTGGGGACAGGGGGACCTTCTAGGGCAGATCTGAGCCAGGAGCAGCAGAGCTGCCCCTCCCTTGAACCCCTCAGACAGCAAGCTGCTGCTGAGGCTGCTGGGAAAGCTAGTGGTCCCCATACAGTGTATTGGGATGATGGACTCCTGTACTCAGAGAGTAGAGACCCAGGCCTGGTGCTACCAGGAGGTTGGTTATACCTCTGAAGTTCAGGGGCTTCCTATTGACCCTAGCCCATGATATTCCCTTGGCAGGTCACCTGGGCCAGAACAAGACTTGGGACAGAATTGTCCCTCACTTTCACTGGCCCCACATGTCTGAAGACACCAAGGAGTTTTGTCGCTCCTGTGTAACCTGCCAGGCCAGTGGCAAGGCAGGTGGCACTACAAAGGCCCCCTGATACCACTACCTGTGGTGGGGGTGCCCTTTGAAAGGGTAGGGATTGACATTGTTGGTCCCATGGATCCCCAAACAGCATCTGGGCACAGGTTTATCCTGGTGGTAGTGGATCATGCCACCAGGTACCCAGAAGCTATTCCCCTCAGGACCACTACAGCACCTGTGGTGGCAAGGGCCCTCCTGGGAATTTTCTCAAGAGTGGGCTTTCCTAAGGAGGTAGTATCAGACAGGGGGCTAACTTCATGTCTGGGTACTTAAAAGCAATGTGGAAGGAGTGTGGAGTGACTTATAAGTTCACCACACCCTATCACCCACAATGCAATGGTTTAGTTGATAGATTCAACAAAACCTTGAAGGGCATGATTAAAGGGCTCCCAGAAAAGCTTAGGCGAAGATGGGACATACTCTTGCCCTGCCTTTTATTCGCATATAGGGAGGTGCCTCAGAAGGGGTTGGTTACAGCCCTTTTGAACTTCTGTTTGGCCACCCTGTGAGGGGTCCACTGTGCTTGGTGAAGGAAGGATGGGAGTTACCTCTCAAGCCCCCAAAGCAATACATAGTGGACTATGTACTTGGTCTCCGCTCCCGGATGGCTGAGTATATGAAAAAGGCAACCAAAAACCTTGAGGCTAGCCAGGAACTTCAAAAGGCCTGGCATGACCAAAAGGCTGTTCTGACTGTTTACCAGCCAGGGCAGAAGGTGTGGGTGTTGGAGCCAGTGGCCCCAGCAGCTCTCCAAGACAAATGGAGTGGACCCCACACTATTGTTGAGCAGAAGGGTGAGGTTACCTACTTAGTAGACCTAGGAACACCCAGGAGTCCCCACAGGGTTCTCCATGTCAACAGGTTAAAACCATATGTGGACAGGGCAGACATGGGCTTGCTCATGGCTACTGATGAAGGGCAGGAGGAAGAGAGTGACCCACTCCCTGACCTGCTCTCACAGAACCCTGACGATGGGTCAGTAGATGGTGTAGCCTTGGCAGGCAGCCTCACTACCCAGCAACAAACTGATTGTAGACAGGTGCTCAATCAGTTTAGACATATGTTTTCACTGACACCCAGTCAGACCACCTGGTGCACTCATAAAGTGGACACTGGGGACAGTCTGCCTATTAAAAATAAGATTTATAGGCAACCTGACCATGTCAGGGACTGTATCAGGACTGAAGTACAGAAAATGTTGGAATTGGGAGTTATTGAACCCTCAGATAGCCCTTGGGCTAGTCCAGTGGTCCTTGTGCCAAAACCTCACACCAGTGGTGGAAAAAGAGAGATGAGGTTTTGTGTGGACTACAGGGGTCTCAATGCAGTCACTAGGACTGATGCCCATCCAATACCAAGGGCAGATGAGCTCATAGATACTTTGGCCTCAGCCAAATATTTCAGCACATTTGACTTGACAGCTGGCTACTGGCAGATCAGACTAGCTGATACTGCAAAGCCCAAAACAGCATTCTCAACCCCTAGTGGGCATTATCAATTTGTGGTAATGCCCTTTGGTCTGAAGAATGCACCTGCCACTTTCCAGAGGCTGGTGAATACAGTTCTCACAGGTCTGGAAGCCTATAGTGCAGCATATCTAGATGATATTGCTGTCTTTAGCTCCACCTGGGAGGATCACCTGGTCCACCTCAGGAATGTTTTACAGGCCCTGCAAAAGGCAGGCCTGACTATCAAGGCCACTAAGTGCCAGATAGGGCAGAGTCAGGTTGTGTACCTGGGCCACCTTGTGGGTGGAGGCCAGGTTCAACCTTTGCAGAGCAAGATCCAGACTATCATGGACTGGACTGTTCCCACTACCCAGACTCAGGTGAGAGCCTTCTTAGGCCTGACTGGGTACTATAGGAGATTTGTCAAGGGGTATGGATCAATAGTGACACCCCTGAATGACTTAACTTCTAAGAAAATGCCCAAAAAGGTTCAGTGGACAGTTAGCTGTCAAAAGGCATTTGATGACCTGAAGCAGGCCATGTGCACTGCTCCCATTCTACAGAGTCCTGATTACTCCAAGAAGTTCATAGTTCAAACTGATGCATCTGAATTGGGGGTAGGGGCTGTACTGTCACAATTGAATGAAGAAGGTCAGGATCAGCCAGTAGCTTTCATTAGCAGAAGGCTGACCCCTAGAGAGAAACGTTGGTCAGCCATAGAGAGGGAGGCCTTTGCTGTGGTCTGGGCTCTGAAGAAGTTGAGGCCATACTTGTTTGGTACACACTTCCTGGTTTAGACAGACCATAAGCCCCTCTTATGGCTAAAATAAATGAAGGGTGAAAACCCCAAACTGCTTAGGTGGTCCATTTCCCTACAGGGGATGGACTTTACAGTGGAACATAGACCTGGGAGTAACCATGCCAATGCAGATGGACTCTCTAGGTACTTCCACTTAGAACATGAAGACTTAACTGGGCAAGGTTAGTTTAATGTCCCTACGTTTGGGGGGGTTGTGTAGGAGAGTAGGATCTGCTTCACATGGGTACCCCCACTTTTTGCTGATGCTTCACTGTTTTTCGACATTAGTCTGGCTGGGGCCGTGCTAATCAGAACCCCAGCCTAGCTGCTTCCTCTCTAAAATGGTTTCCATGTGCCTTAGGCACATCACTGATTGGAATCTGGAGTGCCCTTATAAGTCCCTAGTATATGGTATACTATGTACCAAGGGCATAGGTACCTCAGAGGCCTACCAGGGGCTGCAGCATGTATTATGCCACCCCTGGAAGGCCATCCAAACTGACACCACAGGTCTGCTACTGTAGCCTGGGTAAGGTGATGCATGCACCCCTTACTGTGATATAAGTTACCTATATCACTAAATACATACACACATATAAACCTATAAGTCACTCCTAAGGCAGGCCTTATCAATCCTAAAGGCAGAGTGCATGGTTCCTATGTGAGAGGGTGCCCCTGCATGAGCAGGACCCCTCTGCAGCGTTCGGAGACCCTTCTCTGATGCTGTTTGTAGTGCAGCCTGACCATATACTCTTAAGCGCATTATAACCTTGCGTTAAATGCTAACTTTGGAATGGTTGCACCTAAACATGTCGTGTTTGGTGTCAAACATCTTGGAATACTACCCCCCGCCAATTCTGGCGGCGGGGGTAGCATTCCACCCTTCTAGAGGGAAAGACATGTTAACTCTGGCTAGCCCGGTAACTTCTTTCCAAAGCCCTGGCATCACCAAATGGATGCTGCTGCCACAGACACGAGTCTGGCCTCCTGCTGCTGGACGAAACTCCAGCAGGGGAGGCCTGGACAATAGGTTTCCTGTCCCAGGGAGGTGTGACCACCTCCCCAGACAGGATAATGTGTATTGGGGCTGGGCGGGAGCACTTTTGGGTGCTTTGAAGTCCTGCACTTGGGGCACACTTGGTGTCCCTGTGCATACCCCAGTTCAAACCGGATCAGGGGCTTGCAGCCCTGCTTTGGCGCGAACTGGACAAAGGGAAAGGGGTGTAGCCACCCCTCTGCCCTGACCCACCCATAGGTGGGGCCACAGAGTAGTCCAACCCCTAAACTTAGTATAAGTATAGGAACCCAGTCCCTAGGACTTTAGATTATCCCTGGATGAAACTCTGAAACAGAATCCTGGACCTTCGACGCTCTACTCATGATTAGAGGACAGAAGAATCTCCCTTGGGGTCAAGGAGTGACTCCCCTGCTTGGCAGGCACCAAAGAAGCATCTGTCCGGTTCGCATTTCTGAAGCTCCCGTCGGACGCCGAAGTCAACGCATCTCCAGAGGTGGATTCTCAGACTTCCCCGAGGCTACCCTGAGTTCCCAGTAAAGCTGAGGCCCGTAGCTATCGTGGGTGACGTGAGACCGTGACCCCTGGACACCGAGCACATTTGCAAGTGCATCCTCTTCTGGGTCTCCCACGAAGTCATGCTTTTGGCTCCGAGTAGCTCTAGTCTCCAGCACCAACTGCTCCGAAGATCACTGGCCTCCACTCCACGAGTGTCCTGTGAGCCAGATCCACGTGCGACGTCTCGAGGCACCTTCGCGGTCGCTAGCCCGTTGGCTAGTAGCCCTTAACGAAGGCCAATATTTTTCTTACTTGGCATCCTGGTTGCTCCAGGCTTGCCGTCACTTACCCTCGCTGGGTGAGTTCCCCAGATCTTGCTGGTCTGCACCATCGACGATCTACATCTTCATCGAGACTTGCCGTTGCCAAGGCTTGTTGGGTCCAATCCGGTCGCCAACACCTCAGTACTCGACAGACATCGTGTACCAGCCCGAATCCTGCTCCTGGTCACCGACAACGCCTCCTGGACCTCGTGGCTGAAGAGTCAAGACGACCGTCAACACACCTGAAGCACTCGACATCGGTGGGCATCTGTCCATCGCCTTCCTGGTCACTGGCTAGTGACCCAGACTCTGTCCCCTCTGCTTTCAGGTTCTTCAGATCTCCGATCCACTCTTGGATCCACCCGGACACTTTCCACTTGGTCGCCAGCAGCACTTTGCAGCAGATCGCCATTCAAATCGACGACGAAACCCGACCCCGAAAGGCACCTATGCACCCGGCTTCCCTGGGTGAGGTAACACGAGTACTCCGGTGCTCCCGTGGGTAGAGACTCTTCAAAGTACTAGATCTCAAAGGGTTTGCTCCAAGTCCTCCTTTAAGTGTCCCTTTTCTTTAATTTCCCGATCACGACTTTCTCCATAGAAGTCAACGGCGTATCGCGGTTGTGTATTTACACTGCACGCGTCCCCCATGGGTCCCCTGTGTCACTACCTTGGGTGGTTCCTTGTGGTCCAAGCACTTCTAGAGGCTCTAGGCCTAGTGTCTAGTTCAGTCGTGGTTCTTATACCACTTTATTGGTATATGGTTTGGTACGCCCCTAGGGCCCAAACGTTTATTTGTGCTATTACTGTGTTTAAATAACTTATAACTTGTGTACTTCGAACTCTAGCCTCATAAAGAGACTAGAGGGGTGTGTTTAGCAATAAATACATATCTTTTGAATATATACCTGGTGTGGTGCTCTTTCATTTGATCACTCAAGAGATTATAGACTGGTAAAACAAGCTGCTTTACATTCCTTCAAGACTTAGCCTGAAGGCTGCTCTCCATAGCTACCACTAGGATAGCTTTCAATAAGGTTGTCTTTAACCTATCTCCAATAAGGGGTTGTTTGGACTGGTGCAAGGTGCCCACTATAATTAGTGGACAGCATATACCAGGCCAACATCTCACAATCAGGATCCTGTTTTCCTGCGGAGTGAACCGTGTCTTCCTCTTCTTCTTCTCCTTGCCCTTCCCTGACCCCGAGGTCCCAGGCTGGTCCTCCGTGGGGCTTGTGGGGTTCTGGTTGTCCTCTGTGCTTGCTTCGGCTACCTCCATGGTGCTTCGCAGTTGTTTGTATTTTGTTTGTGTTTTGTGTTGCCGCTTTTATTGTGCTTTTTGCAGCCTGACTTGTGGGACTTCCAGGCCTGGCGCTGCTTCTCGCTGGATTTTTTATCACGGTTGGGCCCATCGCAACTTTTTTTGCGTTCGGGTTTGGATTTTCATCGCCGTCCCGGTAGTGTTATCGCGGACATTTGAGGCGTTATCGGGAGACTATCGCATGTTACCGCCGTGTTGAGAATACGACGTTAAACCGGAGTTATTTTCCCGCGATAGACGGCGATATGGTAACTTGCGTTAACCTATTTTGCCGATGTTTATCGCACGTTCTTGAGAATATCTCCCAATGTGTTTCAATAGGTCTTTTTTGAAACTGAGAGTTTGGTGGAATGTAGGAACCATCATAAATAAATAGTTCACCCATCCCTCCAAACCTTCAGCTCCCCCAACTCATTTAAGTTGACTGACCTGTCATGTTTCTGACAGAGAAACCTCATGGGCTCCGCTGGTGTAAAATCTTGACTTGGTAGTTCTGCCATCAAGGAACCAGAAGGTCACAGCAGCAGTTACCCCACCCGATTTCAGAAGTGCAACAGCCACTGAACTTCTGTGCCAGGGTCCACCATGCAGCCCATTATGATCCTGGGAAGGGAAAACAAATTTGTTCTTGCCACATAAGCATAAGATTGCCGGGGAGGAATTTTACACCCTTAAGCCATAAATCATCTGCCTCCAGGAGATGCATTTATCTCATGCTGAAATTCCTTTGTTAAAGGATCTTGTCTATAGAGTCCTATGTACCTCATATTTTACCTCTACTCAGAGGGGTGTCGCATTATTGCCTTGAGACCGCAAATGGCGGGTCCTGCGGCAAAAGGTCGATTCTAGGGGTCGGTGGCTTCTCACAACTATCCTGAAGGATAGCATGTGCTGCACCATCTTTATAGTTTATGGCCAGAATAATGACGACCCGATAATTCTAGACGTCTTGTTGGCTAAGCTCCATCTCTGGTCATCGCCCCTTATAGTCTGTGGGAATTTTAATGCTACACTACACCCCCAAAAAAATCCACTTTTCAGCTTCAGGGTCAGCTCTCTAGGGGAAGTATCGGCTCAGGAGGGCATTGAAACAACTCATCTTGTCGTATCTGCTGGTTGATCTATGGTGTTTTGAGCGAGTTAACAAACCTGGCTTCGCGTTCCATTCTGCTCCCCATAAAACTCTCTCACGTTTAGATATGTTTCTAGTGAGTAACACACTGGTCTCACTATCGAAGATGGTGCTCAATCCAAGAGCTATATCCAACCATAGCTCTTTATCTTTGTTCATTCAATCAAGTGCCCTGCTACAGCCTTTTGGGCTCCAAGGAGGGACATTTGAGTGAAGACTGCTTTTAGAAGAGGATTATATCTGCTCCATGAAGGTACTTTTACGGACATTTCTGGGGGTCAACGTTGGCTCAGCAGCTCTGACGGTTGTCTGGGACACAATTAAGACTATTTGTCGGGGACATACGCTGCTGTTTGAGGCCCATCATCAGTGAGTGACAATGTTGGAGGACACTGAGGACCATCGAACTCTTAATATTTTGGAATCTAACTTGAGATGTAGTATAATCGCTAGGGATGGATATGGATGGAATTTCTGGGGGTCCTGTGCACCATTATGAGGAAGCGAATATGGGACCGGTTGGTTAAAAAGTGCTGAGCAAGGTAAATGCTAAGTTTCGAGAACAGTGAAGAGATGGGTCGGCTACTCTCCTTTAGAGTCAAGGACAGTTCAAGTCCAAATACTATCTTGCAGACTTGCAGATTAGGAGCAAAAAAGGGGAGCTTGTTGTAGACCCAGTCGGCATTAGAGAAGTCTTTTGACAGTTTTATCAGGACTTTTATTGAGAGGACTGTTTTTACCCCACTGAGGCTCTGTACCAATTTGTTGGGCGGCATTTCCATCCCAAGTTGAGTCATGTCCAGCAGTTTAATCTAAAGGTGCCTATAACCCTTTCTGAGGTAGAAGCTGCCTTTAGCTCCCTAGCTAAGGGAAAGGCCTCCGGACCTGATCTGATTCCTTTAGAATTTGATGGGACTATCTCGCACATTTTGACCCCAGTTCTTCGGGATATGTTCAACTCTTTTAATGCATTTGGTCAGTTCCCGGGGTCATGGGGCAAGACCAATATTGTCATCTTGCCTAAAAAAGCAAAAGACCCCACTCTATGTTGCTCATATCATCCAATCTCTCTAATCAATGCTGACTCGAGGATTTATATGCGTATTCAAACAGCACAGCTTTACCCCTGGTCATGATACAACTTCACACGTCAATACGGCTATCACCACCCTGGAGGCCGCCTCTGCTGCTGGCAGTCCAGTGAGTATGATTAAGCTAGATGCGGAGAAGACTTTTGACCTGGTCTCCTGGCCTTTCATCTGTGGAGTCATAGAGACCGCTGGACTCAGCTCTGGCTTTATTTCTAGAGTTCGTCAACTCTATGTCGGGTTCAAAGCAAGGATACACTGCCCAGGATCTCTTTCCGACCCCTTTGTTATCTCATGTGGCACCAGGCACAACTGTCCTCTTTGTCCTCAGCTGTTCACATTATACATCTAGCCCTATATTCAATCTCCTAAAATGGCCAAGGATATCCATCCCATGAGAATGCATCAATTCCAGATGAAGGTCTTAGCTTATGCAGACGATGTGGCGGTTTTAACTCCCACCCCAGCTAGGGCCTTAGGTGCAGTCGAGGAGGTCACTCAGTCATTTGGTGAAGTTTCAGGTTATAAGCTCAATTCTGACAAAACACAGGTCTTGTCTAATGTTATTCCTCTCACTCAGTATAAGCAATGGGTACCATCAGCTGTCTATCTGGGGTAGAATTTTCAGACCAAATAGAGAAAATTGTTGAAAGCGACCGCAGGAAACTATTTCAACACACAGTTAATGTCTTTAATAACTGAAATCTCCCACATCTGTGTCTAATTGCCAGGTGTAGTTTTATCAAAATGATTATCCTCCCTAGGTATTTGTACCTCTTCCACTGTATTCCACTGTATGGCCTTTTTTAATAAGATAGAGTCTTGTTGGCAGAAGTTTATCTGGAGTTATAGGAAGCCTCACTGCAGAATACAGTTCCTTCAGCTGCCTAAGAACATGGGGCTTCTCTCCCTGTCCTGTGGCTTTATTATCTCGCTTTGTGCTTTTGCTGACTACATCTGGTTCTGGGCTGGCGAACGTGGGAGCAGGGTTGTATGTTGGCGACTACCTGCCATTAGGGGGCTCTAAAGTTCCTGGTGCTGGCATAGTTGACACAGTTTATTTCAAAAGAACCCAGTTCAAGACCTTAAAGGTCTTACATCTCATCTGTAGCTCTCTCAAACCAATTTTCTCCAATACTACCTCCAATACTCTAATGCTAAGCTGGGTCTGGTGGCTCAGTGGACTAATGCATCCACTCATGGTTACAGGTTCAAATCCCGGCGGGTCCACTTAGCCTGTCATCCATCTGAGGTCAATAAAATGAGTACCATTGAGTTGGGTAACAATAAACATCTGTTATTCAGCGCCAAGATACCTCTGGGTGAAGGTGCGCTTTACAAATATATGTGTTATGTTATTATTCAATATACATATTTAGGATATAACCCTAATTGACCTCTTTTTGTTCATGATAACTTTCGGGAGGGCTGGAAGAAAGCCAAACTTCTTATTTTGGGTCAAATGTTTGAGGGGATGTCATTCTTTGCAGCAGCAGTTTTCCTTTCCCCCTATGGGCTAATAAAGGTTTCTGCAAATACGACATTTTATTTCCAGTCACAATAAAGACAAGATCCGCTGCTCTCAAAATACCCTTTTAGACCTGGTAATGAAAGCTTCTTTGAAGAGAAATATAAATTTTTGTACTCTGTTGCACGGACCAAAAGGTTGATCCTTCTCAGTTGAGGCCAAATGGAGTAAGCTTCTGAATACTGAGGTAATCTTCTGGCGCAGAGTGTTCTAAATGTCTTGCAAATTAAGGCTCATCACATTAAATGTATCAATGACTTTTATTATACTCCCTACCACTTTTGGGTCATGAAGCTCCGAGCGGATGACTGCTGCTTTTGCTGTGGGGCTGAGGGTGCCAATGTGGTTCATGGCTTTGCTTCTTGCCCTGCCCTACATTTATATCGAGCTTTTGTTATTGAGAACATTTATAGCATCTCAAATTTTTTGGGAGGGTGGGACTCAAAGCTGATTATGTTGGGGCATTCACTGGTTATTCCTCAAAACATGGCTGGTTTATACTTCTCCTCAATCTCTTTTGCTAGATTGGTGTTGGCACGTTTCTGGCTCTGAAGTGTGGCCCCTGATCCCTGGAGTTAGTGGCGGGATTTTCTGAATATCTGTTTTTTGGAAAAGTCTTTGCTAGAGAATGATTAATTGGAGATGGAAGCTGAGCAAGATATGGAACTCAGTGAGGCTCTGGATGGGTGAGACATTTGCTGGCGAGGGCATAGGGTTTTAGGGTTGATGTATTACCACGATGCTTCCTCTTATTTTACATTAGGATTGTGACTGCATTGTTAGATCTCTCTCATAATTTTTCTGCCTCTTCTCTGTTTATTTTCGATGCCGGGTAAATAATATGGTTTGTTCCCCTGTATGGACTTTGCTTTCTAATTTAAAAAAAAGAAAGAAAAATGGGGCATGTTGAAAAATAGGACATTGTAATTCCTGATGCTGAAACATGACTGTTCACTGGATATGTGGCCTACGGTCTGATGCAATTCACAATGTCAATAAGGAGATACAGACAGTTTGCATAGCAGGGAACGGTGGGCTCCTGCTCCTGAAAGTGAAGAGGCCTCCAGCCAGAGCTGTATCTCAGTCGTTGTGCTCAGTGTAGGGCACAATATGAGCAGCACTAATATGGAAGTTGGCGCTGATAGTGTGTCAGATGCAGAGAGGACAACAGTAGGCAAAGGGAGGAAAGGACTGAAGAATTGTGTTATGATAAGTCTTTCTTGATAGGTTGACTTCAGCGCCACCTAAGATGGCCGCCCAAATCAGGTGCTCCACCACACGGGGGAACTAATGACGCTTTTCTTGTGTCTTCAGAGCCTCTTCACTGAGGTTTCAGGCTCCAAACAGCTGCAGAACATCAGAGGATACCTAGACGTTGCTTTCTAGTCAGGTGAAGCATTTCCTGCTTCTTTTTTCCTTACTGCGGCCGCTGCCTTACTCGCGGTTACCATTTTGAATTCAGTCACACGTAGCAATTTATTGCGCTGTGGCTTGAAGCGCGGGTGACGACTGCACCTTTATCTGGTGCCTGCTACATAGCTGCATTGGAGTTCTCCTTCTAATAGCGTGCTACATAATACTTTGCTGCACGTCTTTCCTTTGTGAGTAATACGACATTTTTACACATATTCTTCTGCCTTTTCCTCTTATTCTTTTGGATTGCGCTTTGATATTGGGAGACCAGTAATGTTTCCTTTTTACTAACTTTGGTATGTGGTACTGTGTTTGAATATTTTGCTCCTGGCTCCTTTATTATTTCTCAGAAGCATAAGTAGTTCCTTTTCTGCTGATGGACATGAGAAGCTTACATTAACTTTTTATCTGACTGTGTCTCCTACATTATAATTGGTGTCCATCTCATTGATTTCATGTGGACTGGTTTGGTCTCCTGGTCCATTGCAGGTGCATGGGTAGCCTAAAGAAACAGCATTTGACACCAAATCAAAGGCACAGTCTACCCCCATTTCAAGTGCGTGTTCCATCTGTAACAGTTTATTGATGGATACGGTGATTGCTACTGGTGAAATTGTGAGTTCTGCTGTTCCTCATACTTCCTCCATACCTATTTCTTCAAACAAGGTTCAATCCCCCTCTTCTGCCAGCAAATCTAAAACAGGATCCTCCTTCACCGGAAAAGTCTCCATCTCCCATTTTTCTAGAAATACAGTTAGAGGAAATTTGAGCACTATGACCTTTCATTGAGGGGACTAACAAGCGCATTCAGAATCTTCATGACAAATGGACCCTCATGGAAAACAACGTGTCTTTGGTGAAGCAATAGGTTGTTGATCTACATGATAACATTTTTTTTTTTTCGCATTTTGAAAAGGAGATACTTCCTGAAGGTGTTGAAGGCGCTAACCCTGTCTCCTTTTTAAATTCCTTTCTCCCAAAGTTGTTGGATTTACCTTCTTCCACCATGCTCATTTACCAATGTGCTCACAGATTGGGTCCTCGTCGCTCTAACTCTGCATCCTCTGCTAACCCAAGAGGAGTTATCCTCCTTTTTCTGGATTTCACTGATTTATTGATGGTCCTCAATGCTGCCAAATCTAAACAACAACTTAATTGGTCGGGTAAGAAGATCTTCATATCGTAGGATGTATCCAATGCCACAGTCAACAGATGAAAAGAGTTTCTCAGTCTTCACCCTGTATTACATAATTTAGGTGCCGGGCATGGTCTCTTCCACCATGCCTCTTCAAGGTCAATTTTCAGAATATTAACATCTCTTATGAAGACCCAGCCAAGCTTAAAAAATGTATAAACACTCATATGACAGTCAACATGGACACTGCTTGTCCATCCATGTGCTAAATGTTTTTTTCTGGCATTCCTTTATTATGTTCTTGAATTGTCATTATACATGAAATGTTCCTTATTGATGTTATTCTATACTCATTGATATCTGCTTTTTTTACTCTTACTCTTTCATAAAGTTTTGCCTCTTTCTGCTTTTTCGGCTTGCTGTGATACTTTAAATTAATTTAGTGGATTTATATAGCCCAATTTATCACTTGGAGAGATTAAGTGATTGGCTCAGAATCACAGGATGTTGTGGCGCCCAGACTCAAACCGGGATCCCCAGCTCTCGAGTCACCAGCTCTGGCGGCTGCTCAACATCCGCTCCACTCCCTTGATACTTGTCAGGGAGCTCTTTCCTGCGTCCCTGATGTTGATTGATAAAAACAGCTTATTATTCATCGCACAGGCGAAACTAATGCATTACCAATGCTTGTTTCCTTTTGTTGTATATTCAGGTATGCATCTTCAGTTGTCATTTTTTGACATGTACTATCTTTTCTTGTCTCTTGTTCTCTCCTTCTGCTCACTCCCCTCTTCTTTTTTCCTTTCTCCCTTCATCATTACTTTGTTTTTTCACTTATTGTTTTCTTTTTGCATGTATTGTTTTTGGTTTATATTGTAATTCTCACATATACTGGATTATCCTCATGAGATTTATATTCTGCAATTGTCAAAACATTCAGAGTAATCACATGGAATGTGAAAGGGTTTATTAATCCTGTTAAAAGACAGAGAGTACTATCCCATTTGAGCAAGTCGAATCCCTATTTAGTCCTACTCCAGGAAACTCATCTTACCGAGTCTGAAGCACTAAAACTTAAACTTAGTTGGGTAGGCTGTGTATTTGTGTCTCCTTCATCCAATAGGAAAAATGTAGTTATTGTTTTATGTAGAAAATCTCAAGTGTTATTGCAAGAAAAAGATGACATGGGTAGATGGATTGTTATTTTTTTTTAATAGATAATATTTCTCTAATGACTTTGAATGTTTATACCCCCACTCAACCCGATCATACATTCTGACCTCTAATAGCACAAAAATTTGCACAATATCTTGATCAGGGCTGGGCAGAGTTAGCGGAGTTCCGCGCGAAGTGACAAAAAACTCTGCGGAGTTCTGCAAGTTCGCACTGATCTTCCTGCCGCTCGAATAGAAATTTCTACCTGAGCAGCAGCTAGCGCTCGCCAACTTACCATTGGCGAGCGGGGAAAAAACTCCTCTGCACTACGCTCGGCAGAGGGCAGAGTGAAGAAAACACTGCAAAACACTGCAAACTCCGTGAATTGAACGGAGTTCACCGCCCAGGTCTAATCTTGATTTCTATTTTATTTTTGGAGGTGATTGTGATCAAATTATAGATCCGCTCTTGGATAGGCAATGCCCGGTTCAATTCCTCTCTCATAAGATGCATAAACAATTTAATTCTACTGTTTCTCATGGTGCATTGGTTGATTCTTGGGGACAGTCGAATCTCACGTCCCGAGATTACACATTTTATTCAGTCTCACATGGTACCCGTAATAGACTTGACCATATTTTTGTTTCTAAATCCCTTTCACAATTTATTGTAGCACTCTTACATAAGACCCATAATACTTTCAGAACACTCCATGGTCATTACGGATTTGGACTTGGTTCCCATAGATGAAGATTCAACAACTCTCTACTACAAGATCCTCAATTCTGTACTTCCTTTCTATCGTTCACTTCTGTATTCTTTACACTTAATGACTCTCCTAACAGTACTTCTGCTTTACTATGAGATACATTTAAAGCAGCGGCACAAGGTTTTATAAAAGATTATGCAACTAAAAAATTAAAGTTCGCACCAAAGAGCATGCTTCGCTGGTCTCCTCAATCAAATCCTTGGAACAGCAGCATTTCTCCTCTAAATCACCATCTGACCTTCAAAATCGAATTAATGCCAAATTGCATTTTAATACTTTGTCCACTAATGAGTCTAATTCCGTCTTACTCAGAATAGTGGGAATAATGGAGGGAAGAGCAAGGTTGGTAAGCTACAAGCTAACTACTTGAAAGTAGGGAAACAAAGACGTACAATAGATTTACTAAAGACTTCACAGGGAACTTCAATTACAAATCATCAGGACATCTTGAAGGAGTTCATTAAATTTTATGAAACTTTATGTACCCCTGAAACCCCAGTCCAACAATCTGACATTGAGTAGCATTTACAACCTATCCCTCTCCCTATTCACTCGGATATTGACTTTGATTCATTGGAAGTTAATCTGAATCTTAATGACATTTCTCAGGCACTCATAGCAATAAAGTCAGGGAAAACACTAGGACCAGATGGTTTTTACAGTTGAATTTTATCTTCACTTCTCTAATATCCTCCTTCCTCACTTACTTCGATTATTTCAACACTTTATTACATCTAATTCAACCTCTGTCACTTTTCAGGAAGCTACGATATGTCTTATCCATAAATATTGCAAGGATCCCACTCATTGTAAAAATTATAGATCCATTTAATTGGTAAATGAAGAGTATAAAGTTTGTGCTATAACTTTTAGCACTCTGTTTGGAATCTTTTCTTCGACATCTCATCAGGAAAGAGCAGTCAGGTTTCATTAAGGGTCGGCTAGCAACGGACAACACCAGATTATTTCTTAATATACTTAGTAACTCTCCTCTTCTCAACTCTCTTCTTGCACCAAACACAATAGATGAAGAGAAAACATTCAATAGGATAAATTGGGATTTTATGTTAAAATCCTTAACCTGGCAAGGATTCGGACCTAATTTTATAGCTCTGATCTCCATTCTACATCAATCTCTGTGTGCATCTGTTCTTGTTAATGGTAAGGTTTTAACTTATTTTCCTCTTCAGTGTGGCGTTAGGCAGGGATGTCCTCTTTCCCCCTTATTATTTGTTCTGGCACTTGAACCTTTTCTATCCCGTATTCACTTTAAGTCTTCTATATCTGGCTTTTGTTTAGGTTGATCAACATCGAAAATTGGCAGCTTATGCTGATGATGTTCTCCTCTTTATCTCTTCTCCAGAAACGTCTTTGCCTGCCTTACTTCATGAAATAGCCTTTTTCTGGATATAAGATCAATAAGGATAACATGGAAATTCTACCACTCAACAAATGAAACAACCCTTTATGATCACTGGTTTTCAATGGGCTACTTCCTCTAAAATTAAATACTTAGGTATTTGGTTCACAGCTTCAATCTCAGATTCCATCAACATTAATTTGAGTAACTCTTTACTAAAATTGATTCTACTATCCTCTGTTGGAATCCCTTATTTCTCTCCTGGTGGGGATGCTTAGATTTGAGTAAGATGATGATATCCCCTCTTTTACTCTATCTCATATTCATGCTACCAGTTCATATTCATAAGTACTTTAAAAAAAAAAAAAATTCTATGCTTATTTGATTTCTATGCAATAGTAACAAATCAAGAGTGTCTCTATCTCTCTTACAAAAATTGAAGCTAAAAGAAGGGGTGACATTTCCAGATTTGGATTGTTTGGATTGTTACAATACAGCATTTGGTTTATGTTAAGCGCCCTTTTGGCATTTTGACTCACATTCACCCTTTTCTCCTTTATGATTGGCTGTAGAAACAGTTATTTTACATCCCTTTTCTCCCAAAGAAGTCTGCTTTCTCCTCTAAATCTCCACTTCCTAATTCTCCCATTGTTCATCACACCATTTCTTTGATTAAATCTCGGTTCAATCCGATTATCCTAACTCCTTCATTATTCCTTACTATCCCACTATGGTACAACATACTTATTAAGATGAATAATAGACCAATATTTTGGAGTTCATGGAAAGATAAAGATATTATTTGGGTTGATCAGTTATTAAAAAATGGTGCTCCTATCTCTTTCCCCCAATTTAGACGTTTTTCACTGTCCTCAATATTCTCATATTCGTTTTTTTGCTACTTATGAATGTGGTCCTAGATGCTTATTTTTCTATACAACATACTCCTATTTCTGTCCCCCTCTCACCTAACTTAACTAATTTTATCAAAACTGGCCCTCGAGCTTCCTCTATTTATAAATCTATTTCCTTTCCTGATTCCTCTTGAGCCAAGTCCAAAATGAAACTTTTATGGGAAAAAAATCTTGGTGTGAATTGGAACATATCCTTCTGGAATAAGGTTTGGTCACATTGTTATAAAATCTCTAGATCTGCTATTATTACACAATCCTTGTTTTTCATTATCACAGACTGTATTTCACTCCTATACAATGTGCCACATTTTCACCAGATACCTCTTCTAAATGTTGATCATGCGACTTTCCTAAAGGTGACCTTATGCATATGTTGTTTAGTTGTCCTAATACACTTTTCTTTTGGCATAGGGTATGGTCCCAAAAAGAAAAGATTTCTCCTTTTATTCCAACATTTCCTAAGAATAAATTACTAGATATTGTATTGGCGATAGCCCTTCAGCAAATTGTGTTTAATTGATAATCTTCATCTAAACTATCATATAAAATTTGGTGGGATTGCGTTTGCTCACATCATAAGTTAGATATTATGGTCCCGATTCACAAAGGTAAACTGAGATGAAAGTCTAACTTTAGGATTTTCGGTCTTCACAAAGGGCATTTACGACTAGTAAAGTTAGACTTTTGTCTCAGTTTAACTTAGGTTTTGGTCTTAAGTTTAACTGAGACTAAAACTGAGACAAAAGTCTAACTTTCATAGTCGTAAATGCCCGTTGTGAATACCGAAAGTCGGAAAGTTAGACTTTCATCTCAGTTTACCTTTGTGAATCGGGCCCAATATATACTGCTCAATGGTCACCTTCTCAGAATGTCCAACTGTTATGGTTTCCTTTGACTACGATTCTGAATCAGGTTGGTCATTGTGTTTCATCTACTTAATCGAACAATGTCTGAAAATGTTGAACCTCCGTGAATACATTTGCTCTCTGTTACTTCTTACTTTACATTTATTTCCTAAAAATGTTAAGGCTAAATTGTTAGCACTTTTGTTTATATATTTAGGTAATTGGTGAGGACATTATTTATTACTATTATATGTAAAAGTGATGTTTCTTTTTCTATATGACTTTCTTTCTTTTTCCCTACCCCCTCTTGCCCCCTTTTCCCTCACAATTCTAAAGACTTACGTGAGTTCATTAGGGAGTTTTTACTTAACTATATTCACTCTTATAGTTTATCTATTTTGTTGTACTCTGGGGATTTAACTAAAGCCTTCTCAACAGATAAGTTTTTCTTAATGTGTGATATAACTTTTTTGGTACTCTCAGTTTAAGGTCATCAGTTGTTACAAGCCACGACTGGCTGATGTTTTCTTTCTTTTTGTGGTACAACCTGTGAATAAACGAGACATTTATGTCTTTCACATTTTTATTCCATATAACTTCATTGAGTGTACACCACTTACCGCAGAAACCTTTGTGACTTTTGTTTGGTATGTCAATCTTTCTGGGCCCATGTGTGCATGTCAAAGGGGTGTCAGCAATGTCAGAGAAATCATCCTCTGTTTATTAGTACTCATTGTGCCACTGGTGCCACGCTACACACTACTGATGAGCCCTAATCAGGGCGAAACCAGTCTTGGGTTGCTTGTGTTCTGATTCAGGAAGGACCTGACCTGATTGGGTGAGTTGGACAGTTCCTTTTGGAGCAGAGTTAAGGCTGATTTGCATAAGGCTTGGTCAAAAATGAGGTGGCATGTTTGGGCCAAAGAACAATGGGTTGGAATGCTACCCCAAGCCATTGCCAGTGGTTAGATTTATTGCTAGCACTAATCCCACCTCTTTTTGACAAAGGTAGAATCTTACATGAGGTTTCAGGTGCATACTGCAGTGCTCCCCTAGTTTTGTGGATGCAATAAAATCTGCCTTTCAGGAGACTACAGGCGCACGTCACCACATACCACATTGTGCTATGTTTCATGTTGTATCTCCTCTTCTTGCTGAATGTGGATGGAAGTATGGCGGTATGTTGCAGGGTCAAATTGCATTTGAACTGTAACCTAGAAATGGTATTTGTATTTAGTGTCATGTATGTGAAGTAGATATACATCATGTTCAGTGGGTAGGCACTTGATACTTGCCTAACAGGCACCCATCTCTGAGGTTCCCTCTGGCAAGAAGGTGATTCTTAGAAATGGGATCTCTGGTTGGCTGAGGCTTGCGCCAAAGCCAGGCAGAGACCACCACTCTAGTCAGGGCAAGGGAGCTACACACCCAAGATAACCCCTGCTCACCCCCTTGGTAGCTTGGCACGAGCAGTCAGGCCTATCCCGGAGGCAATGTGTAAAGCATTTGCGCAGCACACACCCAGCAACAACATACTATGCACACCACAAAAAGGAACTCCACACAAGGGTATATCAAAAATAGCCTTTGTATTCTCATAATACATTAGAATAGTATTCACATAATACACATGGTGCCAACTGGCACTGGGCAATATCTACAAGGGATTATTTACACATGACAGGGCCACGTGGGCTACTGTCAGAACCATCACTTAGTGAACATATCATAAATGTAGGACATATCATAACCGTACAACCAGTAATCACTGGTAACCACTATACTCAGCATCAGCCTGTAACATAAACCACATTATGCACAGTATCACATTAGGCGCAAAATACATTATACGCCAACCTCACCAGCATAAATACCTTATGCAATCATCTCATAAGTCTAAACCTATTAGACACTAACATCCTAAGCATAAATCACTTTAAGCATAACCCACAGTAGAGAATAACTCACAACCTAAACGCATTAGGAAATAATAACCTCACAAGCATAAACACATTATGCAAAACCGCATAATCATAGAAACACATTTAGAGGTATGAATCAGGGTGCATAAACCATAGTAAAGGCATCACATTTCCTAGCACCACATATTAGGACACAACTCACATTAGCACATACCCTCACGGTAGAAACCATAGCAGAGGCATAAATCACATTAGGGCCTGGCGCCCTACAATCCTAACAGTCCCCTTGGCCAACTGGCCATCTCAAGAAGGGGCTCAAATGCCCTATGTCCAAAGAGTCAGGGCGCGCTGCCAAAGCAGCGAAAGTCAAGGGTGCGCAATCTGCGCAGGCCTAAACGTTGCAGCTGGCACTAAGTGCTGCGCAGCTGTGAAGGAAAGTACTGGGGCAGAGGAGTGCGTCTCACTCCTACCGTAGAAGGCAGGTCCCCAAATAAAGAACAACCTAAACGGTGCAGCTGCCCACTACTTGCTGGGCAGCTGGAAATGCAAAAATGAGGCATGGGCTCTCAATGGCCCTTAAAGCAAATGTGCCCCCTTCGTTGGAGCCACATGGGGCTCTGAACACAAATATCCCAAATGTTGGAGCCACCTAGGCTCTAAAAATGACATGTCCCCAAACACTGTGGCCCTCAGGGGCCCCTAAATTACGGGGCCCTCGGTGGAGTGCATGGGGCTCTAAAATAATTATGCCCCCTTAGCGTGGCAGCTGCCCTCTAGCAAGCGGGGCAGCTGTAAAGGAAAATAGGGGCCCGGCACTACGGTGCCCTCTGGCCCCCACGGGGTTTGTAACTAAACTTGCCCCACGTTGGAGCGGCCTGCAACGGTGGGTCCGCTCAGCAAATAGGCACTTGGCCTGGACCGGCACCACAACTGTGCCCAGAAATGCCCCAAGTCCCCCCAAGCACCGGCAACGTGCCTCGAAAGGCACCAACACCCAGCAGGCGGCGGCCACTCACCGGACTGCACGGGGACTCCTCCGGTCTCCTCTTTCCTGGCGCGGGGCTTCCCTCACTCACGGGAGCCCCGCCGATCAGCTGGCTTCGCCCGGTCCCTCTTCTGGGACCGGGACTTCAAGGTGGAGCCCGCGAGGCTTCGGGACTCTCTTCTCTGCGCTGCGGGACCGGCAGCACTTTGCTACTCTTCACCCGGGCCCCCTCCTGGGACCCGGGACTCACTGCACCGCCCGCGACTCTGCACGCAAGACTTCTCTCGCTCATGAGAGTCCCGCGCTGCCATCGGCGGCTTTCCTCACTTCACCCGGGCCCCCTCCTGGGACCCGGCACTTCACTATGGAGCCCGCGAGGCTCCGGCCGGCATTTCCTCTTTCGTCACGCGGCCCTGCCCACAACCAGGCACGGCCGCCTGGCTTCCGGGTCGCGCTGGCAGTGGCCCGGCAACGTTTTCTTCTCGGCTGCGGCAATGAGGGGTAGGCTCCCTCGGAATTAATAAAAGATAAAAGCGCACAATGAGGGGTGGGCTCCCTCCTAATTTAAAATATAAAGCAGGGTGGGCTCCCGTTTGGCTTCAATAATGATAAAGCGGGGTGGGCACCCGCTCGTACTGGCATCACGGGGGAATCCCTCACGTCGGGATTCCCTCCATCTCCATATGCAGCGCAGCGCTGCAACAGCTCACGCACTCCTCATTGGAATATAGCGCTCCCATGGCGCTAGGCGCAGCACAAGTTCCTCCCAGGTCCTGGAGGATGGAAAAGAAGCAAAAGGGGGCCAAAAAGTCCTTTCAGGCATCAAGGGGCAATGCAGGGCCCAGGGAGGCAAGCCCTCATGGCAGCCCCCCCTGGGCCCCAGCAGCAGCACGCCCCAGCAGGAACAGCACCAGAACTGAACAACCTTCTGGGGTCACAGCCCCTTCTTTTATACACAAAATCCCCTTTGTGTCACAGCACAGGGCTTGGAGATACCAGTCAGAACTGGTATCAGGGGGATTTGGAGCACTTTGTTTTGGCAAGCTTCTCTCCCCTTTGACAAGACAGGCCAGGGACATCAGACGCACCACAGGAGGTGGAGCCAGCATTGTGGAGGGAAGGCACAGCCCTATTCAGGTCCCAGGTGCAACTCCTCCCACCCATCTACATGGAGATCTCTCCATTCAGCCCTGCGCTGACTCACCCTGCCCCTCCTGGAGCCACACACACCTCCCAGCCCCTGTCACTCACAAGCCAGACATGCAATTCACATCAGGCAGGCAGACACAGAGCACACAGAAATGCCAACTTCTAGAAGTGGCATTTCTCTACCAGTCACCATAAATCTGCACACACCATTGCGCAGCATTTATTCTCACGAATTCAGACATACTAGACTTGACCATGCTGCACCTCTCATAACAGGAATTACCACTGACACACTCATCCTCAATGCATTCCTATGGGAGGGCAGGCCAGCCTCACCACACACGCACACAGCGCGCACGCACTTTACACTGGGCCACAGTGCTAAAGTGCCCAGAGGCCTAAAATCACCAACACTACACAGGGAAAAGGCTAAGAGACAGGAAAAAAGTTCAGGGGTGAACCTGCCAAAAGGGCCAGGTCCAACACAACCCCCTTCCAGCCAAAATGCTGGGTAGACCAATCACCACCGTGATGGGCTTCCCTGCTTAGGGCGATAGAACACGGACGCGGGCCCGCAACTGCAGGGACACCCTCCGGTCCTACGCCATTGTGAACCCATGGAATCCATCTAAAAAAAAAACTTAGGACCAACTAGGCTACCCCACCGGTACTCCTTAGTTGTCCACGGCCAGGACCAGGCCCTAGGCCACCCAGATGCCACTGGCCCTTGCCAATCCACGGAGTGGGGGGCAGTTACCCCTGGTATACAATAGCCATTCTCCACTCTCCCTCTCAGTGTAGTTCCAACTACCACTGATCCTTCAACCTAGGGTCCGCACCCTCAGGCTGACCAGAGGTCACGGGTGAAGCATCTCCTCACCCTACCTCTACTTATGGGGTTCCGCACCCTCCCAGGGGAAGCATCCACCAGAACACAACTCTCCCACCAGTTCAGGACCTCTCTCCATCAACTGGTCTACCACCTGGAACACAAATTCACCGGCTGCACCGGGATCAAAGGCGAGGACTCCCTCCCTCTGCACCCCCTTCCAGAGTCCAATACCCTCCCCACTGGAGTGGTACCCCCTAGAAGGCAAACCGGTCAGGACACTGACTACAGCCTCCCTGCCGTCCAGGACAGGCAAACACCTGAACCTGGCTCCCCAACCCAGGGACAATACCCTTTGGTCAGATGCCTGGCGAACCAGGACTTCCTGAGGGTGACACATACCTAGCGTGCCATGCCCCAGCAATCTGGCGCAGAGCTCACGACCTCCTGTCCCTCTGACAGTGCGTGAAGATGCCCCAGCAATCGGGCGCAGAGCTCACGACCTCCTGTCCCTCTGACAGTGCGTGAAGATGCCCCAGCAATCTGGCGCAGAGCTCATGACCTCCTGTCCCTCTGACAGTGCGTGAAGATGCCCCAGCAATCGGGCGCAGAGCTCACGACCTCCTGTCCCTCTGACAGTGCGTGAAGATGCCCCAGCAATCTGGCGCAGAGCTCACGACCTCCTGTCCCTCTGACAGTGCGTGAAGATGCCCCAGCAATTGGGCGCAGAGCTCACGACCTCCTGTCCCTCTGACAGTGCGTGAAGATGCCCCAGCAACCTGGCGCAGAGCTCACAACCTCCTGTCCCTCTGACAGTGCGTGAAGATGCCCCAGGACAAAAGTGGCGTCACCATGGCCAATCCTATGAGGCTCAGCCCTTCTGGCTGGTCCCTGACCCACTGGTTCTTCCACTGGGGACTCTTTCCCCCTCACCCCTCACTCTGGACTTCTGCACCCTCCCAACTGGAGCGGTACTGCCAGACACTAGAACTGCTGGAGGTCTGATTACAGGCACTCCCAGCTCACCTAAAACAGGAAAGACCACCTCGAAGAACGGTCCAACAGGACAGACTAGGCTCCCTGCCTGGTGTTCCCTCATGGAACCAACCAGTACTGGAGACTGAGGTGCGGGCACTTCGGGACACAGCCCAATCTCACTCCTTCTCCTGCGAGACAGGATGTGAGTCCCTACAACCTCCTCACTATAAGGTCACCTAGCTGGGCTACTCTGAACCATCTCCACCGCAAGGGTTGGAGATACCTGCACCATTCTTCTAGGGTCACTCCCAATGCAAGCTCCCTACAATCAAATAACTCACACACTAACACCATTTACCGTACTAACCAGTCACCCAAACGTCCAGTGCATCACAACATTCATCCACACTCCCCCCACAAGACTGGTGAGACAGCATCTTACTGCCCCTGAAACACAACCTGTCCCCCTCTTAACCGGGAACCAGGTACCATACTATGGGAACTGGGAATGGGACTTCCTGCACTGGACTACAAATTGATGCCGCCACTGGATCCCATCCTTACTGGGAATTCCAGAAAACTAAAACTGCACTTAGGGGATAATCTACCCTCCAGAGCGAATTACTCCATGCCAATTAAGTTACCACTGTAGGCCAACCCTAGAAATAGCAGACAGCACAGGGGCAGTCAACTCCTTCAGCTTCCGGCCAACCCAAGAAATAGCACGATGGCACAAGGGCAGTCACACTCCTTCAGCTTCAGGCCAACCCAAGAAATAGCAGTCTGCACAAGGGCAGTACAAAACTCCTTCAGCTTCTCTGGTTTCTGTCCTTGGCAGGACACCCAACTCATAGTGCAACACAAAACCACATTTCAAAGAAATGATACTTAGACAAAATCAGAAACAATAATCCCCAAACATGTTACTATCTAAATGCAGAGCTTGTAGTGCACCCAGTTGTCGCTGTGGCATTGCGCACGCGCAAGTCTGGTCCCACCGCTGATCACCAATGTTAGAAATGGGATCTCTGGTTGGCTGAGGCTTGCGCCAAAGCCAGGCAGAGACCACCACTCTAGTCAGGGCAAGGGAGCTACACACCCAAGATAACCCCTGCTCACCCCCTTGGTAGCTTGGCACGAGCAGTCAGGCCTATCCCGGAGGCAATGTGTAAAGCGTTTGCGCAACACACACCCAGCAACAACATACTATGCACACTACAAAAAGGAACTCCACACAAGGGTATATCAAAAATAGCCTTTGTATTCTCATAATACATTAGAATAGTATTCACATAATACACATGGTGCCAAATGGCACTGGGCAATATCTACAAGGGATTATTTACACATGACAGGGCCACGTGGGCCACTGTCAGAACCATCACTTAGTGAACATATCATAAATGTAGGACATATCATAACCATACAACCAGTAATCACTGGTAACCACTATACTCAGCATCAGCCTGTAACATAAACCACATTATGCACAGTATCACATTAGGCACAAAATACATTATACGCCAACCTCACCAGCATAAATACCTTATGCAATCATCTCATAAGCCTAAACCTATTAGACACTAACATCCTAAGCATAAATCACTTTAGGCATAACCCACAGTAGAGAATAACTCACAACCTAAACGCATTAGGAAATAATAACCTCACAAGCATAAACACATTATGCAAAACCGCATAATCATAGAAATACATTTAGAGGTATGAAACAGGGTGCGTAAACCATAGTAAAGGCATCACATTTCCTAGCACCACATATTAGGACACAAATCACATTAGCACATACCCTCACGGTGGAAACCATAGCAGAGGCATAAATCACATTAGGGCCTGGCGCCCTATAATCCTAACAGTCCCCTTGGCCAACTGGCCATCTCAAGAAGGGGCTCAAATGCCCTATGTCCAAAGAGTCAGGGCATGCTGCCAAAGCAGCGAGAGTCAAGGGTGCGCAATCTGCACAGGCCTAAACGTTGCAGCTGGCACTCAGTGCTGCGCAGCTGTGAAGGAAAGTACTGGGGCAGAGGAGTGCGTCTCACTCCTAGCGTAGAAGGCAGGTCCCCAAATAAAGAACAACCTAAACGGTGCAGCTGCCCACTACTTGCTGGGCAGCTGGAAATGCAAAAATGAGGCATGGGCTCTCAATGGCCCTTAAAGCAAATGTGCCCCCTTCGTTGGAGCCACATGGGGCTCTGAACACAAATATCCCAAACGTTGGATCCACCTAGGCTCTAAAAATGACATGTCCCCAAACACTGTGGCCCTCAGGGGCCCCTAAATTACGGGGCCCTTGGTGGAGCGCATGGGGCTCTAAAATAATTATGCCCCCTTAGCGTGGCAGCTGCCCTCTAGCTAGCGGGGCAGCTGTAAAGGAAAATAGGGGCCCGGCACTACGGTGCCCTCTGGCCCCCACAGGGTTTGTAACTAAACTTGCCCCACGTTGGAGCGGCCCGCAACGGTGGGTCCGCTCAGCAAATAGGCACTTGGCCTGTACCGGCACCACAACTGTGCCCAGAAATGCCCCAAGTCCCCCCAAGCACCGGCAACGTGCCTCGAAAGGCACCAACACCCAGCAGGCGGCGACCACTCACCGGACTGCACGGGGACTCCTCCGGTCTCCTCTCTCCTGGCACGGGGCTTCCCTCACTCACGGGAGTCCCGCCGATCAGCTGGCTTCGCCCGGTCCCTCTTCTGGGACCGGGACTTCAAGGTGGAGCCTGCGAGGCTCCGGGACTCTCTTCTCTGCGCTGCGGGACCGGCAGCACTTTGCTACTCTTCACCCGGGCCCCCTCCTGGGACCCGGGACTCACTGCACCGCCCGCGACTCTGCACGCGGGACTTCCCTCGCTCATGGGAGTCCCGCGCTGCCATCGGCGGCTTTCCTCACTTCACCCGGGCCCCCTCCTGGGACCCGGGACTTCACTTTGGAGCCCGCGAGGCTTCGGCCGGCATTTCCTCTTTCGTCACGCGGCCCTGCCCACAACCAGGCACGGCCGCCTGGCTTCCGGGTCGCGCTGGCAGTGGCCCGGCAACGTTTTTTTCTCGGCTGCGGCAATGAGGGGTAGGCTCCCTCGGAATTAATAAAAGATAAACGCGCACAATGAGGGGTGGGCTCCCTCCGAATTTAAAATATAAAGCGGGGTGGGCTCCCGTTCATCTTCAATAATGATAAAGCGGGGTGGGCACCCGCTCGTACTGGCATCACGGGGGAATTCCTCACGTCGGGATTCCCTCCATCTCCATATGCAGCGCAGCGCTGCAACAGCCCACGCGCTCCTAATTGGAATATAGCGCTCCCATGGCGCTAGGTGCAGCACAAGTTCCTCCCAGGTCCTGGAGGATGGAAAAGAAGCAAAAGGGGGCCAAAAAGTCCTCTCAGGCATCAAGGGGCAATGCAGGGCCCAGGGAGGCAAGCCCTCATGGCAGCCCCCCCTGGGCCCCAGCAGCAGCACGCCCCAGCAGGAACAGCACCAGAACTGAACAACCTTCTGGGGTCACAGCCCCTTCTTTTATACACAAAATCCCCTTTGTGTCACAGCACAGGGCTTGGAGATACCAGTCAGAACTGGTATCAGGGGGATTTGGAGCACTTTGTTTTGGCAAGCTCCTCTCCCCTTTGACAAGACAGGCCAGGGACATCAGGCGCACCACAGGAGGTGGAGCCAGCATTGTGGAGGGAAGGCACAGCCCTATTCAGGTCCCAGGTGCAACTCCTCCCACCCATCTACATGGAGATCTCTCCATTCAGCCCTGCGCTGACTCACCCTGCCCCTCCTGGAGCCACACACACCTCCCAGCCCCTGTCACTCACAAGCCAGACATGCAATTCACATCAGGCAGGCAGACATAGAGCTCACAGAAATGCCAACTTCTAGAAGTGGCATTTTTCTACCAGTCACCATAAATCTGCGCACACCATTGCGCAGCATTTATTCTCACGAATTCAGACATACTAGACTTGACCATGCTGCACCTCTCATAACAGGAATTACCACTGACACACTCATCCTCAATGTATTCCTATGGGAGGGCAGGCCAGCCTCACCACACACGCACACAGCGCGCACGCACTTTACACTGGGCAACAGTGCTAAACTGCCCAGAGGCCTAAAATCACCAACACTACACAGGGAAAAGGCTAAGAGACAGGCAAAAAGTTCAGGGGTGAACCTGCCAAAAGGGCCAGGTCCAACAGTGATAAAATGCACAATGCCTAACCATGCAAGTATCAAGTATTGTTGGCACTGCGAGTGTAGCACGCCACACGGCCTGTAATTATAGACTCAGAGTTGTTTAGTTATTCAATGTTTAGGGAGTGTTGTTTTTTCTGTTCCTGTTTACGTATTGTTCTGCCTGATTGGAGAAATGTCGATATATGAATGCCATCATCACTCCCTGTGGGAACTGAGCTCTGCCTGTGTAATTGGGAAAATTATGTACAGATGTATTAATCAAATTAAACTGTATCTGGGTTGAGGGTATAGATGAATGATGTGAATACTCAGCAAACAAGATCTAGGGAGAAATCGACTCTGCCCTGGTGAGGGCCTCATGGTAGGTAACAGGGATAAAGAGCAGTGGACCTGCACATAAGTAAGTATAGCACGTTGCAGTGAGTAAATCAATCCAAAACAGGGTCCAGCTCAACATGTCTGACGTCACGTGGCCGTCCTGCTTTATCTGTACTTCCCTTATACCTCCTCCTTTTTTCTGATTAATCAGTGTGATTTGGTGCCCGAACACCCTCTCTTTCCTCCTCCTTCTGCTCTGCTGCCCCATGAAAAGCCACATTCTCCTCACTATGCCCTAGAGGGCTGTCATTTTCCAAGAGTGTGCTGCAATCTCGGCTCTTTACAATTTGCACGTGGTTTCCATCTGTCCCTCTTGGTGGTTACTTGCAAGTGCACATCGCCTATTCTGTTGATACACAGCTTTTGCAAATCGCAGATTGATGGGCATTCAGGAGCGATGAAAGCACATCTGCCCAGCAGACTTTCCTCCCTGAGATCCGATCCAGGGAGGCAGGGTTTTCCTTGCATCGTGGGCAGTCCTCTGTCAGGAGAGTGGACTTCTAATAACATGGCAGTTAACATTAACCTTTAAACATCCTTTATACGTCAGAAACGACTCATGTGCCTAAATAATATTCAAAACAAGAATATAATTGATGATAATAAGGACAAAAGGTAAAACCTAAAAGTGAAATTGAAAAAGGTCAATTTCTATGATCTGGGCACGACAGGATAAAGGTATTTGCTATTACGCATTTGATAAACACAGAAACATTTCTAATCCCAAACATATTTGCACATTTAGGAACTCTATTTTAAGAAATTAAAGGAAAGATAAACTTGGAGCATCACACATTTAAGAGGCTTGCAGAAAAAGAAAGACCTAAGGTTAAAATAGCCCGATGAGCTGGCTGGCACAATTTAAAGCAAAAATAATGGGTGGACTCGGCTTCAGTCATTGCAGTGAGCCGGTTCAAAGCATCGTTGCAGAAATAAGAATTATTTGAAAAGCCTCAGCAATCAGCTAAGCCTCGGAAGATGCTGCTGCCAAATGCTATCGATGTACAGTAATTAAGCTGAAGCTTCGCATTTGCATACATTTCCACTCTGAATATTGTTTTCAAGATACTGTGTCCTCTCCAGAAATAGACCTGGCTGGTATGCAGATGAGCACTGAATCAAAGCCGGAGAGAGGCATAATTGTAAAATATCAATAATACTTACAAATTACAGATCCACCTCACATAGGCAATTATTGAAGAATCTGCAGTTTAATCAAGGGATCAGGCACAGCGCACTTTTTTCAGGTTGTAAATATTCTGCATTAGCATCTGGCTTCTTGCACGTGGAACTTTGCTTACACATTAAAAGACACTTCAGCTGGCAAACTTTAAAAGAGAATGAGACTTCATGACATGCTGTTAGTGTTACCTTTCTTGTAATAATACTGGCCATAGAAAACCTGACGAAATCCTTGGTGTTACCATGTGCCGCCATCATTTGTTTGTTGTCCTTAAATGCATATATTTTATTAAATTACTGTGGCCTGGTCCATTCACAGAACCATTTGAGCGTGAAAGTTTGACTTCTTGCAAATGTCTCTGTTTAAGAGTAAAAGGTTTTCGCAACAGATGACCTTGTAAATCCTTGGACCCACCCACAATATTAACTCACAATGCAGAGAGGTGTAAAAAGGGGCGTGGCCTCGAACCACCTCCTTGCAACGCAGCTCTGTGGCGCTTACTGGAGGTACCTGGTGGGCTAGTTGGACCCTCAGGATTGAAGGGGACTTAATTCCCCAACTTAAAATGCGCCACGGGGCGCATTTGCACACTTGTCACATCAGGCCCAGCCCCCTCCCTTCACCACTGTGCAAACGCGCGGCCCCCCTCCCTACGAGTGCAAAGCCCCGGGGAGGTGGTGGTCCCCGGGGCTCGGGGGTCCGTAACGGACCCCCGCATTCGCATATTTAGTGCCCCGGGGAGGTGGTGGTCCCCGGGGCGTGTGGGGGGCTCGAGCCCACCCACACAGGTTATTTAAAAAAAAATAGAGCCCCGGGAGGTGGCAGTCCACAGGGCTGCGGGGGGGGCTGCGTGCCCCCCCGCATTTTTGTTGCAAAGCCCCAACTTGGCATTGCCCCCGGGACATGGCCCACCCGGGGGCTTAAAAATTACGAAACGCGGGAGCCCACGCTTCATTTTTTTTAAATTTTCTCGGTCGGATTCACAACCTTAGCACGAATTCGGCCGATCTTTTTTTTTTTTAAATGCTTTTTTTGGCCCTGGGGGTCCTTGTGGGACCCCCTGAGCAGGCCTAGGGGGTCAGGGTGTTTCTACCCTGACCCCTTGTCTTGTTTTTCAACCTCTTTTTCACTGTTTTCTTGTGACTCGGTTCTACCAAGTCACAAGATGGCTGCCAACACTTCCTGGTTAGGAGTGTTGGCAGCCAATCAGAATTGAGCTTGTGCTCGGGAGGGTTCGCGAATCCTCCTCTGTGCTCAGATATATACATTTTTTCTTTCTTTAATTTCTCAGCAACTACTGAACGGATTTACACCACTTAACAAAAAGGGATCTTTCTGAACCAAGCCCTACCTTTTTGCCGAATTTGGTGTAATTCCGTTCAGCAGTTCGGGCTGTAGCTTTGTCTAAAGTTTCCTATGGAAATTAACATGGGGAAAACGCATTTTGGGACCCCCCTTTTTTCTCGGCCCCCGCTTGACGAATCACCCCAAAACTTTCAAGACAGGAGCTGACCGGAGCGCCCCACTAGTTTTGGAAATTTCGCGAAGATTCGTCAAACGACGCCAAAGTTATTGGGAAAACAAAAAACGCTTTTCCTATGGAAACTAGGTCCTAACTATAACTACCTACTGGCGACCACCAGTAGGTAATATATATATATATATATATATATATATATATATATATATATATATATATATAAAAAGTTTGCCTGCAATAGGAGAGCCCACACAAGGAGGTAAGATTTGCCCTTTATTTGGTGAAGGATTACAGAAGGAACACCCGGCCAGGTGCTTCGCTAAGCAAAACTGTCCACCCGATGCGTTTCGTGCTGCTTGGCACTTCTTCATGGGTTCAGGACTTTACCAATGTGTGACGGCTTTGCCATTTTTCAAGTACTCTGTAAATCAAAGTTCCCGCCTCAGTGGGCGTGTCCACTCGTGTGGCATCTTGGAGCTTGTAGTACCTTCCTATTCCCCAGTGGGTTGCAAGCCATCACCACAGTCAGTAAAAATTAACAAATGTTCCCCAAGTGGGTTGCGTAATGACACTCCAGCCGCTCTCCCTCATTAGTTTACTCCTTCACCGGCATCCTTGCCCTTACGCCGCCTCGTTGTTTGACGCTGTATCAGGGCTGCACGCCGTGCAGCGGACTTCTCCTGCGGCTCAGGCGGGGCCGCAAAATCCAAACCAAAAGTTTGCCTGCAATAGGAGAGCCCACACAAGGAGGTAAGATTCGCCCTTTATTTGGTGAAGGATTACAGAAGGAACACCCGGCCAGGTGCTTCGCTAAGCAAATCTGTCCACCCGACGCGTTTCGTGCTGCTTGGCACTTCTTCATGGGTTCAGGACTTTACCAATGTGTGACGGCTTTGCCATTTTTCAAGTACTCTGTAAATCAAAGTTCCCGCCTCAGTGGGCGTGTCCACTCGCGTGGCATCTTGGAGCTTGTAGTACCTTCCTATTCCCCAGTGGGTTGCAAGCCATTACCACAGTCAGTAAAAATTAACAAATGTTCCCCAAGTGGGTTGCGTAATGACACTCCAGCCGCTCTCCCTCATTAGTTTACTCCTTCACCGGCATCCTTGCCCTTACGCCGCCTTGTCGTTTGACGCTGTAGCAGGGCTGCACGCCGTGCAGCGGGACTTCTCCTGCGGCTCAGGCGGGGCCGCAAAAATCCAAACCAAAAGTTTGCCTGCAATAGGAGAGCCCACACAAGGAGGTAAGATTCGCCCTTTATTTGGTGAAGGATTACAGAAGGAACACCCGGCCAGGTGCTTCGCTAAGCAAATCTGTCCACCCGACGCGTTTCGTGCTGCTTGGCACTTCTTCATGGGTTCAGGACTTTACCAATGTGTGACGGCTTTGCCATATTTCAAGTACTCTGTAAATCAAAGTTCCCGCCTCAGTGGGCGTGTCCACTCGCGTGGCATCTTGGAGCTTGTAGTACCTTCCTATTCCCCAGTGGGTTGCAAGCCATCACCACAGTCAGTAAAAATTAACAAATGTTCCCCAAGTGGGTTGCGTAATGACACTCCAGCCGCTCTCCCTCATTAGTTTACTCCTTCACCGGCATCCATGCCCTTACGCCGCCTTGTCGTTTGACGCTGTAGCAGGGCTGCACGCCGTGCAGCGGGACTTCTCCTGCGGCTCAGGCGGGGCCGCAAAAATCCAAACCAAAAGTTTGCCTGCAATAGGAGAGCCCACACAAGGAGGTAAGTTTCACCCTTTATTTGGTGAAGGATTACAGAAGGAACACCCGGCCAGGTGCTTCGCTAAGCAAATCTGTCCACCCGACGCGTTTCGTGCTGCTTGGCACTTCTTCATGGGTTCAGGACTTTACCAATGTGTGACGGCTTTGCCATTTTTCAAGTACTCTGTAAATCAAAGTTCCCGCCTCAGTGGGCGTGTCCACTCGCGTGGCATCTTGGAGCTTGTAGTACCTTCCTATTCCCCAGTGGGTTGCAAGCCATCACCACAGTCAGTAAAAATTAACAAATGTTACCCAAGTGGGTTGCGTAATGACACTCCAGCCGCTCTCCCTCATTAGTTTACTCCTTCACCGGCATCCTTGCCCTTACGCCGCCTCGTCGTTTGACGCTGTAGCAGGGCTGCACGCCGTGCAGCGGGACTTCTCCTGCGGCTCAGGCGGGGCCGGGTGTTCCTTCTGTAATCCTTCACCAAATAAAGGGCGAATCTTACCTCCTTGTGTGGGCTCTCCTATTGCAGGCAAACTTTTGGTTTGGATTTTTGCGGCCCCGCCTGAGCCGCAGGAGAAGTCCCGCTGCACGGCGTGCAGCCCTGCTACAGCGTCAAACGACGAGGCGGCGTAAGGGCAAGGATGCCGGTGAAGGAGTAAACTAATGAGGGAGAGCGGCTGGAGTGTAATTACGCAACCCACTTGGGGAACATTTGTTAATTTTTACTGACTGTGGTGATGGCTTGCAACCCACTGGGGAATAGGAAGGTACTACAAGCTCCAAGATGCCACGCGAGTGGACACGCCCACTGAGGCGGGAACTTTGATTTACAGAGTACTTGAAAAATGGCAAAGCCGTCACACATTGGTAAAGTCCTGAACCCATGAAGAAGTGCCAAGCAGCACGAAACGCGTCGGGTGGACAGATTTGCTTAGCGAAGCACCTGGCCGGGTGTTCCTTCTGTAATCCTTCACCAAATAAAGGGCGAATCTTACCTCCTTGTGTGGGCTCTCCTATTACAGGCAAACTTTTGGTTTGGCTTTTTGCGGCCCCGCCTGAGCCTCAGGAGAAGTCCCGCTGCACGGCGTGCTGCCCTGCTACAGCATCAAACGACGAGGCGGCGTAAGGGCAAGGATGCCGGTGAAGGAGTAAACTAATGAGGGAGAGCGGCTGGAGTGTCATTACGCAACCCACTTGGGGAACATTTGTTAATTTTTACTGACTGTGGTGATGGCTTGCAACCCACTGGGGAATAGGAAGGTACTACAAGCTCCAAGATGCCACGCGAGTGGACACGCCCACTGAGGCAGGAACTTTGATTTACAGAGTACTTGAAAAATGGCAAAGCCGTCACACATTGGTAAAGTCCTCAACCCATGAAGAAGTGCCAAGCAGCACGAAACGCGTCGGGTGGACAGATTTGCTTAGCGAAGCACCTGGCCGGGTGTTCCTTCTGTAATCCTTCACCAAATAAAGGGCGAATCTTACCTCCTTGTGTGGGCTCTCCTATTGCAGGCAAACTTTTGGTTTGGATTTTTGCGGCCCCGCCTGAGCCGCAGGAGAAGTCCCGCTGCACGGCGTGCAGCCCTGCTACAGCGTCAAACGACGACGCGGCGTAAGGGCAAGGATGCCGGTGAAGGAGTAAACTAATGAGGGAGAGCGGCTGGAGTGTCATTACGCAACCCACTTGGGGAACATTTGTTAATTTTTACTGACTGTGGTGATGGCTTGCAACCCACTGGGGAATAGGAAGGTACTACAAGCTCCAAGATGCCACGCGAGTGGACACGCCCACTGAGGCGGGAACTTTGATTTACAGAGTACTTGAAAAATGGCAAAGCCGTCACACATTGGTAAAGTTCTGAACCCATGAAGAAGTGCCAAGCAGCACGAAACGCTTCGGGTGGACATATTTGCTTAGCGAAGCACCTGGCCGGGTGTTCCTTCTGTAATCCTTCACCAAATAAAGGGCGAATCTTACCTCCTTGTGTGGGCTCTCCTATTGCAGGCAAACTTTTGGTTTGGATATATATATATATATATATATATACATATACATATATATACACATTGGGTAAGTGACTGGGTGTGTGAATGTATCAGTCTATCGGTTGGTGTCTAAGTGGCTTTATGGGTGTGTGAGTAGATCTGTGAGTGGCTGTATGGGTCAGTAATTTGATGAAGTGGTTGTGTGATTGACTGTATGGGTGAGTGACTTCATGTGTGAGAAGCTTTATTGGTGACTGACTCAGCGTGTGAGTGGCTGTATGTGTGGATGAGTGGATATGTCAGTGGCTGCATTAGTGAGTGAGGGGATGTATGAGTGGCTGTATGGGTGAATGAGTGGATGTGTGTTTAGATCTATAAATTGCACTGGTTTTGTACAAATGAAACCTGAGCCTAACTATAATGTCCCGGTACCCTTTGGTTTTTTTCAATGAATTTCTAAGGTTTTTTAATTTCATTTTTGAACTATAACGTCCCTGTAACCTTTGTTTTTTTTCAGTATATTTCTGAACACTGGGGTATGAAGCTGTGTCTGCGAGTGCTTCCATCAGGAATACTTACAAAAGAGCTCTTTGTGTCTGGGACTCAATGGTGAAGTAACTCAATCAATATTTGCCTGGGGGTGTGAGAGTCTGTATAGTTTTTTGGTTAGGGTCATCAGTTGCGTTTTAGGTGTCAGACTACATGTAGAAGTACAGACATGGTCCAGAAAATGTAGAGGTCAGACATTCAAACTTGACAGAATAAGTTTTCATTTTTAAGTACATACATCACTATCTACGGCCTACATGCAGTGTACCTTTGAGGTGAGTTATTTGTAGTAGAATAGTGCTTAATACACTTGGGCACTTTTTTAAGCCTTACATTTCTCTACCAGTTTCATTAGAGACACAGAGTTTCTTGTGCCAGACTGGAATCAAGAGAAAAGACAGACTCCTGTGCCTTGTTAGTGTTACAGCCTTTCCAGATACCTATAATGAGTGTTTCAGTGCCTTTTGGCAGTGTGATGACACATGTAAAGTAGCATGTAGGTATTAGAGTACCTCTGTTACTGACTGCATGGCTGTGTAAATGTGTGTAGAAGAAGCTGGATATTTGCTTCCTGGGTATCATACAGAACACTTGGGTATGAAGCTGTGTGTGTGAGTGCTTCCATTAGGCCGACTTACAAAAGAGCTCTGTGTGTCTGGGACTGAATGCTGAAGTAGCTCAGTCAAAATTTCCCTGGGGGATGTGAAACGCGTTATATTTTTGTAGATAGGGACATCAGTTGCTCCTTAGGTGTCAGACTACATGTAGAAGTACAGCCATGGGCGAGAAATTGTAGAGATCAGACATTCAAACTTGCAGAATACATTTTCAGTTTTAGGTATATACATCACTATCTACGACCTATATGCAGTGTACCTTTGAGCTGGGCTATATGTAGTAGGATAGTGCTTAATGCACTTGGGAAAAAGTTTTAAACCTCACATTTCTCTACCAGTTTTATTACAGACACAGAGTGTCCAGTGCCAGGCCTGACCCAAGATGAAAGGCCAACTCCAGTCCATGCCTGCCTTGTTAGTGTCAGTGCATTTCCAGATACCTAAATGAGTGTGTCACTGCCTTTTGGCAGTTTGATGACACATGTAAAGTAGCCTGTCAGTATTAAAGTACCTCTGTTACAGACTGTATGGCTCTGTAAATGTGTGTGGAAGAAGCTGCATAGATTACTTTCTGGGTATCATACAGAATACTAGATATAAAACTGTGTGTGCGTGTGCTTCCATTTGGCCTACTTACAAAAGAGCTCTGTGTATCTGGGCCTGAATGGTGAAGTAGCTCAGTAAATTTTTGCCTGGGGGTGTGAGAGGCTGTATAGTTTTGGAGATAGGGACATCAGTTGCTCCTTAGGTGTCAGACTACATGTAGAAGTACACACATGACTGAGAAATTGAAGAGGTCAGACATTTAAACATAACATAATTCGTTTTCAGTTTTAAGTACATACCTCACTATTTACGGCCTACTTGCAGTGTACCTTTGAGGAGAGTTATGTGTAGTAGGATAGTGCTTAGTACACTTGGGAACATGTTTGAAACCTCACATTTCTCTACCAGTTCCATTAGAGACACAGAGATTCCAGTGCCAGGCCTGACCCAAGATAAAAGGCCGACTCCTGTGCATTGCACCCTTGTTAGTGCCAGCGTCTTTCCAGATACATCAATCAGTGTGTTAGTGCCTTTTGGGGATGTGATGACACATGTAAAGTAGCCTGTAGCTTTTAGAGTACCTCTGTTACAGACTGTATGGCTCTGTAAATGTGTGTAGAAGAAGCTGCATAGATTACATTCTGGGTATCATAGAGAATACTGGGATATTAAGCTGTGTGTGTAAGTGCTGCCATTAGGCTTACTTGCAAAGGAGCTCTGTCTGTCTGGGACTGAAAGGTGAAGTAGCTATGTCAATATGTGCATGGGGGTGTGAGAGGTCATATATTTTTAGAGATAGGCACATCAGTTGCACATCAGCTGTCGGAGTACATGTAGAAGTACAGACATGGGCGAGAAATTGTAGAGCTCTGACATTTAAACTTGCAGAATACGTTTTCAGTTTTAAGTACATAGATCAGTATTTATGGCCTACTTGCAGTATACCTTTGAGGAGAGTTATGTGTAGTAGGATAGTGTTTAATACACTCAGGAACATGTTTTAAACCTCACATTTCTCTACCAGTTTCATTAGAGACAAAGAGTTTCCAGTGCCAGGCCTGAACCAAGATTAAAGGCTGACTCCTGTGCATGCCTGCCTTGTTAGTGTCAGTGGCTTTCCAGATACCTAAATGAGTGGATCAGTGCCTTTTGGCAGTGTGATGACACATGTAAAGTAGTATGTAGGTATTAGAGTACCTCTGTTACTGACTGTATGGCTTTGTAAATGTGTGAAGAAGAAGCTGCATGCATTACTTTCTGGCTATCCTAGAGAATACTGCCATATGAAGGTGTGTGTGCAAGTGCTTTCATTAGGCCTACTTACAAAAGAGGTCTGTGTGTCTGGGATTGGATGGTGATGCAGCACAGTCAATATTTGCCTGGGGGTGTGAGAGTCTGTATACGTTTAGAGATAGGCACATCAGTTGCACCTCAGCTGTCTGAGTACATGTAGAAGTACAAACATGGGCGAGAAATTGTAGAGCTCAGACATTCAAACTTACAGAATACGTTTTCAGTTTTAAGTACATACATCATCTATCTATGACCTACATGCAGTGTACCTTTGAAATTAGTTATATATAGTAAGATAGTGTTTAATACACTTGGGAACATGCTTTAAACCTCACATTTCTGTACCAGTTTCATTAGAGACACTGAGGGGCCGATTCCGATTCGGGCCGGAAAACATACCGACCGACTCGGTACGGGAATGTTGTCCGACCGACACGTACCGGCGCTGCCCGATCCGCGTAGTACGATGAAAGGCACGTGAATTACGACCGACTCGTATGGAACACAAGCCGAACAACCGAACCGCACGGAAACCAGCTATCCGGCCGGGAAACAACGTGAATCGAACCGACCGACACGCACCAGGAATGAACCCGACAGAAACGTACCCGCGAACTCCGACCCGCGCAGTACGATGCAATGCGTGTAAAACCAGACCGTGTCGCACGGAGCCCAAGCAACCCAATACTCCGCGACCGACGCGTACGCCGCACATGAAACCCATCAGGAACACAGCTTGAAAGACTCGGAGAAGCCCGCACGAGCCAACTGCAGCGTCCTACTCGGTCAGAAGAACGTCTCCTACATGCCTAAAAAATACAAAGGAAAAAATACAAAAAAAAGGGCCAAACAAGCAATGACAAAGTCAATAAATACAGGGGGAAAAAAACATGGAAAAGGGACACACCCCCAACTCTGCCCATATAAAGGACACAAATCCCTACCATGATCCTTTCCAAATTCAACTGACCTGCCAGCACAGAACACCATCAGACAGCAACCACAGACACACTCACAACTCATCCATCTCACAAGCCACACACCATTAGCACCTCCCAAATAGCACCCTCACATACACCCAGCAAAACCTACACTGACCCACCCTTACTTGCACACTCACACACACATCAATCCCCACCACCACCCATCACCATGCCCCCAAAGAAGAATCCAAAGTTCCTAGACAGTGAATTGGAAGTCCTGGTAGATGAGATCCTCAGGGCAGAGCCACAGTTGTTTGGTACATTGGTCCAACAGACCCCCATGTCGCAGAAAACCAAGATGTGGGAGAGGATCGTCGACAGGGTGAACGCACAATCACCATGTTTGCGCACAAAGGAAGACATCCAGAACAGGTGGTATGATGTGCGCAGGAGGGTCAAGGACCTACTCAAGAAGGATTATGCCTTGAGTAATCGCACCGGCAGTGGCCCTCCTGCCAAACCAGTATACCTCAGGCCCTGGGAAGAGAAGGTGCGGGCCATCCTACCACCAGTGAGCGTATATGGACTATCAAACATCCCAGAGCCTGGTGAGTACACAACCAATATACACAATATTGTGTGACAATACACACACATCACTGTCAAGGGGATAGTCAAACCATGCACCCTTAGCAAATCCACAGCAACCAAAAGATAATCATCCCAAGATGTGTATGTTAGTCAGATAAACACAATACATGCCATCTCATAGTGATATGTAACTGTGTCATGACATGTACAAACCTAACAACAAATAGAGCAAGGCAGTGGCACAAATCTAACCAACAAACACAGTCAGATATGTTGCCACCACTAGAACACCACCTCACAGGGAAGCTCACTGAAAGGAATGAATTCTGTGTATGCTGGTGAAGTGAGTGTAGGCAATAGCATGATGGGAGTTGTAGTCACAGATATTGGTCACCCTCACAATTGGCCCATCAACACCACTCTGAACCATGCTCACATCACAGGGAGTGGAAAAGAACTGACAAGATGGCTGACACTGGGTACTGCTGTGGGGAGCACAAGGCCCTGCTGGGAACTGTGCAACAACCAACAGCAGGACACCACTGACTGACATCCTGAAAGCCAACTTGCACTCCCTGCAATGGACGCACGTTCCATGGTGGGATATCTGGCTGGGTGGGAAGGAGGACTGACAGCTCTGACCATAGTTACCAGCAGCTTTTCTCACACACCCCCTTAACACAAACTCCACACAACTCACCTGGGAGAATGCAATGCCTCACACTCTAATTAAATATCCCACAAAGAACAACCACACTGGGTTATGCTGTGTGAAGCACAGGGACACTTTTGTGACTTGTAGCCAAACAAACGCCAGGACAACACTGTCAGCCATCCTGTCAGCACAGGCACAATACCCCACAGGGAAGCAGAGTCAAAAGGAAGGAAGTATGGGCATGCTGGGAAGGGGGGTGTAGGCAATAGCATGATGGGAGTGGTAGTCACAGCTCAACATCCCCCACCCACATGGCCCAGCAAGCTCACACTGAAGCATGCACACCTCACAGGGAGTGAAAAGCCACTTCAAAGATGTCTGACACTTGCCTCAGCTGTGGGGAGCACAAGGCCCTGCTGGGAACTGTGCACCAACAAACAACAGGACCACACTGTCAGCCATCTTGCCATTGCTGTCACACTCACACACAGTGACGTCCACTCAAAAGGAAGGAAGTATGGGCATGCTGGGAAGGGGGGTGTAGGCAATAGCATGATGGGAGTGGTAGTCACAGCTCAACATCCCCCACCCACAAGGCCCAGCAAGCTCACACTGAAGCATGCACACCTCACAGGGAGTGAAAAGCCACTTCTAAAAGGTCTGACAATGGTGCTCTGTTGTGGGGAGTACCAGGCCCTGCTGGGAACTGGGCACCAACCAACAGCAGGACACCACTGACTGACATCAGCTAACCCCATATCAGGCAGGCTGGAGCAAGCGCGCAAGGTGAGAGATACGCGCTAACCTCCCTGTGGTGGTTTGCCCTGGCGCGGTTATTTTGTGTGATATATGTAGTGCTTCTTAACTTTTTAGCTGCTTTTACTCATTTCTGCTGTTACCATGTTTTTTAAAAACTCACGCTGATAGTAGCTTTTAAACAATTTGGGTCTAATTGCTTACCTCCTGTTTGAAGTGCCCGACCTGCGTAGGTCGGTCTTCTTGCTTCCTCACTTCCTTCGTGGCACTTCCGCCGCAGTTGGCGGTCTAGTGGGTAGGGGGACGATCAGCTGCTGCACAGCAGGGCTGATCGGTGGGGGGAGGAGCTAACCCCATATCAGGCAGGCTGGAGCAAGCGTGCAGCGCGCGCGCAGCGCGGGCGCGCCGCTGGCGCGCCTAAGGCAAGCACGTCTGCGCCCGTCCGAGCCCGGCCGGGACCAGGGGCCAGAACCCCTGGCCCGCACATTATATATACGGCAGAACAAATCTTGGCCTTAGCCCCCAGGTCCGCCTTCCTAAATAACAATGTAGCAGACATTTTAAGAGCGGAAGGCTTATTGTCCAGTACATATGTAGCGGGGAAAGTAGGTGTTACACACCACCCCTTTAGTCAGGGAAAGTCTGTTAGCCCACATGAATTACGGGTAGCAGTTTTAAATACCCGCTCTCTGCAAAAACACAACTTGGAGGTTTTTCTCTCCTCCAGGACAATTCTATAGACATCCTGGGGATCACGGAAACATGGCTTAAAGATTCCTCAATATCAGACATGACAGCAGCCCTGCCTCTAGACTACACAGCCCTATGGCATAACAGAACGGGAGACACAAGAGGTGGGGGGTTGCTTTGTTATATAACAAACAACTAACGCTAAACACAATAGTCACCGACAACATCGAGGGCGCAGACATCTTGGGAGCTAAGATTCTCTTCAAGACATCCTGCCTAGTCCTAGTGGTGGTCTATCGCCCTCCTCAAACTTCTACTAAATTCCTTGAGCGCTTTATAGAGTTAGTGAGCGACCTTCGTTCCCGGTACCAAAATGTTATGGTAATAGGAGACTTTAACCTACATTGGAACCTTGTACCTAGAGATACCCATGCCATACAATTGGAAGAGGCTCTGACTACCTTGGAACTTAGACAACTTATTAAGGCCCCCACTCATGAAAAAGGTCACACCCTTGATCTAGTTTGGACCACTGACCCCTCTACCAGTTTAGTAGATATCAGTCCCTGCGTTTGGTCCGACCACTTCCTGATCAGGTGCGTAATTCCCCTTGCCGGTAGGACTCCCTCACCCCCCCCAGAATGGAAAGTCTTACGTGGGTGGAAGAAAATAAAAAAAGATGTCCTAGTTACAATCCTGCGTAACTCAGCTCCAGAAAACTTAGTGCAGGGTACCCTTGACCAGGAAAGTGAGTCCCTCGCATTTAGGATGAGGAATGCTATTGACCAAGTTGCTCCCGCTCGTAGAGAGAGAGTGAGACACAAGGGCAAAGGGGCGCCCTGGTTTAATGCGGCACTCAGGGAGGAAAAACAAATGCTACGTCGGTTTGAGAGAGCCTGGCGTAAAACATACGACCCAGGCGCACTCGCCGAATACAAAGCTAAGTTTGCCATCTATAAAAAAGCCATCATAGCCAGGAAGGCGGAATTTTATGAATCTAGGATCTTGGCCGCCGAGAATAAACAGAAGGAGACCTTTCGGATCATAACAGAGCTAAGACAGTCACCTGAACAGAGTCCCTTAGGCTGCCTTACAGACTGCAATAAATTTCAGACCTATTTTTTGCACAAAGTTAACGACCTCTTGGCAGTCATCCACCAAACCCCTGCTGTCCAGATCCCTTCTGTGGCGGCTCCTACGCTTCCTGCCTATGTTATACCTCTTTTAACCTTCCCTGAGTTAGATCACGATTCTCTGTGCCTCCTCATGGCACGGACCAAATCAGGTTCACCTGCGGACCCTTGTCCACCTATGGTGTTTCGCTTGGCACTTCCCGCAGTGGAAAATAAGGTCCTCAATTTATTAAATCGATCCCTTAAAACCGACTTCGTCCCAACCAGTTTTAAAGAGGCTAGAGTTAGACCTCTATTGAAAAAACCTGGGGCTGATGCAGCAAATCTTAAAAACTTTAGGCCTATCTCTCAGCTCCCTTTCTTGGCAAAGGTGCTGGAGCAACATGTGCTGAAAACCCTCACTCACCACCTAGAGAGCAATCAGCTACTTCACACAAAACAGGCTGGTTTTAGGGCTCACCACAGTACAGAGCTAGTGATGTTGGCAGTCCTGGATGAACTTAGGCTGATGGCAGATACTAAAAACCATGTGCCTTGGTTCTGCTAGACGTGTCCGCGGCATTTGATACGGTCAACCATGGCCTACTCTTGTCGCGGATGGGGGAACTAGGAGTTCAGGGGGTAGCACTCCAATGGCTCACTTCCTATTTATCAGACCGATCGCAAAGGATCCAACTTGCTGACCAGGTTTCTGATTCTGGTGGGCTGACGTGCGGCGTCCCTCAGGGATCGGCACTGTCTCCCCTCCTCTTTAATGCCTACCTCTACCCCCTAGTGGCAGCTCTATCTGGTATGGAATGCCAAGTCTTTAACTACGCAGATGATACCCAAATTATCATCCAGATTGCTAACTCCCCCTCGGCCCATGTTCGAATACAGAACATTTTGAAGTTTACAATAAACTGGATGACAGCCAATTCCCTCAAAATAAACCCCGATAAAGCTGAGGTTTTGGCTGTCACCACAGATACTAACCCCTGGAGTGACCAATTCTGGCCTCAAGAGCTGGGCCCTACTCCAAAGCCAGCCTCAGTTGTAAAGAGTCTGGGGATAAAACTGGATGCCAAACTCTCCCTGTCCCACCAAGTTTCTGCTGTGGTGGGAACATGTGTGGGGCTGCTAAGACTGTTACGCAAACTTGCCCCCCTTTTGTCGTTTACCGCACTTCGCATGGCAGTGACTGCACTGATTATTTCTCGTTTAGATTACGGGAATTCACTGTATGTTGGCCTTCCAGAGAAGGAGCTAACAAAACTCCAGGTAGTCATGAACGACGCTGCCAGACTGATTTTCAGGCTTCCTAGGAGGGCCCACGCTACCGTGCTACTACAGCAGCTACACTGGCTTCCAGTGAAGCAGAGAACCAGATTCAAGGGGCTATGTATAGCCCATAAAGCAATCTATGGACAGGCCCCAGCTTATATAAAAGAACGCTTGGTAACTTATGTACCAGGGCGCTCCCTTCGGTCTTCTGACGCTGGGCTATTATCCTGTGCTCGCTTCCTGAGCTCCTCCAAGGGGGGCAGAGCTTTCTCTACATTGATTCCCCAGCTCTGGAATAAGTTGCCAGAAGGCCTCCGCAAAGAACCAGCACTTCTCCCTTTTAGGAAAAAATTAAAAACTATCCTCTTCATAGAAGCCTGGGGCACAATCTTGGCCTAAGCTAGGGCGCACTACTCAGTAGAGCCGCTATGGTGCCTTCTCTCACAGCGCTTAGAGACCAGTTGGTGATATGCGCTTTAGAAGCTCCAATTAACATTAACATTAACATCCTGAGAGTTAACCTGCACCCACTGCAAGGGTGGCATGCTTCATGGTGGGATAACTGGGCTGGGGGGAGAAGGAGGTCCGGATGTCAACCAAATACCACCAATGCTGGTCATGCACACACCTCAACATCCACATTGAAATGCATCAGGTTGGCAGGACAATGAGCCACACCAATATTAACCTCTGACTGTGACAACTTAGGACAATGCAATGTACGAGGCCGCATCCAGAGGTACAGTCACAACTGTCATGTGTTTAACCATTGATGCCTGCAGAAACATAACATACATTGTGTGTCTCTTCCAAAAACAGGTGATGATGGGGACACAGCAGCAGATGAGGAGGAGTCCCTGTCCCAGGCTCCGGTGGCCCCTGAGCTCTCTGGTGTGGAACAGCCTCTGCCCTCATCGGATGGCGAAGACCAACCTGGCACCTCCGGTGTGAGTCATCATGCAGAACCAGCAGGACCACCATCTGCACCCCCTGCACCCATTCCTCCAACATCTGCCAACACACAGACCACCCCCGCCGACACAGACAGACCAAGGACACTGAATGACAACAGCACAGGACCCCAGCGCACCATGAAGCAACGGACAACAACCCCAGTACCAACCCCCAAGCGGGCCTAGGGTTACCTGTGCATGCCACCGTAGGTCCCGCACATGTGGCCAGGGGTGGTGGGAGGGGTGGTAGGCAGAGGTCGCTGTTTGCAGAGGGGTCTGGACTGCATGATGACCCACAACTGGCACGCATTGCTGATGCATACCAGAATAGCACCGGAGAGGTCAGCCAGGTAGTGGGGATCCTCAAGGACATTCAACAGCAGCAGGCTGCCCATCATGCCCGCTTGGACTCCCACATGTCCCGTGTGGAGACACACATGTCCCGTGTGGAGACACACATGTCTGGCATGGAGTCCAAGTGGGACACATTGGAAGAACTGACAGCGGTGCAGCGGGACATATTGACATGCCTCCGCCAGATTAACACCAACATGTCCACACCTCCCTGTGTGCCCACAACATCTGGTGCCGCAACAACTGCAACTGCCACAGGGAGGGAGGATGACTCTGGTGGAGAGTCCTCTGCACCGCAGCGGCCTGCACGTGAGGGTCCCCCCAGAAAGAAGAGGGGTCGTCCGAGGAAGGACAACTGAGAGGCCGATGACCATGTACATCCCCCAGGAACCCAACACCTGTTCTGGAAATTCTCCTTTGTGTGCAAACTGTTCACCCTGTCGAATGCAACCCAACTCTCCCACATGACATGGAGAGTTTAATTTGGACTAATGTATCAGATGACTGTGGACTTTACTCAGGACATTTCTGCTACCAACACTTCCAACTCATCTGGGAACTTTGGATTCCAATACCAATGTACAGCACCCACCATCCTGTGCACTATCCTCACACATGTATGTAAATAAACTCACTAATACACCATACTTGCCTCTGTTGTGATTCCAACGTTGTTTTTGTCGTGGAGATGATGATCTGCTAAATGACACTGTGCATGCTAACTGCTACAGCAAGTTCAACACCGTCATGTGAGTCATGGCGACGTGACACATATGAGGGAGACACACCACTAGGGCTACACAACACATACACACCAGGGCCATCTGACTCATCGCCTACACTGATGTTGCCAGGAAATACAGTGGAATGCACAGACACCACACCTATTCAGAGTCTGTGTTAACTAGCCCACAGATGCAGTAAGCAAATGTCAGTCAGATGTGTGACCACAGACAACGCACATCCCAAAGTGAAGCACAGGTTTATTACACGTTTGTAACATGTTGTTTCCACTACAAATGCAAGGTAATCCCACGTGGCAGTGGCCACACAGTCAACAAGTGTAGAAGAAATAAAGTCCAGGGGTGTGTGGCACATCACCTGTAGGGAAACAACTGCTTCCACCCTGAAAGCTGAATCATGGTGTCGGGGGATCCGAGTTGACCAAACAACTCTGAAAGTACCCTGTGAAGGACAGACATGACACACAGTCAAAAGCACTGAAGAACAGGACAGAACTGCAATACTCATGCCCAATACATTTCACAAGATACCTACACAAAACCAAGTTAGCATGTCAACACTGTTGGGGAGTACAGACTACCTGTAAGGACACATCGCTGCACGCATCCAGTCAAGTAGCACATAGCCACACTCAAACAGCACCAGAGCACCACCCACACATATCATGCAAACTCACATCATTGACATGACATCTCTGGATACTCACATTCAGCTGAAGAAGTTGGTGATGAGCTGTGCGCGGACATCAACCTCATCATCATCATCATCACTGGCATCGTCGGCCAGGCCAGGATCCTCCACAGGTGGCGGATGTTGGTCATCGTCATCCAGGATGAGAGGCAACTCCTTCCACAGTGCCGGGTTGTGTAGCATGCAGCAGACGATGACAATCTTGCACACCTTTGCTGGGGCATATGGGAGGGCCCCTCCTGTCTTGTCTAGGCAGCGAAAGCGGCTCTTCAGGAGACCAAATGTCCGCTCGATCACTCTCCTGGTCCGACCATGTGCCTCATTGTAGCGCATCTGGGCTGGTGTCACAGGGTTCCTGAGGGGTGTCAGCAACCACGGCATGTTGGGGTATCCGGAGTCACCTACATACAGACAATTGCACATTAGCTGAGTTGGAAAAGAGGGCGGAATACAACATTGCAGAACACACACAATGGTACAAAGTCAGTACACACCGACAAGCCAGGCACGCTGGTTCTGCATCTGTGACTTCATCCTCGGGATGCGACTACTCCTCATCACGTAGGCATCGTGTGCCGAACCGGGGAAACGGGCACACACATGTGAGATGCTCATATCTGCAAGACATACCACCAGAGCATTGATCGAATGGTAATGTTTCCTGTTCCTGTATGCCTGCTCATGTGCCTGTGGTGGTACCAAAGCCACATGTGTCCCATCAATGGAGCCAATGACATGTGGCATCCTCCCCAGGGCATAGAAGTCCCTCTTGACGTCAGTGAGTTGTTGACATTTAGGGAAATAGATGTACTGGTTCAGGTATCTCAACATTGCCTCCAAAACATCGCATAGCACATGGCTGAACATGGTCTGTGACATCCCACCAGCAGACGCCACAGTGTGTTGAAAGGTACCGGTGGCAAAGAAGTGTAGGGCTGCCATCACCTTCACCTTGGGGGTCAGCGCTGTAGGGTATGGCCGGCCAGGTTGCAAATGTGGGGCCAACCGCACCGCCAATTCCTCAATCAGCGCCCTGTTGAAGCGGTACCGTCGGATGCAGTCACGTTCAACCATCGTTGCAAGGTCAGGGAATGGTCTATGGACAGCTGGTGCCCTGCAGTGCATAGGTGAACAACGAAAGATTGTCAGTCACCCCACATATGTGGCATTGACCATACTCAATATCACATGATACATCATTATGAAACACAAGTACCTGATGTGTGTGCCGTTCTGTATGGACATATATGGCACCTACATGGCCAACATCTAACATCACAGTTCAACATGTGTTGACAACAAGTTCCAGGTTGTACTATGGGAAATCATTAGGCTGTGTCACAGTACCCATGTACTGCTGTCACGTTCCAAACACACACCACAGTGACATGTGAGGACAGATGTGCCACAGGCATCACAGCTCATTGACAGGTAGATTCCCAGGGACACTGTATTGCCACATGGACACTGGCATGACATGGCGTATCATGTACACGTCAGCAAAACAACCATGACTCCCACAGGTAGTGGCCCCTGTTGCTTCTGCAGGACAGACATGGACGTCTGTGACACACACACGCACAACATCAAAGTCCATGCACAAACAACGTGGATGTGGAGACTGTCTCCCATTGTGCACATGGAATCAGAGACATCGGAAACACAACATGCACACAGACTGTGGAGGGCCATCACTATTGTGGCAATGGGTCACCCTGTGACGTACATACCTTCCCACATGGGACTCGGGGGGTATGTGACATGACATACACATACACAACCTGGAAATGTGACCATGCCACATGCTCAGAAATGAACAGTTGCACATCACAGTGGTCATGTGCACCCAGAAGCTCTTCCTCTGTGAGCTTGGCCTCTTCCCCACAGATACATCTGACACGAAGTCCAGGCGGAAGAGGTGACCACCACACACAGAGGGGAGTGCCCCTCACACCCGGACACCCTCCCCCAGGCACAGGCAGACTGAGGACCCCATTCGAAAGTTCCCCCGGACCAGGAAGGGCAAGACCCCACTACCACCACCACGCAGCTCCACCACACAGTCTCTCTCCTCCATCCCCCAGGCCACCACTCCACAGGTTCCCCCGCCACACCCTGCCCCAGGTTCCCCCACACACCGATACCGCATCCCCAAACTGCTTAGGCCCTCCCCCCTACCACTTGCTCTTCCACCCCCAAACCAGACGCTCTGCCTGTTTGTGCCACTGGTGTGGAGACCGGGTCCCCCCTCTGTCCTGCCCACCTCATCTGCCCCCTTCCACTCCCTTGGAGTTATGCACTGCAGTGGAGTCCACAACCACCCCGTCTGACTCGGGCACTGCAGTGGGGACCCAGTCCACTCCATCTGACCGGCCTACTGCAGTGGTTGCAGCACCCACACCATCTGACTTGTGCCCTACAGTGGTGCCGGCCCCCACTGAGTCAGACACCTCCACTGCAGTTGCCGGTGACACTCCTGCACCCACCACCCCTTCACTGCCTCCTTCTGGCATCCCCTGATCCTGTCCCTGCGGTGCCTGGCCTGCCCCTTGTATGCCCCTCCGAGGGGGATGTCCCCTGTCCATACCAGTGCAGGCAAGCAATGGGTGACAAGTTGTCACATATCACCCTGTTGGGACTGTGTATTTGGACTGGCCATTGGCCTTAGTTTCTTTTCGACTTAAAATTTTAGTTTAACATTTGCTGAATAAAGCCTCTTTTTGTTTACTTGTGGTTTTTCTTTGGATGTACATGATGTAGATGAGTATCATCATGCATTTGCAGTTGTAATAGTGTTCAGATCTGGAAAATGAAGTGTTGCTGTGATGGACTCCATGTGGTCCATGGGATATGTGTCCTAATGTAGTCTGGATCTATAGCATCCTTTGCTGCAGTCTGAGGGTGTAATGTTCAGCATTTGACACAGGGATGTACGTTTTGCATTTGTAAATTAACATCTTTGGCTTACACTGATGCACATCTGGTGGGCTTACCACTGTTCAATGTTTCTATTTCCCTGACTGTGTGCCCATCTCCACTGGACATGCAGTTTAGCACATCAATGTTGAAGGACTCATCTGTGTATACAGTGCAACTTGCTTGACACGTGTTTTGGGTGTATGCACCTATGAGTGGGGATGGTAGTAGTGACAGGCATCCAGGCCCCCATGAGTAGGGGTGGTGGTAGTGGAAGGCATCCATCCCCCTATGAGTGGGGATGGTAGTAGTGACAGGCATCCAGGCCCACATGAGTAGGGGTGGTGGTAGTGGTAGGCATCCAGGCCCCCATGAGTAGGGTGGTGGTAGTGGTAGGCATCCATCCCCCTATGAGTGGGGATGGTAGTAGTGACAGGCATCCAGGCCCACATGAGTAGGGGTGGTGGTAGTGGTAGGCATCCAGGCCCCCATGAGTAGGGTGGTGGTAGTGGTAGGCATCCATCCCCCTATGAGTGGGGATGGTAGTAGTGACAGGCATCCAGGCCCACATGAGTAGGGGTGGTGGTAGTGGTAGGCATCCAGGCCCCCATGAGTAGGGGTGGTGGTAGTGGTAGGCATCCAGGCCCCCATGAGTAGGGTGGTGGTAGTGGTAGGCATCCATCCCCCTAAGAGTGTGGATGGTAGTAGTGACAGGCATCCAGGCCCACATGAGTAGGGGTGGTGGTAGGCATCCATCCCCCTATGAGTGGGGATGGTAGTAGTGACAGGCATCCAGGCCCCCATGAGTAGGGGTGGTGGTAGTGGTAGGCATCCATCCCCCTATGAGTGGGGATGGTAGTAGTGACAGGCATCCAGGCCCACATGAGCAGGGGTGGTGGTAGTGGTAGGCATCCATCCCCCTATGAGTGGGGATGGTAGTAGTGACAGGCATCCAGGCCCACATGAGTAGGGGTGTTGGTAGTGGTAGGCATCCAGGCCCCCATGAGTAGGGGTGGTGGTAGTGGTAGGCATCCAGGCCCCCATGAGTAGGGTGGTGGTAGTGGTAGGCATCCATCCCCCTATGAGTGGGGATGGTAGTAGTGACAGGCATCCAGGCCCACATGAGTAGGGGTGGTGGTAGTGGTAGGCATCCAGGCCCCATGAGTAGGGGTGGTAGTAGTGATAGACATCCAGGCCCCCATGAGTAGGGTGGTGGTAGTGGTAGGCATCCATCCCCCTATGAGTGGGGATGGTAGTAGTTACAGGCATCCAGGCCCACATGAGTAGGGGTAGTGGTAGGCATCCAGGCCCCCATGAGTAGGGGTGGTGGTAGTGGTAGGCATCCAGGCCCCCATGAGTAGGGTGGTGGTAGTGGTAGGCATCCATCCCCCTAAGAGTGGGGATGGTAGTAGTGACAGGCATCCAGGCCCACATGAGTAGGGGTGGTGGTAGTGGTAGGCATCCATCCCCCTATGAGTGGGGATGGTAGTAGTGACAGGCATCCAGGCCCCCATGAGTAGGGGTGGTGGTAGTGGTAGGCATCCATCCCCCTATGAGTGGGGATGGTAGTAGTGACAGGCATCCAGGCCCCCATGAGTAGGGGTGGTGGTAGTGGTAGGCATCCAGGCCCCCATGAGTAGGGTGGTGGTAGTGGTAGTCATCCATCCCCCTATGAGTGGGGATGGTAATAGTGACAGGCATCCAGGCCCACATGAGATGGGGTGGTGGTAGTGGTAGGCATCCAGGCCCCCATGAGTAGGGGTGGTGGTAGTGGTAGGCATCCAGGCCCCCATGAGTAGGGTGGTGGTAGTGGTAGGCATCCATCCCCCTATGAGTGGGGATGGTAGTAGTGACAGGCATCCAGGCCCACATAAGTAAGGGTGGTGGTAGTGGTAGGCATCCAGGCCCCCATGAGTAGGGGTGGTGGTAGTGGTAGGCATCCATCCCCCTATGAGTGGGGATGGTAGTAGTGACAGGCATCCAGGCCCCCATGAGTAGGGGTGGTGGTAGTGGTAGGCATCCATCCCCCTATGAGTGGGGATGGTAGTAGTGACAGGCATCCAGGCCCCCATGAGTAGGTGTGGTGGTAGTGGTAGGCATCCATCCCCCTATGAGTGGGGATGGTAGTAGTGACAGGCATCCAGGCCTACATGAGTTGGGGTGGTGGTAGTGGTAGCCATCTGGCCCCTATGGGTGTGTATGGCATTGGTGATAGCCATCCCGCCCCTATGGTTCGGCTGTTGCTAGTGTACGTCATTTCTGCATCCCTATGTGTGTGTGACATATGTCGGGTACGTGTCGTTTGTTTGTGTAGTGGGTGTTTGACTTACCGTCTGCGCCGTACGCGTCCGTACCGGGTCCGGTAATAGATGTAGAGTATTGGTAGGACCTGCGCGATGGGATTCATGGTTGGGTCGTCTCGTTCGGGTTTCTCATGGCTTCGACTCGTACTCGTCGCTGGCTTGTTCGTCTCGTAGCCGTGGATCGTCTTGTGGCACGAATCGGAGCTTATGTGCAGCTCTCCCGGATGCTCTGACGTGCCGGATGTAGCGACTGGTTCGGCGCGTACGGAAAGCGCATCGGAAGGTGCTGTATATTTGGTTCCATGCGACTCGATTTGGCGTTTACGGATCCGGCTCGGGCGGGGAACAGGAGCTGGAATGGGTACGTACGGCTGGGTCGGAATCTGAGCAGTTATGCGCATCGTACTTGCTCGTTCGGACGACTGTTCGAATCGGTCGGGAAACACGCGTTCGGCTTGAATTTTTTCCGGACGAATAGTGTTAGGTGCGCTTCCGGCCGAGATCGGAATCGGCCCCTGAGTTTCCAGTGCCGGCACTGACCGAAGATGAAAGGCCGTCTCCTGTGCATGCCACCCTTGTTAGTTTCAGCGCCTTTCCAGATACCTAAATGAGTGTGTCAGTGCCTTTTGACGGCATGATGACACATGTAAAATAGCATGTAGGTATTATAGTACCTCTGTTACAGAGTGTATGGCTCTGTGGATGTGTGTAGAAGAAGCTGGATGGGTTACTTTCTGGGTATCCTATGGAACACTGGATATAAAACTGTGTGTGCGTGTGCTTCCATTAGGCCTACTTACAAAAGAGCTCTGTGTATTTGGGACTGAATGGTGAAGTAGCTCAGTCAATATTTGCCTGGGGGTGTGAGAGGTTGTATAGTTTTGGAGATAGGCACATCAGTTGCACTTCAGCTGTCGGGCTACATGTAGAAGTACAGACATGACTGACAAATTGTAGAGGTTATACATATAAACTTGACAGAGTACGTTTTCAGTTTTAAGTACATACATGACTATCTGCGGCCTACTTGCAGTGTACCTTTGGGGTAAGCTATATGTAGAAGGATAGTGCTTGATACTCCTGAGAACATGTTTTACACTTGACATGTTGGTACCAGTTTCATTAGAAACACACAGTTTTGTCTGTCAAGCTATAACATGATGAAAAGCTAACTTCTGTGCATGACTGGCTTCTTAGTGTCAGTACCTTATCATATACCAACATTAGTGTGTCAGTCCCTTTTGGGTGTGTGACTATACATGAAAAGAAGCATGTAGTGAGTAGTCTGCCTCTGCTATACTCTGTATAGGTCTCGAAATGAGTATGTCATATATTTTAAGTACATACTTTATTGACTTTGGCCTACTCATAATTTACATTATAGCTGAGTTATAGAAAGTAGGAGACACCTAAACAGTGCTGCATACATATTTGTAATCATAAGTGTTTTAACCTGTACATTACTCAAACACAGTTTGTAAAACCAAGACTCATACATGCTCTACATTATTTACTTCATACTGTTACTGTCATACTCTCTATTGCTTCAGCCCTCAAACATGTTAACAATCCTACTTATGTCTGAAATAACTACTTAGTACATGCACACTATTATACATATAAAACTGTTAGTCTCATTATATATAACTCTGTGTTATTCTACACATTTCAAACAATATAGATATACCATTATTTACACCAATACCTGAGGCACTTAGTACAATACATATTTTCCAGATGAAATGCTTCACAACTCCTTTAAACAGTTAATCTCATATTTAAAAAAGTAAGAAAATTCACTGAAGGGCTCTTACACAAAAGTTCACACTTCTTCCGCATTTGTAACTTACCTGTAAAAATTTCGCTTTAGATTCTAAATTATCAGAGACTCTAAGCTAATTGTCTTTTTCATGCAGTAAATGTGATGTACCGCTCTCAATAAGGAATAACAAGTAATGGCATATTTTCCCTCTCTTTTTCCACAGAAATGAATGTAAGTAGCAAATCAAAATATTCCTTGAATTTTTTCAAAATCTATAAAGACTTTCTAATGGACAGTTATGTTAACCCTTTAATACTCTCTTCTAAAGAAGCCCAATCTGGCTGTGTAACTTGCTGGGGTCGCGACCCCATCGAGACACCCAGCGCGACCCCGTGTAACTTCACGTTTGAGTTACAAACCTGCACGGGAGTTCAAAAAGCCATTTCAAATATTACTACTATCATTTTTCAACAACATTTCACATTCAAACATTACTGAATTGAGAAAATTCAAATTTCGAATATAAAACTTATGTAAAGTAGTCTATTTCATATTTCAAAAGAACACTGTACTTGAAACCCTTCTCCCACACTGCTTCACCTCAGTTTCCATAGCAAAAGTTTTTGAAACATTCTAATGTCCCAGTAAGTCAAAAGTTCATACACTTTTCAACTGCAGCACACCAGTTTCCAATTCAACAGTAGCAGGTGTGGTTGAGTACTATAAAATGTTAGCATACCCAGTGTACCTTTTGAAGATTTGTCCACAGCCAATCAAAAATATACTTATTTTTCAAAGTAAGATGCTACCGATTTTTAGGTGTGAAATTTTTATGAACACCCAATCACTTATCTCCTTTTCTTAACCCAGACTCTGTCCTCCATTTTAGATGCCTTTCATTATATATTAACAGTCACATTCAGCTACAGATTTCTTCTGATTCCGACTGCTCCATCCTTCAAAACCTACAGTATGGATTGTGGGTCACAGCTATGCTTACTGGGGCAAAACATTTTCTACAGACAGTGGTAAGACTTGGGTTTGCATAATGTGGATATTAAATGGTTTGGGCAGAGAGGATTAAAGTGGCACCAATTATTGCCTTTGGTTAAAAGCATTTTGTATTTCCAACCCCCTAACCTCATGATTGTGCACTGTGGTGACAATGGCCTAGGCACACTGACTGAGGTAGGGCTGGAAATCCTAATGAAGGATACCTTTGCACAACTGAAGTCGCTTTTCCCTCATACTGTCTTTGTGTACTCTAATATATGCCAAAGACAGAAATGGAAGTGGTCAAATCAGTTTTCTGTACAGATTGACAAAGTCAGGCAACCTTTTAAAAAAACTGTTTCTGCTTACCTCTGAGACTATAACATGGACTGTATCTACAACAACAACCTGCATTTTGTCATGCATGAAATCTATAGAAGTGATGGAGTTCACTTCACAGATGAAGGCAACAGAGTGTTTCTCAGCAATCAGAAATTGCGCATCCGCACTTACTTGTAGCTGTCACAAACTCATAATGAACACAAAGGCTCTTCTCAGAGCCACCCTATAGCCAAACACTGAAAAGCATATTTTTTTAGAAACTATTTTTCTCAACAAAAACAAATTCCGGAGTTGCAACCCCATCGCGGACCCGCAAAGCAAAAGCACAAACTCAGTGCACAACAACACATTTTAGATTTTTAGCTCTAATTTTAACTCTATACATATTAAAATGTTTGCTGAGTAGCTTTGTAAGTGTAAATGTGTGAATGTATGTGTGTGCTTCAGTCTCTGAGTAGGTCTGTCATAGGCTTCACAAGTGTCTGAGTGGGTCTGTGAGTGAATGTGTCAGTGTCAGAGTCGGTCTGTCATACTGCTGGTAGGCGGCATACTCCACTCCGCCGGTGGAGTTCCCGGAGTTCTGCCCACTCGATGCTCTGGTCAGAGTGCAGAGATCAGTAAAGATCTCTGTTTACGCCATGTGGCAGAGTTTACTGCCCATCCATATTTATCTTACACCTCAAAGTTTGTTAATTGTTTCTCGTCATATAAGCAGCTTCAGGCTCAGAGAGAGCGACCTGTGCGGAGCTGTGCTCTGTTCTCCCAGTGGCTGACACTCACACTCGGGTGGGACCACTGCTGTCTTTGTGTGCAGCGGAGAGAATGTGATGGGAGCCTCTGATTGGTGTCTTTGAAAACTTCGTCTGGTCTGGTGCTGATTGGTGAAGGTTCATCAGCCTTGGCTCCTTGCAGGACATGGGATTGGCTGACGAGAATTGCCCTTGCCCCAAGGAGCTTGTGTATAGGGTGTGGAGGAGGTAGCATATGGCCGAGCGCAGAAAAGGCACTCAGAAGGGTGCGGCCTCGAAGAAACACCCAGGCCCAGGGTGCGGTCTCAGCAACACCCTCAGGCCCAGGGTGTGAGCTCAGAGACAACCCACAATGTGCAAGCATTTTCCAGTCATCCCTTGGCTGTTGAGCCCCGGAGGACAGCGGATTACCGGACCTGGTGAGTGATTTATTAAAAATGGGGGCAGGGGGTGCGGGTGCAGTTGAAGATAGGGTTCAAAAGAGGAGGGGGGGCATGTGAAGGAGGTGCAGGTGAGGAAGGAATGCATGTGAAGAGGGTACAGGTGGGGAAGGGGTGCGGTTGAGGAGGGGGTGCTTGTGAAGGGGTGGGGTGGCAGGTTGTATTAAATGGAAGGGGCCATAGGGGACAGGTGCATTGGAGGGGTGCAGAGGAGGCGAGGGAGGTTCCAAATGTATTTAGAGCTCAGAGAACATGGGGCGAGGGTCACTGTGTGGCACTGTTAAGGGTCTGAGGCAATGTTTAATTGCAGCACATGCAGGGTTGTGTACAATGAAACAAGTGTATTTCTTTCTGCTCAGGTTGAGTGTACTTTGGTTCCTGGGCAGAGCAGGGGCTGATAGTTTGTGTCTAAGAGGTCACTGTGCACTCTACATTGTACTTCACAGAAGAACAGTGTATTCACTTTACAAGGAGGACCCGAGTGAGGCTGGGACATGTGTGCAGCCAGTATTAGTTATGAATGGAAACTGTTCAACAGAAGATGCGACGGCGGCCTGGGGTGCCATGTTCATTTTACGAGGGATGTCTCTTATTTGTTTAAATAGAAGGAAACTGGACCATTTCACTCAGTTGTTTCCCTCAGGTCCAGCTGTCCTAGGTAGGGTTGGGCCACTGCCTGCCACTTTCACCACAGCTTTGCACTCAGTCAGAAGTCAGAACGAGGCAGGGAAGATAATCTGACCCTTTTAACCCTGAACACTACAGGTGGGACCATCAGTGTGGTAGAAGTCAGCTGCTCATGAAACTCCACATAATCTCGCCCACCCTTAGTCTGTGAGTGGGTGCATCGGTGTCTTAGTGGAGTTGGAGTGGGTGCGTCAGTGTCTGAGTGGGTCAATGACTGGCCATGTCAGTGACTGAGTAGGTCTGTGAATGGGTGCTTCAGTGTCTGAATGTATTTATGAAGGGGAGCATCAGTGTCTGACTGGGTCTGTGAATGGGTGCAGCAGTATGTGAGTGGATATTTCAGTGGGTGAATCAGTGTCTGTGTGGGTGAGTGACTGGGCACGTCAGTGTCTAAGTAGGTCTGAGAGTGGGTGCATCAGTGTCCAAGTGGCTCTGTGAGTGTGGTGCATCATTGTCTTAATCATCATCATCATCATCATTTAAGCTTTATTTCGACTGTTCAAGTCATAAAAGCTACAAAAAACATACGTAATAAAACACAGTTAAAAATATAAAAGAAGAAGAATTCGAACAGGGCATCCCACAATAGACATGTGGAAACTTCATATCACAAGATTATTGTTTTGGCAGCAAATTGCCAGCATGGCTAAAACATGTTAGACCAGTATGTAAAAATTTCATGAGGTTCTCGGTTCAACTACCCGCAACAATTAAAATTGAAAACAGGCCCATGTATCAACCGGCAAATGGATACCATGTCTGTTCGGCAGCAACCAATTAAGAATTATACATCATAAAATGTTTCATACATTTAGAAATAGAATTCATTGGTTAAAAGCTAGTTAAAATGTAAAAAACGAATAAAAAATAAAAAGAGCATCTAACAGAGGATGTCACAGGTTTGACCTTAGGGTCCTCCCCTAGCAATCAGGTTGTGCAATCAATCTGCAATAAAGTGCTAGTGCCTATGAGGGTAACCTAAATTTAGTCACTGGGACCCGAGAAACAACTCGGACTAAGGGTCAACCTGGCCATTGCTGAGGTGCTCTCATGAGTGCCTTCCTTCTAATGCCCCACACGTGGCATAAAAACTTAGCCATAGCGCAGGCAAAGAGGGGCCTGGTATCCGACTTCTGTATGCGCAGTGCATCCCAGTGGGTCCGTGTGCCGAGTTGTCGGCAGACCGGTTTGAGCCACTTGTCCCTGGGCTGCGCATAAGCAGGGCATGCAAACAGGATGTGGGCTACGGACTCCACTGGGGCATTGCAACCAGGGCACTTGCTTGGACTTGGAGAGTTAGGGTGCCACTTAGCTGTAACCTCGCCCACAGGGAGGGTACCAAACCTAAATTGAATATATAACATACTGTCCTGGGGGATCTGGATTGTGTCTAGGTAAGGTTCCAACAATCTAACCTGTTTGTGAAGCAGGAATTCCTTGGTGAGTTTCCCCTGATTAAGCTTGATAGACTCGCGCTGCTCCACCGATTTCCAATAATATTGCTTCAGGACCTCTTTTCGAAGTAGGGTGGGGTCTGGCTTGTCCCAAAGACCCTGGAGCCCGACATCTGACACCAATTTCTTGACGTTTCTAATCCACCCTACCATATTGCACGTGTCAAGACGGATGACCTCTGCCAGGGCTTCCGCAAAGGGCAATAGCTCCGGTGTCCTCATAATGCATGCCCAATAAAGCAGCGGGCGGAGATTCGCTCTGTCGCTAATAGTGCGTCTGCCCATATCGAGCATTAAGGGTGTAAGCGGGGTACTTTGGGGTAGCATCACGAGGTTCCTAAGAAATTTGTTTTCTGAGGTACTAAGTTCGGATGTCTTGTCAAGGCCCCACAGCTCTGCGCCATACAGCGCTGCGCTAACCACCTTTAGATCATAGACCTGCAAAGCGGCAGCAACTGGTCTACTTTGTGAGGAGGGATGTTCCTTCCCTAGCGCACCCGTAACATGCTTGTGGCCCAGTAACATCTTGGTTATGTGAGGATTCCAAGTCATTCTATCTGAAAGGCGGGCATCTAGGTAGTCAAAGGTACCGACTTTCTCCAGGGGGAACCCACCTAACACTACACTGCCTTTGAAGGACACGTGCGGGTTAAAGGCCATGAATTTATTTTTGGTAGTGTTAACAACCAAACCCCTGGCATCACAGAACAATTGAAATCTATTGAACAGAAGTTGGAGTCCCACCGGGGTCTTAGACACCAGCAGGGTATTGTCTGCAAACAATAGGGTTGGTACCTTGTACCCCCCAAGGTTGGTGCGTCTGACAGTTCTTGTTGCAGAAAGCTGACTACCCCGTTCATATGTAATGAAAAAAGGGTGGGAGCCAAGACACAACCATGACACACTTTTCCTACTAACTGGGATACGCTCTGTGAGTTGTCCCTGCGGCCCCCATCTGATCTGTGCATAATTACCCTCATTCAATCGAACCAACAAGCTGAGGATAGGTGGAGGAATCCCTATATCACTAAGCATGAGCCAGAGCTTGTGCCTGGGGACTAAATCAAAGGCAGTCTTTAAATCGATGAAAGCTAGGTAAAGACTGCCTCGACCGATCACAACAACTTTACAATAAAGGAGCAGGAGACGAATGGATTTCTGAGTGGGTGCATCAGTGTCTCACTGACTTGTGAGAGGGTCTGTCACTGTCTGAATAGATCTGTCAGTGGGTGCATCAGTGTCTGTGTGGGTCAGTGAGTGGGTGTTTCAGTGTCTGAGGGGGTATGTTAGTGGGTGCATCAGTGTCAGAGTAGGTCTGTAAGTGGGTGCATCTGTGTCTGAGTGGGTCTGTGAGTGGGTGTATCAGTGTCTGAGTGGGTCAGTGAGTGGGCATGTTAGTGTCTAATTGGGTTTGTGAGTGTGTGCATCAGTGTTTGACTAGATCTGTGATTGGGTGTGTCATTATCTAAGTGAATCTGTGAGTAGATGCGTCAGTGTCTGTGTGGGTCAGTGATTGGGCATGTTAGTGTCTGAGAGGGTCTGTGAGAGGGTGTGTCAGTGTCTAAATGAGTCTGAGAGTGGTTGTATCAGAGTCTGAGTGGGTCTGTGAGTGGATGCATCAGTGTCTGAATGGGTCTGTGAGTGGGTGCATCAATATCTGAGTGGGTTTGTCAGTGGGTGCTTCAGTGTCTGAGTGGGTCTGTGAGTGAGTGTCTAAATCTCTGAATGGGTCTCTGAATGGGTGCATCAGTCTCTGAGTGGGTTTGTGACTGGATGTGTCAGTGTCTGAGTGGGTCTCTCAGTGAATATGTCAGTTTCTGAGGTGTTCTGTGAGTGGGTGTGCCAGTTTCTGAGTGGGTCTGTGAGTGGGTGTGTCAGTGTCTATCTGTGATGTCTGAGTTGGTGTGTCAGTGTTTGAGAATGTCTGTGACTGGGTGTGCCAGTGTCTTAGTGGATCTGTGAATGGGTGTGCCAGTGTCTCACTGGCTTTGTAAGGGTGTGTGTCACTGTCTGAGTGGGCTAAGAAAGGATGTGTCAGTGTCTGAGTCTGTCTGTTTGGGGGTACAACAGTCTTTGGGTGGATTTGTGAGTGGGTGTGTCAATGTCTGATTGGGTCTCTCAGTGAATGTCTTAGTGTCTGTGTTGGTCTCTGAGTGGGTGTGTCAGTGTCTGAGTGGGTCTTTCAGTGGGTGCGTTAGTGTCTGAGTGGGTCTGTGAGTGGGTGTGTCAGTGTCTGAGTAGGCCTGTGAGTGGGTGTTTCAGTGTCTGACTGGGTCTGTGAGGGGGTGTGTGGCATGTGAATGGCTTTGTGAGTGGGTGTCTCAGTGAGTAGATCTGTGAATGGTTCTGTCACTGTCTGACTGGGTCTGTGAGTGGATGTGTCAGTGTCTGAGTAGATCTATAAGTGAAGGTGTCAGTGTCTCAGTGGGTCTCTGAGTTGGTGTCTAAGGGCCATATGTAGGTAGCTAAATACCGGTCGGTAACGGCCGAAATTCGGTAAATCTCCCGTTACCGACCGGTATTTAGGCAATTGAGATGTAGGAGGCTAAAAAGAAGGATTCGGTAATTATGAATTGGTAAATACCGATTCATCATTACCGAATTCAAAATTACCGATTCGGAATTACTGATTCCTTATTTACCGAATCGGTAAATAAGAAACGGTAAAAACGAAAAAAGAGATGTAGGTAAATTCGGTAATACCGAATTTCATGAAATTCGGTATTTAAGAGTCGGTAATTAACACTGACTGAAAGCAGGTGGTAATCAGCTACAGTGTATATAAGCAATCCCAAAATGCAACAGTGTGATCACTATGGCGGCTTTCTATGTGATTGCAAGGCGGCTACGTCTACAGGCAGCAGGAGTGAGGATCTGGAGACGGGAGGAGCGCATTTACAGACAGCGCATCACACTCTTGCAACAGACTGAGGCTGAGATCCATGAAAGGTACAGGCTATACCCCCACACCACCCTGGACTTGATAAGGGACCTGCACCCACTCCTGGAGCACCCAACACCAAGGGCGCACGCCATACCACCACATGTGCAGGTGCTCTGTAGCCTACATCTACTCGCATCTGGCAGTTACCAGGGGGTGATAGCTGCGGTAGGCGGGGTGTCTCAGAGTTGCCTGTCCCGTTTCTTCAGAAAGTTCCTGGATGCCATGATGCAGAGAATGCATCACTACATTAGCTTCCCAAACACACAGGCGGAACTGCTGAAAACCAAGACATACTTTTACCAGATGGCACAGTTCCCGCATGTCATAGGCTGTATTGATGGCACACACATTCCAATCTGCCCACCAGCAGCCACTGAGTATATCTACAGGAACAGAAAGTCCACCCACTCCATAAATGTGCAGGTAATCTGCGATGCTGCCAACATAATCACTGACATCGTGGTCAAATTTCCTGGGAGCACCCACGACTCATACATCTTCCAGAACAGTGGGATCTACACACGCCTGGCTGCGGGAGAATTTGGAGAAGGATACCTGCTAGGTAAATCACTGTGACACTCACTCATACTTACTGCAGATGAATGTGTATTGGTGTATGTGACTAATGGCACTCTCTTTCTCACCTAGGCGATAGTGCATATGCCGTGCGGTCATTTATCCTCACTCCCTACCTAAACCCATCAACCCTGAGTGAGAGACGATACAATTTGGCACACAAATCAACACGCAACGTTGTGGAGCGCACGTTTGGGCTATTGAAAAGCAGGTTCCGCTGCCTCCACAAAAGCGGAGGCGCACGTCAGTACACACCCATCATCTGCTGCAAAATCATTGCAACTTGTGCAATGCTGCACAACCTTGCCACAAAGAAAGGTACAGAAGTGGAATTAACTGATTTTGAGGACAATGATGATGAATTTGCACAGCCAGAGCCCAACGCAGCAGGAGTGCCACCAGCAACAGATGGGAGACAAAGACGGGCAGAGATCACATGCAACTATTTTTAAGTAAGTAAGGAGACACAGCCAGTTGTTGAATGTAATGACGTAGTTTTAATTTCTGGGCCCTACGCCACAACACAAATGGCCAAACTTGGCATTCCAATTTGTGACATCCATAGTAGGAAGTCATGGGCTACTTCACCCAAGTCTGTCCTGAAAGTGTGGGCTGCATCAGCGTCTGCGGCCACGCACAACAGTACTGGATGCCATTAACTGACTGTCCTCACTGGCTGTGGAACCAGTGGCAGCCCCATGCCGTCTGCTGCTCCTCCGGGTGTCTGTTACAGGGGGGGTAATGCTGCTCCGACTGGTCGTGTCCTCGCTGTCCCCAACTTCCACAGCACCAGTAGTGGCAGACTGACTCGTAAGCAGCACTTCAAGAGCAGTGGTCACCTTTACCAGCCCCCTAGAGACATCAGTGCTGCAGTGCGCCTGCCCCTCCTGCATGGCCACGGAGCGCCTGCAGAGCAGAGAAGTGGCAGTTGCTAGGCGGTTCACTGCCCTCGTATGGTGCTCCAATTTCTGCCTCTCCCTGCGCAGTGTTACTCTGTCCTCATCCATTTTGCTGCACAGCAGCATCACAGACTGGGACATGTCCCGCATGCCCGCAGCCATCTCCTTCATGCCCTCAGCCATTGAGCTAATGCCCTTGTCAATGTTGGTCATGTTATCATTGAGGCGCCTCATTTGTCGCTGGACTGACTGAATTGCCTTGCCTTGTAGGCGCTGCACCTTCACCATGGTTGCCTCCAGCCCTCCGAAGACACCATGGCTCTCACCCTGTGGAGGTGGACTGCTCACACAAGCCCTGCGGTGGTGTCTGGCACCTGTGTGTGCTCCCTCAGAAGTGGACAGCAAACCAGCATTGCTACCATCCAGTGGCACAGTAGATGTTTCCCCCCCTCGAGTCTTCTGAGGAGGACTCAAACTCCTGCAGTCTGGTAACAGCACGCCTCCTAGGTCTAAGCACTGCAGGTGGTGTTGATGCTGGTGAGGCTAGCAGTAGTGGCGAGGCTAGCTGTGGTGGCGAGGCTGGCTGTGGTGATGAGGCTGGCTGTGGTGGTGTTGTGTGTCCTGCACTCGTACTGGCCTTCTCTGTGATGTCCTTCCGGGGTGCCCTCTCTCCCTTGTCCTGAGCAGTCCTGCGCGATGTCTCGCCTGTGGACAGAAATTGTACATTAGCTCAGTGTACCTGCAGCCCTGCATTGCAAAAATAAATATACATTTCTGCCACACTATCTCATTGTCCTCTGCCTGCTTATCGCTGATGTGTGTCACATGCCTTGTTGTTCAGTGCGATTCCTGTCATGATAGGGGTTTCACTGACTACATCTCCCATAATGCATTGCTGGTCTGAACAAAAACCTGTACTGGAGTGGGATTCACATAGCCCAATTGGGGATTTGGGATAGGGGAAGGGGGGGCACAATGCTGTGCATGCTTCTTACCTTGTTTGGAAGCAGCCCTGGCAGAGCTGTCTGCATCCCCGATCCCACAGACACTTTCTGGCTCTATCGTGGACTCCACGAGCTGCTCAAGTTCAGTCAGGGCAGGTGCCCTGTTCCTTCCTCCTCCTGTCAGGCTGGCTTGTTTTTTAAGATCAGCCATCTTCCTCGTGGTGATGCTCCTGATATCATACCACAGCTTCTTGAGCACATCAATGTCCCGGGGGGTCACTCCAATGGCATTCACCTGAGACTGGATTCCAAGCCAGATGTTTCTTTTTACTGACTCTGCAACTTGCAGGGACTGCTTTCCAAACAGCTTTGTGTGCTGCTTCACTACCTCCTCCACAAGGACCTGCAGTTCCTTCTGACTGATTTTCAGTTTCCTCTTCCTTTCCCCTCCTTCTCTTTCTGTGTCCTGGCTGGCCATTGTGCAAGATTTGCAGAACAAGTTCAGGCAGTGGCTCTGTTGCTCTCCTCTGCACTCCCAGCCTCTCCAGAAGGTTCTGATTGTGTGCACCTGCCTGGGTGTGTCCACTTCCTGGTTGGGAGGGGTGGTGGTTGCACAGGATTGGCTGATTCCTCAATTGCTGTTTTTTGAATTTCCGATTCGGTATTTACCGATTCGGTATTTACCGAATCGGAAAAACCGATCGGTATTGTGGATTCGGTAAATATTTACCGATTTTTACCGATTCGGTAATGTTTAACGAATTATTACGTACATCGGAAATATCGATTTCTAAATACCCATTCGGTAAAATTCGGTAATTAGGAATCGGTATTTCCAGATTACCTACATATGGCCCTAAGTCTCTGAGTGGGTCTGTCAGTGGGTGCATCCGTATCTGACTGGGTCTGTGAGTGTGTGTCAGTATCTGAGTGGGTCTGTGAGTGGGTGTATCAGTGTCTCAAAGGATTTTTGAGTGGGTGCATCAGTGTCAATGGATCTGTGAGTGGGTGTGCCACTGTCTGAGTAGGTCTCTAAGTAGGTGTATCAGTGTCTGACTAGACCTTTGAATGGCTGTGTCAGTGTCTAAGTGGGTCTATGCCTGGGTATGTCAGTGTCTGAGTGGGTCTGTGTGGGGGGGTGTCAGTTTTAAGTGGGTCTGTGAGAAGATGTGTCAGTGTCTGATTGGGTCTGTGTGGGGGTGGAACACTCTGAGTGGGTTTGTGAGTGAGTGTGTCAGTGTCTGAGAAGGTCTGTGAGTGTGTCAGTGTCTGAGTGGGTCTGTGAGCGGTTATCTGAATCTTTGAGTGAGTCTGTGAATGGTTGCATCAATCTCTGAGTGGGTGTTTCAGTGTCTGAGTGGGTGTGTGAGTGCGTGCATTAGTGTCTGAGTAGGTCTTTGACTGGCTGCATCAGTAACTGAGTGGGTCTGTGAAAGGGTGTATCAGTGTCTGTCTTGGTCTGTGAGTGGGTGTATCAGTGTCTGAGTTGGTCTGTCAGTGCGCATTTCAGTGTCTGAGTGGATTGCTGAGTGTGTACATCAGGGTCTGTGTGGGGCAGTGAGTGACATGTCAGTGTCTGAGTGGGTCTATAACTGGGTGTATCAGTGTCTGAAACTCGGTGCATCAGTGTCTGAGTGGCTCTGTGAGTGGGTATAGAAGTCTACGAATTGGTCTGTGGGTACATGTGTGACTGTGTAAGTGTGTGAGTCAATACATTATTGAGAGAATTGGTATTTGAACATTTTTATTGATTTATTTTGGGTAGGTCTGGGACTCCACTGCAACGTTACAAGGAAGCCACGCTGAGCATCGCGACGGGATCGCGACTCCGCCCATGTGACTTTCTGAACTCATTATAAATACTCTATTCAACTCCACAACATTATCCTGGGGCCAGGGTCCTCCTATCCTTCCCCCTTCAATAATTTCTTTGGTATCATCTATCCCCCAGGAACGACTTTACTTCTTAAAATGGCGGTCTTATCCTGTAGGTTGTAGGGCCGTACGGCCCCCCCTCCCCAGGCTGATTTCAGCCCCGGGGACCCCATTTCCCAGGGCCAGGCCTTCATAATCATTAATGAATTATTTTTTTTAATTGGGAGGGGGGCCCGCGTGGCCCCCTCCCTGGGCCAACTCCGGCCTTGCGGACCCCATCCCCCGGGGCCTGGCCTCTCTGTTGGGGACCGGGGTAGCCTCAAGGCCCCTACGGTCCCTGCTGGCTCCCTGCCTCCTGTGAGTGTCGCAAAACCAAAGGGGATGATGGACGGAGTGTTGAACATTGCAAGCACTCACCCCCAGTCAACTGATCTGGGTTTAATCCATCATCATTCTTTAGCTCATTCCGCCACCCCAGTTCAGACATGGCCATATGCAAATCAGTCTGACCCTGTGCCTCATGGGAACAGTCCAGCCCGAACTGCCAAGCCATGTCTTCCCTGAACCGGTAACAAGCATCCTGGGACCGGTTTCTGGCTTACAGACGTTGTTAGAACTGGGGGTCTCTAGTTGGCAGAGGTAGGTACCTTTGACCAAATAGGGACCCTTGCGTCTAGTCAGGGTAAGGGGTACACTCCTGAAATAACCCCTGCTCACCCCCTTGGTAGCTTGGCACGAGCAGACAGGCTTAGTTCAGAGGCAGTGTGTAAAGCATTTGTGAACACATACAGTGATCCAGTGACAACACTACAAATGGACACCACACAGGTTGTATTATAAAAATAAGTATCTTTTATATAGATTTACCACAAGACCATAAACGACAAAAATAATCCACAATACTGTACTTTAAAGATGGTAGAATTAGCTTAAGTCTCTTAAAATGGAAATGCGACACTTTGAGTTCAATGTACCTGAGATGCGTAACGCGATACAACAAAAAGTGGTGCAGGGAAGGTGATGCGTCGGTTCCTTACACGCAAGAACGATGATGCGTCGGTTCCCTACTGATGCGCAGGGGATGGTGATGCGTCGGTTCTTCTCGGCGTGGGGAGGTGATGCGTCGGTTTCTTGCTGCGCTTCTGTGACGATGCGACAAGCAGCGCCGTGATGTGATGAAGATCTGGTGCAAAGAAAAAAATGGCGTCTTCTTGATGTTGCGACAACGAAGGGGTGATGCGTGCACGCCCGACGGCCGTGCGGCGATTTCGATGAATCTTTTGAGCCGTGACAGGCCCTGTGACCCGCTTCCCTGGCGATGCGACGGCGTCTGATGCGAGGTCGACGATCTTCTCCTGGGATGCGGGGCGCCTCGTGTTGCGATGCGTCGGCGTCTGATGCGAGGTCGAAGCTCTGCCCCGGGGATGCGACGGCGTCTGATGCGACGGCGACACTCTTCTCCGGTGCTGCGAGGCGCTTCGAAGGATGCGAGGGTGTCAGCGGCGAGCTTCTTCGGGGATGCGCCGGCGTCTGATGTGACGTCGACACTCTTCCCCGGCAATGAGAGAAGCAACGGCTGCGACGACACGCTTCTTCATCTTGAGTCGCGCTTCCAGCTCCCAGCGACACACGAGTGTGTCAGAAGGTCCAAATTCCCAGGCAAGGGAATACAGGGGAGCTGGTGGGTGAAGTCTGTTGTTCCTGAGACTTAAGCAGGAGGCAAGCTCTGAAATCAAGCCCTTGGAGATCCTTCACAAGTTGATGAAAGTACACACAAAGTTCCCTTCTCCTTTCTTTGGCAGACAGGCAACCACTGCAGGCAGACCCCTCTAGCTTAGGGATAGTGTTCTCCTCAGTTTCGTCTTGGTTCTGCTCCTCAGCAAAGGTTTCTTCTTGTTTCCCAAAAGTGATCTAATTTCCTTGGGGTCTGGGTCACCTTTTTATACACCTTTTCTCTTTGTTCTCTGAAGGCAGAGGGGCCTTTGCCTAGTCCAAAACCAGTTCTGGTCAGTCCTGGAGCACTTTGTTTACAGGACTCCTTCTTTCCTTTCAGAATGTGGGGCAGAGTCCTCAGCCGCCCAGCAGGAGGGGGAGCCAGCATTGTGGAAGGCAGGCACAGCCCTATTCAGACCCAGGTGCAACTCCTCCCTCCACTCTGGATGCAGATCTCTCTATTCAGCCCTGTGCTGACTCACCCTGTCTCCTGGAGCCTCCCCCAGCCCCTGTCACTCAAACTCCAGACAAGGAATACACAACCTAGCAGAGGCAGGCTTGGAAGGTTAGGCAAGAAAATACCTACTTTCTAAAAGTGGTATTTTCAAACACAGAATGTTAAAACCAACTTCACTAAAAGATGTATTTTATCATTCTGAGTTCAGGCATATTAAATGTGTTTCTCTACCATGTTCCCTGGGTCAGTTAGGATTATAAGGTGTAATAATCAAAACTGCCCATTCTGGCCTATGGGGAACAGGTAGCCTTGCAATAGTGAACAACGAAAATGTCTGTAATTCACTATTAGGACAGGCCACACACACCAGGGCATGTCCTACCTTATACTTACAATGCACCCTGCCCTAGGGCCTACTTTAGGGGTGACCAACATGCAGTAAAGGGAAGGTTTATGGACTGGTAAGTGGGTGCACTCACCAAGTCGACATGGCAGCCCTAGGCTGCACACAGGCTCTGCAATGGCAGGCCTGAGACACACTTTACAAGCTGCTACGGTGGGTGGCACAATCAGTGCTGCAAGACCACCAGCAGTATTTGATTCACAAGCCCTGGGCACAGGGTCTGACAAGTAAACCAAATAAGCCAATCGTGGAGTCACTAATCCATACATCAATTTGCAATAGGGAGAGCATATGCACTTTAGCACTGATCAGCAGTGGTGAAGTGCCCAGAGTCATAAAACAGCCAAACAACAGGTCAGAAAAAATATAGGAGGAAGGCAAGAAGTTTAGGGATGACCCTGCAAAAAGGGCCAAGTCCAACAGCCGTCATCAGCCAGGCTATCTTGAATCCAGTGGCAAAGTGAGCAAGGGACCCATGTCTGGGCATACCCTGCCAACTTAGGGCGAACATAGCAAAACCAAAGGGGATGATGGACAGAGTGTTCAACATTGCAAACACTCACCCCCAGTCAACTGATCTGGGTTTAATCCATCATCATTCTTTAGTTCTCTCCGCCACCCCAGTTCAGACATGGCCATATGCAAATCAGTCTGACCCTGTGCCTCATGGGAACAGTCCAGCCCGAACTGCCAAGCCATGTCTTCCCTGGACCGGAAACAAGCATCCTGGGACCTGTTTCTGGCTTACAGCCGTCATCAGCCAGGCTATCTTGAATCCAGCGGCAAAGTGAGCAAGGGACCCACGTCTGGGAATACCCTGCCAACTTAGGGCGAACATAGCAAAACCAAAGGGGATGATGGACGGAGTGTTGAACATTGCAAGCACTCACCCCCAGTTCAGACATGGCCATACATGGCCATATGCAAATCAGTCTGACCCTGTGCCTCATGGGAACAGTCCAGTCCTGTGAGTGTCGGCATTACTTTTGGTCAGAAGGAGCTGCTAACATGCAGCTCCCTCTGTCCAAAAGAAATTCTGCATCTGCTTCATGGAATGCTCTTGATTCCACGAAGCCGAGCAGTGTTTGCTATAGCTTAGCGGGAGTGGTGCTCCTGCCAAGCCATAGCAAACTCCAATGTCCCTGGGGTGGGCACCCCGGGACATTGCTGTAGCTGGCCCTGGGGTGTGGTGGTCACCAGGTCCATGTAGGGCTCCTGTAGGGGGGCTGCGCAGCCCTCCTCCTTTATTAAAATTTGCACGGGGTGTTGTTCCCTGGGGACGGGGGTCCGCAACAGACCCCTTTAATTATTGTATGTGTGCCCCGGGGAGTTGGCAGTGCCCACGGTTATGTGTGGAGGCCAGAGCCCCCACACTTTATTATTTATTTTAGTCCCAGGGAGGTGGCGGTCCCCAAGTCAGCAGGGGGCCCTACAGCCTCCCCCAAATGACTTCCCCCGCAATACTTTTAAAAAAAGTGTGCCCTGGGAAGGTGGCGGTCCCCGGGGTAGGGGGGTCCACCATGGCTTGGGGGTCAGGGTATTCCTACCCTGCCCCTTTTCTTTATTTTCACTTTCTTTTGGGGGTACTTGGTGAAGCCGAGTCCCAAGATGGCTGCCAACACTTCCTGGTTGAAGTGTTGGCCGCCAATCAGAGCAGTGCATTTCCCTGAACGATCGCGTCTTTTTTCATGACATATCACTATAATTTTAAACTTACATTTCTCAACAACTACTGCTTCCGCCAAGCCATAGCAAACACTGCTACGCTTCATGGAAGCGAGAGCAGTAAAAATGCACCTGCTTCCATAAAGCGGAGCAGAATGCTTTTGGACAGAGGGAGCTGCATGTTAGCAGCTCCCTCTATCCAAAGCAATGCCGGCTCCCGCAGGAGGCAGGGAGCCGGCAGGGACCACTGGAGGCCTTGAGTCTCCTCTGCGGTCCCGAATGGAGAGGTCAGGCCTCAGGGCAATATCGGCCCGGGGAAGGGGGCCGCGCAGTCCCCATCACCATTTAAAAAAAACTTATGAAAGCCTGACCCAAATATATATATATATATTCACTAAAAAACCATAGGTTTCAAGGACGTTATAGTTAGTTGGACATTTCACTCGTATAAAACCAGAGAAATTTGGCCATAACTTTAACTCGCGCCCCCGCAATGCACTGCTGATGACGTCACATATTACATCACTCATGACATGCTCAGTGACATCACTGATGACATCACTGATGACATCTCAAATGACATCACTGATGATATCACTGATGACTGCATCCAGTGACTGAGTGTTTCTAAACAGTTCAAGAATGTTATATCTATATACACCAAGGTATACTGAAGAATGATTGGTTGTCTGAGAACTTGTATGGGTGCCTGAGTGTCTGTGTGGGTGGGGGGGTGTGTGACTCCCTGCATGGATGTGTGAGTGGGTGATTCACTGGCTGTATGCGTTTATGAGTGCATGTGTTATGGAGTGTATGGGTGAGTGAGTGTACTTATAGCTGTGTTGGTGAGTGAATGGGTGTCTTAGTGGTATATGTGTAAGTAATTACAAATGTGAAAGGCAGTATTTGTGAGTGTTGGAGTATATAAGTGAGTATATGTGACAGTGAGTGATTGTGACAGTGGCTGCATGGATAAGTGTGTGCTTATGTCAGTAATTGTTGAAGACAGTACGTATCTGTATGAATAAGTGACGTGGTGTGTGTATAACTGTATAGGTGAGTAAATAGCAGTGTAATTAATTCTTTAGGTGACTGACTAGGTTTTTGAGTAACTCTTTGGGTGAGTGGCAGTGTGTCAGTGTCTATATGGGTGTATGAGTGGATATATCAGTGGCTGCATTGATGAATGACTGCATGTATGAGTGACTGTATGGGTTAGTGGGTGGATGTGTGTGTAGACGTATAAATCACTGAGCGGGTATGTACTAACTGCTATTGGTCTGTCTATGGTTTCGATATTGGTAGTCTGTATTTTAGAGTGGGTGTATGAAAGGTTTTATTAGGGTGTGAGGAGGTGCGTCAGATGATCACATGGATGATGTCATCAGTGATGTCATCAGTGATGTAATATGTGACGTCATCAGCAGTGCATTGCGGGGGCGCGAGTTATAGTTAGCTCTACTAACTACAATGGCCGAATTTCTCTGGTTTTATACGAGTGAAATGTCCACTGACTATAACGTCTTTGAAACCCATGGTTTTTTCAGTGAATTTCTATGGTTTTTTAAATGCTAATTTCTAACTATAACGTCCCTAAAACCTATAGTTTTTTTCAGTGAATTTCACAGGTTTTTTAAATGCTAATTTCTAACTATAACGTCCCTGAAACCTATGGTTTTTTCAGTAAATTTCTAAGGTTTTTTAAATGCTAATTTCTAACTATAACATAGCAGTCGCGTTTGCAGAGTGGTGGAGAAAGGTGAGCGTGGCCTCCGAACACTTCTTAGCAATCCCACTGTGTGGGATTTACTGGAGGTAACAGGAGGGCTAGTTAGCCCCCAACGTCAACCTTGGGGGCCAACTACCCCTCCTATTACCTCCAGTAAGTCCCACACAGCAGGATTGCTAACTTCTCATACCAGGCCACGCCCCCTTTCCCCACCACTCTGCAGACGCACCTCCTGGCGCATTCTGGGTTGGGGGATTAAGTCCCTTTTAATCCTGAGGGTCCCTGGGGGCCAACTAGCCAACCAGGTACCTCCAGTAAGCGCCACAGAGCTGCATTGCAGAGAGGTGGTCCGAGGCCACGCCCCTTTTTACACCACTCTGCAAACGCGGCTCCTGGCGCACTGCTGCTCGGAGGATGAAGTCCACTTGTGTCCTGAGATCCTCAGGACACAAGAGGACCTCATCGCCCCACCAGCAGTGCGCCAAGAGGCGCATTAGCAGAGTGGTGTAAAAAGGGGCGTGGCCTCAGACCACCAGTCTGCAATCCAGCTGTGTGGCGCTTATTGGAGGTACCTGGTGGGCTAGTTGGCCCCCAGGGACCCTCAGTATTCAAGGGGAATTAATTCCCCAACTTACAACGCGCCAGGGGGCGCGTTTGCAGAGTGGTGCAGGGAGGGGGCGGGGCCTCCGGCGAGATGCCGGCTTTTTAAAAAAAGGGCTGTGTGGCCCCCCTTCTTTTACCATTTTTGGGGCCCTGGGGACCCCATCCCCCAGGGCCTGACCCCTTTTTTATTTTAAAAAAACGGAAAGGGGGCCGCGCGGCCCCCCTCCCAAGCCACTTCTGGCCCCAGGGGACCCCATCCCCTGAGGCCTTGCCTCACTGTCGGGGACCGTGGGGGGAGCCCAATGCCCCCACGGTCTCACCGCCTCCCCGCCTCCTGCAGGAGCCGGCATTGCTTTTGCACATGGGAAGCTGCTAACGTGCAGCTCCCCTTGTGTAAAACCAATCTGCTTTGATTTTTGGAAGCAAGAGCAGGTTTCCTGCCCTCGCTTCCAAAAACCAAAGCAGGAGTTTGCTATGGCAGGGCGGGAGCCGTGCTCCCGCCCTGCCATAGCAAACAGCAATGTCCCAGGGGTGGGCACCTCAGGACATTGCAGGAGCCGGACCTGGGGGATGGTGTCCCCTGGGCCATCAAGGGCTCCTGGAGGGGGGCCGCGCAGCCCCCCTCCCATCATTTGTAAAGCCCCGGGGAGGTGGTGGCCCCCGGGGCAGTGTGGGGGGCTCGAGCCCACCCCACACACATTATATATTTCAAACCGGGGAGGTGGTGGTCCCCGGGGCTTGGGCGGCCCGCGAGGCCCACCCTCCGTATTTTAATAAAGCCCTGGGGAGGTAGGGCCACAAGGCCCCCCCACGCAATTATAATAAAGCCCGGGGAGGTGGCGGTCCCCGGGGCTGTGGTGGGGCTCGTGCCCCCGTGAATACATTATAAAGCCCCGGGGAGGTGGCGGTCCCTGGGGCTATGGGGGCCCCCGCGGGCCCCCGCTACAGAAATGAGGATTTCCCCGGGACCTAGCCCACCCGGGTACTTTAAAAAACGAGGCGCGGGAGCCCGCGCTTTGTATTTTTTTCATTTTCGATGGGGTTCACGCACCCAGCGGGACCCAGCCGAAAATGTAAAAAAAAAAAATGAAATGGTTTTTTGGGGCCTGGGGGTCCCTGTGGGACCCCCTGAGCATGCCTGGGGGGTCAGGGTGTTTTTATCCTGCCCCCTTTTCTTGTTTTTTTATGTTTCTCTCACCTTCTTCATTTTCACTCAGTCCGAGGCACAAGATGGCTGCCAACACTTCCTCGTTTGGAGTGTTAGCAGCCAATCAGAGGCAAGCTCGTGCTCGGGAGGGCTCAGCCAATCAGATCTCACAATTTTCAAATATCGATATCTGTAAATCTTTAAATATCTCAAAAACTACTAAACGGATTTACACCATTTAAAAAAAAGCATGCTTTCTGGACAAAGAGCTATCTCTCGGTGTAGTTCCGTTCAGCAGTTCAGGCTGTAGCCGTGTCTAAAGTTTCCTATGGAAATTAACATGGAGAAAACACGTTTTGGGACCCCCTTTTTTTCTCGGCCCCCCTTGACGAATCACCCCAAAACTTTTAAGACAGGAGCTGACCTGAGTGAACAATTAATTTTGAAAATTTCGTGAAGATTCGTCAAACGGCGCCAAAGTTATTGGCAAATCAAAAACGCTTTTCCTATGGAAACTAGGTTCTAACTATAACTACCTACTGGCGACTGCCAGTAGGTAATAAATATATATATATATATATATATTTACTGAAAAAACCATAGGTTTCAGGGACGTTATAGTTAGTTGGACATTTCACTCGTACAAAACCAGAGACATTCGGCCGTTATAGTTAGTTCAGCTAACTATAACTCGCGCCCCCGCAATGCACTGCTGATGACGTCACAAATTACATCACTCATGACATGGTCAGTGACATCACTCATGACATCACTCATGACATCACTCATGACATCTCAAATGACATCACTCATGACATCACGGATGACATCATCCAGTGACTGTGTGTTTCTGTAAAGTTTAAATATGTTTTATATATATATATATGCCAAGGTGTATTGAAGAATGAGTGGGTGTATAAGTGTCTGAATGGATGATTTAGTAGGTGCATGACTGACTGTATAAGTGAGTGATTAAACGTGTCTTACTGAATGCATGTGTTAGTGACTAATCTGTGTGAATCTGTGTATCAGTCTGTCAGTTGGTGTGTAAGCAGCTGCCTGGGTTGGTGAGTAGCTACATGAGTGTCTATATGGTTATTTATTGGTTGTCTGAGTATCTGTATGGGTGCCTGGGTGTCTGTGTGGGTGGATGGGGGATGTGCGACTGTGCATAGATGTGTGAGTGGGTGATTCACTGGTTGTATGGGTTCAAGAGTGCCGCTGCCCCAGGGCTGTATGGGTGGGTGAGTGTGTGTATGGGTGTGTTGGTGAGTGAATGGATGTCTCAGTGGTACATGTGTGAGTAACTACATATGTGAAAGGCAGTATATGTGAGTGTTGGGGTACATAAATGACTATATGTGAGAGTGAGTAATTGCGAGAGTGGCTGTTTGGATGAGTGTGTGCTTGTATCAGTGATTGTATAAGAGAGTAAGTATGTGTTAGTATCTGTATGAATAACTGAGGTGATGTGTGTATAACTGTATAGGTGAGTAAATGGGAGTGTGATTGATTCTTTGCATGACTGACTAGATGTGTGAGTAACTCTATGGATGAGTGGCGGTGTGTGAGTGTCTGTATAGGTGTAAGAGTGCAAATGATAGTGCTGTATTGATGAGTGACTGCATGTATGAGTGACTGTATGGGTGAATGAGTGGATGTGTGTGTAGACCTAGGAATCAGTGAGTGGGTATGTAGTAACTGGTATTGGTGTGTCTATTGTTTTGAAATTGGTAGTCTGTATTTTAGAGTGGGTATATCAAAGGTTATATTAGGGTGTGAGGAGGTGCATCAGATTATCACATGGATGATGTCATGAGTGATGTCATGAGTGATGTCATTTGAGATGTCATGAGTGATGTCACTGACCATGTCATTAGTGATGTAATATGTGACGTCATCAGCAGTGCATTGCGGGGGCATGAGTTATAGTTAGCTGAACTAACTATAACGGCCGAATTTCTCTGGTTTTATACGAGTGAAATGTCCAACTAACTATAACGTCCCTGAAACCTATGGTTTTTTTCAGTGAATTTCAAAGGTTTTTTAAACACTAATTTCTGCCTATGACGACCCTGAAACCCATGGTTTTTTCAGTGAATTTCAAAGGTTTTTAAATGTTAATTTATAACTATAACGACCCTGAAACCTATGGTTTTTTCAGTGAATTTCAAAGGTTTTTTAAATGCTAGTTTCTAACTATAGCGACCCTGAAACCTATGTTTTTTTCAGTAAATTTTAAAGGTTTTTAAATGCTAATTTCAAACTATGCCTACATAGCTAGGACATATGCAGAAAGAGGAAGAAAGGCGCAGAAAGAATCAAGAGAAATGCAGAAAGAGGCAACAGAAGTCCAGAAAGACAAAGAAAGGTGCAGAAAGAAGCAAGAGATATGCAGAAAAAACCAACAGATCGCAGAAAGAGGCCTTGTTGCAAAGTCATCCTGTGCCCCCAACGTTTTGCTGACGGGTACTGGTGGTAACTAAGTCTGAGTAACCAGACCTGGAGCCATTGCTATGCTAAAAGACACTTCGAATACAGTGAAAACACCTACATACACTAGGGTACACTATGGGTTGGGGTACCCCTGTGATTGGCATGACCTCCCCTGTAAGGCCCTAGTACATAATAGGGCAGGGGGATTAAAACTACCTCTAAGTCAGAGGTGCAGAAAGATGCTTCTTTAACTAGTAGTCGCGCTTGCAGAGTGGTAGAGAAAGGGTGATGGGCCTCCGACCAGCGCTCAGGAATTCCGCTGTGTAGGACTTACAGGAGGTACCAGGAGGGCTTCTTGGCCCCCAAAGTACCTCAGGAGTAAAGTGGACTTTATCCCCCATCCCGTAGTCTGCCAGGAGGCGCGTTTGCAGAGTGGTGGAGAAAGGGGGCGTGGCCTCCAAAGACGTCTTAGCAATATTACTGTGTGGGACTTACTGGAGGTAACAAGAGAGGTAGTTGGCCCCCAAGGATATCCTTGGGGGCCAACTACCCCTCCTATTGCCTCCAGTAAGTACCACACAGCAAGATTGCTAAGTTCTCATACCAGGCCATGCCCCCTTTGCCCAGCACGCTGCAAACGCGCTCCCTGGTGCACTCTTGGATGGGGATTGAAGTTCCCTTCACTGCTGGGGGTCCTTAGGGGCCAACTAGCCTACCTCTTACCTCCAGTAAGCACCACATAGCTGGATTGCAGAGAGGTGGTCCGAGGCCACGCCCCCTTTTTACACAACTCTGCAAACACGCCTCATGGCACATTGCTGCTCGGGGGATGAAGTCCACTTGTGTCCTGAGGTCTTCAGGACACAAGAGGACCTCATCACCCCACCAGCAGTGCGCCAAGAGGTGCGTTTGCAGAGTGGTGTAAAAAGGGGCGTGGCCTCGGACCACCTCTCTGCAATCCAGCTGTGTGGTGCTTACTGAAGGTACCTGGTGGGCTAGTTCGCCCCCAGCGGCCCTCAGTATTCAAGGAGACTTAATTCCCCAACTTAGAACGCGCCAGGGGGAGCTTTGGCAGAGTGGTGCAGGGAGGGGGTGGGGCCTCCGGCGAGATGCTGGCTTTTTAAAAAAAACATTGTTAGAAGGAGGGCTGTGTGGCCCCCCTTTTTTCCATCTTTTTTGGGCCCTGGGGACCCCATCCCCCAGGGCCAGCCACATTTAAAAATAAAAAAAACAGGGAAGGGGCCACGCGGCCCCCCTCCCAAGGCCGATCTCGGCCTGGGGACCCCATCCCCCGAGGCAGGGCCTCCTTTTTTTATATATATTTATAGGGAAGGGGGCCACGTGGCCCCCCTTTACTAGGCCACTATTGGCCCCGGGGACCCCATCCACCGGGGCTTGGCCATTTTATATATACATTTAAGGAGGGGGGCCGCAGCCCCCCTCCCCAGGCCGATTTTGGCCCCGGGGACCCCATCCCTCGGGTCCCGGCCATTTTTTATTTTTAAATTAAAGGGAGGGGGCCCAGTGGCCACTTCTGGCCCCGGGACCCCATCCCCTGGGGCCAGCCCTTAGCATTGGGGACCATGGGGGAGCCCCAATGCCCCCATGGTCCCTGCTGGCTCCCCGCCTCCTGCGGGAACCAGCATTGCTTTAGAGCAAGGGGTGCTGCTATCATGCAGCTCCCCTTGCCCAAAAGCAATCTGCTTCGCTTCATGGAAGCGAGAGCAGGTTTCCTGCTGTCGTTTCCATGAAGCGAAGCAGTGTTTGCTATGACAGGGCGGGAGCACTGCACCCCGGGACATTGCAGGAGCTGGCCCTGGGGGGTGGCGGTCCCCAGGGCCATCAAGGACTCCAGGAGGGGGGCCGCGTGGCCCCCCTCCCATCATTTGCATAGCCACGGGGAGGTGGTGGTCCCCAGGAATGGGGGTCCATAACGGACCCCAGTATTTAAATGAAGATTGCCCCGGGGAGGTGGTGGTCCCTGGGGCAGTGTGGAGAGGGGCAGGAGCCCCCCCACATTTTTTTTTAATGTTATTTAAGGCCCGGTAAAGTGGCGGTCCCCGGGTCACGGCCCCCCCGAACATAATTAAGAATGCCCCGGGGAGGTTGCGGTCCCCGGGGCAGCATGGGGGGAAGGAGCCCCCCCACGCATTTATAAATAAATCCCCAGGGAGGTGGTGGTCCCCCGAGCTGTGGGGGGGCTGCGTGCCCCCCACACATAAATAATAAAGCCCCGGTAAGGTGGCGGTCCCCGGGGTTGCGGGGGCCCCCTGCTACATAAATAAGCAATGCCCCCGGGACCTGGCCCACCCGGTGGCTTTAAAAAACGAAGCACAGGAGCCCGCACTTCGTTTTTTAAAAACATTCGGCCAAAGTCGCGAATCCGGCCGAAAAGTTTAAAAAAATGCTTTTTTGGGCCCTGGGGGTCTCTGTGGGACCCCCTGACCAGGCCTAGTGGGTCATGGTGTGTTTACCCTGCCCCCTTTTCTTCTTTTTTAATGTTTCACTCGCCCTTTTCCTTCTCCTCGTACCAAGTCACAAGATGGCTGCCAACACTTCCTGGTTTGAAGTGTTGGCAGCCAATCAGAGGCAAGCTCGTGCTCGGGAGGGCTCAGCCAATCAGATCTCACAATTTTTAAATATCGATATCTGTAAATCTTTAAATATCTCAAAAACTACTGAATGGATTTACATAATTTAAAAATAAGCGTGCTTTCTGGACCAAGAACTATCTCTCTGCCAAATTTGGTGTAATTCCGTTCAGCAGTTCAGGCTGTAGACGTGTCAAAAATTTCCTATAAGAAATTAACATGGAGAAAACATGTTATGGGACCCCCCCTTTTTTCTCAGCCCCCCCTTGACAAATCACCCCGAAACTTTCAAGACAGGAGCTGACTGGAGTGAATAATTAGTTTTGAAAAGTTCGTGAAGATTCGTCAAACGGCGCCAAAGTTATTGGCAAATCAAAAAATGCTTTTCCTATGGAAACTAGGTTCTAACTATAACTACCTACTGGCGACCACCAGTAGGTAATATATATATATATATATATTCACTGAAAAACCATAGGTTTCAGGCACGTTATAGTTAGAAATTAGCATTTAAAAAACCTTACAAATTCACTGAAAAAACCATAGGTTTTAGGGACATTTATAGTTACTTGGACATTGCACTCGTACAAAACCCGTGAAATTCCCCCGTTATAGTTAGTTCAGCTAACTATAACTCGCGCCCCGCAATGCACTGCTGATGACGTCACATATTACATCACTCATGACATGGTCAGTGACATCACTGATGACATCACTGATGACATCTCAAATGACATCACTGATGACATCACTGATTACATCATCCAGTGACTGTGTTTCTGTAAAGTTTAAATATGTTTAATATATATAGGGAAAGGCGTATTGAAGAGTGAGTGGGTGTATAAGTGTCTGAATGGATGATTTAGTAGGTGCGTGACTAACTGTATAAGTGAGTGATTAAACGTATCTTACTGAATGCATGGGTTAGTGACTAAACTGGGTGAATGTCTGTATCCGTCTGTCTGTTGCTGTGTAAGTGGCTGCATGGGTTTGTGAATAGCTACATGAGTGTCTATATGAGTTATTGATTGGTTGTCTGAGTATCTGTATGGGTGCCTGAGTGTTTGTGTGGGTGGGGTGTGTGCGACTCTGTACATAGATGTGTGAGTGGGTGATTCACTGGGTGCATCATTTGAAGAGTGCGTCTGTGATGGACTGCTTGGGTGGGTGAGTGTGTGTATGGGTGTGTTAGTGAGTGAATGTATATCTCAGTGGTACATGTGCGAGTAACTACATATGTAAAAGGAAGTATATATGTGTGTTAGAGTATATAAAAGGCTATACGTGAGAGTGTGTGATTGTGAGAGTGGCTGTATGGATGCGTGTGTGCTTGTATCAGTTATTGTATAAGAGCGTATGAATGTGCTAGTATTTGTATGAGTTATTGAGCTGGTGTGTGTATAACTCTATAGGTGAGTAAATGGGTGTGTGATTAATTTTTTGCATGACTGACTAGGTGTGTGAGTACCTCTATGGATGAGTGGCGGTGTCAGTGTTTATATAGGTGTATGAGTGCATATGATAGTCCTGTACTGAGTGACTGTAAGTATGAGTGACTGTACGGGTGAGTGAGTGGATGTGTGTGTAGACCTAAGAATCAGTGAGTTGGTATGTAGTTATTGGTATTGGAGTGTCTATGGTTTTGAGAATGGCAGTCTGTAATTTAGAGTGGGTGTATCAAAAGTTATATTAGGGTGTGAGAAGATGCATGAAATTTTCACATGGATGATGTCATCAGTGATGTCATTTGAGATGTCATCAGTGATGTCATCAGTGATGTCACTGACCATGTCATGAGTGATGTAATATGTGACGTCATCAGCAGTGCATTGCGGGGGCGCGAGTTATAGTAACTGAACTAACTATAACGGGGGAATTTCACGGGTTTTGTACGAGTGCAATGTCCAAGTAACTATAACTGTCCCTAAAACCTATGGTTTTTTCAGTGAATTTGTAAGGTTTTTTAAATGCTAATTTCTAACTATAACGTGCCTGAAACCTATAGTTTTTTCAGTGAATTTCAAAGGTTTTTTAAATGCTAATTTCTAACTATAACATGTCTGAAACCTATGGTTTTTCAGTGAATTTCAAAGGTTTTTTAAATGCTAATTCCTAACTATAACATGTCTGAAACCTATGGTTTTTTTCAGTGAATAACAAAGGTTTCGTAAATGCCAATTTTTAAATATATTAATTGTTATTTTTATTTTTTCATACTGATTTACTACATTTTTTTAAACTATTTATTTTTAGATATTTTATTTTTTAAATTACATTGTAATTACATTATACATTACATTACAAAATATAGTTTCTCAGAATGAATTAATTTACTTTAAATACTTTGCAAATAGGCAATAGACTTTTAAGTACAGTAGTTACAGTTGTTGCAATGGGCAACACAATTTCAAACACAATGCAACATTGAGCTCAATGTGAATTTCTAGCTAAATGCAATTAGTTACTTTATGGATTACTTTTCTAACCACAGGACTGGATCCTAGATTCAGTCCTGGGACATCTCCTGTAAACAGTTGAGTAAAAGCGTTTTGGTTACAGTAGTGATTTTTAAGGAATATTATTGTATTTTAAAAGTTGACACTTAGAAACTTTTTCACATAGAATCACCAATGTTATCCTATGGGAGGAAATTCACTTAGCAGGTAAGTAGTGTTATCGTGACTTTTTCTCACTCAGTGGTGGATCCTGGATCCAGCACTGGTGCATCTCCTGTAAACAGTTGAAAGAATGCGTTTAAGTCATACAGGCGATTTTTAAGGAATATTTGTAGTTTGTGAAAATCGACACTTTGAAACTTTTCTGCTGAAAACCAGACAATGGATTCCTATGGAAGGAAATACAAGTTACTGGTAAGTACGGTTAAAATTACTTTTCAGGGTCAGTGCTGGGCTAAAAGATGCAGCACTGGATTCTCTCCTGATAACAGGTGAGTAAATCGGAATTCGTATTTCGGCTGATTTTAGAGGAATATTTGTATGTTTCAAAAATTAACACTTAGAAGAATTTCCAAGTGAAACCAGTCAATGTTAGCCTATGGAAGGAAATTCAAGTTACTGGTACAGGAACCTCCAGTATGCGCCAGGGGGCTGCGTTGCAGAGACGTGTAGAGAGGCCACACCCCTTTTTACACCTCTCTGCAACGCAGCTCTGTGGCGCTTTCTGGATGTACCTGTTGGGCTAGTTGGCCCCCAGGGACCCTCAGGATTGAAGGGGATTTAATTCCCCATCTTAAAACGCGCCACAGGGCCTGTTTGCACACATGTCACCTCAGGCCCCGCCCCCTCCCTTCACCACTGTGCAAACGCGCCCCGTGGCGCGTTTTAAGTCGGGGATTAATTCCCCTTGAATCCTGAGGGTCCCTGGGGTGCAACTAGCCCACCAGCTACCTCCATTAAGCGCCACAGAGCTGCGTTGCAGAGAGGCATAAAAAGGGGCGTGGCCTCTGTACACCTCTCTGCAAGGCAGCCCCCTAGCGCATACTGGAAGGTTCCTGGTGGGCTAGTTGGCCCTCAGGGACCCCCAGTATTCAAGGGAATTACTTCCCCTTCTTAAAAGGCGCCAGGGGCGCGTTTGCAGAGTACTGCAGGGAGGGGGCGGGGCCTCCCGGCACGGTGCCGTTTTTATTTTTTTTTATGGGAGCGGGGCTGCATGGCTCCCCTTCCCTTGGCCACTTTTGGCCCCGGGGACCCCATCCCCCGGGGCCTGAGCATTTTTTTTTGTTTTATTTTTTATTTTATTTTTAAAAACGGGAAGGGGGCCGCGTTGCCCCCCTTCCCTGGGCCTCTATTGGCCCCGGGGACCCCATCCCCCGGGCATGCCCTCTTTTTTAAATAAAAAATATGGAGGGGGGCTGCGTGGCCCCCCTCCTCAGGCCATTTAAGGCCCCGGGCACCCCATCCCCCGGGGCTAGCCTTGCCCTTATTTATTTATTTTTTTATTTTATTTTTATTTGGGAGGGGGCTGCATGGCCCCCTCCCGAGCCACTATGGCCCCGGGGACCCCATCCCCGGGGCCTGGCCTCTGGTTGGGGACTGTGGGGGTACCCAAACCCCCACAGTCCCGCCGGCTCCCGTGTCCTACGGGAGCCGGCATTCCTTTCCACATGGGGAGCAGCTAACATGCTGCTCCCCGTGTGGAAAAGCAGTTGGTTTGCATTTTGAAAGAGAGAGCAGGTTTCCTGCTCTCTCTTTCAAAATGCAAACCAAGTTTGCTATGACAGGACGGGAGCCGCGAGGCTCCTGTCCTGTCATAGCAAACAGCAGTGTCCCGGGGGTAGGCACCCCGGGACACTGCAGGAGCCGGCCCTGGGGGTGGCGGTCCCCAGGGCCATCAAGGGCTCCAGGAGGGGGCCGCGCTCCCTACATTTTGAAAGCCCCGGGGAGGTGGTGGTCCCCGGGGCTTGGAGGTCCAAAACGGACCCCCATTTTCAATTTTCTTAGTGCCCCGGGAGGTGGTGGACCCCAGGGCGTGTGGGGGGCTGGATCCACCCCACACAGGTTTAAAAAAATAAAAATAAAAAAGCCCCGGGGAGGTGGCGGTCCCGGGGCTTCGGGAGGGCTCAGAGCCCTCCCGCACCATTTATGATAAAGCCCCGGGGGTGGTGGTCCCCAGGGCTTGGGGGCCCTTAGAGGCCCCCATACATAAAATAAACCCCCCCAGCATGCCCCCGGGACTTGGCCCACCCGGGGGCAAATTTACATCGAAGCGCGTGAGACCGCGCTTCGATTTTTTTTTTTTTCTGCAGGATCCACACACCCTGAGTGCATCCTGCCGATTTAAAAAAAAAATGCTTTTTTTTGCCCAGGTGGTCCTTGTGGGACCCCCTGAGCAGGCCTAGGGGGTTAGGGTGTTTCTACCCTGCCCCCTTTGTGTGCTTTGCGCACTTGTTTCTGTCCCTCGGTTCTACCGAGGGACAAAATAACTGCCAACATTTCCTGAATCAGAATGTTGACAGCCAGCTGACAGCCAATTAGCATGCATCTCGTGATCGGGACGGTGCGCGCAGGGTGCGCTCAGGGTGCGCGGATCCTCCGTGCCCATAGATATATATGTACTTTTACTTTTGATTTTCTCAGCAACTACTGAACGGATTTACACCATTTAACAAAAAGGGTTCTTTCTGAACCAAGAACTACCTCTTTGCCAAATTTGGTGTAATTCCGTTCAGCAGTTCGAGCTGTAGCCGTGTCTAAAGTTTCCTATGGAAAAATGAATGGGGAAAACATGTTTTGGGACCCCCTTTTTTCTCGGCCACCGCTTAACGAATCACCCCGAGACTTTCAGGGTAGTAGCGGACCGGAGCGCCCCACAAAGTTTGAAAAGTTCGCGAAGATACGTCAACCGGCAAGAGAGTTATTTCAAATAGAATGTCGCGGATTTCCTATGGAAAATAGGTCCTAACTATAACTATCTACTGGCGACCGCCAGTAGATAATATATATATATATATATATATATATATATATATATATATATATATATATATATATATATATATATATATATATATAATATATATATACACTGATAAAATAAAAGTTACAGCGTCATTATAGTTAGGAAATGGAATTTAAAAATAAACTAAGAAATTAACTGAAAAGAACAAATGTTACAGGGACGTTTTAGTTAGGCTCAGGTTTCCCTCATACAAAACCGGAGAAATTCAGCAGTTAAAGTTAGCTGAGTTAATGGGTGCAAGTGCAGTGCCTGGATAAGAGCATTAGTGCAATGCCTGGGTGAATGGATGAGTGCAAGTGCAGTGCCTGGATGGTTGGATGAGTGCAAGTGCAGTGCCTGGGCGAATGGTTAAGTGCAAGTGTAGTGCCAGGGTGAACGGATGAGTGCAAGTGCAGTGCCTGGGTGAATTAATGAGTGCAAGTGCAGTGCCTGGTGAATGAATGAGTACAAGTCCAGTGCCTGGGTGATTCATGACTGCATGGGTAGTGCGTGAGTGAATGGGTCAGTGCATGAGTAGTGCAGGGGTAATTGTATGAGTGCAAGTGCAGTGCCTGGATAATTGAATGAGTACAAGAGCAGTGCCTGGGTGAATGGATAAGTGCAAGGAAGAATGGATGAGTGCAAGTGCAGTGCCTGGGTGAATGAATGAGTTCAAGTGCACTGCCCGGGTGATTGCATGACTGCATGGGTAGTACCTGAGTGAATGTATCACCCCATGGGTATCACCTGGCTGATTGGATAACTGCAAGTGCAGTGCCTGGATGAATGAAAGAGTGCAAGTGTAGTACCTAGGTGATTCCATGACTGGATTAGTAGTGCCTGAGTGAAGACATGACTCCATGGGTACCACCTGGGTGATTGCATGAGTGCCTGAGTAGTGGCTGGGAGATTGAATGAATGCAAGTGCAGTACCTGAGTGATTTGATGACTGTCTAGGGAGTGCCTGGGTTATTGGATGAGTGGAACTGTACTGCCTGGGAGATGGGATGAGAATATGAGTAGTAGTGATGTCTGCTTTGCATACTATGATCTACCACTACACCGGGTTGAACAGAGGGGATTACCAACGGTGGGTGCCGTCTCCCTGCTTCACAGGACGGATAATGTTGGGCTGGCCGAACGCCCTGGAGGGTGAGGCCCCTGTGCGACACCAAACTTGTGTGGACTGAGCACTGCAACTACACGCCTAAGGGAGCCCTGCTGCATCAACTGCATCGGGCTGTCCACCAGCCGACTACGTGGTGACTGCTGTACCCAGCCCAGTGAAAGCACACCTGGCTCAGGCTCCTGCTGGCTGAGTCACAGATGTGGAGAGAGTGCAGTGGATTGCGCCACAGGGTCAATGTCCAGGTAAGGAGAAGGTGGGACGCGTAGTGCAGGAGGGCCGGGGGGAGTCGCTCATACCTATCACACGTAGATGACGCACCTCCAGTACAGGGTCTACCGCTATGTTGGAAGAGCGTTGCCCCACCACCTCAAGCAGTGCAGAAGAGGAACATTCATCACATGATGATAACTCAATCAATCAATCACTCAGGGGAATTGCAAGCGCGCCTCACACCCGTGAGGGACGCAAGGCACTGAGGGGTGGGGGTCCGCAGATTTGTAAGCCGAAGAGCCAGGTCTTGAGGGTCTTCCTGAAGGTGTTCAGGGAGGGGGCACCTCTGATGTCTGCCGGTAGCTCATTCCAGGTATTGGATGCAATGTGGGAGAAGGATCTCCCGCCTCCTCTGGCTCTGTGGATGCGCTGCGTTTCGGACAGTGCGAGATTGGAAGATCGGATGTCTCATTTGTGTACGTGGAAGTTGATTCTGTTGTTGAGGTATTTGGTTACGTTGTTGTGTAGACATCCGCAGGCGTGAGTGATGATTTTGAAGGTGACTCTTATCACCACGGGGAGACACTAGAGTCTACGTAGGTGTTGGCTGATGGGTTAGTGCCGGGGGATGCAGAGGACGAGTCTGGCAGCGGTGTACTGTAATGTCGGTAGTTTGCGTAGTAGAGACTTGTAAATGGCGGCATAGAGTGCTTTTCCAATGTCTAGTCTGCTGGTGACTGTCTTGCTTGACACTGGGGGTACCCATTTGAAGGTCTTGCGGAGGATGCGGAGGGTGTTGAAGCAGCTGGAGGCGATGGCGTAGACCTGTCTGTTCATGGTGAGGGATGAGTCGAGTATGATGCCGAGGTTTCTGGCGTGGTCCGAGGGGGTAGGTGGGCTTCCGAGGGTGAAGGCCAACATGTGTTGTCCCATGCTGAAGGTGTGGTACCAAGGACAAGGACTCCTGTCTTCCGAGCGTTGAGCTCCAGGCAGCTGTTGGTCATCCAGACTGCGACGTCCTGCATTCTATTCTGGAAGTTGAGTCTGGCGGTGGTGGTCTTTTTGGTGAGGGAGAGGGTGAGCTGGGTGTCATCAGCGTAGGATACAATGTTGAGGCCGGGTTGTTGGAAGTTGGCGTCGAGGGTGCCATGTAGATGTTGAAGACGGTCGGGCTCAGAGATGAACCCTCTGGGACTCCGCAGGTGATTTACGTGGGATTGGAGAGGAAGGTTGGCAGTCTGATCCTTTGGCTTCTTCCGGGGAGGAGTGATCGGATCCAGCCGAGGCCTGTTCCTTGTATGCCGGCGTCGTGTAGTCTGGCGACTAGTGTGTGGTGGGAGACGGTGTTGAAGGTCGCTGAAAGGACGAGTATGATGAGGGCTCCAGAGTGGCCTTGGTCCAGGAGTGTGCGGATGTCGTCTGTGGTGGCCAGTAGGAAAGCCTTGTTGCTGTGGTTGGTTTGCAATCCGGATAGGGACGGGTCGAGGATGGCGTTGTCATCAATGAATCGTGTCACTTCCCTGTTGACTGTATACTCTGCAACTTTGCAACTTTGGCTGCAAAGGGGAGGAGCGAGATGGGCTGGTAGTTCTTGAGGTCGGTGGGGTCAGCTGTGGTCTTCTTGAGAAGGGGCCAGACTTCTGCACGCTTTCAGTTGTCTGGGTAGGTGCCTGTCTTGAAGGTGGTGTTGATGGTGCATTGCAGTTCGTGTGTGATGGCGGCCGCAGCTCTGTGGTAGATGTGGGAGGGCATGGGTTGGTGGGGGCCCACGAGTGCATGCCTTTCATGGTTGAGGCTGTGTTTTCGGCTGTGACTGGCGTCCAGGTGGAGATGGTGGGCTGGCTGGTGTGTCCGGAGCCCGGGGTGTCTGTAGACAAGGGTTCCTCGGAGTGTGGAGTTGTGGCTGGTCTGGATCTGGAAGTGCAGGTGTTTGGCGGAGGGGAAGGTTCCACTGGGGGTGGTGAGGACGGAGGGTGCTCTTGTGTGCAATGGCAAGGCACCCTCCCGGGTGGTTGGTGCAGTCCTTCCTCTGGATCCTGTATCCGTCCGGGATGGCGGTCTTGATGTCGGGCGAGAGAGAGTCGAGTAGGTTCCAGATTTCCACTGCGTGTATGTGCACGGAGCGCCCATTGAGGGGGATGCATCCTAGGGTGTCGCCGGTGCTGGTGTCGGCTGTGTTGGAGTCCGGGGTGGTGGTTAAGCTCTGGCGGCAGTGGAGGCAGGAGAACTGGCTGTGGGTCGTGTTTGCTGAGGCCTGTTGTCAGTCTCTGACTTTCCCGGGTTTGAGTGCATGGAGGGTGGCTGTGCCGAAGCAGTGGGTGGCCCGTGATCCAGGCTTACTGGCGCTGGTCGCGGTTGGGTTGCAGACGTGCGCAGACGGGCTTTTCTTGGGTGTGCCTTCTGTGCGCCAGCAGCGCCTGTCCGCTGCGCAATTGCGCAGTGTCCGCCATTAAGTAGGGGAGGGTGGAGGAACAATCAGCTGGGAGGCGGGAATGTGTGAGGACAGGGGCGAGGGGCCGCAGGGGCAGCAGCAGCGGGAAGCGTGTAGTGTGGGCTCAGAGAAGCCAATGAAACAGTTAAAAAAGGGACAAACAAGGGATAAATAACGGATGTAATCATGCTATGTATCCTCAGGGGTTGGGCGGGTGGGTAGGACTGCTCCAAACACGGAGCAGGGAATGTGCTTATTGGCATGCACACTCAAGTGCGCAATGACTGTTTGGTCGGCCCACTCAGGCCACCCAATGCAGACATGTGCACTTCTCTGTTCGTAATGTAGGCTGCATTGCAGCCTGCATGGAGAACATGCCCACCCCTCCGGACCCTTGCTGCATGACTTGTCCCTTTGCCAAATAACAATACCACCGCCGCATCGCAGCGTTGTGAATGACTCATGCGAGGGAGCCTGGCTGCCTACTTCCTTTTCCTGGAAGCAGACGCAGGAGAGCAGGAGCTACGTAGACACGGGACAGTGCTTAGAGGTGAGACTTCCCTCTATACATTTTTAACTACACACGCTCACACACACATCCCCGTGGCCACGCACCATCCAGTGTTCATTACGGGGTTTACCACCTCACAGCTGTCCAGACACCACCCCCGCGCTTCTCAATGGTGGCCGCTGTGCGCCCATGCACAGCGGGCGTACCACTCGTGTGCCAAAGGCACATACGTAGTTGCGATGCATGCCATGCCATCGCATTCCATTCTAAAACATACTAATACTAGGCACATTGCAACAGTAGAGTAGGTGTTGCATAGCTGAGACATGACGATCACTGTTCCCACTACAGTGAGTGCGACCCAAGAATACCCTTTGCACAACAGACCCAACCGTGAACCCTGGAATTCATTTCTGAACCCCAAAAGATCACATTTGAGACAAATGCACACCCCAAATTTCTCTTTATTTTGGCACAAAACACACCCAGGATTTAGAAATTTGACCCCAAAAAAACACACACAAATTTAAAAATGTACCACAAAAAACACCCCATTTTTCATATTTTGCCCCAAAAAACACCCCATTTTTCATGTTTTACCCCAAAAAACACCCCATTTTTCATATTGTACATCCAATACCCATGCACAGCTGAAAAAGTTGAAATTACCCCATTACTGACCTCACAATGCGTTGTATTCAAATGCGATGTTAAGGCGCCTGCGTTGTCAGAGTTGCGTTGTTAACGATGTACTGCCTGCGTTGTAATGGTCGCCTCCCGTGCCAAAGGCAACCCATAGGCTATGCCGTTTGTGTCCGTCTGTCCCTGGACCGTGCTCAGCACCAAGGAGCATTCCTCTTGGACACTCTACAGATACAACGCCAGCAGCCTCCTCGCCATCAACCCTGGACACCATCTCGCCCGCCAGGACCAACCTCTGCTCCGGACCGGACATCACCATCACTGATGGCTGCAGTATCACCCGCAAGGAGCACCCCAACCGTCAGGGAGGAGGCATTGCCATCACCTACAGAAGAACACTCCGACTGACCACGCTCTCTAATGACCCAAGGGTGACCATGGACCACGTCAACTCCAAGATCCGGACCAGGCACAGGTGCATCCTCTGCGGCACCCTCATGTGCAGGCCCCCCGGGCCATGCCCCCCCATTCTCCAATACCATTTTAGACCTCATTGCACCCCAGGATCTCCCATCCACCGCCGACATCCTACTCGGTGACCTCAAGTTCCACCTGGAGAACCCCAGTGACCAGGACACCACCCCCTCATGGGGAAGGTCCCCGACATCAGATGCAAGCAGCAAGTCAACGCAACAAGCCACATAGCAGGACACATGGTCGAGCACGTCACCTCCGCCAGCGTGAACTTCAAGTGCAGCCACAACACTGGACTTTCCTGGACCGACCATCATTGGTAACAGCACGTCTTCACCTTGCCCACCGGATGCTACCGCCATCATCGCACCCCCTCGCAGCTGGATCAAGGCCACCGAAGAACATCTCGTCAACTCCCTCCGCACCAAGACTCCACCAATGCTTCCAAACGATGACGCTGCAGCGCCCAACCACCACCGATGTATCTCCAACTGCGCCGACATTCCGGCACCCCTCATGAACAGCACTGCGTCAGTACCTTCCGCCTGCCTGATGGCAGGCGTGAGGGTGAGGCAGTGCCACAGGGATAGGCAGGCCCCATGCATTGCTGGAGTTGCGTCATGGTTGTGACACGACTGCAGCAATGCGTGACTTTAGCGCAGACAGATACGTCAGGATTCCTGATGTATCTGTCATTACTTGCGTCATGGAGTGCTGTCCAGTGAGTACAGCGCATCCATGCTGTTGCAAGGAGGACGTAATGAGTAGTGTTGCAACGCTGTCTTGTCGCAGCTCAGCAGCACTTTTCATGACTGGGGCCCAGGAATGCGCACTATCTTATTGATGGTGCACATTCCTGCACTGTATTTTTGTCGCAGGGCAGTGCTGCAACATTGCTTGCAGCGCTGTCCAGCACCAAAAACATGCATAGATGTGGGCCCAAGACTTATCCCCATTTTTAAGACCAGCTACTTTCTGGTCTTAAGTTCCTGTAGCTAACGGGCCTTAGCGCGACTTTTTTTATCGCTTCGCGGGTCTGGCCTATCCTTGCTAATAGGGCGAAGTGCGATTAGCGGGAGTTTTTGCTAAATTTAGAGAAGGAACACCTACCTTGCATGTCATTAGCGATAAATATCGCTGGCATGCAAGGCGATAGAAAAACCAGGTGCTATCGCCGAAAAGCTGTCACAAACGCCTGTTAGCGACAGCTTGCTAATAGGCCCTTGATAATATGCCCCAATATTGTTTCTCCAAAACTTGAATTCAACATAGTCAAATGTTTTACTATTTTCATCTTGCATCTTCTTCACTTTCAACAGTGGTCTGTATGAAGCATCATCATCAAACAGTGGGGAAAAAACAATCAATGGATTGTAAAAAAACAAACAAATGTACACAGTAGATCATTACAAATATGTCATACTGTGCATTCCACTCACTACAAGTTTGTTAATACTGGCTTGCTGACAGGTTACTATCTTAATGAAAGCAACTATATATTAAAACTGTTTCTGATATTTTTATATCTGGTACAAAATGTCGAACAATTATGAAGTAGTCCTAGTTTCCAATATTCTTTTGTAAACATCATCCCTGTTAGGCGAGATGGTGTCTAAAATGTTCTTGGTCCATGTACGAAAAATATAACATACAGTACTACGTACAAGTTGCTGTAGCAGAAAAAAAGAGGCATTTTTTTAGTGGTGAAGAGACTTTCTAGATGCAACTTAAGGCTACTGGTACTATAGTACCTCCATTTAGTTTTTATCTGAAATAACAGAATGTAGTCCTCAAATGTTTTAGAAATTCCTTCCCCGCAGTTAAAAAGAGTATTTAATTTCTAATAGCTTACTGTAGACAATATCCCTAATAGGCTGAATAATGTCTCATAAACACATAATCCATATATATGTCAACACAAAACCACATTTTGTTATGCTAAATTCTCCTTAGAACTTCAGTTCTAGAAATAGCAGATATGAGTTTGGTAACTTTTTCGGTAGTCTTGATTTGAATGTCCTTTGTATGTCATTGCACTCTGTCCATCCTGTTTGACATCTTAAATATATTGTGTAGTGACCAGAGGTTATATTAACTCCTTCATGAAATATGATTGCTATAGTTGTGAAAGTTCTTTTTGAAATGGAAATTTGTCCAGCTACAAAGTTTGTAATTTCAGTTCCTAATTTAGTACCATCCTCTTTGCACCATTGTAGCATGACTATGACATATTTTCCATACCTTTGTAGAAACAACATTGACTTAATTTCTGATCTGCAGTTTGGACAGGTCATATCTTGATGTGTGTTTTTATTTAAATTTTCAAAGGGCACAGCTTTACAATCTGGTAATGTCAAGTATAGGAATGGTTCTGAATTGATTTCAGTGCTAGATGTGAATTCACAATACTCATAGCTATGGTTCCATTTATAAGTTAAACCAAATAATTTATTGATATTCACATCTTCTTCCTCTAATAGTCCTAGCAGTACCATTAACAATTCTTGAGCATCCTGCTGAAGATTTTGAGAAAACATTACCGATCCAGTACAGTCATCTGTAAGTTTTCTTATTCCAGTAGCAGAATGTATAATAATTCTGTCACTTCTTAATTCTTCAAGTAAACTACATAGTTGTGAAGATATTCTTTTAATTACTTTTTCATTAATAGAATTTGTAAAATGATGCAAATTGTGCAGTTCATTTAACACTATATTTGCATAACAGTTCACTCCAGATTTATTATCAAAGTGATAGCCTTCCATTTCCTCTTTGTGCTGTAGTTTTCTTTTCTGACGTCCTTGTCATTTTTCTTTTTGTTCATCTTTCTGTTCAGCTCTGATAGACTGCTTTGATATTTTCTGCTTTGGACACATTATCAGTTTTTCAAATACCGGAAACTTGCATAAATGAGGAGCATATTGACCTCTTAACCGATCATACTCCCTTACACAGTTCACATCAGCACTTACTTTCTTGCCATCAAAGTCAATCAGAAATAAACCAGACAATGTCCTAATTTGTGGCAAAGCTACATATGACATTCCTTCTTTGAATACACTACTACCAATATAAACAAGAGCTGTATCTACACTTAAACCCTGTGATTTGTGGATAGTTACTGCATATGCTAAAGGCACTGGGAACTGCTTCGCTGTACATACAAATCTTTCACGCGTAGAAAACATAAAATGCATCTGCCCAATATGCTTACCTTCACCAACATCATCAAATTTTATGGCTAAGTATTCCACGTCATTTCTGTTGGGATCATTAATAAATTTCATAACTTCACCCATTGCGCCATTCACTAACCCTTCTTCAACAATTAAATTATGACCTAAGATTACACTTCAATTTTTACAGATATGTAACTGTTTTTCTAATCCTGCAGTTTTCGGCACAGACTTTTCTAAACTATCCAATTTTAATAACTCATCATTCTCCCTAGAGTCCTGCTCAGGACCAAAGAAACGAAACTGTACATCATCATATAACTTTTCTATGTCTACCACAGTACCATGCAAAAGGACTCTATTAATTTCTCCTAAACATAAAGCAGGAGTGTTCACATAGTACAGCCTCCTAACTAAAGTTTGCATTGTTGAGTGGTGTATAGCTAACATCCTGAAATGATGAAAGGTGCTTTGGCACACTTTCTTTGAAAAACAAGCTAGTGAGTGTGCCTGCAAATTTGTATGCTTTCTAACCTTTGCAAGGATCCAATCCTTGTAAATTTATTTTGTGTTTTAAACTTCGCCTTGGAAAGATACGTAGGAATTTCCTTAATATATCAATAGGTTGCTGTTGAATACTACAAACACTACTACAATTCCATTTGTATACAGGCACCTGACTATGCCTTCATTGTACCTCTTCTGCAATAACTTGTTCTACATTTCTAGGTACCATCACATCTGTCGCTATAGGAGTGCCATTCTTCATTTCATAACATCGTCCTCTTTCATCAATAGCATGAACTAATCTATTATCCTAGAAATAGCTTTCTTTATTAAATAAAAGCTCTGTACTAGAAGTATGTATCCATTCTCCACTAAAAACTGTACAAAAATTACTTCTATTCACTAATCTTTTTTTCTGGTTTTGTCTCCCCATGCACAACACCATTTTGGCAGGAGTCTTCATGCTATTTATAATCAAAATGAAGAGCTTCCTCATCAAAGCAAAGGCCTTATCAACTACTCTCTCAACTTGTTCTTTCTATTTCAGTGCCTCTCTCATTCTTCTATAGTTCTTCATAGTTCACTGTAGATTTATAACTACTCTTCTACGAAACATACTGGCTCAGATTTCCTTAAACTGCTTCTGTCTCCTGATTAAGGTATATCCATCTTTGCTACATTCTTTCCTTTTTTTTTATACAGATTTTTTCCACTCTTATTCTTTCTCATAGTTTGAATTTTAGTTTCATTATTTTGTAATCTTTTCAAATGTCCACATATATTTTTGAGAAATGGCTTAGTCCGCTTACCAGTAGCTCTTTTTTCTTTCACCACTTTTTCTGCATTGTGCTCCTTTTGTGTCTCAGTTCTGTAAAGATACTGCAGTTGCTTCTGTTGCTTTTTCCTCTGATCTTTTGTAGACATTATAACTGTCTGTAATTATGTAGATATTGTTCTGCAAAAAAATAAGTATAATTTAATTTTTATTCTAGCCAATGTGCCAACTACTTTACTACTGGCTTACACATAATAGAAAAACTGTTTTTATGTTATGTTGCAGTTTTAAATCTACAGATGAACCTACCTACATAACTACAAGCACTTACTTCAATGTACCTAACCAAAACACAAAATTAAATTTATTAGTTACCTTTTAATATTATAGCACACTCTCTTTCAACACAGCTGCACCATATCTCAGTTCTCACTTGTACATGGTAAAAGACCACTTTATCCCTTTTGTAGAAAATTTTAAAATGAACATCAACCAAAGTGTAAAAGTATACAGTGTCTCAATACTGTAAATCTGTAAACACAGCATAAGAGCTATTTCTGTGCCTCTCTACCACTGTGTCACTTTTAGATTTAGTGTTTCAGTACTTTTCTACTTAGATGCATCAGATTTACATTTTGAGAAACATTGCACATACAAATCTGCACATTAATCTGTATCACACCATAAAGCTCACTAATTTTTCAGAGTACATGCAAACAGTGTGTGACCAGTTACATATATAATTCACCAGATGGATCTAAAAGTGAACATATTCCTCACTAAAACTTGCAAATACGTGTTTGTCGTTGAGTACAACAATACTCCCTGGATAATTGGATGAGTGCATAGGTAGTGCCTAGGTGATTCCCTGAGAATATAGGTAGTGCCTGGATGATTCCCTGAGTATGTAGGAATTACATTAGCGGTTCAATATCTGCATAGTTACTGCCTGTGTGTGTCCATTACTATATTGCTACTATCTGGGTGTTTGGATGAGTGCATGAGTAGTGCCTGAATGTTTAGATAAGTGCATAACTAATGCCTCAATGATTCAATACATGCATAGATAGTGGTAAGATGATTAAATGTGTGCTTCTCTAGTTCCTAGGTGATAACAGGACTACGTGCGTAGTATATGCGTGATTTATTAAGTGCATGGATAGTGCGTACGTGATTGTTTAAGTGCATACATAGCACCTGGCAGATTGCATGAGTGCATGAGTAGTGTTTCAGTGATTGAATGAGTACATGACAGCTGCCCATGTGTTTTTGGTTAATTAAACAAGTAGTGACTGGTTGATTACATAACTACATGGATATTGCCTGGATAATTGAATGAGTGCATCAGTAGTGCCTGGCTGATTACATGAGTGCATGACTAATGTCTGAGTAATTGTATATGTCCAATGTTAAAGCTTGAGTGATTGGATGAAAGCAAGTGTACTGCTGTGGTTATTATATTAGTGCAAGAGTATTGCCTCGGTAATTGGATGAGAGTATAGATACTGGTTGGGTGATAGGTTCAGTGCAATGGTACTTCCTGCGTAATAGGATGAGTGCATGACTAGTGCCTGAGTGCTTGGATGAGTGCATGGGTTGTGCCTCAGTATTTGGATGAGTGCATGGGTTATACGTGGGTAATTAGATGAGTGCATGGGTTGTACCTGGGTGTTTGAATAACTGCATAAGTACTGCTTTGGTGACTGTACATGTGAATGGTTAGTGCCTGGGTGATTGGATGAATGCATGAGTTTTTCCTGCGTAGTTCAATGGATACATAATTAGTGCCTGTGTGATTGGAAGAATGCATGTGTAGTGCCTGGGTGATAGAATAAGTGCATAGATGGTGCATGAGTGATCTGATAACAGTGTGAGTAGTGGCTGAGTGACTGGGTGAGTGCCCGAGTAGTGCCTAGGTGACTGTAAAGTATTTCCATTGCTGTTAGATACATAACAGTTGTGACTATATCTGTAACTCATTGTTTAACTCCTTCTGTCAGTATCAAGCTATCTGTTTTAGTGTATCTCTCCTTTTCCTACGAGCTATGTGTCAGAAAAGTCTACCTATCACACTTCATATAAAATTGGATTCATGTCTCACTATGAGCATACATTGCTCTGTTACTTAGTATGCACATGCATCAGTAAGTTTCTAAAACTGAAAAAAACAAATCTCACTTTTTCAAAGCACAAAACCTTTTCTTAATGGCATACCTACATCATTCTCAATTTTTTCTTGTGTGTTTAAAACATATATCCAGCATTTCTCAAAGAAAAGTTACACGCCAAATGAAGGTAGCACAAGAACTCTCAACAGGCATTCTGCACTATAAAGTCTCCTCAATTTTAAACAGAGCATGTTTAAAGAAATACACCACCCTCACCATATACATGAAATTTTCATTAGACTTAAAGAACATAGATCACCATGTAAACATATATGTGATTCCATAACAGATATACACCTTCAAGCCATCTTTCCAAAAATATATAGTTCTCTGCATCTTTAAATAAACTGAAGAGTCCCACCATACATATAACTCTCTGCAACCACAAAAAAAATATCTCATCATCTAAGCATATGCAAACCGGTCATATAAGTAAAAAACCACATTGACAAACACTTCCTAAAACATATCACTATTTTATAATACATATACAGGCGCAGAACATTTTCTTAGCTTTTACTTGTGACTACACTACACTACTAATAATGTGATTAAAAGTACTAAAAGTCCTAGAATGCAAATAACATATATGTTTCTGTGCTGCATATGGTGCTTATACATTTAAAACATTCTTAGTTTTAAATACATTCCTCATTGCAAATTTGAACAATACTATACTGTTATTTTTCTATAAACTACACAAAGGAATAAAGGGGCACTAATTTATTTTTCTCTTACTTCTCATAACATTTTGTACTAACATCTTAAACATATACCCTCTGATAGATACAGTTCAACTCATATATTTTTTTCATATCACTGTGATACTCTTTTTTATCAAACTCTCATATACAGCTTCATTTCTAATGTAATTATTTTAAATACCTAAAAAGTTATGTACATATCAGTGAATTGACTTTGTAGATTATATTGCTGTTTTAGCTCTTTTTAAATAGTTTTGACACAGTTAGGACTTTTAAAAACTAACCACAAGAATGGTACACCACTCTCATAGAGAGCAACCATAAATTGGCAACCTCTACAACTTTCCAATCTTTAATCATGCAAAAGGCAGAAATAAAATCATGTCTTTCATTTTAGAGTACTCTATCTCCACTTGTGAATGGTTTGTATCTGTTAACCCTTTCCCTCTCTTTCAAAAAGAGATTCTTGTCTACGTATGTTCGCGAAGTATTCGCTATCATCGCGGAGTAATCACGAAATAAAAGGGAGTACCAACCTATATTTCCCTTTAGTTTTTTTAATTTAAATACTGGAGAATAGTTTACTACTTAGGGGCCGATTCCGATCTGGGTCGGAAAGCTCTCCGACCGATCCGGATTGTTTTCCGACCGAGCCGGACTCCTGCAGTCCGACCGAGCGAGTACGATGCGGCCGCATGCTGACGGACTCGGTTCGGTCAGACTCCCATTGAAGTCAATGGGAGCCGGTCGTACGACGCGTACATGGGCTCCCATTGACTCAATGGGTATGTTGCGCAAAAGGGTGCCCCCTGTAGTGGGTACGCGTTGGTGCCGTCCGCACCGTACATGCATGTATAGGGGGGACCCTTGGGTCCCCCCTGTGTCCGACTCGTAAGGCTACGGGTGAAGGGGGTCTGGCACGGACCTCCGAAGTACGCTTCCCAGAGCTTTTACGTGTCGGAGGCTCCGACTCGATCTGGCTGTCTGGATCGTGCCTCGTACTGGCTCGGTCGTAAAACGTCTCCATTGCGCGGTACGAATCGAGTGCGAACGAGTCGTATGGAGCGGTTCGGACCCGGAAATGATTCGATCGGCGATTTCGCGCTCATTCGCATTGTACTTGGGCATCCGGACCTCTGTACGACTCGGTCAGAAACAAAGCCTCCGACTCGGATCCGGTAAAACCGAATCCGATTCGGAGGCTTTCCGACCGAGATCGGAATCGACCCCATAGTCTTGAATTCGAAATTAAAATGTATAATTAGTTAAATGGTGTCATAACTCCTGTACTTCAAAAAAAATGTTCTACCTCTTTAACACCCTTCACCCCAATACACTCTAAACTGACTATGTGTAGCAAGCTACTGGAATCAATAGGTCACAAGTTCAAAGCACATTCTAGAAGGATCATGCTACTTCCAAATGAGGTGCAGCAGGTGTGGTTTACTGCACTGCTTCAGAAGCATATCCATGCCAGTATTCATTTCTTTTTTTAAACAACAGCCAATAATAGGACTTCTTACTAATGCATCTACTGTACTACCTAATTTTATTCACTTACATACTGACAGCATCCAATTAAATATACATTTAAAAAAAAGAAAACACCTACATTTCAACTGCTGTTTATTTGGAAAACTCCCTCATTCAGCTCTAGCCTTCTCCTAACTGCTATTGCTCCTTCACTTGAAAATGCTTAGAGTGTGGATTGTTGGCCACAGCTATGTCTATTGGGCTAAAGAGGCTGCAGAAAAGGGAGGTATTGACAGGAGCTTGGGTTTGCCAAATGCGGAGATTACTTGGTTTGGCCAGAGAGGATTAAAGTTTCATCAGCTGCTGCTTCGGTTAAATCCATTGTGGATTGCCAAGCTCCTCACCTCATGATTGTGCACTGCGGTGGCAAAGACCTAGGCACATTGACTGGACTTGGGCTGGAAATCCTAATGAAAGATACTTTTGCAGAACTGATGTCGCTTTTCCCTCACACTGTCTTGGTGTACTCTAATATATGCCAAAGGCATAAATGTATGTGGTCAAATCAATTCTGTCTACAGATTGACAAAGCCAGGGAACATGTTAATAAAACAGTTTTTACATTCCCCATAGACCATCGCATGGGCTGTATCTATAACAACAGTCTGCGTTTTGACATGCATGGAAATTATAGAAATGATGGAGTGCACTTTACAGACGAAGGCAACAGGATGTTTTTAAGTAACCTGAAACTCTGCATCTGATCTTATGTGTAGCTGTCATAGACACATATTCAACAATCTTATCAGAGCCACCCTAGTACCAGAAATATTTTTAATTTTCTTTATAAAGATCTCTTTTTTAGTTTTTAGGAATATGTAGCGAAATTACAAAACAAAAGCAGACATTCAATCGCCACCAGCACAGCCATAAATACTAACAAAAAAATCCATTCTAATCATTGCGCTACACAGATTACTGTTTATAAGCTTCTGTAAAAACATGTTTAAACTCATGTTTTTGTAATAAGTTTCTTTAAAATCCATCTTTAAAAAGTATTTTCCGTTTTTGCGGTTATTCGGGGAGTTGCGATGACACCGTTAACCGTGACGATCGCGCCTTTTCCTTAAAGTGAAAAACACATATCTGCACACATATTGCAGTATTTTCTACACTAGGGCTTTATTACTGTACACTTCAAACTCATGTTTTCTTATTGCGTTTCTAGAACAACCATCTCTAAAACGGTTCACTGACACCACATCGATGTAATAAATACCGATGTAAAAAATATTGAGTAAAAAATATAGACAACAAAAATATCATCTCCTATACTTAAACAGGTAAGTACAAAAATATCGACAAAAAAATATCGATGTAAAAAAAATAGATGTATACAATATCGACTTTTATATAAATATAAAATAAAATAATATATATTAAATATAGTAAATATAAAATTTAATTTTATCAAAATAAAATACATTTAATATACATTTTATTAAAATATAACAAATAAACTTAATAAAAAAAGATAAACACACAAACATAATTATTTATACATATATATTTACTTTAAAACAATTAATAAACTATTATTTTTAATTTATGTTAAAAGTTTAAAATTATATAAAAATAAAAATATATATCAATGATTTAAAATATAAAAAAACTAAAATCTATAATAAATTAAAACATTAAATTATTAAAAAATATTTAAACTTAAATTTCACAATACAGTCAGTGCAACAGTAGGGAAAGTATTGGATAGCGGATGGGTAAAAATAAGTATTCCCACTCCAGTGAGTGCAACAGTAGGGAAAGTGCTGGATAGCTGAGGGATAAAAATTACTGTTCCCACTACAGTGAGTGCAACAGTAGGGAAAGTGTTGGATAGCGGAGGGGTAAAAATTACTATTCAAACTCCAGTGAGTACAACAGTAGGGAAAGTGTTGGATAGCGGAGAGGTAAAAATTACTATTCCAACTCCAGTGAGTGCAACAGTAGGGAAAGTGTTGGATAGCGGAGGGGTAAAATTTACTGTTCCCACTCCAGTGAGTGCAATAGTAGGGAAAGTTTTGGATAGCGGAGGGGTAAAATTTACTATTCCCACTCCAGTGACTACAACAGTAGGGAAAGTGTTGGATAGCGGAGGGATACAATTTACTATTCCCACTCCAGTGAGTGCAACAGTAGGGAAAGTGTTGGATAGCAGAGGGAAAAAAATGACTATTCCGACTCCAATGAGTGCAACAGTAGGGAAAGTGTTGGATAGCAGAGATGCAAAATTTACTATTCACATTCAAACAGTTAAAAAAAATATATATATATATTAAAAATGAAGGCAAATTATAAAAATAAATACATAATATTTTAAAAATTGAAAGAAAATATGAAATATATAAAAAGAAAACATATTATAATATCAATTACATATAACAAATACCTACAAATATTATATAAAATGAAATAATTTAAAAAAAAATCTTTTAAACTAGAAAATATTTACAAACAAAAACATTATTTAAAACATGTGTATTTATTTTATTTCCTAACCTATAACACCACACCAATAACAACACACTTCAACATTTTAATTACATGTACTTCCATAATTAACATAATTAATAATCAATTCAAAAAATATTATAAAAAAAACAAACTATTAAACATTAATTAACTACACACACTTTCACACTATAATGCCCACAACACACACCTAAATTAATCTATAAAATAATAAAACACAATGAAAACTAAGGGGGTCATTAGGATGGCGGTCGGAAAACAAGCCGACCGCCATGGAAGCGGGAAATCACCGCCTGCATCAGCCGCGGAAAAACCGACGGAAGGATTAGGATCCACGTCGGTAGAATACGTACCGCGGCGGTAAAAATCCAAGAGAAACCACCGTTCGCCAGCGGAGAAGAGCAAAACCCGTCCGCGGCAGGCGTTACCGTGCCGGTAAGAGCTCAAACGACCGCAACCGCAGCGGAGGCATCACCAGCAACATTACGATAATACCGACACCGTCGCGGTGCGGTACGCAGTTTCCGACCGCCGCGGTCGACAATAGAGATGAATGAGAGAGCCGCCGGAAGCACCGTATCCAAAACACCGCCGCGTACGTTCCGTGAATAAAATGGCGGTCACGAAAAAAACACACAACATGGCTACACAGTGAAAAAAACAAATAATGCATGCACCCAAAGAAAGCTAACACAGCCCAAAGACACACCCCCATGGCAAACCAAAAAACTACAAATCCCAGGGCCACAAACACAACACACCTGCAACCAATACTCCATCCTGACACAACCACAGAGCCCAGTATAAATCCAGCCCCCAACAATACCAAAATCCTTTGCAAAACTCCACAACTGAAGGGACATCCACCACAGCTGAAAGGAGAGGCAAATCTGCACAACACACATCACCAATCACACCACAACCACTACCACAACTACCACACTTGCACCTCCAACCCTTTTTGCACAGCACACACCATACACATCACCACCACCACCACCGCTACAACTGCACCTCAAACACCCTTGCACATCACACACCATGGCACCCCAGAGAATGCCTAAATTCACAGAAAGTGAGTTGAGGGTCATGGTGGATGAGATCATTAGGGTAGAACCCCAACTGTTCGGGAACCTGGTCCAACAGACACCACTGGCAACAAGAACCACAATGTGGCGAAGAATCGTGGAGAAAGTCAATGCAGTAGGGTCCGTGCCACGCAACAGAGACGAAATAGTGAAGCGCTGGCACGACCTGAAGGCAGTGGTCAGGAAGAAGAGAGCCAAGAACCATGAGCTGGCTCAGAGGACTGGCGGTGGTCCTCCCATTCCACCCAAAACTTTCACCGAATGGGAGGAGAAGGTGCTTGGCATACTGCATCCAGAGAGTCTCACAGGAATACCCGGGGGAGTGCAGGCTGGTAAGTACAAACAAATGCCTAACATCACACTGATATGTACTGTCTTGCTCCATTAAAAATATCATACCTCCTAGCTTCAAATGTAATGATGCGCACAACATGCTCCCCAAAACATCCCTCACACAAACAACAGTAACCACCCTCAACCACCCCAAATGTAGCAAGCAACATCACCATGGGCACATGACTACACGCTGGCAGCGATACAACTCCCAGCAGGCCCCATACTCCCACAGCTGCGCAAGAAGGAGCACTCCCCCCATGTGTCAGCCCTTGCAGTGCTCTCCTCAACCTAACAGGTAGGTAGCCATCCTTACAGGGAGGGGTGTTGGTGTGAAGCCAGCACTACAACTCCCACCAGGCCCTTTGTCCCACAGCTGGGCAAGATGGAGTTCCCCCCATGTGTTAGCCTTTGCAGTGATCACCTCAACATAAAAGGTAGGTAGCCATTCTAACAGGGAGGGGTGGGTGGTTTTGAAGACTGCACTACAACTCCCAGCAGGCCCCATACTCCCACAGCCCAGTAAGATGGAGCACTCCCCCCATGTGTCAGCCCTTGCAGTGCTCACCTCAACCTAACAGGTAGGTAGCCATTCCAACAGGGAGGTGTGGGTGGGTGGGTGGGAAGACTGCACTACAAGTCCCACCAGGCCTTTTACTCCCACAGCTGTGCAAGATGAAGCACTACCCCCATGTGTCAGCACTTGCATTGCTCACCTGAACCTAACAGGTAGGTAGCCATTCCAACAGGGAGGTGTGTGTGTGTGGGTGGGAAGACTACACTATAACTCCCACCAGGCCTCTTACTCCCACCCCTCAGCAGGATATAGCACCCCTCCCACCCAGAGCCATGTGGGTGACATTGCATTGCCCACCTCAACCTAACAGGTAGGTAGCCATTCCAACAGGGAGGTGTGTGTGGGTGGGTGGGAAGACTGCACTACAACTCCCACCAGGCCTCTTACTCCCACCCCTCAGCAGGATATAGCACCCCTCCCACCCAGAGCCATGTGGGTGACATTGCATTGCCCACCTCAACCTAACAGGTAGGTAGCCATTCCAACAGGGAGGTGTGTGTGGGTGGGTGGGAAGACTACACTACAACTCCCACCAGGCCTCTTACTCCCACCCCTCAGCAGGATATAGCACCCCTCCCACCCAGAGCCATGTGGGTGACATTGCATTGCCCACCTCAACCTAACAGGTAGGTAGCCATTCCAACAGGGAGGTGTGTGTGGGTGGGTGGGAAGACTGCACTACAACTCCCACCAGGCCTCTTACTCCCACCCCTCAGCAGGATATAGCACCCCTCCCACCCAGAGCCATGTGGGTGACATTGCATTGCCCACCTCAACCTAACAGGTAGGTAGCCATTCCAACAGGGAGGTGTGTGTGGGTGGGTGGGAAGACTACACTACAACTCCCACCAGGCCTCTTACTCCCACCCCTCAGCAGGATATAGCACCCCTCCCACCCAGAGCCATGTGGGTGACATTGCATTGCCCACCTCAACCTAACAGGTAGGTAGCCATTCCAACAGGGAGGTGTGTGTTAAGACTGCACTACAACTCCCACCAGGCCTCTTACTCCCACCCCTCAGCAGGATATAGCACCCCTCCCATCCAGAGCCATATGGGTGACATTGCATTGCCCACCTCAACCTAACAGGTAGGTAGCCATTCCAACAGGGAGGTGTGTGGGTGGGTGGGAAGACTGCACTACAACTCCCACCAGGCCTCTTACTCCCACCCCTCAGCAGGATATAGCACCCCTCCCACCCAGAGCCATGTGGGTGACCTTGCATTGGCCACATCAACCTAACAGGTAGGTAGCCATTCCAACAGGGAGGTGTGTGTGGGTGGGTGGGTGGGAAGACTGCACTACAACTCCCACAGGCCTTTTACTCCCACAGCTGTGCAAGATGGAGCACTACCCCCTTGTGTCAGCCCTTGCATTGCCCACCTCAACCTAACAGGTAGGTAGCCATTCCAACAGGGAGGTGTGTGTGGGTGGGTGGGAAGACTGCACTACAACTCCCACCAGGACTCTTACTCCCACCCCTCAGCAGGATATAGCACCCCTCCCACCCAGAGCCATGTGGGTGACATTGCATTGCCCACCTCAACCTAACAGGTAGATAGCCATTCCAACAGGGAGGTGTGTGTGGGTGGGTGGGAAGACTGCACTACAACTCCAACCAGGCCTCTTACTCCCACCCCTCAGCAGGATATAGCACCCCTCCCACCCAGAGCCATGTGGGTGACATTGCATTGCCCACATCAACCTAACAGGTAGGTAGCCATTCCAACAGGGAGGTGTGGGTGGGTGGGTGGGAAGACTGCACTACAACTCCCACCAGGCCCCCTTGTCACACACCACAGCAGCATTTACCACCCCACTCACAACAATGTTGCAGATATGGATTGTCACTCATACAACCCATGGGTAGGTAACCATTCCAAAGGGGAGTGATGTTTGCAAGTGGTGACACAGCTGCACAACTCACAACAGGCCTATAACTCACACAGCTCACAATGATGGAGCACTTGTCCCACTCATAGGCATGTGAAGTTTGTGCACCTGCACATGACACCATGCCACCTACACCACAGCCCCCAAAAACAAAATAATGCCAAAGAGTATGCCATAGTCAGTATGCACAAGGCACCGTACAATAATGACACACATTGTGTCAACCGTGCCAGGCATCACATACTTGAACACTGACAACCATCATGCAGGCCTGTAGCAGTGTCTGCCATGCAGGTGGGCAATGTGCAAATCAACCATGTCATACCACAGCTTTGCAATCTAAACAGTGGAGGTGGTGTCTACCCCACAACTACACTGCAGCTGGGACTCACAATGCCAAACTATGCACATCCAAAAGGTCCGGCAACACACACAGCCAACACAGTGCTGCACTCCATTGCACAGCAGCACTTTGTCTGACTAAAATGTTCAAACGGCTCTCTGCTTGGTACCACCAATGTGTGTATGCAACCACAATGGTCACATCTCACACTGTCTATCTGGCCAGTGTTGGTATAGTCTAGCTCCAAAAGCACACATTGTCTGAACATGGCTGAGTACATCTCACACATACACCATGTTTGTACACGACATGTAAGTGTATGGATGCCCTGGGACAACTGCACCACCAGTACTGTGCTCATGGTTTCTGCTCCACGAATACAAGGAAACCATGATAGTGTGGAAGTGTTTGCTGGATGAGATGTTAGACCTGATGTATGTCACCATAGTGACAGTAGGCCATATACCCCATGCCCTCTTCTGCCTACTAATGTTGGGGGTGTGAACCCCACAACCACATAGGTGGGGCAACAATGATGGGGGGATATACACCATGTCAAAATGTTACCTGACATGTATGGGCACTGAGCAACACACACACACATACTGCTCACCACACGCACATCACGTCATAAAGTTGACCTTAAGGCACAGACCAATGTCATTGCTCACCTGCACCCCAAACGGTAGGTAGCCTTCTTCACAATTTGGCTGGTGGCTTGTGATTTGCAAGTGGACCAAACAAACACACCTTGCATGCTGTTCCACCCCAATGTAGTATGTGAAATTACACACACAAACACAATCTCCAGCCATCCATTGTATGCTAACCACTCAACTCACAGGTAGGCACCTGCAACTCACAGGTCAGGGTGTGTGGGGGTGGGAAGCTTGAACAACTACTCACACAGCCCCTACTGACCTCCAGCACCCAAAACACATTACTCACTCACAATAAGATGCATGTGTCAGTCATTGCAATGTCCCCTTCTGAAAACTGGAAGCTAGACATATCATGCTGACTGCTCACACACTGGACCAAGATGGAAGCCATCATCACACACACACAGAGATCACACAAATACAAGCAAAAAACAACAAACACAACATATCACCAACCAACACAGGCAGCCAGATATGCATTACAACAAACATGGTGGTAGAGGACACCTGGCCACTCATTGCACAACTGCACACCCAGGTAGCATTGGCAACCACAGTGTGCACACATCTGAGAAAATGGAACTGTGACAACAACCGAAGTGTGAAACTCTGTGACACATGTAGATGGAACTTTGTGAAAAAACATGCACAACACCACATGCCAACTGTCATTAGCAGTGGTCCAGGACACATAGGGCCAAATGAGGGAAACTGGAGCATGGTTGGAAGTGTGAATTGGGATATGTACACACACATTGTGAAGGTATGCATCTAAATACAATGTCGAGTCAATGTGCAGAGTGAACCGTTGCAAGGGCTCAACTGTTGACATATACGTTAACCTGGATAACATCTCATTTACAAATTACTGGGTGCCAAGATAAACCTGTCAATGGAACCAATTTAAAATCCACAGGTTATGTCGTGCCAACTCCCAAAAAGGTAAAGTAATGCATGTACTGCAAAGGATGTTGATGTGCAAATGGATGTTAATCAATGTAAATTAGTATTGTGTACAACTGCTAGATGTAGTCACTGTTCATGCAACACTGCCAACACAAAATTTGATGTGTGCAACACATTCACCATTTCCCATCTGACCCACAGGTGACCAAGAATTAACTGCAGAGGATGACAACACCAACCTGCAGAGCCAGCCCACCCCCCCAGGAACAGACACAACATTACGGAAGACTCCCTGGATTCCTTGGACGAGGAGCTCCCAGCCGCCCATTCTGGTGTGTCAGTCAGCGACCAGTCCCAGGCACCCATTGTCCCCACTACCACCACCACTGCAACCCCTGTCCATCCTCACACAGCCACTGTTACGGCCTGTGTTTCCACCACCACCACCACCACAGCAGCCCGCGACACCCTCCCTGACCCATGGGATGAGCACCTAACAACATCAACTGGTCAGGCCAGGGAGAGGATGCAGCGGCACAATGTGACCAGCAGACAGGACCGTGGCAGAAGTGCAGGTGCGAGGGATAGGGACATACAGCGGGGACCAGATCCTGGGACCGATGCACTGGCACACATCGAGAGAGTCCTTGGGGCCTACGAACACGCCCAGGGACGAATGGGCCAGCAAGAGGAAGATTCACAGGAGCAACTCCTGCTGTTGAGGTCCATCAACACCAGCATGGGACAGATTGTGGGCCTCATGGGGCAGCTAGTGGCAGTTCTGAGGGAGAGGCTACCACAACATCCTACACCTCCGCCTCCCCCTGATGGGCAGCAGGGTGACACAGCATCATCCTCACCTGCGTCCACAGAGAGGGGTGATTCCTCAGACACCACTACCCCTGCAGCAGTGGCCCCCCCAGAAAAGCGCAAGAGGGGCCGTCCAAGGAAAGGCCAGAAGGCCTCGTGTGCCAAAGCACCTGCCAAATGCAAGTCCCGGAGCCAGCCATGTTGCCTGACCACTGCTCCACTGCATTGGCTTTCTTGAACGTTTCTTCGTCACACTGCCATGTGACTGACATCTATCTGTTGGACTGGGTTACCTCAGCAAAGTGGGCACTACTCTGAGATCTCATCTACCATGACCGTCAACTCACTCCTCCAATGCCCTGCACTGTAAATTTTATCACCATCACATGTCACTATTGTAAATAAATACACCTTACACACATGTCCTTGGCTCTGCTTGGTGTTTACTACAGGATGTTAAACCATCACCGTGTTGGACATGGTCCTGGGGGATGGAATGGAAGTAGACAAGGAGATGTCACAGGGACCTAGGGAACACAGCAGAATAAGAGTCACATTCATGGGTGTAGCATTGCACACCTCACAAAACACTTCTCAACAAGTTACTCAAAAACACAATATCAACACACAGTGACAGTCAGCATCATGACATACTGTATCACTACACCTCATCACACATACATTTGCAGGCAACAATGATTCAAAGAAAGGCTGCAGTCACCAATCTCACACACACACACACACAGCAAGAGCAACACCAGCAGACAATCTCGTCCCTTTCCACTGCGACACTCACCTTCAAGTGAAGTAGCGGGTGATGAGTTGTTGCCGCATATCCACACCTTCCTCCTCTCCACTGCCCTCGTCACTGGATCCAGGCTGATTTTCAGCAGGTGGCCCGGGCCGATCATCTTCATCGTCCAGGATGAGGGGTATCGCCTTGCGAATGGCCAGGTTGTGGAGCATGCAGCAAGCCACCACAATCTGGCACACTTTACCAGGTGAGTACATGAGTGCACCTCCAGTACGGTCCAGGCACCGAAATCTTGACTTGCGTAGTCCAAATGTCCTCTCGATGACACGTCGTGTCCTCCCATGGGCATCATTGTACCTCACGTCAGCTGGTGTTACTGGATTCCGCAATGGACTCAGCAACCACGGGCGGTTAGGATATGCAGAATCACCTGGGTGTGAGAAACACAGATCAACCTTGCTGTCCCACAATGCCATATAACAGCATGTCACACACACACACCACTCTCATCCACTATACATACTCACCCACAAGCCATGCACGCTCTGGAAGTAGATTGGCCATCAGCTGGGGAACAATGCTGCTGCGCAGGATGTGGGCATCATGGGAAGATCCTGGAAACTTCACACACACGTGTGAAATGATCATGTTGGCAAGGCACACCACTTGAACATTCACTGAGTGTGAATGTTTACGATTCCTGTAAACATGTTCACATGCCTGTGGTGGCACAAGTCCAACATGTGTGCAATCAATGGCACCAATGACATGGGGGATATGTCCAAGGGCATAAAAGTCGCCTTTCACTGGCACCAACTCATGCCCCCTGGGGAAATGGATGTACCGATCTTTGTACAGCATCATAGCTGCCAGTACATCCCTCAACACCATGCTGAACATTGGCTGTGACATCCCGGCTCCACTTGCAGCAGTGTTTTGGAAGGAGCCTGTTGCAAAGAAATGCAGGCATGCCATCACCTTCGATGTTGTGGTGAAAGCCGTCGGATATGTGCGACGTGGCTGCAGGTGGGGCTCCAACATGGCACAGAGCTTCTGAATGGTTTGTCGGTCCAGCCTGAACTTACGGATTATCTCCTGATTCTCCATGTCCGCAAGCACGGTGAACGGACGATGGATATTTGGCCTCCTCCTCCTAGGACCAAGCAAAGTGCACATATGTCAGTGACACACACCATGAAATGTGCTTGAGAAATCATTTTGCAACATACATATCTCACATATGTAGACATTTCACCATTTGGAAACATACTACATCACAAGTTCGAATGCATTGAGCACACCACCCATACACTGGCCACATTATCTACAGAAATCATCTGTGCACCACTCCAAGCACATTGGCATGCACAGTGTGATGTCCCAACAGATGTGTGCACACACCTGTGAGTATGACCCCCAGCTCATGAGAATATTCGTAATACATCCCTGATACACCATGTGGCGGGCCCTCATACAATTCACAATGGATGTCTGACATTGTAATGCATGCTTTCCCATCACATGCCATTACACTGCAGGTGTCACAACCAAAGTCTGTACCGACTCTGGGGTTGGTGTGCTGTGGACTTGGTATCAGTTTAATTCTCCATGCTAAGTCCAGGCAACGTACATTAGGGAAGGTGTTGTATTACACATTTGAATGACCTGTGCCCTGTCTCGTCCCTCGTGACATGTCATTTCAATGCCTTGTGTTGCAATACCTGCATCACAATGGCATGCCATGGACTACCTGCTATCAAATGGCTGTTTCCCCCTAAAAAGAAATAGGTTGCACATGTCACACGTCAACTACACACAAGCCACCGGCTGTACATGGTGGATACGTATCTGCATCTGTCAGACCCATTGTGAAATTTGCTGATGCACATTGTCCTGTCAGACATCATTGCTCTTGAGATTGTACCTACAGACATTGACCATTGGCTACTGTGGTGTTTCAGGACAACAAACTTGACATTCGACATTTGGTTGTTCAACACTTTTGACATGTGCCACTGTCAGTACCCATGCAATCTATGTGCAACACATGTATGGTTTTTGTTGGTGACATGGAGTGCCTGGTCCCAGTGCTGCATGTTCCCTCATGAGGTTCCCTCAATCCATAAAACACTGGGCACTGTACATGTAGGTCTCCGCCAGGGCGGTGCCTACCGCCTGCACCATGCGGACAGGCACCGCCAACCCCCCAGACACGATCGCGGTGTGCACAGCCAGTCATGTCCATGACGATGGTGGACTGAACGCACCGCGAGACACCTCACTGTCACTCCAGGCACTGTATGGCACCCATATGGCGGTGCCTACCGCCTGCACCATGCGGACAGGCACCGCCAACCCCCCAGACACGATCGCGGTGTGCACAGCCAGTCATGTCCATGACGATGGCGGACTGAACGCACCGTGAGACACCTCACGGTCACTCCAGGCACTGTATGGCACCCATATGGCGGTGCCTACCGCCTGCACCATGCAGACAGGCACCGCCAACCCCCCAGACATGATCGCGGTGTGCACAGCCAGTCATGTCCATGATGATGGCGGACTGAACGCACCGCGAGACACCTCACGGTCACTCCAGGCACTGTATGGCACCCATATGGCGGTGCCTACCGCCTGCACCATGTGGACAGGCACCGCCAACCCCCCAGACACGATCGCGGTGTGCACAGATAGTCATGTCCATGACGATGGTGGACTGAACGCACCGCGAGACACCTCACGGTCACTCCAGGCACTGTATGGCACCCATATGGCGGTGCCTACTGCCTGCACCATGCGGACAGGCACCGCCAACCCCCCAGACACGATCGCGGTGTGCACAGCCAGTCATGTCCATGACGATGGCGGACTGAACGCACCGCAAGACACCTCACGGTCACTCCAGGCACTGTATGGCACCCATATGGCAGTGCCTACCGCCTGCACCATGCGGACAGGTACTGCCAACCCCCCAGACATGATCGCGGTGTGCACAGCCAGTCATGTCCATGACGATGGCGGACTGAACGCACCGCGAGACACCTCACGGTCACTCCAGGCACTGTATGGCACCCATATGGCGGTGCCTACCGCCTGCACCATGCGGACAGGCACCGCCATGGACCATGCCCTTGCAGCCAATGGGAAGCACCCTCGCGGTAGCCAGAAGCGATTTTGAACATCGCGGTAGGCGTGCACCGCCGGCGCGGAGCCTGTCACTGGAGGCATTTGAATGATGCACCGCCGCGGTAGTGCGCGGCTGGCCCCTGCGGTGTGTCACCGCCATGGACCATGCCCTTGCAGCCAATGGGAAGCATCCTCGCGGTAGCCAGAAGCGATTTTGAACATCGCGGTAGGCGTGCACCGCCGGCGCGGAGCCGGTCACTGGAGGCATTTGAATGATGCACCGCCGCGGTAGCGCGCGGCTGGCCCCTGCGGTGTGTCACCGCCATGGACCATGCCCTTGCAGCCAATGGGAAGCACCCTCGCAGTAGCCAGAAGCAATTTTGAACATCGCAGTAGGCGTGCACCGCCAACGCGGAGGCAGACATTGGATGATTTTGAATGAGGCAGACCTGGTACACCAATTGCAGCGCCCTGGGACCACTAACACAGCCCCAGAGGGCTATATATGTGTGGGAGGGTGTCCCACATTTCCACAGCTACCTGTGCCTGCTGAGTGCCACCCTCCACCTGCTGCTGCCTCCAGGTACTGCTGACTGCCACCCTCCACCTACTGCTGCCTCCAGGGACTGCTGACTGCCACCCTCCACCTGCTGCTGCCTCCAGGGACTGCTGACTGCCACCCTCCACCTGCTGCTGCCTCCAGGGACTGCTGACTGCCACCCTCCACCTGCTGCTGCCTCCAGGGACTGCTGACTGCCACCCTCCACCTGCTGCTGCTGCCACCTGTCCATAGTGATGTCGAGGACTCAGAAGATCCGTGCCAGTCCCTTCACCAGCGAGGAGCTTGAGGTCCTGGTCGACGGAGTACTTGCACAGTACCCACGGCTTTATGGTGCCCCTAATGTTGTGGTAAGTCTCCAGGCCTGTGAGTGAGAGTGCAGACTGGGCACACGTGGGGTGGAGGTGATACTGTATGTGTCAGTGGGTGTTGGGCTCTGACATGCACTGCCTTGCATGCTGTCTCCGGCAGGAAGGGCTTTGTGGGCTCATTCACACGTTTCCCTGCATGCCCATCCAGATTAGTGGGACATATTTTGTGTGGTTTGCCATACATTGCAGCAGCATTCAGGTGATGCAGGAGTCAGGACAGTGATTGCTTGTGTGTATGTCTGGGTTGCTCAGAAATGTCCCTCTCTGTGTCAGTCCACCTGGCCTGCGCAGTCACAGCCAAATTCCACATGTACTCATCACTGCAGGTACAGTGTGTTCCATGTGACTTTTGTTCCCATCTCCTCATCTGAGTCCCATCTCTGCCCTGTAGATTGCAGAGGAGCAGCTGTCTGAGGAGGGTGTGTGTCTGACAGTTGTTGTCACTCTATGTGACTTCCAAGACACAGTTTGTGTTTCACAGGGCTGGGACACTTGGGTCTGCACAGTGTTGGACACAGTGACTCCATCAGCACTACCCATGTCTTGCTAACTTATCAATGTGTTGTTGTATGTCACTACAGACAGTAGATGTGGGCATACTACACGTTGCTTGCTCTGTTGGTATCCTGCATGTGAATGAGATGTGGAGGTACTCTGTCCACTGTCCCACATGCATGCATGTACGGCTGGGTGTCCAATTACATTGTACCATGTTCTAAGCAGTTTAGCCTCTGTTACAGTAGTTGCAGGAGTTAGGAATGAGTCACGGTCGTGCTACTACATTGCTTTTGTGTTGGCATTGTACACTGTGTCACTGATGTCTCACCCCTCTTGTCTCCCATGCTTGCAGCTGAAGGTCCACCAGCGTAAAGCCGTTTGGAGGGCCATTGCCTCCAGAGTGCGGGATCTGGGGGTGTCGAACCGAAGGCGCACCCACTGTCATAAAAGGTGGGACGACATCTGCCGGCTGAGCAAGAACGTGGCCGAGATGACGCTGGGGCTGCTCCCTCGAACTGGCAGGTTGGCTAGGCGCCACATGACTCCACTAATGGCCCGTATCCTGGCTGTAACACAACCTGAGCTGGCCAGACAATTGAAGGAGCATCAGCAGCAAGCTAGGGGTGAGTATGTGTTGCAGGCTGACTTTGGCTGGGAGTGGGTGCATTTTTACAGTGACTGTGCAAATTGACAGCTCTGTGACGTTGGTAGTGAGTTGCATGTGATTTTTGCCTTTGCGCTCTGTGCTGTGTGTATCTGCCATGCATTTGCCCAACCTGCGCTTTGTTACATCACTTTAGGCACTGTGGATTTCTGTTGCATTTGGACATGTTGCCTTCATGTACCTTAAGCGGTGTGGTGTTGTTCTCTCAACTGTACATACATGCCAGTGTGCCAACTGTGAGTGCTTGTCATTGGATGCGTGCAATGCCAGACCTCAGATGTCTGGCAGTAAGTGTTAGTTCTGTTGATGCCACTCCACTCACAGTACTTCTCTCTCCCATGCAGCATCTCCCGTATGTGCAGAACAACAGGGTGGGGACACCAGTGGTGAGGCGTCAAGTGCAATAGCCGCACCGGAGCAGACGGACACAGATGGAACCAGCGCAGAGGAGGGGGACAGGAGTATGCTGGAAGAGTCACAACTGGAGACCCAAAGCTCCACGTCATCTGAGGACAGCGGTGATACATCCATGTTGGGGGGTACAGGGAACGGAGAGTCTGCCTCCTCTTCTGCAACACAGCGTCCAGTGCCCAGCCTCCCTTCAACCTCCACAGGTGCTGCCCGTGTCCGTAGTGGTAGGAAGCCCAGAGTCACCTTCACCCCAGGCACTGCTGCCCCAGCCCATGTCAGCCCTGCTGCCCTCAGTGCTGAGGCAGTCGAACTATTGCAGCAGCTGTGTGTTGGGCAGACAGCACTTCTCAATGCCTTCCAAGACCATGATAAGAAGTTGGGGCAGGTCATAGCATTCATGGAGGGCATACATTCGGACGTGGGTGGGCTACACCGCACTGTGCAGTCCCTATCATCTAACGTGACGGCAGCCCTGCAACAGGCACATGGTCAGGGAGCAGCTCCCATCACTATGTCCGTCCCCGTGTCACTGTGCACCTCTGACGACAGTGACACTGCCCAGCAGCGCAAAAAGCACCAATACACCACCTGCAGCACACAGGAGCAGCAGCAGCCCAAGCGGACTAGGGCGCAGACACCATCACCACATAGACGTAAGGCCAGCCCAGAGCACAGGGAGAAAAGCCCATCAGGCGTCAAGAAGGCCCACAGAGCTAGGAAACAGGCATCAGAGTCACAGGCCTCACCTTCCTCCTCCACCAAAGACTCCCCTGTCCCACAGACGTCTTGCAGAGGCAAAATGCCTGTTTCCACACCCACTGAGAAGGTGTGCCTGTTGACATCACACAGGATGAGGGCCACATGGATGATCCACCCTTGACCTCCACTCCCATCACAAGCCCTGTGAAGCCAGCACGTGAGGACACTGTAGGGGCCAAACATGGTAGACGGGTGAAGGCAGTGCCTAGAAAATCCCCCGGCAAGCGCACAGCAGGATCCAGCATGTCCCCAGAGGGAGGGTCACCATCTGCAACTGAATCAGCTTTGGTGGTAGTGTCACCTGTGGTGTCCGCCCCAGTTCCCATTGATCCAAAGACAGGGAAGCCTTTCAGGATCCCCAAAAAGTGGAAAGGCACCCCTCCACAGTCTCCTGCCCAGACTGTGTCTCAGCAGAGCTTGAGTCCACCTCCTCGTGCCACCATCCCACCTGGTCCAAGCAGCCCCCCAGCTTCCCAGAGTGGAGATGGCTCTACCACAGTTGTTCCTCCCACTGCCCAGGGCAGCCCTCCAACTGACAAGGACACACAGTCAGCTCCAACACAAACAGACAGCCCCATCTGAGTGTTTGTCACCCTCACGCAACTGTCTGTCCACAGCGGTGCCTGTGATGCAGATTGTCAGCCCCATGACTCTGGTGCTGGGCATGCCATGGTACAGTTGCACACATTCCCTGTGCAGCTCCAGATGTCCCTACTCTGCACATTGTCCTGGCTACTGGCCTTGTGATTCACTGCTGTCTGCTCCCTGCCTGTACAGCACCTGATGTCCCTAGTCTGCACATTGTACTGGCCTTGCTGTCCACTGCTGCCTGCTCCCTGCCTGTACAGCACCTGATGTCCCTAGTCTGCACATTGTACTGGCCTTGCTGTCCACTGCTGTCTGCTCCCTGCCTGTACAGCACCTGATGTCCCTAGTCTGCACATTGTACTGGCCTTGCTGTCCACTGCTGTCTGCTCCCTGCCTGTACAGCACCTGATGTCCCTAGTCTGCACATTGTACTGGCCTTGCTGTCCACTGCTGTCTGCTCCCTGCCTGTACAGCTCCAGATGTCCCTACTCTGCACATTGTCCTGGCTACTGGCCTTGTGATTCACTGCTGTCTGCTCCCTGCCTGTACAGCTCCAGATGTCCCTACTCTGCATATTGTCTTGGCTACTGGCCTTGTGATTCACTGCTGTCTGCTCCCTGCCTGTACAGCTCCAGATGTCCCTAGTCTGCATATTGTCCTGGCTACTGGCCTTGTGATTCACTGCTGTCTGCTCCCTGCCTGTACAGCACCTGATGTCCCTAGTCTGCACATTGTACTGGCCTTGCTGTCCACTGCTGTCTGCTCCCTGCCTGTACAGCACCTGATGTCCCTAGTCTGCACATTGTACTGGCCTTGCTGTCCACTGCTGTCTGCTCCCTGCCTGTACAGCTCCAGATGTCCCTACTCTGCACATTGTCCTGGCTACTGGCCTTGTGATTCACTGCTGTCTGCTCCCTGCCTGTACAGCTCCAGATGTCCCTACTCTGCATATTGTCTTGGCTACTGGCCTTGTGATTCACTGCTGTCTGCTCCCTGCCTGTACAGCTCCAGATGTCCCTAGTCTGCATATTGTCCTGGCTACTGGCCTTGTGATTCACTGCTGTCTGCTCCCTGCCTGTACAGCACCTGATGTCCCTAGTCTGCACATTGTACTGGCCTTGCTGTCCACTGCTGTCTGCTCCCTGCCTGTACAGCACCTGATGTCCCTAGTCTGCACATTGTACTGGCCTTGCTGTCCACTGCTGTCTGCTCCCTGCCTGTACAGCTCCAGATGTCCCTACTCTGCACATTGTCCTGGCTACTGGCCTTGTGATTCACTGCTGTCTGCTCCCTGCCTGTGCAGCTTCTCATGGACTTCATCTGCACATTGTACTGGCCACTTGCCTTGTTTACTGCTGTATGCCCCCTGCCTGTGCAGCTACTGATGTCACTACTTTGCAGAATGGACTGGCCTTGTTTACTGCTGTATGCCCCCTGCCTGTGCAGCTTCTCATGGACTTCATCTGCACATTGTACTGGCCACTTGCCTTGTTTACTGCTGTATGCCCCCTGCCTGTGCAGCTTCTCATGTGAATACTGTTCAGATTACATGCCCACTGGGCTTGCTGTTGGCAACATTTGATGTCTCACAGTGCAAAATGATAATAAACACAGTTGGTCCTGTTGTGAATTGTGTCTGTGTCCTTCCTGAATAAAGATGTTTCTGTTTGTCCATGGTTTCCTGTGTCACATGCTCAGTATGCCACTGCAACATTGTCAATGGGTTGTATATCATTTCAATGTTGTTGCAGGGGTGAGAGGGACTTCATTTCTACCTGACTCTGATACTTATGGGTGCAGTGCAGGTGTTTGGCAAGGTCATCTTGTTGTCATCATCCTTCTTTGCTCATGTTATCTATGGTGGACACATGTAATGTTTGTGGGCAATGGCAGTACAGGGTGGGAGTTTGGGCACAGGCTTACAAGCAGGCAGTCCAGGGTCCTGGGGTCTGTGTGAGCTTCATTTCTGTGTGCCAAGCAGTGTAGTTGTATGCACATCTTTTGGTTATGAGTCATCCAGGTACCATGGCTTGCTTCCAATGTGTGCACTTGGGTGTTGGATAAGTGTGTGGTGTGAAAGGGGTGACTGTGGTGACTGTGGATGTGTGTGCACCTGCATTGTCAACTACTCCCATGTGTCACCCTGGAGTGGTGTGCTTGTGTGTGTACTTGATGTGCCCTGTGGTTGTGTTTTGTGCACATGACAGTGTTGTGTGGTGCTGTTGTGGAGGTGGTATGTGTGAGATATCCTACTTGTGCATGGCAGTCATGTAGTGTGTCACTGGGCCCTGTGTGTTGTGCTGCAGATATTCTCCTGTACAGTGTTTGTATTCTTATGTGTGGCTGGTCAGTGATTGAATTGAGGGCCTTCCTTTCCTCCCTGTGCCTTTACATTGGTGGACATGCAGTGTCCATGAGTTGTTGCATTGTGGTGACTGTGATTTGTGTTGAGTGACTGTGTCAGCCATGTGTGCTGTGATGGGTTGTGTGTGCTCTCAGATGTCTCTTGTCTTGCATTTTCATCACACATGCTGGTTGGTTGTGTCCCTGCCCTTCCATTTGTGGGCACCTGACTTTGGTTTCCTATGTGTTGTCCTCCATTGTTGCTGTCATGTGGTGTGTGTATGTGTATGTGTCTGTGAGTCAGGGTGGTGTGGTGTGTGTGACTTGTCAGGTGGTGTGTGCAGTGTGATGTTTGGTCCTCATCTATGTGTGTGTGTACATGTTGTGCCTGTCCTCTGTGTCATTGCCTTGTGTGTGATGTTGTGGTGTGTGTGTTGGCTGGGTAATGGGGAACTGTGCTATGTGTTGTTGTGCAAAGAGTCCTGCTGTGGCTGTGTCTGCAGTTGTGGTGATGTGGGTCATGGTGGTGATTCAGTTGTGTGGTTGTTGTGCAGCAGTGGTACTTGGGTGGCACATGTTATGTCTCTTCAGGGAGGTGTCTGGGGTGTTGTTGGTGTAGTTGTGTGTCTGTGCTATTTGCCCAGTGCCCTTGGCTGCCGAGTACCCTGGGCTCTGCATTGTGTACAAGGTTTCCTGTACAGTGACCGCGGCGGTGACGTGACCGGGACATTTGATCATGATTGCGGAGCATGTGTGGCAGTATGTGGCGAGGTGTGTTTGTGACAGGGGGGACATGTGTGTGTTCAGTGGTTGATGTGTGCCTGTGCCCACAGGGGTGTGTGGTGTTCCCATGTGACGTTTGCCATTGTGGGGCTGTGTGTTGTGTTGCCTGCACTGTTGTGTGTGTACGTACCTGCGGATGCGTACGCGGCGGTGGATGGCTTGCAGGTGGTGTATCATATATAGCACCGGGATGGTGTGTAGGGCTGGATCCATCGCGGTGTGTTCCGGGTGTCTCTTCTGTGACTCCGCTGTGGTGTCTCCGCCGTCTCTAGCTGTGCGGTATCTCCGTCACGGTACGCTGTCCTGTTTCCGGCATCGTGATATCCTCGGCGGACGGGACGTCATTCCGCACGGCGGTGTGCGGTGATTGGCTCACTCCGCCGCGGTGGCGAGCGCTGTTCGATGGCGGTCGGCGTCACACCGCGGCGGACGGTAAATGCCTATGTTTTCCCATCCTAATATGGCGGCCGTGAAGACCGCTGCTGGCGTGAGGAAAAAGGCATTTTTCCGCACCGCCGCCACCGCGGTCGTGCCTCCGCCAGACATCCTAATAGACCCCTAAGTTTTAAATTAAAAACTATTACTATTAACAACTAATTATAAAGTAATTAAAATCTATTTAATACCCACCCTTTACCCCTTTTAAAGTAAAAACAACACACACAAAAATAAACAATTACCCAAAATAAATATCAAATAATTAACATTAATTAACAACTATATATTAATTAATTAAACACAAATTACTTCCCATCCATTACCCCATAACCACCACAACACACACCTATAATTAATTACACAATTGCCATAATACATTTTTAATTAATTTAATTAATATCACGGAACAAATAATTATGAATACAAAATAAATAAACCACTTAACACCCTACTTAACACCCCAAAACACACACCTAAAATTAATTACACAATTATCATAATTAATTACCAATTAATTAATTATAATTAACAACCAACTATTAATTAATCAATTAAAAATAAATTATTTCCCACCCTTTACACCTATAAACACCAAATCACACACCTAAAATTAATTACACAATTACCATAATTAATTACCAATTAATTAATTAAAATTAATTAACAACCAATTATTAATTCATCAATTGATAATAAATTACTTCCCACCCTTTACACCTATATTCACCAAAACACACACCTAAAATTAATTACACAATTACCATAATTAATTACAAATTAAATAATTATTATTAATTAACAACAAATTATTAATAAATTAATAATTAATTACTTTACACATTTAAAACTGTAACATCTCAATTAAACTAATATTAGTAAATAAAAAATAATCAATTAATTTAATATATTTAAATTACTTCCCACCCTATTCCACTATAAACCCACAGCCCGCTATGGAACTAAAAAGCACAATTCAAATAAAAAAAAATTAATAACTACTAAAAATGTAACACGTATTCAAAATACAAAAAATTCTTATACAATAAAACATACATCACATACATTTAAAACATATACTAAAATACATAACACTAATTAAAAAATCGATATTTTTAACAACTACATTTTTGCAAACAAAATTAAACACTTCAATATTTTTAAAATTGATAATACTTACCTTAATTCGATATTCTTGACCATGATATTCTTGGTGTCGATATTTCTGAACAACAATATTTCTGACTCAATATTTGTGCAACTCGATATTTTAAACTCGATAATCTGTCTGCACACCCTCTAAAACCTATTTTCCGTTTTTGCGGTTTGACTGGAGATCGCGATAACGTCGGTAATCTCAATCCCCGCCGATACGTTGCAACAGCGGAAAGTTAAAGCAGTAACTCAAAAGTCACCACCCCATTCAAAAATTATAACTACATAATTCATTCTAACCATCACACTAGATAAATCACTATCTAAATAACTCTATAAGAACATTTATCAAAATCTCAATATCTCTATATTATTATCTATATATTGAGATATATAACAGTGTGTATTAATGATTCACTGATATATATTTTTTTCTATTTCCACCAATATTCGTGGTGTCGCTGTGATAGTTGCGTCGTCTCCGCGACGGTACACGAGGGGGCTACACTGGCAATGCAGTGTCATTGCGAATATCGCTTGCAATAAAAAAGTAATCAATTTTGGACACATAACTTGTGCCACTAACAATTACATTTATGAAACATGGGGTCAAAGTACCTCAACCCTAACCCCTTGTGTTTGATTTCACAGACAATTTTAGCCTCAGGAACCATTCTCGATAGATAGAATGGCAGCTGCAACTTTCTGTTCAGGTTGCGTCCAACCAATCACAGCATTCCTGTTGGTAGGCGCAGTCGCGATTAATCACGAAATCGTTGCGAAATATCCACAACCAGAGATATCACTATCATTTTCAACCTAAATTTCTCAAAAAGTACTGAACGGATTTACACCAAATAACCAAAAGCACTTCCTTAAACCAATATCTAACTCCTTGCCAAATTTGGTGTAAGTCCGTTTAGTGGTTTGAGCTGTAGGTGTGGCTAAAGGTTCCTATGGAAATTAACATTACAAATGCACCTTTATTTCTCACCCCTATTTCTAGGTCCCCACTGTACACATCATCCTCAAACTTTCTATGACACACAGAACCTACCTTGACACTTTATGGGAAAATTTCATACAGATTGGTCAAACGATGCCAAAGTTATAGGCAAGTCAAAAAATGCTTTTCCTATAGAAACTAGGTCCTAACTATTACTACCTACCGGCAAACTCCAGTAGGTAATATATATATGGCGTTTGCAGAGTGGTGGAGATAGGGAGCGTGGCCTCCGAAGATCTCTCAGCAATCCCACTGTTTGGAACTTACTGGAGGTAACAGGAGGGCTTGTTGGCCCCCAAGGACCCTCTTGACCCAAGGAGACTTCATCACTCAACCGGCAGTGCGCTAGGAGGTGCCTTTGCAGAGTGGTGGTGAATGAGGCGTGGCCTCCGGTGGCTTGTCGGAGGTTTTTTTTAACAATTTTTTAAGGAAGGGTGACTGTGTGGCCCCCCTCCCCAGGTCGATTTCACCCACAGGGACCCCATCCCCGGGGCCCAGCCTTTTCTTTTGCTTTTTTTAATGATTTAAAGGGAGGGGGCTGATTTTGACCCCGGGGACCCCATCCCCGGGACCTGCCCCTTTTTAAAAAAGGAAGTGATCTGACCAGCTCCTCTCCTGGGCTGACATCGGCCCCGGGGATCCAATACCCAGGTGCCTGCCCCTTTTATTCAAGTTTTTTAAACACAAAAAGGAGGGGGCTGTGTGGCCCCCCTTCCTGGGCAGATTTCAGCCCTAGGAACCCCAACCCTGGGGCCCGGCCTCTAGTCTGGGTGCCCTAGTACCACCAGACACTTTGTTGGGGACTCCGGAGGGAGTCTGAAGGCCCCCGCAGTCCCTGCCGGCTCCCCACCTCCTGCAGGGGCCAGCATTGCATTTGGACAGAGGAAGCTGCTGAACATGCAGCTCCCTCTATCCAAAAGCAATTCCGCTTCACTTCTAGTAAGTGAAAGCATTTTTTTTGCCCTTGCTTGCTAGAAGTGGAGCAGAGTTTACTATGGCTTGGCGGGAGCGGTAATGCTCCCGCCAAGCCATACAAAACAGCTATGTCCTGGGGTGGGCACCCCGGGACATAGCAGGAGCCAGCCCTGGGGGGGTGGAGGGCCCCAGGGCCATCTTTGTCTCTAGGAGGGGGAACCCTGTCCTTTGTTTCATTTAGCCCCGGGGAGGTGGTGGTCTGTAACGCACCCCCTGCATTATATTATTTGAGCCCCGGAGAGGTGGTGGTCACTGGGTCTGCGGGGAGGCCTAGCACCTCCGCATGTCTATTATTCATTGCCCGAAGGAGTAGGTGGTCCCCGGGGCTGCAGGGGGGCCTAGCAGCCCCCCCCATTAATACAACACATTAGCCCCAGGGAGGTTGCAGTCCCCAGGGCTGCGGGGGTGCCGTGTGCCCCCCCTGCATCACTTTACTTGTTTTCTGCCAAATTTTGTGTAACAGAATGGAGTGGTTCAGAGTAGAGTGGTGTGCACTGGAGTGACATAGAGTGCAGTAGCATATAGTGGAGCGGTGTACAGTGGAACAGCGTAGAGTGAAGTGGTGTACAGTAGAGAGGGATAGACTGGAATAGCATATATTGGAGTAAGGTCCAGTGCAGTAGCGTACAATAAAGTGGTGTAGACTGGAGTGGCGTATGGGGTAGTTTGTAATAGCACACAGTGGAGTGGCGTACATTGGTCTGGCGCCCAATGGAATAGTGTAAAATGTATTGGGTACAGTGGCGTGGCAAACACTGGAGGGGTGTAGAGTGGAGTAGCATACAGTGGAGTGTCATACAGTGAAATAGCATAGAATGGAGTGGCATACAGTGGAATAGCATACAGTGGAGTGGCATAGAGCAGAGTGTTGTACAGTGGACTGGCGTAGAGTGTAATAGTGTATAGTGGAGTAACCTACAGTGGAGAGGCATATAATGGAGTGGTGTAGACTGGAGTGGTGTACAGTAATATCACACAGTGGAGGGGTGTACATTGGAGTTGCATCCAATCGAAAAGCATAGAATGAAGTGGCGTACAGTGGAGTACAATACATTGGAGTGGCATAGAGTGGAATAGTGCACAGTGGACTAGCATACAGTGGAATAGCGTAGAGTGGAGTGTTGTAGAGTGTAGTGGCCATAGTGGAATAGAGTATAGTGGAGTGGCGTACAGTAGAATGGCATAGAGCAGAATAGCGTATAGTGGAGTAGTATCCAGTGGAGTGACATAGACTGCAGTGGCGTGGAGTGGAGGTGCATACAGTGTAAGAATGTAGAGTGGAGTGGCAGAGAGTGGAATAGCATGTAGTGGAGTGGCTAAAATGGCTTGGAATACAGATGTATGTGAAATTTAGCAGCAATGTAGATTATGGAGCGCAGAGTAATGTAAAACAGAGAATTGCACTCCCTTGCGTTTCTCCAGATTTACCAATCAACACAGTACCACGCATGGTCGCCTTGCATTGCTTTGTAAATCTGACTTAAGTATTGCGTTGCCCATGCGACACGATGCGTGATGCAAGGGTATCACAATCCAATAATATAGCTAGGCCTTAGTTATATTTTGGACCATGGTATAGCATGATAACTTTGTAGTATACCGTGGTACATGGCAAAGACAAACCAGTATATAATTGGGTAATGGCTGTTTTAGAGAGTGAAAGGGCAGCCAAATGGTTTTTACTGCAGTTTGCTGTGCTCAGTGTTAGGGCCTTAGATATAGGTAAGTAGTAGGCCCTTACCTATTACCACTTTATTAAAGTGGTTACAGGTAGGGAAATGTATTTATATTTTGTAATATATTTCTAAATATGTTTAAGGCCATGTACTGTGGTAGTTTTGCAAAATTTAGAGCAAACTCTGCGAAAGTACTGCAGCAACGAATATCACTAAGTTTTAAATGTTTTACAACTTAAAAAGTACTTACCCTACTTAACTGCAGTACCCCAAGTGCATCATCCCTTCACCATAATGTATATTCCTGCCAAATTCCATTTAAATCCATTCCGCTGTTTTCACGCTACATCAAATACAATAATCTATGGAAAATGCATTTGTGGAAAAACGTGTTTTGGGACCCCCTTTCATCTTTGCACCCCCTTAACGATTCACCACAAAAATGTACATCATCTCAAAATATAGTAAATGGTATAGGTCTGGAAAGTTTGTATTGATTCGTGAAATGGGTGGAGTGTTATTAGGGAGCTAATACCCAAGTAATTTCTATCTTTGGGAATACTATCTATCACTACAGAATAGCAATCAGATTTGATGTTGTTGGAATGGATGAATACGATGTCAATGAATACCATGATATGTGCATGCCCGACAATCGCAATACCAATAAATGCAATATCAATGTATGCCATAACCTGTGCCTGCATGACCATGCCAATACTCGTCAATGCATTGTCAATGTATGTCATAACCTGTACTCGCACAGCAGCGCCAACACCAGCAATGACGATATCAATGTATGTCATAATCCATGCACAAATGACGATGCTGTACTAGTAAGAACAATATCGATGTATGTTATGAACTACCGTTCTCCTTTCTGCGGACACAGCGGAGCAGCGGGCTTATCAAGGTCACGCAATTTACTTCCCCTGGATCTCCATATTTTTTACTGGGGATTTCTATGTATGATTCAGTCCACACTTGGGACAAATATCTTCTATTTACCATTTTGGAAGGGATTTCAGATACAGTTGGTACCTTCACCTTTAGCCTTGAAAAAGTCCAGGAGGACGAAACACGTGTTGGCTGCATTTTGTTTGGGACTCTTACTGTATGAGTACTTAATCGTCAAGTAAAAACGCTGTGGAAAAATCTGACTATTGTGGATTTGATTTGTTCATCTCAACACAATTCTACTGAGAAGAGGCTTACCGCCAATAACTGGACTGTGTGTGCCTGAGTGCAAGTTTTCTTTCTACTTTATGAACTAAGCAAACATACCCGTGTCAATACCAATAAGAACAATGTCAATGTGTTCTCTGAAAACTGTTTGCACAATATTAAGGATGTCGATAAAAATTATACCAGTGACTACCATATTATTTTCAGAAGTTCTAATGAACTCACATTGTTACTGTCGGATTTACCCAGGGTGACCTCCCCATCAACCCGGAGTCAAAGATACGTGGTTACACAAGTCCTACAACCCACGCCTATCGAATACCAGGTCACAGTTGGGGTCTCTCTTAACCTAGAGACAAACGCACCCCAAGGGAAAACTCTGAATGATCCCACCGATAGATAGTTGCACCAGAAAAAAGTCAGAGGAAATTGGCCCCAATAAAGCAAGTTTGGCCAAGGGCTCGCATTCCCCAAAAATACCACAAGGCTAGATACCACATGGAGATAGAAACACTCAACCAATCAGGACATGACCTGCACACCACATGTAGTGATCAGGCACTCCTCATGCTGGGCACATACACACTGGCTGACACTAGCTCTCCTGACATCGAGACCCATCTGTGTTTTTATCAGAAGACCACACTTGTTGATTTATGACTGAGATGCTTTTTTGGAATGTGGAAATTGCTTTATTAACTGTATGTAACAACGGTCAAAACTTTGTACACCGAGAGACTTTGAGCAGACTCACTCCATCAAGACTCTCCTGGCCGCAGCATTTAATTAAAAAAGCTTGTTCCTGTTTTGCCAAACACCTCTTGTCTTTTCATTTATTCAAGGTAAACTCATATCTGAGCAGCAATGTGATTTCTTTCTTTTTATCTAGTGTATTTGTTTTTTGGTTTACATAATCATGTGACCATAAATGTGTCTTTTACTCCTTCAAGCAGTAATTTTGAAACTTTACATATGCTGTCTAGTTTATTTTTTGGCCTTAGTAGGATTGGGCTACATATGAAGCCCATGGTGAATGAAAGCCAATCATTGTTGTTATTAAAATTAAGATTTTATTTTCATAATGGCCAATTATCATGTCCTCCATATAGTAGTCTGTGTAGCTCATTGCTAAGTCACTTTTCATTTATTTAAGGAAAATTCATATCCGAGCAACACTTTGGTGAGCCAGATAGGAGGGATTGGTTCATCGAGTCCGACTGCTGTTCAAGGAAGGACCCTGGCCCAAATGGATTCACATCTGTGCAAAAAGAACGGTGAGCAGACGCCATAATTGATTAGAAGTTTTGCTGAAACTACATCTGATACTTAGTCCCAGCATGTGGCGTATTGCAAACTAGGACAAGCGCGCAGATCACTTTCGTTTTTCCCCTAGTCAGTACGCTAGAAGAAGGCGAAGGTAGCGATGGTGTTGTACCTGACCTTGGGTGTGGAGCGCTTGGGTATGCCTTGTTCCTGGGAGATCGTAAGGGATTGCTTGTACTATTAGCCATGAAAAGGGTACTCCTTATCCCTGGGTGTTAGTAAGGGATCGCTTATACCACAGGGCGTGGAACAGTGGATACGCCTCAACAGTAGATGACAGTAAGGGATAACATGCACCGCTGGGCATGGAGGCAAGTTGGTACGCATAGGCCCTGGGTGTGATATAGAGCTAACATTTCTATCTTATTTTTTTTGTCACAAAAGTTTTCTCATTGCTATCAATTCCACACTGGTAGCATCTAAAAGAAGTGAGAAGTGTTTTCCTTTTTCTCTCTGCTTGGATTGCTGGGAATTAGGCAGCGATACGCACAACCCCTGGGTGTAAAATAGGGTGTAATTTGGAAATTAGGGACATTTTGGACCTTGGTGAATCAGGTGTAGCTTGTGTCAGGCCACAGGGGGCCGATAGTTATCAGACTGTTCCTTTTTCACCACTTAAATCGCTACTAATTTTTGTATGTCAAACCGATAGTGACAGACTATCAGGCTCACCTAGATCTGCATACTATGCAGAGCATATACTCTCCATGGCATAAAGGCACTAGGAGAGGGCCCAGTTTTTTGGGACAAAATAACTAGTTTTTCTGTCAACCTTTTCAGTCTTTATTAGATTTTCCCATTGTATGCATTTATTGATGTTGTGGTGCTGTGGAAATTTTGCAAATCATGCTGCATGTTTAAATGTTGTGTTGTGTTAATAAGTCTATGATTTAGGTAATAATAACCCTTTTTCAAATCTGAGATTCATGATTGCTAATCTACTGGTACAAATCAACTCGTACTGCTCTGAACTAACAATTTAAAAAACTTGAGACAATCTAAATTTTGCAAATACCTTTAAACAAACAGGCTTCCCAATTCATCGTGGAGACTCCACTAGATCAGATGCAAGCGAAGTTTCCTATCCACGCTTAGACACTAGAGAGACAATGCCATGAGTGTCACGCCCATACAAGGATACATGCATTCCCCTGGCCTGAAGGAGGGAACATTTGATACAGACATCATAGAACTCACCAAAACTTACAGCCAGATCACATATCCGGGCCAAGAGAGAGACATGCAAATACCCTGTTAGGAATGTGGGCCGACCGCGGGGTGGTCCTAACACACATCATACACAACCACAGAGCTAGCATCAGCTGGGAGGAAGGCTCCAGTTCCTCTGAGCCCGACAGCGATGGTGATAGCCTAGAGTGGGGGCTGCCAATCCAGGGGAAAGATAGGGAGCGCTCATTAAAGTTCAAAAAGGCGTGTAAGAACACGCTCAACCCCCTCGCAGCCCCAGACGGCACTGAGGAGGGCCCGGGTTAAAAACACTGTACCATTTCCTGGTGGATACAGGGATGGCTAGGTCATGCCTACGGGAAGGAGCATCTCCTATATCAAAGACCACTGCCAACATACAGGGGTTATATGGGAAACCTCTTAGAATTGTACTGCCTAGCACGACAATGGACCTGTTAAGCACACCATCTCTTGGTAGAAATGGCCAAAGCATTAGCATGTAGGGAATGCAGGGAACCATGGACTCTGGATCACAACACGTGCAGAATCATCACATCCCCCATGGCTAGGTGGGGAGCTGGCTTGGGGCTACCCATTTCAGCCTCTGTCACCACACTGGTGTCTCCTCAAAGGAGGAGGTGGCACAGGTGAAGTGGCACCCGGCCAAGGGTTGCGTTTCCCGCATTGGGGGCCCCTCCCTTTTACCCGATACAGGGCCGAGATAAATGATCGCAACAGGGAATGTGGCATGTCTGACCATCAGGATAATGCCTCAAGGAATTGTCCCTGCGAGTTCCATGGGAGAAATCCCCGGGCCTAGTTTGGACAGGCTACCTCCTACGTCCCCCACACAAGGGTTCCATTGGAGTGACCACGAAACTGGTGAAAGCACCCCCAAAGGGGCTGTGGCAACCAGGAACATGCAGGTGGCGCCTACATTGGAGAGGACTCAGCCGCAGGACCCCAGGGGAATCCAACTGAGTGCTTGTACTAGGAAGCCAAAAGGCAGGCAGACTCAATATTTCATAGAGTGCCACTACTGTCTCAGAAGAAACCACAAGGCCATCCATTGTCACCTAAAAGTATACCACAAACAGAATAGGCTGTTACCAGGGCCACTTCCACATATTCCCTACACACAGGACAAACGCCAGAACACCGTAAACGTGCAGTGAATCCAGAACCTCAGTACCATCATCCACACTACACCGCTTCTGAAAATCTCACTGCAAACATAAAGAGGAGCAACACAACATTAGGAAAATTCAAGGCTTTATTTTCACACAGGAATACCTCAAGAGAGCCAGGCAATGTCAACCGGGAATCCACGCTATAGTTCACCAACCAGATGCCCGCAGGGGGCCCAGGGCCCCCTCTGCTAAAGGCCTCCTGGGGCGAGGATGGCTTACCATGCCCCCGGGGGGAAGACAGTCTGACAAGGGAGCAGAGTGGCCCCCACCAGTGCATAAAAGCAGGCACCCAGGTCCTTTCACCCAAGTCACTTGGGCACTCCCCAGATCAAACAACACCATTCTCCAATGTTTTTCAGGCCTCATCCAAGCGGAGGCCCTGCTATATTTCCAAAGCGAGGCAACTGCTCTAGTGGCAGAAGCTAGGATTCCCGTACATTTGGGAGAAGGAGTTTTTGAGAAGGCTTGAGAATTCTGTCAGCCATGCACCACAAACAGGTCTGAGGAAATTGGCCTCAATAAAACTAGGCCTGGGCGGCAAACTCCGCTCCGCTCGCAGAGTTTGCGGAGTTTTCTGCACTCCATGTTACGCGGAGATCGCGGAGCTCCCAAAAACTCTGCTTCGCGTTGCGTAGCGTAGTTTTTTTCCTCGCTCGTGTTCGTCAACGTCAAGTTGGCGACCGCGAGCGAGGAAAATCATCCTCCAGGCGAGATTTTTCCTCCTTCGCGATCGTCAACTTCAAGTTGGCATGCGCGAGCGTGGAAAATCAACATCCCAGCGAGATTTCTCAATGCGGGGGGGTCAGGTTTCTCATTGTGAGTGGTCGCGTATGCTGGCGACCGCTCGCGTTGAGAAACTGCCCGTTCGCGTTGAGAAAGCTGCCGCTCGAGTAAATATTTACTTGAGCGGCAGAAAAGGAAAGCTTGCGCTGTGCATGGTGCCGTTCGCAATGATTGCACAGTGCGGACAAGCATCTGGCACTGTGCAATCACCGCGAACGGCATTTTTCTATTATACTCCGCCGCTCGCGGAGCTCTGCGTAGTGCGACAGAGTTTTTTTTGCACTTCCGGGTGTTCCGCGTAGCGCAACTCCGCGATCCCCGCCCAGGGTTAAATAAAACACATCTGGACAAGAGCTCGCGTTCCCCAAAAATACCGCAAAGCTAGATACCACGAGGAGATAGAAACACTCAACCAATTAAGACATGACATGCACACCACACATAGTGATCATGCGCTCATCATGCCGGAAATCTGGGCACATACACACTAACTAGCCCACACTAGCTCTCCCTGACGTTGAGAGCCATCTGTGTCCTTATCATGTGACCGCACTTGTTGATTTATGACTGAGATGCTTTTTTAGAATGCAGAAATTGCTTTATTGTATCTTTTGAACTGTATATATCAACGGCCAAAACTTTGCATACTAAGAGATTTTGAGCAGACACACTCTGTCGAGTCTCTTCTGGCCGCAGCATTTAATTAAACCAACTGGTTCCTGTTTTGTCAAACGCCTCTTACATATGCAATCCAGTTTATTTTTTGGACTTCCTTGCTAATTTTAGTAGGATTGTGCTACAAATGAAGCCCATAGTGAAAGAAAGCCAGTCATTGTTGTTATAAAAATTAAGAATTTTTTTTTCCTAATAGCCAATTATCATGTCCTCCATATAGTAGTTTGTGTAGCTCACTGCTAGATCACTTTTCCATTTTTTCCCACAGGAGTATATAAGGAAGAGGGTTTTTGTTTGGCCTGTTGGGCACAGTTTTATTTTGTGAGCCAGAGAGCATGCAAAGAAAATGTATGCAGATTAAGTATTTTATTAGGTATGTATTTGTTTATAGGTTTCCATTCACACGTGTCCTCATGTATTGCAACTGGTGCTATGTAAAGCGCTCTGATACCCGATACCTTCGGGTCAATTTCGCGCTATATAAAACTCCGTTAAAAAAAAAAAAAAAAACTTGACCATAAATGGGTCTTTCAGTTGTTCATGTTGTAAATCTGAAACCTTACATATGCAGTCTAGTTCATTCTTTTGGCTTCCTTGCTACTCATTTGGAGTGCGCTACATGTGAAGGCTAAAGTGACTGAAAGGCAATCATTGTTTTTGTTATAAAAATTTAGAATATCATTTTTTTCCTACTGCCCAATTATCATGTCCTTCAAATAGTAGTTTGTATGGCTCACTGCTAGGGAAATTTTCATTTATTTGCACAGTGGTGCATAAGAAAGATGGTTTTTGTTAGGCTTATTAAGGCAGTTTTATTTTGTGAGCCAGAGAGCATGCAAAGAAAACATATGTAGATTAGGATGTATTCTGTTAGTTATGTATTTGTTTATAGGTTTCCATTAGCATGTGACCATAAATGGGTCTTAAAATTGTTCATGCAGTAAATCTGAAACTTTACATATGCAGTCTAGTTTTTTTGGGCTTCCTTGCTTTTTTTAGTAGTATTGTGCTACAAGATATCACTAAGTTGTTGGCCCTTATAGCTTCATAACCACTTCATAACATCACTTGCAATCGCAAAAATAATCATCTAAATAGTTTAATGTACATTGCAATAGCATACAGTGAAGTGGTGTACACTGGAGTGGCATACATTAAAATGGGGTAAAGTGTAATAGCATACAGTGGAGTGGTGTACAGTAGAGTGGTGTCCAATGGAATAGTGTACAATGAAGTGGGGTAGAGTGAAGTGGCATACACTGTAGGGGCGTAGAGTAGAGTAACATACAGTGGAGGGGCTTACAATGGGGTAGCATACTGTGGAGTGGCATACAGTATAATAGCATAGAGTGGAGTACCATACACTGGAATTCCATAGATTGGAGTGATGAAGAGTGTAATATTGTATAGTGGAGTAGCATACAGTGGAGTTGCGGTTAATGGAGTGGGGTAGACTGGAGTGGTGTACATTGGCATGGAATAGAGTCTAATAGGATAGCAGTTGAGTGGCGCACATTGGATTTGCGTCAATCGAATAGCATAGAACGAAGTGGCATAGAGGAGAGTACCATACACTCAAGTGGCATAGAGTGAAGTAGCGTAGATTAGATTGGCATGCAGTGGAATAGCGCACAGTGGAGTATTGTACAGTGGAGTGACATACAGTAGAATAGAGTAGAGTGTAGTGGCATAAGGTAGAATGGTATAGAGTGGAATAGCGTATAATGGAGTCCCATACACTGGAGTGCAGTAGAGTGGAGGCACGTACAGTGTAAGAGGGTAAAGTGTAGTGGCATACAGAAGCATTGTGTATAGTGTAATGTAGTGGAGTGGCGTAGAGTGGAGTCTTGTACAGTTGAGAGGCATAGAATGGAGTGGCATAGAGTGGAATAGCGAATAGTGGAGTGGCTTTAGTGGTGTGGCATCTGGATGTATGTGAAATTTAGCAGCAATGTAGATTATGGTGTGCGGAGTAACGCAAAATAGCGAATTGCACTGCCTTGTGTTTCTCCATTTACCTATCGATGCAGGGCCACGCATGGTGGCCTTGTGTTGCTCTGTAAATCTGACTTAAGTAGTGCATTGCTCCTGTGACACCATGCACGACGCAAGGATGCCACAATCCTATAATACAGCTAGGCATTAGTTATATTTAGGACCATGATATACTGTGATAACTTTGCAGTATACCATGATACATGGCGATAAAAACCAGCATATAATTGGGTAATGGCTGTTTTAGAGAATGAAAAGGCAGCCATATGGTTTTTAATACACTTTGGCTGTGCTCACTGCTAGGGCCTTACAAATAGGTAAATAGTAGGTCCTTACCTATTACCACTTTATTAAAGTGGTAATAGGTAGGAAAATGTATTTATATTTTTTAATATATTTTTTAATACGTTTACGGCCATGAATTGCAGGAGTTTCACAAAATTTTGTGAAATTCCATGAAAGTACCATGGTGACAGATATCACTAAGTTTAAATGTCTTAAAACGTAAAAAATACTTACCCTATTTAACTGCAGTACCCAAAAATCTTCATCTCTGCACCATAATATATAATCCTGCGAAATTGCATTTAAATGCATTCAGCTGTTTTCCCACTACGTCAAATACAATAATCTATGGAAAATGCATTGGTGAAAAAACTTATCTATTGTATTTATTATGTATCTATATGTTGGTTTATATAATCATGTGACCATAAATGTGTCTTTTAGTCCTTCATGCAGTAATTCTGAAACTTTACATATCCAGTCCAGTTTATTATTTGGGTTTCCTTGCTACTTTTAGTAGGATTGGGCCACATATAAAGGCCAAAGATAATGAAAGGCAATCATTGTTATCGTTATAAAAAATTATACATTTTTTCCTAGTGGCTAATTATCATGTCCTCCGAATAGTAATTTGTATGACTAACTCCTAGGTCAATTGTACATTTTGTTGCACGGGAGTGCATAAGAGAGATGATTTTTGCTTGGCTTGTTGGGCCAGTTTTATTTTGTGAGCCAGACAGCATGCAAAGAAAATATATGTAGATGAATTCTATTTGTTATGCATTGGTTTATAAGTTTACATTAGCATTAAACCATAAATGGGTCTTTCAGCTGTTCATGTAGTAAATGTGAAGCTTTACAAATGCAGTCTAGTTCATTTTTTGGGCTTCGTTGCTACTTTTAATACTATTGTGCTGCAAGATATCACTAAGTTGTTGGCCGTTATAACTCCATAATCACTTCATAGCATCACTTGCAATAGCAAAAAAAATCATCTACATAGTTTAATGTACATTGCTGTGAAATTTTAATGCAATCCGTTCAGCCGTTTTTCAACTATATGAAATACAATAGTCTATGTAAAATGCATTGGATTTCAGGCGTGTTTTAGGGCCCCATTTTTTCTTTGCACCCTTTTCACCAAACACTGAAACTTTCAATCCTCTGACAATGTAACAGGTGCAACAGGTCTGCAAGGTTTCCTGGAGATTCGTCAAAAGGGTGCAAAGTTATAAAGGGCCAAAAATCACAAAAATCCCTATCTCTGGTAACACTAACTATAACTTCAGAGTTGCTACTGCCGCTCTGTAATATATAGATAGATAGATATATATATATAGTTATAAAGCAAACACCCACAGAGTTTGTCCCTGCCTTGACCCTCATGCACATGGTGTTTAAAAGCATGCAGGTCACGCCCCACATCTGTCCAAACTACTTTCATTTATTGGGACATTCACGAGGTGCAAGGCATTACAGTTCAGCAATAGTACCTTCTTCTAACCAGGAAGTGACTCATAACACAAGTTCACTTCCTTTAAGTAGAATTAAACATAAACAAAGGACAAAATAAATTATAATTATAAACAATAGAATATGAAAATACACACCCCTGTTGATGTCGGTTTTCTAACCCCTCATCATATGGTTCATTGGTGACTTAGTAATCAATGTGCTTTTTTGGCTGATAAAATGAATGTCACCAAAAATGAAGTACAATAATTGTACACAAATGGAGGTTAAACATTTGTAAACCATTTTCATTGCTAAAATGAACACCAACTAAAGAATCCAAGCATTCCTAAATCACATCCAACGTTAAATTGAAAGTCTTGCCCTAGTGGGCAAACCATAATAAATCATAAATAGTGTACGTGTTGTGTTGCATATTTCTATTACTATATGTTTAATACCCAAATGGAATCTAAAATATAAGAGGGGAAATTAATAGTACATTCATTACACCAAATCTCTTCCAAACTTTAAAAATATCACATATAAAGATATATCAGAACATAATACTAATAAATTAATAAGCTAAAGATATTGTACTTAAGGTGGGTAACTAATTCTTCATCCATTTTAAAATCATTGAGCTTGCTTGTGTCAATGAGTATGATATAGTTCAAATCACGTTTTATAGTAGCAGTTTCCTACTACTACCTCATGGATTATTTATAATCCAATGAATTCCAAAATATATCAATTGATTACAGTGAGCTCCTTTTGTATCTTAAAAGTGTTTTGCAATGGGATAAAATTGATCGTTTAGATTATCAGTTCTGGTCTTTCCAAAATCCATTTTATAAGAGGGAACACTGTACTGCCCATATTCACTTGCCACATAGGCATTCCAAAATATAAAGGTGTTGGGCAAAAAACAAATTTGCAGATACTTCTCAATTCCTTCCTGTAAGGGAACTTATATGTAGCATTATATGTCAATTTTTTTTTTTTTTTTTTTTTATTGACATTTAACATCATGGCAGTACATCAATGGTCAAGGCCTTGGAATAATGTAACAGCCATATCGGTGACAACAGCTCCCACAATAGCAACATAGCCTGAGAAAATGAAAATATGAGCCATCACAGAGAAACATTTGTAAGGCATACTATCCCTAGGACTCAGAAATTTATTTGAACTCCTGTGGAAGGGAGGGGGAAAATATCACATTACACACTGTGTAAAGGTGTCAACAGTTTGTGATTATTTGACAATAGTGGCCAATAAGGTGTATAGTCCAAAACAAATAACCATACTCTAAACAACAGGGTACTCTAAACAACAGGCGGCAATCATGGCAAACCAGGGAGTTGGCTGTGAGGAGATTGGGAGGGGGGAGATAACGGGGGCATCATGAACTGGCCTTGCGTGAGACTGCACTCTCCTGCCCGTTTGGCCACAGAGCCATGGGGAAAAAAATGGGGGGGAAGAGGGTCACAACCTAAGTTGGCAATATGGTCGTGGAGAGAAGGGAACTGGAGGCATTCCTGAGTCTAACAGTGATCATGTGGAGGCATCCAACTTATCTTGCAGCTTAAGTACATAGGTGTCCCAGAGGGTGGTAGCGCCAGCCCCACCCCGCAATCATGCTTCTCTTGTCATAACATCAGCCTCAGCCGACGCCCATTTGAGTACTACCCGGAGCCAACAACCTATAAAAAAAAGGTGGCTGCACAGCTTACCATGACATAGCTATGAGGGGTTGAAGAGTCCCATGGCCAAATCAGCTAGTTTCAAGTAATGTTTAGCGTGCTTCATGCATTCCATGACACTTAACAGGCAATGTAGGGGATAAGTTGGTAATCGCGCATCGATGATCTCGGCGATACGGGCCTGATTTTCCCCATGTCTGCAGCAATGGGTGGCATTTCCACACCATGTGGATAAAAGTTGAATCATGTTGACCACATCTAGGGCACACTGGAGTAATTCCCGGGAAAATTCTCTGGAGGTAGTGTGGGGCGAGGTAAGAGTGATGCAGGTAATTGAACTGGGTAAACTTCAAGCGAGCATTATGGGAAATCCGTTTTACCACTTCAAGCACCATCCTCCATTGCTTAGGAGTCAGCATGGTACTCAAACAGGCGTCCCATCTGGGCTTGCTGAGCAGCGCCAGATACACATCCGCAGCTTGTAGTGCTGCATAGAATACTGTAACAGCTCTGCGACCCAATCCATGCGTCAGTACACATTGTAATCCTTTATAAATGGTTGGGTCCTCCTGTCCCACCACCCAGTTGTTCCGTATCTCAAGTATCAAGGCATTATATGTTAGGAATTGGCCAGCTCCCAACGTAGTACTGTCCTGCAGCTCCTGAAAGGAGTGTAGGTCTCTGTCAGTGTTGAAGTCACTGAGGCATTCTCCACAGTGGCAATTGAGGGGTATACGGTGGTGTGCCCTGCCGTGATTGAATAAATCTATTCCAGCACTGCTTTGCAATGCAACAAGTCAGCTCATAACCATGGAAGGGCCTCCTGGCGATAGCAGTCATTCCAATATCCCTAGGCCCTTCAGTTCATCGCCAATCAATTTACCCTCACCCATAGTATCACCTGCTAACCACTGCATGAGCTATTGCAACTGTGCCGCTGCAAATTAACATTCTAGGTCAGGTACTCCCATCCCACCTTCCAATATTGGGCATTATAGTGTACAAATAGACACTCGCTTGTGCACCCCTCCCCATACCAGATCAGAAAGGAAGCTCCTCAGGTGCCTGAAGTAGGCCCTGGTGAGAATCACAGGCACTGCTGCGACGAGATAGAGGAGCAGTGGTAATATTAATATTTTCGCTATGGAGGCCCGGCCCATAGGGGACAGAGGCAAGCATGTCCAGAAACCCACAGACTGCTGCAGACCTGCCAAGGTTCTACCATGATTTACATCCAGGAGGTCTTTTTTAGTGTGATATACTTTGACCCCTAGGTACCGGAATGTCTCAAGTCCACAAGGGAGACAGTCAAATTCCAATCTCTGCACCTCCACATGGCTCATCACCCACAGGGTAAAGATACACAACTTACCCCAACTTACTCGAAGTCCAGTCATATCTCCAAACAGGTCAAATAAATTAAAGATAGCTGGGAGTTTCTAAGTAGGTGTCCATAAATATAACAGGACATCGTCTGCATATAATGAGATTGTATGCCAGCGAGGACCCATCGCTATGTCCCAGTCTGAAATTCTTATTCATAGCAGGGTGGCCAGGGGTTCCATAGCCAATGCAAAAATTACGGGCGATAGTGAGCACCCCTGCTGTGTTCCCCTACCTATAGAAAACTGACGAGAGATTTGGTGTCCTGTCCGGGCCCTGGCCTGTGGCGCTGCATAGAGCAGCCTATTCCATCCCAAGAACTTGGGACCCATCCCCAAAAGCTTTTTCGAAGTCGAGGGAGACCAACACTAGGAGCCCTGCGGACCCCTCTACTACCCCATAATGTGACACAGCCTACGTGTATTGCCAGAGGTAGCCCTATGGGGTATGAACCCGCATTGGTCAGTCTGCACTATAGGCTGGAGCAGTGGAAGTAATCAATTTGCTCATAATTTACTTAATATCTTGTAATCAACGTTCAACATTGATAAGGGATGATAAGAGCTGACTTCTAGAGGATCCCTACCAGTCTTCGGTAGCACCACAATGAGGGCCTCCCTTAGAGAATCAGGCAATCTGCCCTGCTGATGTGCTACGCGATACAACTCGAGCAGTCAGTGTGCCAGGGCTGCCCTGAATGTGACATAGTATTCTACTAGAAATCCGTCAGTACCTGGAACTTTATTACGAGCCTTCTGACGTATGGCTGCCTGGATCTCCTCTATTTGCAGAGGTTGCTTAAGTTCCTGGAACTGCAGGGAAGTAAGGCGAGAGAGGTCAGCCCCACCAATATAAGCCTGGAGGCACTCCAGAGGAGGATCGGGGGGGGATATTGTCTCGTAGTATTGTGCAAAAACCTTGCAGATCTCAGCTCTGGAATTTACAGTCCTACCCGTGGGAGTACAAATCGCTACAATAACAGTTCTAGGGACCTCGGAGTGTAGGAGCCACACCAACGTGTGGCCAGGCTTATCTCTGTCTCCGTGTTGATGAGCCAGGGCCGCCTTATAGTCGATGTTACAGAGGCAACGGATTTCCTCCCTACATTGTCCTCTCAAGACACATAGTCTTCCACGAGTCTCCACCTCTGTCACCGCCTCATCTTGGTGGCATGCAAATGTGCTTCCAAGGCCAATACAGCACGAAGGAGGGAAACCCGTTCCCCCCATGAGGTATTGATGCAGTGCCCCCTCATTTCCATCTTCATTGCATCCCACTCCAGGCCCTTAGAACCTGCAGAACCGTCATTCTCTTGAATGTAGTGGGCAAGGTGTGTGCCAATGGCATCCCTATAGACCATGTTGAGTAAAACTGTGGTCCTCAATCGCTAGGTTGGGATTGGCGCCCTATCCTCCCCTAATCGAAAAGTCACCATAACGGGATTGTGGTCTGACATCGTTTGGCCCAGATATTCTGAGCATTGCACACGTGGCCAGAGTTCTGCGTTACAAAAAACATAGTCTAGTCTGGTATGGATCTGTCGACCAGATGCATAATATGAGCATTTGGTGTCTCTTGGGTGCCCTAGTTGCCAAATATCATACAACTGTGTCATAGCTGTCCATTGTCGGAAATGTTTGGTGGCTTATAGACCCTGTGTCCCAGGTAATGGGGGTACCGATCTAACTTTCTCAGTGCAATGTAGACAATTGATGTCCCCTCCCCATACGCTAGGGGCCTATGGGTCAGAAAGGAAAGCTGGGGATAGTGTGCATAGGAAGTCACCCTGAAGTGTGTTAGGTGTGTATAGAGACACTAAGGATAATGGGTGCCCATCCAATGCCTCTTCTAGTATGATAAAGCGGCCATACGAGTCTACCACTGATCTGCTCTGAAGGAAGGGGACTCCAGGAGCTATCCATATCATAACTCCCCTAGCTGACGCAGAGTACCCAGTTACTATTACCTGTCCGCTCCAACACCTAGAGACCTTGGCCAATTCAGCGGCAGTAAGGTGTGTCTGCTGCAGACGTGCTATATGAATATGTCTCAGTCTGAGGTAAGCATAAATTCTGTGGAGAAATATTGGAGTGGCCATACCCCTGTCATTCTTCGTTAATATATTATATGTGGTAGCTAGGAGGTGGAAAGTGCCCCAGCCCGGGGCCTCAGTGACATTAATACACAATCCAGAAAAAAACACATCTCCCCCCTGCCTCCCAGCCACTCTGCAAAGCCCCAAATAACAACAAAACACAAAATAAAACAATAACTCCAACTCCATTGGCTTGGACGCCAACGGGCATCTTGCCAGAACATTCCTTACTGGGCATTTAGATGTTAACACGTGCCTCCAATAAAGAACAGTCCTTGCGGAAGTCTTTGGAGGTCAGGCCCAGAGATGTACACTGCTAAGTGTAATGGGGTCTCAAGTATCCTGAGCTTTTGTGGAAAGCATAAATGCAACATATTTGTCTCAAAGAACAATAAAACCCGGGAGCCTCCAGCCCAGATTCCTGGTCAGTGTCAGCGCCAGAGTCTGAAACCGATTCACACATACAGCGAAGCCTCTGCTACCACTTGCACCCATTGTTTAGCAGCTTGCTCACTGGTTGGGTGCGACATGGGCCCACACTGGTAGCGTCAATGCCGGTGTCCTTCATCCAACCATCCCCACAGGTCTTTCTCCACTGTCCCTGCTGGGGCCTGAACTCCCTTAGTATGTAGCTACGACCAGGCCTCGTCAGGTGGGGAGAAGTGAGTCACTTCAGCATCCACCAGCCTGAGCCTCACCGGAAAAAGCACGGTGTAAGATAGTCCCATATTTTGCAGTTGCTCCTTTACAGCTCTGAATGTATAGCAACGCCTCTGGACCTCAGCTGTGTTGTTAGGGTGGGCAGTAATAGTATGTCTCTGTAGTTGGGCTGGCATGCAATCACTGGGCGCGGAGGGGCTCCCAGGATCGAATGGCAGCCAGGAATGCGGTGCGCTCACTCCTCTGAGAAGAATTTTGGCAGACGCCCAGCCAATACTGTTTGCGTCAACAAATCTTAAAGAAATAACCCCATATTGGGTCCCTCCACCTTCTCAGGAAAGCCCAAAAGGTGAACATTGTTGCACCCCGAGGGCCCCTCCGCATCCTCTGCTATGGCCTTGAGGTCACACTCTTCAGTCTGAAGGAGTGTTACCTGCTTTTGGACAATCATCAGAGAAGGTTGCATAGTGGACAGGGAGGATTCTTCGTTGTCCATTCTTTTCATAAGCTTAGCGTGATCTTCCAGCAGGAGTCCTGTCTACATTTGGATGGCCCCCAACTGTCACTATCTGTGTCATGTCACCTTGTTTTACTTTTGAGCCATCAATGATACCTGATACCTCATCCATGTAGGTAGGTGTTCTATCTGGAGGAAAGTAACTTCTAACTAGGTAATTTCTCATTGATATGGTCTTCCTGTAGGTGATTGAAGGGTTGCTTCGAATAATTTGCAGAAATCTACTATGAGTGAATGATAAGCACCAATGTTTATACAGCATCCTTCTAACTTGTAGGGCTTGAAAACTGTGGTTGTATGACAACATGTAGCATTGTCTCCATCTGACATTATCCTAGTGGTTAGGAGTACTTCCTTCTTGATCTTGGTTGCTTCTAATGGAACATGCTCTGGATATCCACTTTCTCTAAAACAGGACAGAACTAATTCCTGTTTCCTCCCATAGTCTTCATCATGACTACAGTTGCTGCAAATTCTAATCAACTCCCCATGGGGCATACTCCATTTTAATTTAGCAGGATGACAACTTTTTGCATGGAGTAAGCTGTTGCCAAGTGTAGGTTTACAATACAGACTTGTCTCTATCTTGTCCTCTTTTACTTTCGTTGTCACATCTAAGTAAGTCAGTTGGTATTCATCTATCAAATACTGCAATTCAAGATTCAAAATGTTATCATTGACGCATCATAGAAATTCGTTGGCTGTATCAAAATCACCATACCAGATTACAAAATACCATCAGTGTATCTCAGACATAGAATTATATTAACAAGATCTGTAAACCTAGACATATTGTCTGTCCAGACCACTTTCTACTCCCACTAGTCAACAAACAAATTTGTATAGCTGGGGTGAAGCAGCTACCCATTGCTGTGTCCTTGTCCGTTGATCAATTGTCTCCTGGACTATAAAGATGATATTCACAGGACACAATTCTACATTTTCAGTACCATTCCAGTATGTTCATGATACTGTATAGATCTCATATACAAAAAATATTTGCATGCAGCTATTTCATGACAATGTTCAGTGGAAGCATAAAGAGAAGACACTTCAGCTGCAATCATACAATATATGTATTCTGTCACTGGTTGTCACTGATCTTCGACAGAATATCCATAGTGTCCCTTACATACATTGGCAACCCATAGATAAAAGGTTTGGTGTAATGGTCAATGTACATGGATGTATTTTCCAATAGACTATCTTTAGATGAGACTATAGTTCTCCATGGAAGTTTTTTTGTGTTCTTTTTTTGGGAAAAAAATATATAGTTGGTAAAGTAGGATTGTCTTTCTTTAAAAATTAATAGTCGAATAGTTCAATTAAACCCACAATCCTTGCTGTTTGTCAAATTGAAAAAAATGTGTTCTATTGTGTACAGGCATTCCTGTCTCGAGATATTGATATAATATTTTGAATCATTTACTTGGCGCAAGGCCACCTCAATATACATAGATTTGCTCATAAGTACTACAATGTCTCCTTTATCGGTGGGCTTGATAATGATTCCATCATCAGTGACCAAGTCTCTAATAGTCTCCTTTTTCATTTTGTCATTTCTATGGCCTCTAGAATATCCTCTCAAGTTTCAAAGGTCCTTCAGGACCTCTGCTTAGAAAATATCAATGTTGATATCAGGCAGATTAGGAGTAAGGGTACACTTAGCATTCAACCCACTCTAAATATTGACACTTGTATCAATGTCTAAATCAAATAATACCTCACTTTCACCATAAGTCCAGTTTTATCAAGAAATTCTTGTTCCAGATAGCATAAAATTGTCCAATGTTCAATGTCTTTCATAAGCTTACATGTTCACTTTGGGGCGGATTACGATGCGGCTCTGAAAGGCTCCGACCCTCAGTCAGAGCCTTTGCGGCCGCATCGTAATGGCCCTGTCGGATTCCTTTCCGTCCGCCTCATTAGGATGTAGGCAGTCGGTAAGGAATCCAACCGGTCTTTCCGGCTAGCTTCCGATGGGCTCGGAGAGCCTGTCCGCCAGTCGGAATGCCGCAAGGTGGGCCATTCCGCCCTTGAGATTACAATGGTGGTTTCCGACATGGTTTCCATGCTGGTCTGTCTGACATGGAAACCATGCCGGAAAGAGTCTTTGGGGGCCCCCAGCAGGGCCCCCTTTGGTGCATGGCCTTCGGTTGGAGGCGGAGGGGGCACCTCCCCCCTGTTGATCCCTGCATCTTGTGGCAGGCACCTTGAGTTGCCTGCCACGGGGTGCAGGGATGAACTCCACCTCCCATTTTACTATGGGAGCATGCATTCCGGATGGTTTACTATATAGTAAAATATAGGAACGCGACCGAACAGTGTTCGGTCGCATCCTAATGGGGCGGTCGGGACCGCTGACCGGGTGTCAGTCGGGACCGAGACGGTATCGTATTGAGCCCCTTAATCTTAAAGAATGTATACTAGTGGGTCTAGATTGGTAGAATTTATGACGTTTTAGCTTTCTGCACGGTTCAAAAATGTCAATACGTACTGAAAAGCAGTGAAATGTTTTTCATGTATAGTATGGGAAACCTAATTCTAGGGTTTGTCATTTTTTCAGTTAGAGCATGTAAGGATAAGTTGACAATGGTCTGTGAGGGAGTTTTTACATCTCAGGTTTTGCACCCTGGTTGGTCTCTTTGCCAGAACCTGTCTTTTTTGCTCATCTCCCTTTGTGTTGATCAACTTGTGTCTTCTTCCTCTTGATTTTCTGGTTGTGCCACTTGGGCATCCTCTTCATCTTGTCTTTTGGTCTTATCATCATCATAATCAACTCAATCTTTATTTGGTTATAAAATCATAAAAGAAATCATACATAAAACCATTGCTATACAATATATCACTACAATTGGATTTGTTCTAAAAACTAATACATACAGAGATAAAAACACCATCAGGGGTGAATGTTCAGTATTTCAGTCATTCAAGGGGCACAGATTAACAGTTAAGATCATACAGTGGCTACTATGAATGTAAACCGAATAAGATTAACAATTAAGATCGCACAGTGACTACTATGAATGTAAACAGAATAAAATTAAAAGAAATGCTCAAAATCTCCATAAATAGGTCATCATTAAAAGACTCATTTCCCCACCAAATTCCTCATTCTTACAGCTGCAGAGATAAACTTATAGACCATCATACAAATGTATTCTATTTGTTGTAGCTGTAGGTAAAGTAAGGCAGGCCTACGCCTTCTTATATTCATGAGCCTCAGCAGTGGTGTTCGAGGTCAGACTCATGGTATACATGGCTGGGATGAGACACCAAGAAGAGAGCTATGTTGAATCTAAACCTGATCAGATAGAATGTCCGGCGGTGTTGAAATGGGAAGAGAAGATAGGGTTGCACGGAGTCAGTGGTTACTAATGGAAGATATACAGTCACCCTTTTCTTTTCCATCACTAAGCTTTCTCTATCCCGTCTCCATATAGTTAAAAAAACAAAGCTTAAATTAATTTTTAGAAACAATGGTGATATCCTGTGGGCTGAGGAAACAATCCGGTCTGCCTAACAAGGTAAATTGTTCTCTTACAAATCTCAGCCACTGAATGCTGTGGGCATTATCAAGATGTAGACAATCATTGATAATCTCCTGTATTAGGAGAGTTTCATGTGTAGACCAGATTGAATACCACAGCATGAGCAGTGCTAGCTTAATACGGTCTTCCAGATTCAGTAGGCAACGTCGAATGGCAAAGAAATGCAGATTGGCTATTGGGTACACGCAGAGGCCTGGTACACGCAGAGGCCTTCTCAGAAACACGTTTTCATTAACCTGTAAGGGAGAAGTATCACAATATCCGAAACACGAGCTCCATTTGTGGTGACGGAGCAGCAACATGCTGTATCAAATATTAATCATGGCATCTAATGGTTTAGAACCGGTATTGATCTAAAAAGAAATTTTGTCGGGGATAAACTGCATTGCTGTCATTCGAACTAATGAAACCAATCCAACATCAGAGAAGTTGACACTTGATGTTGTTTCTGAGTCCAACTTTTGTTGTTTATTATCTTCTACCATCTCCTTTCTCAAGGGATCACATCGTTTGGGAAATTTGAAGATACAGCCTTGTGCATAATCGTGTTTATCCCTCATAAATGTATATATCTAAGTTTAAGATGGTCAAAAAATGGGTGACAACTGTTCAACAAAAATGTGGTAATTGGTTTCTAAATTGAAATGATTTTTTTGGTTAAGTTCGTTGCCAAACTTGAAATTAGCTGTGAATCAATGAAGCGCCATTTTGTTGGGTCTTACAAATTAACTATCATTTTCCAAATCATCTTGGAAGATTTCAAAGTAAGAAACACGAAGGACCCTATTTGCATATATAATAGAGCACCCAACATAAAAAGAAAACACATCGGGGGATATTCTCATGAACGTGTGATAATTATCGCAAAATTAGCTTAACGGAACTTTGCACATCGCAGTCCATCGCGGGAAAATAACACTGTGTTAACGTTGTATTCTCAACCCGGCGGCACCATGCGATAGTCTTACGATAACGCGCCAAATGACCGCGTTAAAATCAACGGGACGCCGAAAAAATGCGAAACATGAACGCGAAAAAAGTTGCGATGCCCCAAATCGCAATACAAAAATCAGCGATAACCAGCGACAGGCCTGCAATTCCCACACGTCATGTGGGAAAATGCACCATAAAAGCAGAAAAATAAAAAAGACAAAAAAAAGTAAACTGCGTAGCACCATGGATGCACCCGGACCGAGTGCAGAGGACAACGCGAACCCCACAAGCCCCACAGACGACCAGCAAGGAACCTCGGGGTCGGGGAAGGGCAAGGAGAAGAGGAAGAGGAAGACAGGGTTCAGTACGCAGGAAAACAGGATCATCGTCAAGGAGATGATAGAACTCTACCAACAACTGTTCGTCACCTCCACTGTGTCATTGGCAACACAAACGGAAATATGGCAGTGGATCTTGAACCACGTGAATGCAGTCGGAGTGTTGAGGAGGTCAATGGAGGAGGTCAAGAGGCGCTGGCATGATGTGAATAGCCAAACCAAGCATAAACTCGCTGCCAACCGGAAGGCAGCAACGGCGACTGGAGGTGGGAGTCCTGCGCCACAGGAGGAGTTGGATGAGCTGGAGGAAATGGTGGCCACAGTCATCAGTGTGGAGACGGTGCAAGGAGTTGGGGGTCCGGACACAGCTCGATATGACCTGACCCAACAGCAACAGGGTGAGCAACGACCAGGGACTGGGGGGACGGGGGAGATGGGCACAATGGCACAGATGCACAATTATGTGTAGCACACTGCACACCCACAATCATTGTGGAACATGTCCCTGATACCCTTGGCACACTGCACCACACATAGAAACACCAAGTAGGCCCCCGTCCACTATGTGCACAAAGGGGCCCCCCTCCCTATCACCAATTTCACAACCTACCCATGCACATGTGCTGAATCCAGCAAAGCAGCGGCTCTGTGAGCCACACTGACAATGCAAGTGACACTGCATGACCAATAGCATGGCTGCAGTCAAAATACATGACATGGTGCACGACACGACACTGAGGTGGCCCAGTGTGGATCACATCCTCAAAGGAGAAGTCACACTCTGACACATCCACGTCCACATACAACCCCTGACGTAAACAACACATCTGCAGACAAACAATGCACAAGAGTACAAAAACCGTCCAAGAGCACAAATGACCCAAGTCGCCAACATCTCAGCACCTTAAAAGCACACAAGTCAAAGGCACACCGCCTCAAAGGGATAAGGAGATACAAAAGGGGGATGATGGACGGAACGTTTGAGCCAATCAAACACTCACCCCCAGTCAACTGATCTGGGTTTAATCCATCATCATTCTTTAGCTCACTTCCACCACCCCAGTTCAGACATGGCCATATGCAAATCAGTCTGACCCTGTGCCTCATGGGAACAGTCCAGCCCGAACTGCCAAGCCATGTCTTCCCTGGACCGGAAACAAGCATCCTAGGACCGGTTTCTGGCATTCCAGCCGTCATCAGCCAGGCTTGCTTGAATCCAGTGGCAAAGTGAGCAAGGGACCCACGTCTGGGCATACCCCCGCCAACTTAGGGCGAACAAAGCGATACAAAAGGGGGATGATGGACGGAACGTTTGAGCCAATCAAACACTCACCCCCAGTCAACTGATCTGGGTTTAATCCATCATCATTCTTTAGCTCACTCCACCACCCCAGTTCAGACATGGCCATATGCAAATCAGTCTGACCCTGTGCCTCATGAGAACAGTCCAGCCCGAACTGCCAAGCCATGTCTTCCCTGGACCGGAAACAAGCATCCTAGGAACGGTTTCTGGCATTCCAGCCGTCATCAGCCAGGCTTGCTTGAATCCAGTGGCAAAGTGAGCAAGGGACCCACGTCTGGGCATACCCCCGCCAACTTAGGGCGAACAAAGCGATACAAAAGGGGGATGATGGACGGAACGTTTGAGCCAATCAAACACTCACCCCCAGTCAACTGATCTGGGTTTAATCCATCATCATTCTTTAGCTCACTCCACCACCCCAGTTCAGACATGGCCATATGCAAATCAGTCTGACCCTGTGCCTCATGGGAACAGTCCAGCCCGAACTGCCAAGCCATGTCTTCCCTGGACCGGAAACAAGCATCCTAGGACCGGTTTCTGGCATTCCAGCCGTCATCAGCCAGGCTTGCTTGAATCCAGTGGCAAAAGGGGCCACTAAATCAGAGCTGCAGGGGCGACTCTCGCACAATGCAGCACACAAACATAGCAATCACAGCACATCAACATTGACGACAATGTGGTGCAAAGTGCAACACTTTCACTACAGAACAGAGGACACAACTGGTGCCGCTTGTGCGTAGAAATAGGCCAATCACATCTGGCATAGCAGGAAACTGTGAGATGACCATGTACGAGTACAACCTCACATCCGTCATGTAGTCGAAATGTCCACTGTCTCCCATCAAATAGCCAGCTCACCCAAAACAGTCACAATGTACATTGTCATGCAGTCTGTATGTAAACATGTACAATGCGTCAACATACATGGAACACACTGTTAACCTGCAACTCCCTTTACATTGCAGAGGGACAATCAACACCTCCTGCAGAGCAGACCAGACATCTCTTCAGTGATGATGAGGAGGACCCCTGCCCATCAACTCCGACACCCTCCAACGGCTCATGGACAGCCTCCGCACCCCACCTCCAGGAGCAGGGCAGCCCAGCTGCATCGAGGTGACCCCACCCCCTGCACAGCCCACACAGCAGGAAGCACCCACCACCACGGCAGGCTCCCAGCACCTCACGTAAGGACACATGGCATTCCAACGCCGTGTGTCAGACTGCCAGAGGGGGCTGACTGAACAGGTGCGTGTGGGTTTCGACCTCATGGCAGCCAAACTTGATGCCATACGTGGGTGTATGAGTCCCATCAGGGACCACTTACAGTCCCTAACAGACACCCACAGTCCGTCCCATGCTCTACAACAATCCTTGGCTGACCTCGCTGGAGCCATTACTCGGATACAAGAACTGTCTGACAGGCTCCAGCGATGAAAGCACAGAGTTGGCGCCGATGCGGAGGGCAATGGAGAACATGGAGCGGATGCAGGCTGGAAGGATGGCTGCCACGGCTGTACACCAGCGAGATGTAGCTGGGATCTTCCATGCCCTGCAGAACCTCATCTTGCCATTGCTGCCACAGAGCCTGTCCCAGATGACTGCAGCAGGAACTTCGACACACACATCTCCGCCCCCTAATGTGTCAGTGGCACACAGTGATGCAGCCATACCACCTCCGCCACCTGATGTGTCAGTGGCACACAGTGATGCAGCCATAACACCACCACACACACCTGACACACCTGACACAGAAGTCATATCAGAGGACTAAGATGTGGATGACAATGACTCTGTGTGAGAGAGGAGGTTGTAGCATTCATCCCGCCATATGGCCTGTTCCTGCTTGGTTCAGCCCTCTGCATCATGCCCGGGAACAACACCTTCCACTGTCCCCCGAAACACTCTGCGACATTCACCTGAACCCTGACATGGACTGCCATATCTGGTCTGGTTACCAATGACACAGCAATCAGGCTGCGGACTGAACTCTTCCTCTTCCGATTAAATTGTCATTCCCCAAAGGACTCTGGTTGGCCCTCCACTGGGCAACCATGTGATGTGGGGTTTGCATGGCCATGTACTGCTCCAGCTCCGACACTCCACAGAATGTGAATAAAACATTCCAAATCACACAGATGTGTCATGTCTATGTTCAATCAAGTATATAAGTATGGATGCATGTAGGGACATTGATTGCACAAAAAGGTACACCCTGGGAAATGACATCAATGCGCATGTTTGACCCTGACCCACATGGCCAATTAGATGACTGGGAAGGTGTGAACTAGCTGTGGCCTCATTGCTCATGAACAACAATCTCGCAACCCCCCAACATAGCCCCACGTCCATGTATTAAATGGGGCTGTGTGTAAAAATGTCTAATTCGGTAGCAGGCCTAAAGTAGTGTCCCCCATCACATGTGACAACAGAACATCTCTTCGCATACCGACTCACACTCAACTGTGTGGACACAGCCTGTTTTGATGGATCACATTGATCCACATGGCAAGAAGTTGGACACCATACGCACATTGCTGAAGACACGTAAGAGCACAGGTCTACCAGCAACTATCCCAACCGCAATGTCTGGCTCACAGAGGTGGAGCTGGCAATAGGGACTCACCCCTAAGTGAAATGCGTCAGTCAGTCCCTCCCTGTGTACGGACAATACTCATTGAGGCACACGATTTGTCATTCTAATCAACACTCATCACAGTTGAACACTAGTGAAGTGGCGTAGACTTTATTAGCATGTGCGTGTCAGTACGGGCAAGACAAGGGCCACAACATGCAGACCAATGCTTCAGACACTAACAGGCAGCATGGGAACATGTAGAGGTGCAAGAAATGGGGAGGCAAAAATGAACACCAATCATTACGGATGGCAACGGTTTCAGCGCACCTTGCCTTGCTGGATGAGGCATGTGATGTTTGGCGTACGCTCATCGCCCCGTGTCAGGGGACACGACTCACAATCAATCAATCAATCAGGGAATTGTAAGCGTGCTACTCACCCGTGAGGGTCTCAAGGCGCTGAGGGGGTGGTCCGCAGATCTGTTTAGCCGAAGAGCCAGGTCTTGAGGGTCTTCCTGAAGGTGTTCAGGGAGGGGGCGCGTCTGATGTCTGCCGGTAGCTCGTTCCAGGTCTTGGCTGCAATGTGAGAGAAGGATCTTCCGCCTGCTCTGGCTCTGTGGATGCGCGGGGTTTTGGCCAGTGCGAGGTTGGAAGATCTGAGGTTTCTTTTGGGTACATAGAAGTTGATTCTGTCGTTGAGGTATTTGGGTCCGTTGTTGTGTAGGCATTTGTAGGCGTGAGTGAGGATTTTGAAAGTGACTCTTTTCTCCACAATGAGCCAGTGGAGACTTCGTAGGTGTTGGCTGATGTGTTCATGTCGGGGGATGCCGAGGACGAGTCTGGCGGCGGTGTTTTGTACTGTCTGGAGTTTGTGGAGTAGGGACTTGTTGATGCCGGCATAGAGTGCGTTTCCATAGTCCAGTCTGCTGGTGATGAGTGCGTGGGTGACTGTCTTCCTTGACTCAGGGGGGATCCACTTGAAGGTCTTGCGGAGGATGCGGATGGTGTTGAAGCAGCTGGAGGTGATGGCGTTGACCTGTCGGTTCATGGAGAGTGATGAGTCGAGTACGATGCCAAGGTTTTTGGCGTGGTCTGAGGGGGTAGGTGGGCTTCCGAGAGCGGTCGGCCACCAGGTGCTGTCCTATGCAGAAGGGGTGGTACCGGGGACGAGGACTTCTGTCTTCTCGGTGTTGAGCTTCAGGCAGCTGTTGGTCATCCAGACTGCGACGTCTTGCATTCCTTTCTGGAAGTTGAGTTTGGCAGTGGTGGGTTCTTTGGTGAGGGAGAGGATGAGCTGGGTGTCATTGGCGTAGGATACGATGTTGAGGCTGTGTTGTCGGACGATGGCTGCGAGGGGGCCATGTAAATGTTGAAGAGGGTGGGGCTCAGTGATGAACCCTGTGGGACTCCGCAGGTGATTTTCGTGGGGTCAGAGAGGAAGGGTGGGAGTCTGATCCTTTGACTTCTTCCGGTGAGGAATGATTGGATCCAGTCCAGGGCTGTTCCTTGTATGCCTGCGTCGTGTAGTCTGACGACTAGTGTGCGATGGGAGACGGTGTCGAAGGCCGCTGATAGGTCGAGTAGGAGGAGGGCTGCGGAGTGGCCTTGGTCCAGGAGGGTGCGGATGTCGTCTGTGGCGGCGAGTAGGGCGGTCTCTGTGCTGTGGTTGCTTCGGAATCCGGATTGGGACGGGTCGAGGACGGCGTTCTCTTCCATGAATCGTGTCAGTTTCCTGTTGACTGTTTTCTCTGCAACTTTGGCTGCGAAGGGGAGGAGCGAGATGGGCCGATAGTTCTTGAGGTCGGTGGGGTCAGCTGTGGGCTTCTTGAGCAGGGGTCTGACTTCTGCACGCTTCCAGTCATCTGGGAAGGTGCCTGTTTTGAAGGTGGTGTTGGTGGTGCGTTGTAGTTTGGGTGCGATGGCGGCCACAGCTCTGTGGTAGATGTGAGGGGGGCAGGGGTCAGTGGGGGCCCCCGAGTGGATGCTTTTCATGGTCGAGGCGGTGTCTTCGGCCGTGATCGGTGTCCAGTTGGAGATGGTGGGCTGGCTGGTGTTTCTGGGGGGCGGGGGGCCGTCTGTGGCGCCTGGTGGATGGTCGATTAAGTTGTCGTAGAGGTTTTTGATCTTGAGGTGGAAATAGGTTCCAAGCTTGTCGCAGAGGTCTTGGGATGGGGTGATGTCTGTGGCTTCGCTGCGTGGGTTGGTGAATTCTTGAATGACACTGAAAAGTTCCTGGGAGTTGGCCAGGATTTTGTGGTGGGTGAAGTTCCTTTTGGTGGCTCTGATCTGGTTGTGGTAGTTCGTCATGGCGTCCTTGTAGGTGGTGTGGTTTTCGGTTGTCTTGGTGTTTCTCCAGTTCTTCTCCAGGCGTCTGCAGGTGCGTCTGGCTTCTTGGAGAGTGGTTGTGAACTAGGTGGCTTTCCTGGGGCGTTGTCTGTCGGGGTTGCGTAGCGGGGTGACCTCATCTGCGCAGTTGGAGATCCAGGTGTGGAGTTCTCTGGCTGCGTCGTTTGCGCTGTTTGCGTCGGGTGCCCAGGTGTGGTTGACTCGGGTGAGGGTGGAGTTAAGTTGCTCGTCGGTAACCTTGCTCCAGTTCCCACAGCCCATGGGATCTGCATAGTGCTGTACCACCGGACTGCGCAGACTGTCTGCTCTGCTGACAGTGAGCAGGTGAAAGGGTCCAACAAGGTCACATGTAGTACTACATTGCCATGTGTGTACTCTCCCTCCAGCAGTATGTCAGATTTAGGAACCTTGCCAAGCGACGCTGTGCAGCTCCGCCCATGGGACTGCCTCACCTTGCACAGGTGTGTGTCAACACGCGTAGGTGCACGCACATGCATTCTGAGTCCAGGCGAATGCAGCCATGTCCACTGTTGTCGTAGGATATGTGACCATTTCTCCAAGATGCAACAAGGTGTTGGGACCTGTGCTCTGGGTTACAAGCAGTTGTGGCTGCAGGAACGTAGTTACTTGTCCATGAATGCTAGCGCAGCTTCCTGGGCAATCAGTTCCAAGAGTACGTCGTTGTCGACTTCAATGAACACGAGGGCGAGCCAATCCATTAACTAGTCCGGACAGATGTGCTCCGTCCACACCGTTTCACCAATCCGCAACACAGCCCAATAGGGGAGCGCTTCGATGTGGTCACTGCACACGAGGACTTGTGCAATCTCCCATGCCCAACTGCCAGCACATACGCCAAATATCAAGGCATCCCATGAACGGGTATCACAGTTACACTCCTGGTCATGGGCCAACAGGGGGCGCACACACAAGTCATAATCCAGTTCAGCTACCGTTGTGTTGGATAGGCAGACATCCATGGGCCACTCGAATATGCATGATTGACAGTGGAACCAGGACTGGATGCAGGTGACGTACGCAAGACGGAAGCTCAGACGGTAACTGATGCGCAACACTGCCAGTGGCAGTGCCCCCAACAAATGCAGCATGCGTGCATGGTACAGTTCCACGTGACAGGGGTTGTACATGTGCCCGGGATGTTCTGCCATTGCGTTGGTGGCTCTCGTAGAACCGGCACTCTTCTGACCTGTGGGAGTTATGTGGATGATATGCCACAGCTCGGAGCAATGAGTCATACGTGTGTGCAACGTTTGGACGTATGGGTTGTTGTGTACGTAAGTGTCAAGGGCATTCCATGCAAGGGTACCTCGAGCAAGGACTTCTGTGTGTGGGGTGTGGATACGTTGGTCTTTCATTAGTGCTGTGCGTAGTGTGGGAGTCGTCATCATCTGCTATTGTATCTCTCTCAGGGGGTGCCTGCCGCATGCAAGACCAAGGTCGGAGGTGCAGATGTCCTTCCGCCTTATGTATTGAGACAAAGGAGCTTTCATCCCTAATGTTAGTCTGACTACTGCTTGCATTCTGGAAATGTGATGTGGCTTTCCCGCTGCATTTGGGGCTAGGCCTTAGGCTTATGGTGCACCAATAGCGATACAAACACAACAGTTGGCATGTATGTGCCAAGAGCCTTCCTTTCACTGTCTCTCTCTCCCTCTTCCTCTCTTTCTCTCTCTTTCTCTCTCTTTCTCTCTCTCCCTCTCTTTCACTCTCTCTCTCTCTCCCATTCTTTCTCTCGCTCTTTCTCTCTCTCTCTCTGTCCTTTGATGAGCGCATGACACACCTTCTTATCTTGAATTTTGTCTTGCAGGCTGTGACTTACAGATTGTCCAGAGAAGACCCGCCATGACTCTTCCAAATAGTTGTTTTGGGTTAAATTTGAATAAATTGATTTGTTTGGAAATTCAGAGATGAATGAATGATTCTCCTTTTTCGGACCACACATGAATGTTAATTGTTGTAATTGTGCGACATCAGGCGAATTGTTTTGTTCATGATTTTGTAAAGTTGGTGTGAAATATCTATGTCCGGGGGGCGGGTGACCGGGGTAGGGCCCCGGGGGGGAGGGGGGGGTTCCTGGGGGTGGTGGCGGTGGGTGTTGTGGCCCTCTTGGGTGTCCGAGCTGCATGATCAGTAGCTCCATGGCATCTGTTGTTCTTCTGGTGTGGCTGTGTGCTGGGCTCCCATTTCTGGTGCAGGTTGTCATCCGACTTAACACCAGGTAAGAGCAGGTGTTAAATCCCTGCTGCTAACGCGCCTTATCACCTGTTTAGTGATCTTATCGCCGATCTGGCTGGTCGTTGGGAATATTGCGAAGTGGTGTTGTCGCGTCTTTTTGCACAGGAACGCCTACTCTGCATCTTATTAGCGTTAGTTGCCGGTGTCATCCGTGGCGATGTTTTTTGCGGCTGCTATCGCAGGAAAACTGGCGATATCGGCTGTTATCACCAGCTTGTGAATGAGGCGATATATCTATTGCCACTTTGGCTGCGATAAAGTGCAGCTAACTCGGCGATAAGTCCTTGAGAATATGCCCCATCTTTTTTAAAATTTTCGGGCAATACAGGAGCCAATCCATTGTTCAAAAATGTGTTGATTAAATGATAAAGCCCATAGAAATTGTTTTGTTTTAAAATGTAATATCACCGTAATTTATTGAAAGTTAACTATGGCAGAAAACTAGGGAAACACGATCAATCAGAGAACAAAATGTGATTTTCAAATACATTATTGGCATGCATGAAAGTTTGCAATGGGCCGGCTTCATGTTCAGAATGAAAAAAATTCCCATTTCAAGGTGAATTAATATTTTGCAGCTACCATCGGGAAACTGGCAATGGCTCAGTTGTATTTTGATTTTTATGTTACTATGGCCCTATTTTTCTAGAAAGATAATTGCAATAATCGGGAATTTACATCTGCTGTGGAAACAAAAATGAACATTTTAGGACAACGCAACTTTGTTTTGTTGTAACATTGTCCTCGGTAGGTCTGTTTAAAGCTAACGCATCTCCTCTGCTTTTTCATTAGCAAAGTCGAAACATTTTTAAGAAAATTAACAGCTTTCCTGTCGCCTACCTCATTGGCTGTCTCAATATTTGTGCCATCCACATGGAAACAAATAGCTGCAGTCATTGCAGACCTGAATAACAATACTTTACCTCGTATGCCCTAAACTCGGCAGCTGGACATTATGATAATGAAGATACAAGCATGCATTTACCACATGTAGAATCTGCAAATGGGTAGCTGAAATGTGCCTGCTTTTCAATCACATATGGAATTCTAAAGAGGATAATTAATCAGCATTAGTGTTTGTGGCACTTTGCATGATGCAGCTCTCTGTAGGAGTAAGCGCCTGCACTAAATCTTGTCCCTCGATTACAAATAGGGGCATATTTATCAAGGGGTTGCGTCGGCCTTGCGTCACGTAGTGTGATGCAAGGGCAATACAAGCAATAAGTCATATTTAAGAAATGACACAAGAGCACAAATGCGTCGTTTTTTTGCAATTGCATGGTGCAAATGCTACGCTGAAACCAGCTGCTTCTTTCAGAAATTAATATATTCAATGTAGGCATTCCCGTGCAAAATCCAACGCAAATGCAACGCAGCGATATTTAACATTATATCACTGTGTCCCACACCATACATTAGGGCACAGCAGTGACAGAACGCATCCAAATTTCTGTGCATCGGCAAACCAGGCATAGGAAATGGCGCAGTGGCTTTAGTACAAAAATTTCAACATCACAGTACACTCTAGCAAGCTCCACTACGCCATGGAGGTTGTTATACTGTAACTGGGAGTAGCTAGGAGACAACTATGTGGGCAGCGAAGAAGGAAGGAGCGTGTTTTCCGTCAATGCACATCCCTCATTCACCTCAGGGAGGAGGAGGTCATACAGGGGCATATTAGCAAGAAGAGGCGATAATCATCGCTAACCCTGCTTAGCGTGATTTTTTTTATCGCTGGAATATATCACCACGCTAACGCTGTATTAGCAACGATTAGCGATATGGCGATGAATATTCCAGCGATAGCGGGGGAAATGGGCCAACATCGCTGAAAAACCAGCGATGTTGCATGGAGAAGGGAGAACACCTTGCTGATACGACCCTGTGGTCATATCAGCATAATCCACCCCCATGTTAGGTATGGCTAACACCTGCTAATTGCAGGTGTTAAATAAATGGCGATGACCCGGTTAGCGCGACTTTTCACGTCGCTAACTGGGGCCATGGCCACCTTGCTAATAGGCGATAGGCCTGTTAGCGAGTGTTTCCCAGGTTTGTTCGTCGGAACGCCCACTTTGCATGTCATTAGCGATAAATATCGCTGACATGCAAAGCGGTAAAGAACGGGCGCTAATGCCCGCAAACTGTCTCTAACTGCTGTTAGAGACAGTTTGCTGATAGAGCGATATAAATATTGCCGCTTTAGCGGCAAAAAGTGCCGCTAAAGCGGCGATAGTGCCCTTGCTAATATGCCCCACAGTTTTACAGACTGAAGAGGGAGTCCATCATGGAATTGTTAGAGAAGATAGCGACAATTCTCCAGCTAGCAACTGGAGAGACCAATGCCATTCCATCAGATGTAAAATTGATGTCTGTGCTACACATGTTGGCCTCAGGATCCTTCCAAGTCACATCAGCCAGATTGGCAGGCATTTCACAGGGAGCACTTTCTGCCTTTCTCCCATCTGTGTTGGATGCCATCAAAAAACTCACACCCTAGTACCTTCTCTTCCCTAAAACTACCCAACACCATTTGGACAACAAGCAAAGCTGCTACAACATTGAGGATTCCCTCATGTGCTTGGTGCCTTTTTCTGCACAAGTGCAATTTGTGCCCCCTGCAGCCACATCGCACCTGTACAAAAACCATACACCCTATTACTCCATAAATCTCCAGGCAATAGTGGGCCATCATGGAATGTCCTTGCAAAATTTCCAGTAAATGCACATGATGCATGCATCTTCCACCACAGTACCATTAATGAGAAGATTCAGAATGGCAGACCTGAGAATGGCCTACTTATTGGAAAAGAAAGAAGAACTGTTCAATATACCAACAAATAACTTGTAAGGTATGACATAATAGCCATCTCTGTGTTTGTGTCTGGATCTTGTGTCACATGCACATAGTGGTAGTATCGTACTCTAACATGTACCCGATGATGTCCCAGTGTGTGATTCCCTAAGTGATTCTGCAATGGAAGTAGGAAAAATTATACAGTGAGAAGTATTGTGTCATCGCACAATGTGTCAGTGAACAGAACCACAGTTTCTGCAATGTTGAACACATCAACAGACAAATCATGTGGCCCATAATTATTATCAATATAAAATGAAAGGTTAAATATTCAAAAAGTTTGACGTGTGTGTATGCAATGGTGTTTCAAATCTGGATTAGTTGCAAATTTCCCACTAAAATAAGTCATTAACAAATTTTGTGATCCTAAGCATATAAGTCACACGTGGCAGTATATTTGTAGGCTGGTCAAAGTATCAGGAGCACACATTGAAAAAGAACATCTAAATTCCATGTATGTCATGCAATGAAAGTCTAGTATCAAATCTTGGATAAATGTGTACTCTAGTAACATATGTGATACCTAAAGTTAAAATTGCAGCTAATTCCCAGGCATTCCAGTATTCAAGGTCCAAATATATACATAGATAATAAGCCACATTGGCATAATTCAGTAATGTGATAGATGAATAAGTTAATGCCTCAAGTTGGCTACATTTCCTGATTCTCAGTCCATCACTGTTATACTGACACAATGACTTAATAGGCTCTGAAAGAGGTAATGCACTAAGGAAATAACATAGAAGAAATGTAACGAAGGTAAGGTATCACAGTGTATTGACAATCAAAATTTCTTCTCCATAAATGGTGTAAGAATAAAAGTATATAAATAGAGATTTATTTTGAACATATATGTGTACAACAATGGTCTACAGTACCTAAGACATATTAGTTAAATGTTAAAGAAATTTGTATGATTTTTCCTGCATATATAACACACATAGTTATGTCTAAGCAACAATGTTACAAATCATTGACTGTTGTCTTTTTCCACGTTTCAGTTAAGCAAAGATATGGTTTTCAGCTATGGTTTATGACACCATGTAAAAATCCCCAGACGACTGGGCAAAAAAATTATAATTCAGCTCTGAGCAAAACTCAAAATGTTGTGGAGCGAATGTTTGGGGCCCTAAAGTCCTGTTTCTGTTGCATGGACAGATCAGGCAGAAGACTTCTTTACTCGCCACCTATGGTCTGCAAGATTATGTTAGTATGTACAATATTGCATAACATCTGTGTCAGAAATTGGGTCTCTATTTGGCAGAGGTTTGCACCCTGTCCAAGTGGGGACAACAATCCTATTCAGGGAAAGTTAGATGCACAATTTAAGTTAACCTGTGCTCACCCTCTGGCAGCTTAGCACAGAGAAAGCAGGCTTAACTTAAGAGGCAATGTGTAAAGTATTTGTGCAACACACACAGGGTAACACAATGAACACACCACAAAAAGACTCCACACAGATTTAGAAAAATAGAGAATATTTATCTGAGTACAACAAGACCAAAATGACAAAAATTAAATCAGTAGAAGTCGAGATCTGAATTTTCAAAGAATAAATGCAAAAATAGTGCTTAGAAATCACCTGGGGCCAAAAGGTTACTTGAGGTTGCGAGGGACCAGTACAAATCCAAAGTTCGTGCTGACGGCGATGGAGGGCAGACCGGCTATGAGACTCATGCAGGTCCCGCTGAAAAAATACCTTGGACGGAGCAAGCGTTGACATCAAGAGCACGATGCATCGGCTCCGATCCACACAGTGACTCCCTGCATCGTAGTCAAGCTACGTAGAGATGAATGCACTGTGTCATTGATGAGCCACGCAGGATTTTGTTCGGCCGCGCAGACCGTGGGACCTCTGTTATCGATCAGCCTCTGTGTCGGCATCCAAGAGCGATGTGTCGTTTTCGACTGGCACAGTGGTGAAGATGCATCAGTTTTGTAGCAAAACAGCTACAGAACTCACTTCTGAGGCCCAGGACTAGAGGGGGCACCTTAGGCAAGGGTAGTACTCACAGGTGGCAGAATCTAGCAGCACCAGCAGGATTGCAGGAAGTCTTTTGTGTCCCTGAGACTTCAGAAAACAGGAGGCAAGCCACCAAGCCCTTGGAGTCACTCTGGGTTCAAGTGAGATCGATCCAGTCCTTGTCCTCAGCAGGGCAGAGATCAAGAGGCAGCAGGGTGGCTCAGCAAAGTAGAGAAGCAGTTCCTCAGAACAGTCAGTCAAGGCAGAGTGGCAGTCCTTACAGTAGAGAAGTCTTTACTCCAGCAAAGTTCTTCCCAGGTCCCCTAATGTACTGATTTGATAGGGTCAGAGCGCCAGTACTTATACCCAAAAATGCCTTAGGTGTAGGGGTGATTTCAAAGCAACTCTACGAAGTGCACAAGGATCCCTTTCAACCCAGCCCTGTCTACCAGGCTATCTCTGGGGGGTGCTTTGTGTGTGGGCAGGACACTACCTATTGAAGTGTGTCAGCCCCTCTCATTCCTCCCTGCCTAGGAAGACCCATCAGTATGCAGAGGAATGCAGATAAGTGCTCAGAATGCAGATGACAGTGTAGCTGTCACCCCGCCCAGACGTGTCTTGGAGATAGGCTGCAGGCACACAGAGCAAAGTTTAGTGCAGAGAAATGTCCACTTTCAAAAAGTGGCATTTCTGAAAGAGCATTGTCAAATCCATCCTTACCACTAAAGAGGGTTTATCATTATCATTCCAAAGATATGAAACATGATTTAGCTACTCCTGTCTGATCAGGAATTACAGCTTAAAAGTGTTTTAAGGAATTACCAATGCTAGCCTATGAGAGACCAGACCACATAATAGTGAAAAACGAATTTAGCTGTTTGTCACAACCAGGACATGTAAAACTTAAAAGTACATGTCCTACCTTTTACTTTCACAGCACCCTGCCCTAAGTGCTACCTAGGGCCTACCTTAGGGGTGACATGTTTAGGTTTAGCAAGTTGTTTTAAATGCCAAGTGGCAGTAAACTGCACACACAGGCCTTGCAATGGCAGGCCTGAGTCAGTTGTGAAAGGCTACTTCTATGGGTCATAAGCAGTGCTGCAGGCCCACTAGTAGCATTTAGATTACAGGCCCTGAGTATATGGTACACCACATTAAAAGTGACTTATAAGTAAACTAAATATGCCGATCAGGTATATACCAATGTCACCATATTTAGGGGATAGGCACATGCAATTTAGCACTGGTTATCAGTGGTAAAGTGCTCTGAGTCCTAAGGTCAACAAAAAGATACAGCAAAAAGTGGAGGTAAGCAGACAAGAAGTTGGGGGAACATCACCCTAATGATGACAGGTCTAACAACCTGCCTCAAAACAAATCTCCCATGGGATTATGAGACTGCAATCCCACATGAACATGAATAGGACAATCAATCTGATGCAGATATAGAGTACACAATGGCAGGTCTTGTGAGACGGAACCAACTTGCTGCTAATTATTTTTCCCTCTCTGCGCAGAATCAATAGTCAATGAGCCATGATTTTTGAATTATGAAAATAATTCACTTTTCACACATCAAAAAATCTTCACGTTTGCATCAATTAATTTTGTTTGAAAATGTTGACCTAATCACTGTCACAGTCATCAAAAGGAGGTGAAGACTCATCAGACAAATATGTGACATACCATGGTATTTCGCACAGGCAATTTTTAAAGTCATGATTTATGTATTTGTAACATCAGATCCACTAACAACAAATACTGATTGGAATGGCCATAGATATGAGCCAACATGAATACATGGGTCTCAATGTATGGATATTAAAAAATATATTCCCATCACATCACCATGACTGTTCAGCTGTCAATGCCTCAACATACAAGTTCCATTTGCATAATTTAACGCCACAATGTAAAATGACTTTGTAATGACAGGAACTTTGTCAAAGGGTGTCATGTCTCTAGAATAAGTCCCCATGTGGTATATCAAACACATGGCACTCATAAAAATAATTTCCTACTCAGACTGAGATATGCAACAATCAGCTGAGTACTGTAGTGATTGTCACAGATGCTTGATTAGAAGGCGTATCTGCCAATGAGTAATGTAGATGTGTGTGCAACCATCTGTACACATCCATGTTGAAAGTGATCATATAATGGAAACCACTCTAATGTATGAGGGCAAATGTATAGTGCAAAATCTAAATTAGTGGGGGCATACTCATCATAATTACTAAAAGAAGCACAAAGTACCACTACAGCTGTATCATGCAAAGACAGTAATAACCGGTGAAGTAAAAAGAAGACAAACATGTAATTGTACAAAGTTTTACATACACCATGTTGTGCATACCAAGTGACTCACAATCAATTGCTATTGTATACTGGTAATCACACTCAACTGAAAAATTAGAGACACAAGCAGTGGTATGCCATGTAATCTGCATGATGGGAAAGCTTGGGAACTTAGAAGATCAAACAAAGAACATCTTAGTCTTTGTTCTGGCAGCAAGTCACTTTTAAAGAACTTACATACACCACCACACAGATACATCATCATTAGTATGACCATGTATCACTAACAGTCCTGAGTTATGTATGAGTGCAAAGAAATCTGATGTTAAATAGATGAAGCTGATAATCATCATACATCCTAATACTAATATATGGCTCATAGAACTTCACATCAATCCATGTTATGTAATGCCATAAGCCTCTGTTAAACTATTCATTGAGACATGTTGATGTCACACAATTCATGATGTTTAGTTAAAAGTAATACCTGGACAGTACACATACTCTAAGGGACTTTACTCTGCACCATCAACATAGAAAGGCTGGTCTTTGTGAATGTTGTGAGGTCCACTTGTGCTATACGCGGTGAAGGAGGCTGATGTCAATCTTACAGTGATCAAAAACAATACACCAAATACAGCTATGTGGAAGTATACAAGGGTATTGAAAGGTGAACACACACATTTGGAAATATCCTTAACCTCTGAGTCACAAAGCCCGTCCAAAGTGGTAACTGTGTGTGGATTGTGAGATATTACACATATGCATGCATCCTCAGAATAGCATTTGTAACACCAGAAACAGTTGCCAGCCATGAAATGGTCAGCTTCATGAATGCCTGTGAATGGTAGATACACTTGTGCACAAAGGATAGCAACACTTAAGGCCAGATTCATTAATTGCTGTGTTGCAGGTTTTCCACACAAGGGGACACAAGGGCAATCACAAAACAAAATGGCATTTGTCAAGCCATGCCAAGGCACCTTGTGTGTCCCTGAGTGCCCCGAAGAAACTAGAAGAACCTAAATCTGCACAAAATGCAGACTTGTGTTACTTAGCAGCTGAGAGGTCTGCCAAAGGTGGAGTGTGACATCTACCATGCATCTACCCATGGATATTGACCCGTCACTAGACTGACACATATTGCTAGACCTTGGAATGTGTCCTAGTTGTACAACTCCTTACCAGATGTGCATGTCAACTCTCAGCTGACTTCTTTAGTTGAGTCTCAGAGTTTTCTCCATCCCTCTCAGTCTGGTTTTAGAGCAGGTTTCTCCACTGAATCTACTTTACTTGGTGTTACTGAAATTTTGAGACGGCATTTGGACCACGGTGATACAGTGGCTCTCATTTTACTTGATCTCAGTGCCGCTTTCGACACGGTGTCTCACACGATCCTGCTGAAAGCCTTGCAGTCCTTAGGTCTTGGAGGCTCAGCCCTACAATGGTGTCGCACTTTGCTGGCTGATCGAACTTTTCAGGTTTTCTCCGCCTCGGCAAGTTCCAATATCCATCGATCTCATTATGGAGTTCCTCAGGGCTTGGTGCTGAGTCCTTTGTTGTTCAATGTCTACGTTCGTCCGTTGGCATCGTTGGGGATCGCAACATTGGCCCACTGAAATGGTCTTTCTACCCCAGCCGGTACATCAAGTTCGTAACCTGGGTATCATCATTGACGACCGTCTGTCAATGAAACAACAAATCACTAGGGTGGCTGCGACTTGCTTTACTATTCTGCGATGTTTGAGCAAAATTCTGTGGATGATACCCCTCTCTGTTCAACGTACTGTGGTTCAGGCCTTGATTACGTCCAGGCTTGACTACGGTAACGTTCTCTACTTAGGCTCAAATAAAACCATAATACATAGGCTACGGGTGGTGCAAAACGCAGCAGCTAGGCTGCTATGTCAGGTACCCCGGATGGTGTTGGCTACCGACTCTCTTCGCAAATTACATTGGCTAAAAATGGAGAACCGTGTTAAATTTAAGGCCTTGAGCTTTATGTTTAAAATTAAATCCGGAACAGCCCCACAATATTTGCAATCTTTAATCCAGCTGTACACTCCGCCTCGTCTTTTGCGTTCTGCTGGACAGTCTAAGTTTGTTATCCCCAGAATTAAACTGACCCGGGTGGGCGGTAGGTCCTTCTCTTTTTTGGGACCCTCCCTGTGGAACTCTCTTACTATCTTTATATGGGAGGAAACTGTCCTTAGTAGTTTCCGTAGACAAGTGAAGACCTGGTTGTTTAATCAGTAATCTCTATTTATTCTTTTTCGTTCTACCTGCCGGTGCCGGGAAACCCCTTGGGGTAGCTGTGCGCCTTATAAATTTAAAATAACATAACATAATATAACATGCGGGTAACATACTACATTCTCTCCAACATGTTTGCACTTTCTAGGTGTGCTGCATTAAGTAGCTCACTTACAAACAGGAAATGCCTCAGAGGGTTGTGTATGTGCTGAAAGGTGTGCCTTCCTGCACCTAAATTTACCTGCCTGCAAGCCAGGCACCCTTGTAACAAGATGGAAGGGTGGCTGTGTTGGTGCAAGGTAGGCACACCGGCACCAGCCCTTGGAAAGGACAGGAATGCTATCTATAAGGAGGATTATGGAGCATTCTTTCCCTTTCACATACCACAGGCTAGCAAGGTGCTTTGCTGTGTATCCAACATATGGCTCTTTGTGTGCATAACTGTGCAGGCACACATGTACATTTCCAATATGCATCCACACCCATATATGTCACAATTGTTACAGTACTGATAACCAATATTGCTGAAAAATATCAAAGCATATGATTGGATCCATCTATGTGATGGTAAATCAAAAATCATTAATAAATGAGCTGCATGGTCCTTTGTGTTGCTGTAGTTGGGCCATTGCGTTGCCCTTTACATTTCTGCATAAGTGTTACCTCATGGCTATGTGTGTTGCACTATATAGGCCAATGCGTAGTAAACATGTGCATTGCATAGCTATTTACGGTGCACTGTATAGGACATTGCGTGCCCTTTGTGTTTCTGAATAAGTGCAACTGCATGGCTATGTGCGTTGTGCTATGTAGGCCGCTGTGTAGGAAACATATGTATTGCATGGCTATTTGTGGTGCACTATATAGGCCACTGCATAGATACATTAGTTTAGCATAGGACTGTGCATTGTTTGTGAGAGAGTAGTGCATCACTCAATGTACATTTGTGTAGCAAGGCATCAGAAAAATCCTGTCATAGGGTAGCTATATAAAGTTTCGCCAGCTAACTCTATAGGCAGTTTTATCTCACATTCACCCGCACTGCACTATACACCCATTCACACACCACGCTCACATAGGGTTCTTAGTACAACCCATGTGCTCAATTTGAAAAACATCCCTGAGCTCCTCCCTCGTAGAGAGGGGGTTGTAGCCCGCGTTAGGACTAGGCTCCTAACGCGAGGAGGCACCCCTTTGATGAAGCATGACACCTCTGGTGTGTGAGGGGAGTCGTCCTTAAAAGGGATATCTTCTCTTGATTGGTCGATTTCTTTTCTGGTGTCAAATTATTTGTGTGTCGCATTCAAGTACTTTCACAAATCCGGATCCGTAGGCTCTTCTGTGTGTTGAATTGATGAGTGGGGAGCGCGCCCACGCTGGTCCTTAAACCTCCTCCTGGCCCTCCTTGTGTGTTATTATTATCAGAAAAATCAGCACATATGTCGAAAACCTGACTGGGGGTGAATGTTTGACAATGTTCAGCATTCCGTCCATCATCTATTTGTGCTGCTATAGGTGACCTAAGTGAGAAGGGTATGCCCAGATGTGGATCGTGCTCACTGTGCCACTGGATTCAAGCTAGTCTGGCTGATGAACTGTGGCATGGTGAGCAGAAAAAGGATGGATTTTACCCAGATCTGTGATAGGGGTGAATATTTGACAATATTCAGCATTCCATCCATCATCTTTTTGTGTTGCTAGAGAATCTGCCTGTCACAACCAGGAAATGATGCTGTGGGTGTGGCTGCATTCCAGGAAGTGTAAATGTTACTTTCATTTTCTGTTAGTGTCTGTTGGTTGGTGCTGGTGGTTTGTGGGATGTTGTGAGAGTTTGGTGGATTTGTGGCTGTTTTTGGTGAAGTCTGTGTCTATTCTGATCCTGTGAATCATATTTTGTGTAGTTTTTGTGTCTAAGTGCTGTTTTTTGGAGTTGTAATTGTCTTTGTATTGTTGGGTGATTGTCTAATTTGGGGTAGTAGTTACTTAGGTAAAGTTAGTGTTTCAAGAGGTGTTTTTGTTGTTAGTGGGTTAAGTAGAGATAGGGCTTGTGCCATTTTCACCATGTCTGGGAAGGGGGGGAGAGGTAAAACTTTTACAGACAGAGAAGTAGATGGATTGAGCTAGCTGGTCATGCACTAATCCCTGCAGAGGCTGGCTGTAGGAGAAAGGATCAGCAAAGGAAACCGCCCAAGGATCTGATGGATCAATGGGAGAGGATGCAGTGGCACAAAGCCAAGGTGGCCCATGAAGAGTGGTCAGTTTTGCAGCTTAAACATTGTTGGACAGATGTATTTCCTGTGCGGCTGATTTGCTGGACCTGCTGGGTTTTGAGATCGGAGGACCCGTAGGTAGCTATTGATGTAGCATCAGCATGCAGTAATGTAGGTAACTTAGTTAACCCCTTCGCTGCTAGGCCTTTTCCCCCCCTGTGCTAAGCCTTTTTTTGGCTATTTGGGGTAGTTCACGCTTAGGCCAGTGTAACTTTTTGACCACATAAGGTATCCGCGCCAAATTTGCGTCCTTTTCTTCCAACATCCTGGGGATTCTAAAGGTACCCAGGGTTTGTGGATTCCCCTGGAGGGGACCCAGAAATTAGCCAAAATACAGCTAAATTTTGGGTTTTTGGGGAAACATGGGAAAAAAGTGCTGCAAATGAAAGCATCTGGGTTTTTCCCTGCAAATGGTATCAAAAAGGGTTTGTGGGGCTGAAATCACCATTTTCCCAGCTTTTAGGGAATGACAGACTTTGTCAGAAAACCAAAAATTTTTACACAGTTTTGGCATTTTTCTGGGACATAGCCTATTTTTGCTATTTTTGTGCTTTCAACCTCTTTCCAGTTAATGGTAGAAATGGGTATAAAAGCAATAATGGATCCTGGAAAGCTATACATTTTAGTAAAGTAGACAAAATTCTGAATTCAGCAAGGGGTCATTTGTGTAGATTCTTCAAGGTTTCTTTATAGAAACTAACAGTTAGATATAGGAAAAATTAAAAATTAGTTGGAAAAAACAGCCTTTTGTGTCAACGTTTTCACCTGTAACTTCTTCTAATTATGACAGCTCTTTGAAAGCAATATACCGTTACATCCGCGGGACCTGACTGGTTGTGGGGATATATAGGACTTGTAGGTTCACCAAGAACCCGACGAACCGAGAGCCAATAACTGAGCAGCGACTTGCAATGGTTTTTTATTATGTACCGGGTATATAGCAATTATTTTGGGAAAATGTATACATGGAAAAATTGTTATGAAAGACACCTATGTATTTCTGAAATGGGAACAAAATGTAGATTTTAGAAACAGTAGATATTTGCACATTTCCGAAATTGGGAGTACCCATACTAGCATGAGAATTATAGGTCATTTTTCAAAATGACTTATTTTTTACACATTGTCTTTCATTTGGAAGGCAGAAATGCATCAAAAGTCAATAGGTAATAACAGTTGCTCTACAATTCTGTGTTACCCTAAGTCTCCCGATAAAAATGGTACCTCACTTGTGTGGGTAGGCCTAGTGCCCGCGACAGGAAGCAGCGCAAAACGCAAAGTGGATGCACCACATTTTCACAGTGAAAAATGACCCTTTTTTTGCAAAGTGCCTAGCTGTAGTTTTTGAACCCTAGCTCTGCCGGCACTTAGGGAAACCTAGCAAACCTATACATTTTGAAAAGTAGATACCCAGGGGAATCCAGGATGGGGTGACTTGACTGGCTCTCACCAGGTTCTGTTACCCAGAATCCTTTGCAAACCTAAAAAATTGGCAAAAAAAACACATTTTCCTCACTTTTCTGTGGTGGAAAGTTTAGGAATCTGCGTGGATCCACACAATTCCACCAACCCCGTGTTCCCCAAGGTCTTCCAAAAAAAATGGTACCTCACTTGTGTGGGTAGGCCTAGTGCCCGCGACAGGAAGCAGCGCAAAACGCAACGTGGACGCACCACATTTTCACAGTGAAAAATGACCCTTTTTTGCAAAGTGCCTTGCTGTAGTTTTTGAACTCTAGCTCTGCCGGCACTTAGGGAAACCTAGCAAACCTATACATTTTTGAAAAGTAGACACCCAGGGAATCCAGGATGGGGTGACTTGACTGGCTCTCACCAGGTTCTGTTACCCAGAATCCCTTGCAAACCTAAAAAATTGGCAAAAAAAACACATTTTCCTCACTTTTCTGTGGTGGAAAGTTCTGGAATCTGCGTGGATCCACAAAATTCCACCCACCCCGCGTTCCCCAAGGTCTTCCAAAAAAATGGTACCTCACTTGTGTGGGTAGGCCTAGTGCCCGCGACAGGAAGCAGCGCAAAGCGCAACGTGGACGCACCACATTTTCACAGTGAAAAATGACCCTTTTTTGCAAAGTGCCTAGCTGTAGTTTTTGAACCCTAGCTCTGCCGGCACTTAGGGAAACCTAGCAAACCTATACATTTTTTAAGAGTAGACACCCAGGGAATCCAGGATGGGGTGACTTGACTGGCTCTCACCAGGTTCTGTTACCCAGAATCCCTTGCAAACCTAAAAATTGGAAAACAAAACACATTTTCCTCACTTTTCTGTGGTGGAAAGTTCTGGAATCTGCGGGGATCCACAAAATTCCACCCACCCCGCGTTCCCCAAGGTCTTCCAAAAAAATGGTACCTCACTTGTGTGGGTAGGCCTAGTGCCCGCGACAGGAAGCAGCGCAAAACGCAACGTGGACGCACCACATTTTCACAGTGAAAAATGACCCTTTTTTGCAAAGTGCCTAGCTGTAGTTTTTGAACCCTAGCTCTGCCGGCACTTAGGGAAACCTAGCAAACCTATACATTTTTAAAAGTGGACACCCGGGGAAATCCAGGATGGGGTGACTTGACTGGCTCTCACCAGGTTCTGTTACCCAGAATCCCTTGCAAACCTAAAAAATTGGCAAAAAACCCACATTTTCCTCACTTTTCTGTGGTGGAAAGTTCTGGAATCTGCGTGTATCCACAAAATTCCACCCAACCCGCGTTCCCCAAGGTCTTTAAAAAAAAATGGTACCTCACTTGTGTGGGTAGGCCTAGTGCCCGCGACAGGAAGCAGCGCAAAACGCAACGTGGACGCCCCACATTTTCACAGTGAAAAATGACCCTTTTTTTGCAAAGTGCCTAGCTGTAGTTTTTGAACCCTAGCTCTGCCGGCACTTAGGGAAACCTAGCAAACCTATACATTTTTGAAAAGTAGACACCCAGGGGAATCCAGGATGGGGTGACTTCAATGGCTCTCACCAGGTTCTGTTACCCAGAATCCCTTGCAAACCTAAACAATTGGCAAAAAAAACACATTTTCCTCACTTTTCTGTGGTGGAAAGTTCTGGAATCTGCGTGGATCCACAAAATTCCACCCACCCCGCGTTCTCCAAGGTCTTCTGAAAAAAATGGTACCTCACTTGTGTGGGTAGGCCTAGTGCCCGCGACAGGAAGCAGCGCAAAACGCAACGTGGACGCACCACATTTTCACAGTGAAAAATGACCCTTTTTTTGCAAAGTGCCTAGTTGTAGTTTTTGAACCCTAGCTCTGCCGGCACTTAGAGAAACCTAGCAAACCTATACATTTTCTAAAAGTAGACACCCAGGGGAATCCAGGATGGGGTGACTTGACTGGTTCTCACCAGGTTCTGTTACCCAGAATCCCTTGCAAACCTAAAAAATTGGCAAAAAAAACACATTTTCCTCACTTTTCTGTGGTGGAAAGTTCTGGAATCTGCGTGGATCCACAAAATTACACCCACCCCGCGTTCCCCAAGGTCTTCCAAAAACAATGGTACCTCACTTGTGTGGGTAGGCCTAGTGCCCACGACAGGAAGCAGCGCAAAACACAACATGGACGCACCACATTTTCACAGTGAAAAATGACCCTTTTTTTGCAGAGTGCCTAGCTGTAGTTTTTGAACCCTAGCTCTGCCGGCACCTAGGGAAACCTACCAAACCCACACTTTTCTGAAACGTAGACACCCGGGGGATTCCAGGGAGGTATGGCTTGTGTGGATCCCCCAATGTTTTCTTACCCAGAATCCCCTGCAAACCTGACATTTTGCTGAAAAAATCCATTTTTTCACACATATTTGTGTGGTAAAGTTGTGGCATCACGGGGCTGACACAAATTTCCTACCACCCAGCGTTCCCCCAGGTCTCCCGATAAAAATGGTGCCTCACCGGGTGGGAGGCCCAAGTACCCGCGACAGGCAAGGGCCCACAACGTATTGAGGCGACCTCAAAATGGCCTATCACAAAACGACCTGGTTTTGCAAGGGGGTCCCATGACGTTTTGGCCTGGGGCTCGGCGGCCACCTAGGAAACCTACCAAACCCACACATTTCTGAAAAGTAGACACCCGGGGATTCCAGGGAGGTATGGCTTGCGTGGATCCCCCAACGTTTGTTACCCAGAATCCCCTGCAAACCTGAAATTTTGCTGAAACAAATCACTTTTTTCATACATTTTTGTGTGGTAAAGTTGTGGCATCACGGGGCTGACACAAATTTCCTACCACCCAGCGTTCCCCCAGGTCTCCCGATAAAAATGGTGCCTCACTCGGGTGGGAGGCCCAAGTACCCGCGACAGGCAAGGGCCCACAACGTATTGAGGCGACCTCAAAATGGCCTATCATAAAACGACCTGGTTTTGCAAGGGGGGTCCCATGACGTTTTGGCCCGGGGCTCGGCGGCCGCCTAGGGGAACCTACCAAACCCACACATTTCTGAAAAGTAGACACCGGGGGGATTCCAGGGAGGTATGGCTTGCATGGATCCCCCAACGTTTTGTTGCCCAGAATCCCCTGCAAACCTGAAATTTTGCTGAAAAAATCACTTTTTTCACATATTTTTGTGTGGTAAAGTTGTGGCATCACGGGGCTGACACAAATTTCCTACCACCCAGCGTTCCCCCAGGTCTCCTGATAAAAATGGTGCCTCACTCGGGTGGGAGGCCCAAGTACCCATGACAGGCAAGGGCCCACAACGTATTGAGGCGACCTCAAAATGGCCCATCACAAAACGACCTGGTTTTGCAAGGGGGTCCCATGACGTTTTGGCCCGGGGCTCGGCGGCCACCTAGGGAAACCTACCAAACCCACACATTTCTGAAAAGTAGACACCTGGGGGATTCCAGGGAGGTATGGCTTGCATGGATCCCCCAACGTTTTCTTACCCAGAATCCCCTGCAAACCTGATATTTTGCTGAAAAAATCACTTTTTTCACACATTTTTGTGTGGTAAAGTCGTGGCATCACCGGGCTGACACAAATTTCCTACCACCCAGCGTTCCTCCAGGTCTCCCGATAAAAATGGTGCCTCACTCGGGTGGGAGGCCCAAGTACCCGCGACAGGCAAGGGCCCACAACGTATTGAGGAGACCTCAAAATGGCCTATCACAAAACGACTTGGTTTTGCAAGGGGGGTCCCATGACGTTTTGGCCCGGGGCTCGGTGGCCACCTAGGGAAACCTACCAAACCCACACATTTCTGAAAAGTAGACACCCGGGGGATTCCAGGGAGGTATGGCTTGCATGGATCTCCCAACGTTTTCTTACCCAGAATCCCCTGCAAACCTGATATTTTGCTGAAAAAATGACTTTTTTCACACATTTTTGTGTGGTAAAGTTGTGGCATCACCGGGCTGACACAAATTTCCTACCACCCAGCATTCCCCCAGGTCTCCCGATAAAAATGGTGCCTCACTTGGGTGGGAGGCCCAAGTACCCGCGACAGGCAAGGGCCCACAACATATTGAGGCGACCTCAAAATGGCCTATCACAAAACGACCTGGTTTTGCAAGGGAGTCCCATGATGTTTTGGCCCGGGGCTCGGCGGCCACCTAGGAAACCTACCAAACCCACACATTTCTGAAAAGTAGACAACCGGGGGATTCCAGGGAGGTATGGCTTGCGTGGATCCCCCAACGTTTTCTTACCCAGAATCCCCTGCAAACCTGATATTTTGCTGAAAAATCCCTTTTTCACACATTTTGTGTGGTAAAGTTGTGGCATCACCGGGCTGACACAAATTTCCTACCACCCAGCGTTACCCCAGGTCTCCCGATAAAAATGGTGCCTCACTCGGGTGGGAGGCCCAAGTACCCGCGACAGGCAAGGGCCCACAACATTTTGTGATAGGCAATTTTGATGTCGCCTCAATACGTTGTGGGCCCTTGCCTGTTGCGGGTACTTGGACCTCCCACCTGAGTGAGGCACCATTTTTATCGGGAGACCTGGGGAACGCTGGGTGTAGGAAGTCTGTGTCAGCCCGGTGATGCTACGACTTTACCACACAAAAATGTGTGAAAAAAGTGATTTTTCAGCAAAATATCAGGTTTGCAGTGGATTCTGGGTAAGCGTTGGGGATCCACGCAAGCCATACCTCCCTGGAATCCCCGGGTGTCTACTTTTCAGAAATGTGTGGGTTTGGTAGGTTTTCCTAGGTGGCCGCCGAGCCCAGGCCAAAACGTCATGGGACTCCCTTGCAAAACCAGGTCGTTTTGTGATAGGCAATTTGAGGCTGCCTCAATACGTTGTGGGCCCTTGCCTGTCGCGGTGACCTGGGCCTCCCACCCGAGTGAGGCACCATTTTATCGGGAGACCTGGGGAATGCTGGGTGGTAGGAAATTTGTGTCAGCCCCGTGATGCCGCAACTTTACCACACAAAAATGTGTGAAAAAGTGATTTTTCAGCAAATATCAGGTTTGCAGGGATTCTGGGTAAGAAAACTTTGGGGTATCCACGCAAGCCATACCTCCTGGAATCCCCGGGTGTCTACTTTTCAGAAATGTGTGGGTTTGGTAGGTTTCCCTAGGTGGCCGCCGAGCCCCAGGCCAAAACGTCATGGGACCCCTTGCAAAACCAGGTTGTTTTGTGATAGGCAATTTTGAGGTTGCCTCAATACGTTGTGAGCCCTGCCTGTCGCGAGTACTTGGGCCTCCCACCCGAGTGAGGCACCATTTTATCGGGAGACCTGAGAACGCTGGGTGGTAGGAAATTTGTGTCAGCCCTGTGATGCCACAACTTTACCACACAAAAATGTGTGAAAAAGTGATTTTTCAGCAAAATATCTGGTTTGCAGGAGATTCTGGGTAAGAAAACGTTGGGGGATCCACGCAAGCCATACCTCCCTGGAATCCCGGGTGTCTATTTTTCAGAAATGTGTGGGTTTGGTAGGTTTCCCTAGGTGGCCGCCGAGCACCGGGCCAAAACCCAGGTGACCCCCTTGCAAAACCAGGTCGTTTAGAGATAGGCAATTTGGATGTCGCCTCAATACGTTTTGGGCCCTTGCCTGTCGCGGGTACTTGGACCTCCCACACGAGTGAGGCACCATTTTTATCAGGAGACCCGGGAATGCTGGGTGGTAGGAAATTTGTGTCAGCCCGGTGATGCCACAAGTTTCCCACGCAAAACTGTGTGAAAAGTGATTTTTCAGCTAAATTTGAGGTTTGCAGGGGATTCTGGGTAAGGAAACGTTGGGGATTCACGCAAGCCATACCTCCCTGGAATCCCCGGGTGTCTAGTTTTCAGAAATGTGGGTTTGGTAGGTTTCCCTAGGTGGCCGCCGAGCACCGGGCCAAAACCCAGGTGACCCCCTTGCAAAACCAGGTCGTTTTGAGATAGGCAATTTTGATGTCGCCTCAATACGTTTTGGGCCCTTGCCTGTCGCGGGTACTTGGACCTCCCACACGAGTGAGGCACCATTTTCATCGGGAGACCCGGGAATGCTGGGTGGTAGAAATTTGTGTCAGCCCGGTGATGCCACAACTTTCCCACACAAAAATTTGTGAAAAAGTGATTTTTTCAGCTAAATTTGAGGTTTGCAGGGATTCTGGGTAAGGAAATGTTGGGGGATACACTCAAGCCATACCTCCCTGGACTCCCCGGGTGTCTAGTTTTCAAAAATGTGTGGGTTTGGTAGGTTTCCCTAGATGGCCGCCAAGCCCGGGGCCAAAAGTCATGGGACCCCCTTGCAAAACCAGGTTGTTTTGTGATAGGTAATTTTGATGTCTCCTAAATAGGTTTTGGGCCCTTGCCTGTCGCGGGCACTAGGCCTACCCACACAAGTGAGGTACCATTTTTCTCAGAAGACTTTGGGGAACGCGGGGTGGGTGGAATTTTGTGGACCCACGCAGATTCCAGAACTTTCCACCACAGATATGTGAGGAAAATGTGTTTTTTTGGACGAATTTTTAGGTTTGCAAGGGATTCTGGGTAACAGAACCTGGTGAGAGCCAGTCAAGTCACCCCATCCTGGATTCCCCTGGGTATCTAGTTTTCAAAAATGTACAGGTTTGCTAGGTTTCCCTACGTGCCAGCTGCGCTAGGGCCCAAAATCCACAGGTAGGCACATTGCTAAAAAAGTCAGAGCCTAGTGGGCTTTTTGCCACCCTGGGGGGGAATTGGGGGAGGGGGTTTGTCCCGATATGCCCCCAAAGGGGGCAGAAAGACTGTGGCTATTTTTTGTGGGGGTGGGGGCATTGGTATGACCATTTTGGGCAGCCCCCACGCATAAAAAAAGCCTGCGTACTCGCTGGCGCCTAGTGGGCTTTCTGCCCCCCCAGGGGGAAGATCAGGGGCCACTGCCACCATCTTCCCTCCCGGGGAGCAGAAAGACTGGAATTTCTCTGGGGTGGGGTGGGGGTATTGTCATGCCCATTTTGGGCAGCCCTACCCCTACACTAATAAAAGAAAAAAATCCATGGTTTCTAGTGTGCTTTCTGCGCCCCGGGGGGCCAGATTGGGGGCTACAGCTCCATCTGCCTCCCGGGGGCAGAAAGACTGTCATTTTTGTGGGGGGGGGTGTGGGGGCATTGGCGTGCCCGTTTTGGGCAGCCCACACCCTAAAAACAATTGCGCAAAAATAAATCCCTGGTGGATAGTGGGCTTTCTGCCCCTCTGGGGGGGCAGATTGGGGGCTACTGCCCCCATCTGTCCTCAGGGGGCAGAAAGGCTGTAATGGTGGCGGGGGTGGGGGCATTGGGGTGCCCATTTCGGGCAGCCCCCACCCTAAAAACAAATGCGCAAAAAAATCCCTGGCGTCAAGTGGGCTTTCTGCCCTCCCCGGGAGCAGATTGGGGGCTACTGTCCCCATCTGCCCCCAGGGGGCAGAAAGGCTGTAATGGTGGCGGGGGGTGGGGGCATTGGCATGCCCATTTTGGGCAGCCCCCACCCTAAAACAAATTGTGCAAAATAAAATCCCTGGCATTTAGTGGGTTTTGTGCCCCCCCGGGGGGGCAGATTGGGGGCTGCTGCCCCATCTGCCCCCCAGGGGGGGCAGAAAGGCTGTAATGGTGGCGGGGGGTGGGGGCATTGGCGTGCCCGTTTTGGGCAAGCCCCCACCCTAAGAAAATGGTGCGAAAAAAAATCCCTGGCATCAAGTGGGCTTTCTGCCCCCCGGGGGGGGGCAGATTGGGTGCTACTGCCCCCATCTTCCCCCCGGGAGGGGCAGAAAGGCTGTAATGGTGGCGGGGCGTGGCGGCATTGGTGTGCCCATTTCGGGCAGCCCCCACCCTAAAGAAATGGTGCAATAAAAAATCCCTGGCGTTTAGTGGGCTTTCTGCCCCCCCGAGGGGCAGATTGGGGGCTACTTCCACCCAGAAAGGCTGTAATGGTGGCGGGAGGTGGGGGCATTGGCATGCCCGTTTCGGGCAGCCCCCACCCTAAAACAAAATGGTGCAATAAAAAATCCCTGTCGTTTAGTGGGCTTTCTGCCCCCCCGGGGGGGCAGAAAGGCTGTATTGGTGGCGGGTGGGTGGGGGCATTGGCGTGCCCATTTCGGGCAAGCCCCCACCCTAAAAAACTTCAAAAAACAAATCCCTGGTGTTTAGTGGGCTTTCTGCCCCCGAAGGGGCAGATTAGGGGCCAATGCCCCATCTGCCCCCCAGGGGCGGCAGAAAAACTGTAATGATTGCGGGGGTGGGGGCATGGGCATGCCCGTTTTGGGCAGCCCCCACCCTTATTTTTACTTCTTAAAAAAATCCCTGGTGTCTAGTGGGCTTTTTGCCCCCGGGGGTCAGATTAGGGGCTACTGCCCCCATCTGTCCCCCAGGGGGCAAAAAGACTACATTTTGCCAAATTAAATTGGGGAGCAAAGGCCTTTGCCCAAGGGCCGCTCCCCTCCCTGGTGTCTAGTGGGTGGATCCCTACTTGGGGATTGCCCTCCTGTGGCAATCCCCAAGCAGGGATCCACTGGGGAGAGGTACCATTGGAAAGGGAGATTCTCCCTTTCCAGTGATACCTCTCCCGTCTTTCTACGTGCTCAGGGGCTGAGATAGCCCCCTGAGCACGTAGAAGGAAACTGAAATGAGCCTCTTGGCTCATTTCAGTTTCAGTTTCACTGAAATGACGTCAGCGCGACGTGCGCGCCGATCGTCATTTCAGGGAAACTCAGGGAGCCTCGGGAGCTGGGGAAGCTCTTCCCCAGCTCCCAAGCCTCTTGTGGCATTAAGGGAATCCCTCTGGTGCCCGCACCAGAGGGATTTCCCAGGCGATGTTTCATGACGAGCTGGACTCGTCATGAGCACACGACCACTGGGTGCCATGACGAGTCCAGCTCGTCATAAGCATCGAAGGGGTTAAGGTACATATCAATTTTCAGCCTCAGACTCCGTGCTAATCCAATCCCTTTCTCCACTCTACGAAAAGACTTCAATCTATCGTATATTGACTTCCATAAATTCCTACGACTCAAGAGCATGCTCAGTAAACTGAAACCACCCCATGATCCAGACCTTCCAGGTTTGTTAGGCACCCTTAAAAGAAAAGAAAACACTGCTTCCCACATCAATAAACTACTCGACACACATAATAGACAGGACCTGAGATTATTTAACAGGAAATAGCAACCACACTCACACTCAACGGGCTCTCCCCACATTGATGAAAATGTCTGGCAAAAAATGGGGAGCTCGCCCTTTGAAGCTAAAATCACCCCTGCTCTGGCACAGTCCAGATTCTGGTCCATCCACAAAACTTACTGGACCCCATCCAGACTACACAAATTAGGGTTGGGGACTCAGCCTTTTGCTGGCATTGTGAGGAAGGACCCAGGGACCTACAACACATTCTCTCCCACTATAAGATGACCCTTCCATTATGGACAAAAATTCAAGACCAAAATTACCAAAACAGCAATAGAAATTGATTTCCTAACAGCGGCCTTAGGTCTATATGCCAACCCCCATGTGGGAGATCTTGACCCCCACATCTCTAAACTTGTAGACCTTCTCCTCTCCCTAGGCACCAAAACTGGGCTCTCGGACTCGGAATCTACCGCCCCCAGCGCCTTTGATAAATGGTGGACTTACTTTGTTCAATCAGGGGAGCTGATAACATCCTTCAACCCAAATTTCATTGCCACTTGAGACCCCGACGACTATGAGATGCTTTGGACGAGTACCTACAGAAGAACAAACCACCATAAATCCCCCAATGTTGCCAGATTCTCCTGCCTGTTTGGCAACATTCACTCTGGACTTACTCTGTATTGGATATTTCTCTTAGACTTAATCTTACGCTGCTCAGTGCCATACCCTCCCCTCCTCCCCTCCTTCCCTCTCCCCAACTCTTTTCTCTCTTTCTCTCATTCTTTTCCTTCATGAGCCAGAGGAGCTGGTTTGCGGTACACCCTAACCTTTATGTCTCTACTGTGACTGATTCGATCCATCAATGCCAAATGTAATTACTTCCACACTAACTTTGGAATGACATCTCATGTTTTCTCCCATCCATACATGTTCTTGCACATGCCATTTTCTAAGATATTGTTATATGGAGATTGGTGTCTTATCGTTCATAACCTAGGATGCCTGGAGTGTACAGATTCTTTATGTTCTCTGTTTCTTGGTTATATTTGTAAACTAAATAAAAACTATCTGAACAAAAAAAAGGTACATAGCAATACCAAAATTTGGTTGCAATGTCTGGATGCCTTATGACACACAAGGCAAGAGAGAGTGGCAGATGTATCAAACTGTCACATAAAGCAGCACACCTGCCATAAATGCTGTGTTGCATTACAGGGAGCTAGCACTCTTGACACTAAGTAATACAAAGCAGCCCTTTGCCCAAATGAGGGTTACGATTTATCAGCATTCAGCACTGAAGAATAGAATGTTTAGGCATGGAAATGTAATAGAATTCATAATTTGTTGCTGTTTTCCCTCACTCATGTGACACCACAACTGCACAATATGTGGCTAAATCATCCCCTACAGCTAGATTCACAATACATATCATTAATTATCCACACTGCACAATGTTATATGTTATGTTATAAGCATTTATATCGCGCACGGCTACTCTGGAGTGTCCCGGCGCGGTACCTTGCTAGTGAGCTGCGGGTCAGACCGTGGAAATTATACGAAGAGCAGTGTTTTCAGCCATTTCCTGAACAGCTTAGCATCTGTAATAGAGCGGAGTTCAAGAGGGAGTGTGTTCCAGGCCACTGCAGCCCTATAGGCCAAGGAGCTGCCGCCCATTCGCACAAGGCGAAAACGCGGGATCACTGCCAAAGACTGTGCCATAGAACGCAGTTGTCTGAAGGGCACGTAGAACTTAAAACGCTTCCTGAGATATCCAGGGCCGGAGTGGTACAAGGCTGCGTGCGCCAAAGTAAGGGCCTTGAACTTAACCCTTTCAACCACCGGCAACCAGTGGAGATCATGCAAATGTTGTTTTATGCTTGATCTTCAAGGGATATTCAGTAGAATCCTGGCTGCGGCATTCTGAATAGTCTGTAGTTTTTTCAACTGGTACCCAGGTATGCCAACGTAAAGTGCGTTCGCATAATCAATCCGCGACAATATCAGGGCGCGGGTAACTATTTCTTTGGCAGGCTGAGGTAGAAGCGGAAGAAATTTCCTGAGTGATCTTAGGGTACCGAAACATTGCCCTGCTAACTTTTTAATCTGGGTGGTGAACTTAAGATCCTCATTAAACCAGATCCCCAGATTTTTTACGGGCTGGCCATCAGAATTGGGTAAGGAGTATTCAATTGGCCAGAGAGATTCTTTAAACTGAGAAGGGAAGGTGCCGTATAGGAGGATTTCGGATTTGTCCTCATTGTACTTAAGCTCCGCTGAATGTAGCCATTTAAAAACGGCAGACAGGCAGGCTCTGGCATGGGCAGGAGAAGAGTCATTTTTACTCCAGGTGAAGAGGAGCTGGGTATCATCTGCGTAAGCGATGATTTTGGCACCCAGCTCCTCCGCCAAATAGATCAGTGGAGTCATATATATATTAAAGAGGAGGGGACTCAAAATAGAGCCCTGTGGAACTCCAGTGGACACCGATTGTGGAGCAGAGGAAAATGGGGGCATCCATACCTGCTGAGATCGTTGATCCAAGATAGATCTAACCCAACTCCAGGCAGATCCTGTCACTCCGATGTCGGACAGGCATGCCAGGAGCAACGTGTGAGGGACGGTATCGAAGGCTGCAAAGAGGTCTAATAAAATCAGAGCCGCTCTGCCGCCAGCGTCCAAGCACTCTCTGATGGCCTCGGTAATTTCAACCAGGGCTGTCTCAGTTATGTTATGTTATTAAAATTTGTAGAGCGCGGCTGCTACCCTAAGGTGTCCTGGCGCTGAATACTACCCAATTGGTTACTGCGAAGTGCTGGATCTATGCTGTAAAGAGTCAGGTTTTCAAGTCCCTTCTAAAAGAAAGGAGCCCAGTTGCATTTCTAAGATGAAACGGAAGGCTATTCCAGGCCTTAGAGGCAGAGGTAATAAAACTCCTACCACCCCATAAGGCCCTTCTAACTAAAGGAATGCCCACTTGTTTTGCTGTCAACGAGCATAAAGTTCTACTAGGGACGTACCATTGGAATCGCTGTTTCAAAAATTCAGGGCCATTCCCATTTAATGCCTTGAAGACTATACCGAGGGCTTTAAACTGGGCTCGCTGTTTAACAGGGAGCCAGTGAAGCTGTCTTAGTTCCCTCTTAACTGAGACAAACCTCAGTGTACCTGTCAGTAGCCTGGCTGCTGCGTTCTGCACTACTTGGAGTTTGTTCATGAGTCTCCTTTGTATGTTCAGATAGAGGCTATTGCCATAGTCCAAGCGTGCCATAATGAGTGCTGTAACTGCAGTCCTCAGGCTATCTTCAGAAAGAAGAAACTTTATTTTCCTCAGAATTCTGAGGACAAAGAAACATGAGGAGACCACCCCGTTGATCTGGTCTTCAAACGTGAGTTTTTTTATCAACAATCACCCCCAAGTTCTTCACCTTTCCGACTGGTTCTGGAAGCGTTCCCAGTTCACTGGGCCACCATTCCGGGGTCCAGATATTAATATTATTCCCGAAGATGATAACTTCAGTTTTCCCGGAGTTCAATCTTAAGCAATTGGAGGCCATCCAACCCGAGATAGCTTTCATGCAGTCATGACATTTCCTGCCAATTTCCAATTCCTGGCCCCGTTGAAGGGACAGTACTATTTGCGTGTCATCCGCATAAGACGTCAGTTGGAACCCAAAAGATCTTATCAGGGCTCCCAGCGGTGACACGTATATATTGAAATGTGTGGGACTTAGGGAGGACCCCTGGGGTAACCCACATGGCAAGGAAAAAGGCTTGGACCTAGCTTTGTCCAGATCCACTGATTGTGATATGTCTGTCAGAAACGATTTAAGGAGGTTCCAGGCCATACCTTGAACTCCATTTTCTGATAACCGGTCCATCAAAACTTTATGATGGACCATATCGAAGGCCGCCGAGAGATCTAACATGATCAAAATCGCGGCGCCTCCATGGTCCAAAACCTCTCTAACCTTCTCTGTGGACTTGATCAAGGCCAGCTCGGTGCTGTGTTCCGCTCTAAAACCAAACTGCGTTGGGTCTAAGATGTTGTTGGTTTGCATGAACTGACTAAGTTGCAGGTTCAAGGCTTTCTCGATCAATTTCGCGGGTAGTGGGAGGCGAGAGATAGGTCTATAGTTGTTTGGGTCTTTGGGTCGAGGTTCTGTTTTTTTAGTAAGGGTAAGATGGATGCCATTTTCCATTCCTTCGGAAAATGTCCCATTTTAAAAATGCGATTAAATAAAGGAGTAAGAGCTATCGCAATGGTTTCTGGGACTAGCTTTATCACGTCGGCCGGGCACGTATCCAACGGAGAGCCTGATTGAGTAGACATCAGGATTTTTATCACATCTTTTGTATCCAGGGGAGCAAAGCTATCTAGCGTTGATGTCGCCTTTGACCCTTTGAGCTTCAACATGGCGGACTCTCGATTGTCATTCACTTGTGTGATCGCAAAAGATGAGAATGTAGCCTCCACCTTTGACTGAAAAGTGGAGGCGAGACTTTCAGTGCTATAACTGGCCCTGAAACCTGATTGTTCTGGGTGAAGCAAGCCAAAATCCTCCACGTATGAGGTAAGTTGTTTGTTTACCGCCTTCTCACAAACTTTCGCCACAGCTGGAAGTAGCGAAATTGGCCTATAGCTTGCTGGGATCAGGGGATCAAGGGAAGGCTTTTTTAGCAGAGGCAGGAATTTAGCCTGCTTCCACTTCAGAGGCACAGTAGCTGACCTCAAGGACAAATTAATCAGAGTATTAACCTCTGGGTTAACTGTCTCTGCTATTGAAGCCAACAGCCTGGCCAAGCAGGGATCTGACGGGGAACCAGATTTTAGTGATTTTAGAATTGCCAGAGAATCTTGCAGAGCAATAGATGAAAAAGCAGACAGAACAGATGTTCTATGAGACCCCCAAGATAGAGCTGAAAGGGCAGAGCTCTCGACTGGCGTGGTCATAGAAGTCTTACAATTTTGCTGGATTACCTGAATCTTGTCGATAAAAAAGCTTGACAGTTTCTCACACCAGGCGGCCGAGGTAGGGAGAAGAGAGCTTTCAGCAATTGGTGCCAAGAAGCTCTGCACTATGGAGAAGATTTCTTTAGCATTATTTTTTGAATGAGCAATTCTCTCTGCATAGTGCCAGCTCTTGGCTTGCAGTATAGCGGCATAATACAATTTTTGTGCTTTCCGCAGCATCCCTTTTGCCAGGGGGCAATAAGTTCGTCGCCAGCTCCGCTCTAATTTTTTGCAGGAGCGTTTATGTATTTTGAGCTTCTCAGAGAACCAGGGTTTCGAGGGGGAGTCTCTGGCTTGCCTAGGAGGGAGGGGAGATATCCTGGACCGCCTGAGCAATCCAGCTATTGAAATTTTCTAAAGCTCCCTCTAGATCTTGAGCTAAATCAGGTTTTGTCCCTGCCAAGGCTAAGCTAAGAACGTCCGGGTCGATTTTGGACGACTGTCTGCACTGACTGGGCCTTTGAGGGGGGTGAAGGTCCCTTAAAGACCAGGAAAATGGAATGACAGTATGGTTAGTCCAGGTTACTTGGAAAGGTGTTTTAATGGAAATCGGGAAATTAGAACAAATTGTGTCTAAGATATGACCTCCACAATGAGTGGGGGCGGTAACCCATTGGGAGAGCTGGGCTAGATGAAGAGAGTCCAAAAACTCCAGCGATTCCCCAGCCTCATTACGGTCTAAGTGAATATTCAAATCTCCAAGAAATAAGAAGTCAGAGAAGTGAAGTGCGCGAGGGATGATGATGTCATCCAAAGCTTTGAGAAAGGCGCCTGCGGGGCCCAGAGGTCTATAGACCAAAATCCCACCCAGTGTGAATTGAGGAGAGATGTTAATAGAAATATCCAATGCCTCCCCTTCTCCAATGCTCACAATATCTCCCCGTTGAAGGGACCACTTGTCCCTGTACACCACCGCAACACCTCCTCCTCTGCCCGTTTTGCGGTCAACCCGGGACACTTTGAAACCCCTGGGTATAGCCAGTTCAATAACAGGGTTAGAGAACTCATGGAGCCATGTCTCCGTAATAAATAATAAGAGAGTGGCAGGCCAGAGAGCGAGCATTAATCAAGGCTGCCTGAATATGGGGGCCCACCTGACTGCCACCACCTGGGATATTTAGGGCGGGAGTATCTGTAGTTATGGTGCACAACGAAAAGTTACAAGACTCACAGATAGTATCTAGGTTATCCAGTACCTCCCAAGAGGAACACCAGCAATGAGGAGGACGAAGCAGACACAGGTCAGCCCTACTATATCTCTGATATGTGGCAGGAATATGAGGAGCGGAACGGACATAGTTACTGGCGCTGGTTGCTTCCGGGACGCTGACGGGCGCAGACGGGCTTGCCTTAGGCGCGCCCGCTGTAGCATCCGCTGCGCATTCGCGCAGCGTGCATTTTTATAGTCCCGCCCCCCCTAACAGCTAGAGCACGCACTACCAAAATGGTGTCTCTAGCTGTTCGCCCCGGAAATCGGCGTGAGAGGGGGAAGGAATGCACGTCCTAAAGTGCAGTGCAGTGCAGGAAAAGGTAAGCAGCAAACAAATTCAAATTCAAGCTTCAAATATTAGGTTAAAAACGAGCAGCAATGTATCAGTTGTGTCTGTGTGGAAGGCTAGTATGTATGTACCAAGGGGATACCAAAGGGGATGATGGACGGAGCGTTTGAGCTAATCAAACACTCACCCCCAGTCAACTGATCTGGGTTTAATCCATCATCATTCTTTAGCTCACTCCACCACCCCAGTTCAGACATGGCCATATGCAAATCAGTCTGACCCTGTGCCTCATGGGAACAGTCCAGCCCGAACTGCCAAGCCATGTCTTCCCTGGACCGGAAACAAGCATCCTGGGACCGGTTTCTGGCCATTCAGCCGTCATCAGCCAGGCTAGCTTGAATCCATTGGCAAAGTGAGCAAGGGACCCACGTCTGGGCATACCCTGCCAACTTAGGGCGAACAAAGCGATACCAAAGGGGATAATGGACGGAGCGTTTGAGCTAATCAAACACTCACCCCCAGTCAACTGATCTGGGTTTAATCCATCATCATGCTTTAGCTCACTCCACCACCCCAGTTCAGACATGGCCATATGCAAATCAGTCTGACCCTGTGCCTCATGGGAACAGTCCAGCCTGAACTGCCAAGTCATGTCTTCCCTGGACCGGAAACAAGCATCCTGGGACCGGTTTCTGGCCATTCAGCCGTCATCAGCCAGGCTAGCTTGAATCCAGTGGCAAAGTGAGCAAGGGACCCACGTCTGGGCATACCCTGCCAACTTAGGGCGAAAAAAGCGATACCAAAGGGGATGATGGACGGAGCGTTTGAGCTAATCAAACACTCACCCCCAGTCAACTGATCTGGGTTTAATCCATCATCATTCTTTAGCTCACTCCACCACCCCAGTTCAGACATGGCCATATGCAAATCAGTCTGACCCTTTGGTATCGCTTTGTTCTCCCTAAGTTGGCAGGGTATGCCCAGACGTGGGTCCCTTGCTCACTTTGCCACTGGATTCAAGATAGCCTGGCTGATGAGGGTTTTAAACCCGAAACCGGTCCCAGGATGCTTGTTTCCGGTCCAGGGAAGACATGGCTTGGCAGTTCGGGCTGGACTGTTCCCATGAGGCACAGGGTCAGACTGATTTGCATATGGCCATGTCTGAACTGGGGTGGTGGAGTGAGCTAAAGAATGATGATGGATTAAACCCAGATCAGTTGACTGGGGGTGAGTGTTTGATTTGCTCTAACGCTCCGTCCATCATCCCCTTTGGTATCGCTTTGTTCGCCCTAAGTTGGCAGGGTATGCCCAGACGTGGGTCCCTTGCTCACTTTGCCACTGGATTCAAGATAGCCTGGCTGATGAGGGTTTTAAACCCGAAACCGGTCCCAGGATGCTTGTTTCCGATCCAGGGAAGACATGGCTTGGCAGTTCGGGCTGGACTGTTCCCATGAGGCACAGGGTCAGACTGATTTGCATATGGCCATGTCTGAACTGGGGTGGTGGAGTGAGCTAAAGAATAATGATGGATTAAACCCAGATCAGTTGACTGGGGGTGAGTGTTTGATTTGCTCTAACGCTCCGTCCATCATCCCCTTTGGTATCAGTATGTATGTACCAGCGGTAGCATTTATAAATATTTTATGCAGCACAGCAAGTCTCCTTGCTGGGCTGTGCAAAAGGACAGGAATGCATCACACTTAGCATATTACGCTTCATTCCTGTCCTTTGCTGGCACACTTTTGGCTGCCTGGTGCCAATGCTTGCAATCTTGTGTCACGTTGCAAGGTGACCTGTGATATAGCTGGCCAGCAGACCTTACAAGATCACATGCATGGGGCATGATCATGGCATATGATGTAAGACTTCCCTGACCTTTCACCTCCAGGCAGATCAGCCCTTCGAGGTGACTAGCTGCGTTCCATAGTCTGAAAATGTATACATATGGGTGTAAGGTTGTCTAAATGTGCCATTACAGTGGTGTGTCATAGTGCTTAGTTTAGATATGGAAGTGTTTGTAGTTGCTCTATTTTTAATGCAATGTTTCTATTTTTGTTTTACAGGTTGATATTGACCATTTACACAAGATGAAATTGACAGCTTCAGGGATACTGATGCTGAAAGTAAGTTTCATGACATGGTTGTATCTCTGTTACAAGTGTGTGTGATCCATAAGAGTTGTAACATTGTAATGTGTACGGGATGGTATTTATCACCTGCCAACAAATCACTCAGATTCATTGAGCAAACACAACATCATATGTATCAACAGATTGTAAAATAAACAAGGAGGCATGTTAATGTGAATGTAGTGTCAATTTAGGTATCTGCAATACCCCACTTGAAATATGGGGATGTTTTACCTGTGTGTCATACCTAACGACACTTTGCATAGACATTCATGATAATGTCACCAGGTTAGCCATCACATTGCAACCATTGCACAACAGATAGATGCTAGAAATGTGCCAGTTACATTCCAAATGTAGGTGTTTCTTGAGAAAAACCCATTAAAAGGTACAATTGTCATCTCAACATGTGTTTCTGCAGGGGTGTGAGTAATTTGTATGAAATCCAAACATTCCCTCAGTATTACCACTTACCTGAGGTGTAGCTGTTGTAATGCTGTCTCAGGGGTGACTGAGCCACCCTTAGAGGTGTCCATGTCAAACCTATGTAGAATGGAGTGACAGTGGCCCCTTTACACTGATGCCCTGGAGGCTGCATGGATGTAGGGCAGCTAATGTATTGAACCAATGTTTGCTTTAAAACAATAGCTCCCAACCTGTCTAATGAACATTGTGAAGGTAGGTGTCCATGTGGCAGGGAACTTGTGCTGTGGCCTAGCAGTTGTACCATTGATGGAAGTCTGCATATCTCAGTCATATATGTATCTGTAGAGCACAGACCGGCAATATCATTGTTGTAAAGCATGTGCAGCTCCAGTAGGCCTCACTGCATGGATACAAAGTCATTGGCCTAAGTTTGGCCAGCAGGACATATGCACTGGATTTCTCATATATAGGCATATCAGTGTCAGTCTCTTGGCCAGTATCTTACCTATGTGGGATTTATGTCAAGCTTTCATGCAGTGCAATGTAGGAAGCCACCTTGCTGCACTGTGTGAAAGGGAAAGGACAGTACTTTCCTGTCCTTTCCTAATGGTGGTGTAATTATGCCTGCCTAGTGCCAACACAGGCACCCTTACATCATGGTGCAAGGGTGCCTGCATTGGCCAAGTGAGGACTACTGCCTGCATAAACACACTCCTGAGAGGCTTTTTGTTCTGTCTTTGCGTGCTAGAGAATGCAGCACAGGAACAATGAAGAAACATAAATGTGAATTTAGAATCTTCCTCCTGGTTTAGGTTCACCTGTGAACTTAATGCATTATGAAACATTGCCAGGTCTAGCACTGATGCTAAATCTGTGAAGACGTCAAAATAAATGTGTTGATGCAGTGAGACACCAACCCTCTATCTATGGAATGGCTCCCTTTACCCATCTCACTTAGGTTTTGCCTTGACCTTGCCCCCCTTGCATGATGCAAGACCAACACCAAAAGTGTACCTATCTGGGCCATGGGTATTATTAACTATTGACACATCAGAATAAGTGGGGATCACTGGTATGAGTGAAATGCATGGTTCTATATTGTGAATAAATAGATTTTTGTACACCTACACTGACCTTAATTGGGTTGGTTTGACATATTGTAATTAGAGAAGTCAGTCAGTCAGTGAAACAACTTTATTCGGTTTCATCATATAAAACCATAAAAGTTCTCAATACATAAAATAGCATAAAAAGATAACCCAAATCATTACTATTAAAAATCATCAGTACATAAAATATCATAAAAAACAACACAATTCATCACAGTTAAGGCACAATTCCCGAGAGTCTTAGTTAATTCAGAGCTTAGGGGGCTGATTTAAAACACGGACCATTGACCCACAATTAAAATTTTAAGCAGTTAAAAAAGACAAGTCATTCTGATGAAGGTATATTGTACATTTCTTTATACCACGATTAGGTGTACTTATGGGTTGGCACTTATGATTGCATAACAATGTCAGTTACATTTTGTGATACGTGATGTACATATGAAACTTGACCTAATATGAGGTACAATTTTCTCCCTAGCTCACATGACAGCAGACATGGTAAATACCTTTGCTTTGAGACGGGCACGTTATATATAGATAGCCCATGGTTTTAAGAAAATGGAACAGGCATATCAGAAGTAGGCCTGGTCAAACCTCGTGGAGTTTCTGCTCTGTGGAACTCTGCGAAGTGCTGAAAAAACTCTGTTGTGCTCTGCAGAGTTCCATGAGTGGCAGAGTTCAGTAAGTCATGTTGCTCATGCTGATTTTTAGCGCCGGTAGCACGTTCGGCACCACGCACAGTGCGAGAGGGTGCTGCTTCTTTCTACTGCTTGAGTAGATGTTCTACTTGTGCGGCAGCTTCCTCAACATGAGCAACATGTTTCTCAATGCGAACGGTAGCAGCCTGCTGCGACCGCCTGCATTGAGAAATCTCGCCTGGAGGTGGTCTAGCGTATGATTTTTCTCACTCGTGCTTGCCAACTTAATGTTGGCAAGCAGCGCAAGAGGGAAAACTCTGCTTTGCAGAGTTTTACAGAGCTCCGTGTGGAGTAGGCAAAACTCTGCAAACTCTGCCAGTGTAGCACAATTTGTCGTCCACCCCTAATCAGAAGACAAGATCAGCTGGCATTTGGGAAACATGTACGTGCTCCCAGCCACAGAAGTCCCTGCAGCGACAGCATCTCAGGTTGCCACTCAGCAGCAAGGCAGGTCTCAGTCCACTCCTGGACCCTGAGGAGGACAGAAACTGCAAGGTACAGGACAAAAGAGGAACGGAGGTGCAGCATGTACAAGTTTCCACATTTTGCTTGCCCGATGGTTGGTTCGTATGGACTGGAGTATTGCCAGGATTGAGAAGGAACAAAAGAGCCAGAGAAAGATTTTGCTGAAGTGCCAGGAGGCTCTCCAGAATATTGTCACCAAACTTTAGTACCTGGACTCTCCCTCTGGAAAACTTCTTCCCTGTTTTTTATACATTTTATATTAGTATTTTATAGTCATAGTTATAGACAGAGTTTAGTGTAGGTTTAGGAACAGTTTAGATTAGTTATAGTTAAGTAAGATGTTTTAATGTAGTATATTTTTAGTAAGCATTTATTATGATAGGCTTTTAAGTCGGTGAGAGGTTCATGTTTTGTGTAAAGAAAACTAGTAAAAGGGGGTGTGGTCTGGCAGCTCATGGAGTAGGACGTGCGCTTTGGGATCTCCATGCCACCGCTGCCTTTTATAGCTAATTATATGGCACTGCGACACCGGAGTGCCCTTCTAGAAGATACACCAGGCACCGGAGAGACTAGTGAGTGTACCTCGCCTGAGCCCGGTAGCCGACAGCAAACTTTGAACCGCTTGGAGCCGAGACCGAAGCCGCAATCTTGAACTGCACGGGGAGCCTCGGAGCCAGGGAACGTGTGTGCGGTTCTCCCCTAGACGCTAACAGATAGCTCGGAAGAGGCATGCACCGAGGACTGGAGTAGCTGCGGCGGCTCTGCTGGTAGAGGCACGGGAGCCGAACCCGCCCTCCAAATACAAACAACGCAGAGGCTCGCCCGGAAGAGACCTGGAGACCGCCATCTTGGGAGACCCGGCAGGCCAGATGGCGAACTAATGGTGCCACGGCCCAGTCACTTATAGACACAAGACAGCAGACTGCAGCTCGTGTAACGAGAAAAGCTGCGGAGAAGCACAGGACTGTGGTGAGTGGCGCTCGTTCCCCCTCCCAGACTTCAGCGGGGGTCAGCCTTTTGAAATACACAACTGTGGGGCTCGAGGTTGGCCTGCCTTAACGTGGCTGACACCCACACCGCTCCAGATCTCCAGCAGCGGAACACAGCAGCAAACAGTGGCGTGCCGGCAAACGCCTGCTGCCCCGGTAATCCCTGGTGCGGGTCTGCGGCTCACTGGCAGTGCAGGGGCAATGTTCTTTGGCTCACACGTGAAGGAGAAATGGGCTGGAAGAGGCCTTGTGGCTGCCGGAGGCGAATATCCGAGTGAAGGACGGCCATGAGGGGGTGAGCAGCAGAGGGGATGCTATCCCAGGAGCCACACGAGGCGAGACTTCGATAGAGTTGACATACCAGCAGTATAGCTACATGCGTAGAGTTGAGAAGGTAAGGGACTCCTGAGCTGTGGGAAAATAGGCCTAATCCACAAGGAGTTGGGCTCATCAACCAGACGAGCGGGCCTGTTGATATCTGACAGCGAGGACTTCTACAGAAGAACTGCGGTCCTGTATCCTCTACTTTCCACAGTGATAAGTTGCAGTGTTCAAACTACTTCCGCGGAGCACCTGCGGGTCCCACACTACTATAGCTATCAGGTCTGAAAAACCATAGCCACCCCGTCATAGGGACAATGCTTGCGTTGGACAGACAGGCGCTGGAACCCCCTTGTAAGCAACATCGAGCAGGACAGCGGCTCCCTCCCTGAAGATCCACTATTAAGGCCTCAGTCACGGCTCCAAACCCTACGGGGAAAGATCTTTCCAGGGCATGGACATAGTGAAGGTTGCAATACAACCCCTGGCACCTGCGACTACACACGGAAGAGCCCTCCTTCTGCCTGAAAAGCTGTCTGGCCACTTGGGGAATGGCATTGACTTGCACCTCCTGCCACCCCTAAATAACTAATATGCCCGGCTGAGTAGGACGCTCTCTGAGGGAGGCACCCCTCATGGACTATGCCATGTCCTAAGGCAGGAAAAGACACTGCTGCAAACCTCCCTAAAGACAACCCTGTGACTTCTTTGTGGCAAAAGGCTGGCCCCCCAACTGTAGCTTCCATGGCGTCTGCCCCGGAGGGGGCATCTCAGCCCCTCACTCAGGCCTTCATGAATAACTTTCTCCACAAAATCAAAACAGAAAATGGCTCAGTTAAAGCAGAATTTAAATCATGCATCAACTAGATGAAGAAAGATATAACTGACATTGGGGAGAGAGTCGATGACCTGGAAAGGACTGTAGATAACCGCACGGAAGATCAGGGGCATCTTTGGAAACAACTGTCTACCCTTGAAGAGCAGCATATCGAGCTCCAGATCAAGCAGCAGGATTTTGAGAATAGAAGTCGACGAAACAACCTCCGAATCAGTGGCGTGCCAAAAGGAGCGGAAGATCCGCACATTATGGCATTTGTAGCAGAGTTACTCCACAACATTAGAGGGGACGACGACACATCCCCACCAGCACTTGACAGGGCTCATAGAGTAGCTGCCCCCCCGGGCGCTCTGAATTGGTCCCAGATATTCTAACCAGAGTCCATTTCTTTACAGAGAGGAAAGCAATACTACAGGCCTCTCGACATAAGGCTGGACTGACATACAAGGTGTATACCATTCAACTTTTCCAGGACTTTTCCCCTGTAACACTCCGGAGATGCAGAGATTTTAAACAAATAACTGATAAACTTTGCGAACTGGGCATTAGATACGAATGGGGCCACCCTTTTGCCCTGATCTTCACCTGGGAGAGCAAACGTCAGGTGCTACGTTCTAGTCAATCAATCAATCAAGATAAGCTTTATTCGATTTAAGAGATTAAATCATAAAAGCACATAATAAAATACAAACATAAAATCAGAATGCAAATGTGTTGTCACACTTAATCTAAAAACAATCGTATTGACTTAAAATTAACAAAATGTTTAAAAGACCGTCTACCTTAATCTCATTGTTTTCCTACATCTAATCGCACATTTCATAAATTTAGTTAAGGAGCTAGTAAACGCATCATGTTCTAAAAGTTGCAGTATATAAAAAGCTGGGCGACCTTGTCTCAATCCTAACACCTTTAAAATCGGCACTATCCCTCTTTTTCTGAGCACAGTATAATATTTACAAAACAGTAACAGGTGCATTGTAGATTGCGTAGAAATGTCATCACATGGGCACAAGCATAGGTTTCTCGACCAATCATTCATGTCTGGAAAAGTTGTTAGACTATGTAGGTTTCCTAAACATAGATGGGTCAACAGCATCCTGTCATACCCCCCTTTTACGGTTACGAGGTATGGTTGCACACCAGGTTGAGTAAGTAACACTTGATTTTCCCTAACTGTAGGTTTAACTATCTCAGACGACCATCTGATCGTTTCCAGGAGCTCCAGACAGTCAGTCTTTAGTGATTTTCTTGAGATTATGGTAATACTACCTGGATCGTTAAAATATTCAGGGTGCCCAAGATCTGTCATGAAATTCTTTACGTATTTTATCCAGGGAATATGGAGCGCCCCCTGAAGCTTAAAACAATCACTTAGTACCTCACGATTAAAACTGGTAAAATATGTTGACCAAATCTTGTGCCATAGCAAGATTGGTTGAATCTTGATTAGATCTGTAATGTACGGCAACCTAAGTTCTGCATGGCAAATATAGGAAGCAGTACTGTTTGGGACTGCTAACAGATACCTCAAGAACGCATTCTCAATTAATTGTAGCAGTTGTGAATCAGCATATCCCCAAATACCAGCGCAATACATAACAGTCGAAATACACTTTGCTTTATAAATCTTCAGTAGCTCAGCAATCGGTCTTTTGCCCAGTTTGCTTGCGAAGTTAACTAAAGCTGTAGTTGCTTTCAAAAATCGCAATTTTCTAGCTAAAATAGGGTGTAACCAGGACCCCTTTTGTTCTAAAAGAATCCCCAAGTATGAAAACCTATTGGTGAACTCAATCTTACTGTTATTTATAAAAATGTCACGACATTTAAAATTTCTGCTTCCACATTTCATAATGTAAGTTTTATTGGTATTTACTTGGAGACCTAAGTTGGACATAAAAGATGAAAAATTGGAGACAACTCTTTGCAGCCCTAGTTGTGTGCGTGACATAAGTACAGCGTCATCCGCATACAACAATGCTGGAATTGGACGGTTGTCGATATATGGGAAATCCTGGCGCTCGCTTGTTAAAACTGTGCCAAGGCCGTTGATATATAGAGTGAAAAGGAAGGGGGCTAACACGCACCCTTGTCTCATCCCCTTTCTTACTGGAAACTTGGCTGTGCACTCTCCTGGACAACCATAACGGACCCTGGCTTGTGCATTTTGGTAGAGCTGCCTCAGAAAATTTATAAGTTGCATGTCCACTCCCAGGGCCTCTAATATGCTCCACAGTTGGTGGTGTCTGACACAGTCAAATGCAGAACTAAGAATGCCAGAAAGAGATGCCCACTTTTGGCTCGTGTGTATTTGCCCCAGATGATATTCAAATTTAGCCATTGTTCAATAGTACCAAGGCCCTGCCGGAAACCGTATTGCAGTTCCGTGATTACCCCCGCCTCCTCTGCCCATGTCTGCAGTCTGTTCAACAGGATTCGACCAGCCACTTTCACAAAAGAATCCAATAGTGATATTGGCCGGTAACCTATGGGATCATTACGGTTACCCTTTTTAAAGATTGGCACCAGTATGGATTCTGACCATGATGGAATGAAACCATAATTGCAACAGGCTTTCAAGACCAATGTTAATAGTGGGCCCCAAAGTAAAGGGTTAGATTTATAGAGATCCACAGGCACACCATCTGGGCCAGGGGCTTTACTTCCTGCACTAGCCTTTCTGGCGTGGATGACTTCATCCACTGTAATATCAAGATCCATTGGATGAAAGGGAGTTAAATCTGGCTCTGATGCCTGTCTGTACATAGCCGGCGATGTCACTTGGGCGTTATCGTTGTACATGTTTGAAAAATGGTCCACCCATTGGCCCTCGCCGATTGTAATCTCAATTGTTGGTAGATCTCTGGGGGCTAAAAACAGTGCGTTTACTGCTTTCCAGAAGCGTGTGTTATACCTAAATAGGGATGCTTCCTGGAGGGCCCGCCATGATTCTTCTCTTAGGGCATACTTGTGGTCTTTGAGAGCACTTATATAAGCTTTTCTAGCCATCTTGATTTCAGACTGATTCCTGACTGGTTTTTTTAAGGCATTTTTCAGAGCCCTGTGTGCTTTTGAGCAGTATGTATCAGACCATCCCTGCTTTTTAATATACAGTTTTGTATTTTCCACAAATAGGTTGCTCTTGGCTTCAGAACATATTACCATGAAGGATTTCAAAATATCAGAATTTGTGGCAGTCTCGTCGAGACAAATGGCAAAATCTGATTTACAGTTGTTAAGAAGTGTCTTAGTAAATTCCGTGGGGTCCAATCTTGCCCACCGGAGTGAATATCAATCAATCAATCAATCAATCATGTCACTTATAAAGCGCACTACATACCCGCGAGGGTCTCAAGGCGCTGGGGGAAGAGGGGGGTGGTGCTGCTACTGATCGAAGAGCCGGGTCTTGAGGAGTCTTCTGAAGGCCAGTAGGTCTTGGGTCTGCCGAAGGTTGGTGGGGAGGGTGTTCCAGGTCTTGGCGGCGAGGTGGGAGAAGGATCTGCCGCCGGCGGTCGTTTTCCAGATGCGGGGGACTGTGGCGAGGGCGAGGCTGGTGGAGCGGAGCTGGCGGGTGGGGGTGTAGAAGCTGAGTCGTCTGTTGAGGTAGGCTGGTCCGGAGTTGTGGAGTGCTTTGTGTGCGTGGGTGAGGAGCTTGAAGGTTATCCTCTTGTTGACAGGGAGCCAGTGCAGGTCTCTCAGGTGGGGTGTGATGTGGCTGCATCGGGGGATGTCAAGGATAAGACGTGCAGAGGCGTTCTGGATGCGTTGCAGCCGTCTCAGGAGCTTAGCCATCGTTCCTGCGTAGAGGGCGTTTCCGTAGTCCAGCCTGCTGGTGACGAGGGCCTGGATGACTGTTTTTCTTGTTTCGGTGGGGATCCACTTGAAGATCTTGCGGAGCATTCGGAGGGTGTTGAAGCAGGATGAGGAAACGGCGTTGACCTGCTTAGTCATGGAGAGGGTGGGGTCGAGGATGACCCCTAGGTTGCGTGCGTGGTCGGTGGGTGTCGGGGCAGTTCCCAGTGATGTCGGCCACCAGGAGTCGTCCCAGGCTGACGGGTTGGAGCCAAGGATGAGGACCTCTGTCTTGTCCAAGTTCAGCTTCAGGCGGCTGGTCCTCATCCATTCGGCGACGGCCTTCATTCCTTCGTGGAGGTGGGCTTTGGCGGTGTGAGGGTCTTTGGTGAGGGAGAGGATCAGCTGGGTGTCGTTGGCATAGGAGATGATGTTGAGGTTGTGCTGTCGGGCGATGTGGGCGAGGGGTGCCATGTAGATGTTGAACAGCGTTGGGCTGAGGGAGGAGCCTTGGGGTACGCCGCAGATGATCTTGGTGGCCTTGGATCGGAAGGGGGCAAGGCGGACGCTTTGTGTTCTGCCGGAAAGGAAGGATGTGGTCCAGTCCTGGGCCTTCTCTTGGATCCCGGCGAATATCCATTGATTTTATTTAAGACAATGTCCCTAACATGGTGTTCGGATAGGCCCTTTATATTTAACACATTACGTGGGAAATCAAAGGTAATGCTTATTGGAAAATGGTTGCTCAAGGCAACAGAATGGGTTACAAAATGGTGTATTCTACTGGAATGTCTATTTGAAACCAAGATGTAATCAATAGTAGAATGCATCCCTCGACCGTTAAAAGTACAGCTAAATGGAACTGTAGGGGAGCATAATCCATTTGCAAATCCAAGATCGGATGAACACTTAATTGTGTTTAAATGATCCCCAAGTATTGTGTGGGAAAAGTGGGCATTATCTGTTCCATCGTCAGTCTCTAAACCACACATACCTCCCATGGTGTGCGAACACAAAGCAGAGTTAAAGTCCCCCCCATATAATACACATATCCATATTCTTCTCCTTATGTGTAATATTCAAGTCCCTCTGCAATTTGTTCATAATCCCCCACCCGTTCATTAGGGATATTGTTATAAAAATTCAATAGAGCAGTAGAATGTGTGTTAGCAATATATATTATCAAGACTTGATAGAAAATGTCTGATATCAAGAATACTAGCTTTTTAACATTCACTCTATGAGACACATAAATGCAAAGGCCACCCTTGTTCCTCCCGTGGGGAGATGGAACTACAGGGGAATGGAATGTTTTGTAACCGTTGAGGTGTAAGGTGCCCACCGCCCAGGTCTCTTGTAGACACAGAATGTCAAAGTCCTCGACAAAGGATATCCACAATGGATTAGTAAGTTTAGCACTCAAACCCGCTACGTTCCAAAATAGTATATCACATAGTGATGTCCTTCCTTGTTCGTGATTGGTATGCGTTTTGTTTATGTGATCAATTACTGTAATGGGATGTTGTTCAGCAGGTGTCTGTATACTCTGGCTGTCAATTGGCGATTTTATGCAACTTATTGGGTCGGTGCCCAGAACAGAGAGTGATACCCTAGTATCAAGATGAGTTGATTTCGTTGTAGTAAGGTGAAGGGGCTCAACTCTCTTTAAAGTAGTATCTGGAATTTTAAGTCGATCAATATCCTCTAGGGAAGGCAGGATGTCAAAACGGTTCTGTGTGGGAATACTGTAGATATGAGGTAGGCTTTCGAAAAGGCCCCTCCCACTTGATCTTATCTAATTCTGGTTAGGCGGGAGATAAAAATAACCCAGGGGCAGTGCATTGATATCCGTAGTCGTAATAAATTCATTAATGACTCTGGTAAGGATCTCTTGTACCAGTTGTGGCGTTCTAAATCTCAGTACTATACAGTCGCCTGAGAGTGTTTTATGATCTCTCCCAACCCACCCAAAACTTCTTGCCATCTTAAATTTGCCGAATAGGGCCTCTGTGAGCCCTGTTTTTGTACCTAGCCATAAAAGGGCTTTATTTCTCAGCGAGTCCCAGAATTCTTTCGCCTGGGTTGTTAGGTGTGGAACATGGGCCAAAACTATTGTATATGGTGTAACGGCAGTTGGCAGCTCCAATCTACCACCGCCTTCCTCATGGTTGCTAGAAAGAAAGGGGTGATTTAAGAGATTTGACCCTGTATCAAAACTAGCCGGAACCCTTAATTTATGGTCTAAGTTTTGTATCATATTGTTCGTATTCCTATTGAGAGAGGTTGATCCCTTAACTATGAGACTAGGGTTAGTGTTAGATGTAGTTATAGATCCCAGTGGTCCCTTCATTGTGTGTTGCTCATTAAAATGGGCCGTCCCTGGTATTTGTTCAGGATGCCGAGGTGATGGGTCCCTGTCTGGGTGCCTTACTACATTAAGTGAATTAGTCTTAATAAGTTCGGTTTGCATTTCTAGGTGCTTATTTAGTGTATTTTCGATTACTGCCACCCTTGCCGTGAGGTTTGCTAGGGCATCACATACTATTTTTTGCAGACGGTCTATTTTTGCTGATATCTTATTAGGATCCATTATATGACTACTTACTCGAGTATTAGCTGCGGACTGGCCCCTTCTCCCATTGTCAGGCTTAGTATGTTTGAATATTTTTTTTGTGCGCTTTTTTGTTAAGAGATCAGTACTAAAAGCCGATAGATTTTTATCAAGGGTATCTGATACAATGTCAGGATTTCTTGGGCGCTTTGAGGGGGGTTGGGATTCACGTTCCTGGTCTGACACATAAATGTGATCTGACACATTCTGTACACAGCCGTTCGTATCAGGTGTTACAGTTATAGTTTCAGTTTCAGTTTGTAATTCTTGGGAAGTGATACACTCGGTGTTTTGTAAACTCATGGCTACCCCTCCCATCTTTTTTCCTTGATTTAGTGACTCCTCGACTTAGTTTATTTGTTTTTCGATCGCCCCCATAGCCCCCAATAAGTATTTCATTAGTGATTGTTGTGGCCCCCCATCTGGCTTTAACACATTCCCAGCCTTCCTCTTACCCATCCCTCTCACCCTAATTTGAAAATACACAGGTCACAGTAATTCGAGTACAATACAGAACAATACAGTTTTATCGCGATTATACATCTGCCAAGGTCTGAATGCTATATGAACCCAAGACTAACAAAATCAAATGACAGGCGAAGGTCCCCTCAAGACAGAGCTACTAGAAAATAAGCTGAAAGTAGGCTCGTATCTAATCAAGTACATGTGAAAGCTACGAGTTTTGTAGCTCAGTATTACAAATCGGTCCCTTGATATCCCGGTGCGGCAATCTTTCTTAGTATTCGCTGCGAATCCGTAATTAGTGAGCCAATAAGGTCTTCAAATCCTGACCGCGATGCTCGCTTGGCCCAATGGTGCTTGTACCCAGATTAAACGGCAAAATCTCTACAATGAGTATGTCCCAGACTATTAACAACCATTCAATACACAACGAGCCCACGTGTCCGGGGTGCAAGTCTGATAAGTATGTGGACTACATAAACCATACACCAAAAAAGGGGGCGATATTACGAGTGGGGAGTGTGCCCACGCAGGTCCTTAAATCTCCTATAGGCCCCCCTTTTTGTATGCGATATTAACAACCATTAACAACTAAAAGGGGAACTCACCAAGTCCCAGAGTCGTCAGATCAGGGACTAGCCCGGACCGGCCTCATTCGGTCTAGGACGGGCTAAGACGGGCCCGTCTTGGCTCGGTCTTCGTCTGGGCTGGGCCTGGGCACTGCGGGACTCCTCAGAGGTTTAAATAGCGCTCTTGCGCTCGATTACTGGTGCCGATGTGAGCCCCTCCCCTCACCAACAGGATCCAAGGGAGCAAGCAAAAAGTGCTCCATGCAATACTCCAGGGGCAGGGATTGAGGAAAAAGTGTTTGGTGCTCAATAAAGTCTGGTTCTGTCAAAAGCGCGTCAAGAAGCTAAACAACTCCTACAGCTCCCCGGGTCCTGTGGGGCGGACAGGCCATCCACTTTGCTGCCAACTGACAGGGAACCTGCACGCCCTGAATGGGCCAAAGTCCTTAGACAGCAATGGGGGGCCGGGAATGGGGAACACTCCTCCGCCCAAGCCAAACAGGACATTATAAAGCATCTCCGGTCCATGGAGGGTTAGAAGTCACCCACTCCCTCATGGGCAGCATCAGAATAATATTACTGCTTCGCTGGAACTAACGCATATGGACCACTCCTGATGTACCCCTCCTTTTTTAAAGGGTGTTGAAAGACTCTACGTAATGAAGATTCGCTCTACTTGACCGACTAGCCAGGTAATGGGGCGAATGGACCCCCGATCAGAGACGTATCTCCCTCCCTAGACCCGCTCTAAGAGAGTGACATCTCTGGAATGGACTGTGCATTGGCACCTTGCCTATTCTTGGACTGGAATGGAACTTGTTGGCCTGGTTGGCCTTTAATTGTTACTGTCTCGCTTACCCTTTCTTTACTCCCTTTCTTTTCTCAGCATACTGGAGGGAGAGAGGGAGATTACATCTTGAGTAAACAGACCCTTCAGTTGAAGTTATTGAAGCGATGGGTTGTCTTGACGTATTCTCCCCCAGGTATAGGCACGGTTTCTTTTGCTATAAACCTTAGCAGAACCCCCGATAGGGCAGGGCGCTGTCCCAAGATCAATCCCCACACAACCCAACGCTATGACATTAACAATGACTACTCTTCCCTATCTAAATATTCTCTCCCTCAATGTAAAGGGTCTAAACGCCCCCACTAAACGTCGCCAGATTTGGCGTTATCTACTGCTTCAAGACCCAGATATTATCTTCTTACAGGAGACGCACTCCCTCAAAACTGACACCTGCCATATGGCCTATCCTAAGTCTCCAACACAATGCTGGGCGTCCTCACCAACGACGACAGCTGGAGTGGCAATACTGTGTAAAGCGGGAATCACCAGAGGTAAAGCGCGAGTGGTAAAGGGAGGGGAGGGTAGATATATTAAGCTTGACGTTCAACTGGGGGCACAAACGCTTACCCTTCTCAATGTCTACACACCTAATCAGGCACAGGATCTTTTTCTCAGAGATCTCTTGAGAGAGCAAGTGCAGCAGGAAGGCCACCAACTTATTTTTGGGGGTGATCTGAGCTTGGTACGGGATGCAGAGCTCGATCGTAGCATTAACTCTTACCAGGGGACTGGAGCCATGTCTGCAACTCTAAAGCGAATGATTATAGATCGAAGACTTATATAGATGCGTGGCGTTATCACTCCCCTGACTTGCGAGATTATTCCTACTATTCGCACGTACATCACTCCTATTCCCCGATAGATCACCTGTTTCTCTCTCATTCCTTAGTGCGAGAAGTAATCACTACCTTCATGTCAGATATCTCAATCTCAGACCATGCACACATGGAACTATTGTTGCAAAAACACACCCACTCCCCACAACAAAATCCCCACTGGCAGCTTCCTCCACATATCCTGCGTGACCCGGTAGATTTAGCAGAAATCAAGGCGGCAATCACAGCATACTTCATAACTAATGATCTTCCGGGAACACCATACCCAGTAATATGGGACGCTTTTAAGGCGACCATTAGAGGAGTAATTACATCCATTGCGATAGCGTGTAGCTGAGAGGTTCGACTGGTAAAGAGTAAACTGACCAGTGACATAAAAACCTTGGAGAAGCTGGACCCGAGGTACCCTCACTCTCCAATAAACGGCACCTGGCCATGCTCCGTGTTCAATTGCGAACACATAGAACGAACAAGGCGGAGCGTGCATTGCTGGCACTGAAGCAAAAATATTACGACGGAGGGATAAGGTGGGTGCAATTCTGGTGCGCTGAACTGAGAAAGAAGGCAGCAAAGGCACATATTGCAAAAATCAGAACTCCAGAAGGCACGTGGGCCACCACCAAAAAGGATAATCTGACAGCTTTTCAGGCATACTATTCCGCCCTCTATGCCCAAGAGACTCCCCATCTGGCTCAGATTCAGGCAGTCCTCGATAGCTGCACATGGACCCCACTAGATAAACAACATTCACAGCTCCTTGAGGAACCAATTACACTAAAAGAACTTAAGCAGGCCTTAAAGGGATTGCCGATAGGTAAAACACCGGGCCCAGTTGGCCTGCCGGGTACTTCTACCGCATTTTCCTTCCACAAATACAAGACCAATTGCTGTGCCTCTTTAACTTATTCACAGACGCCATAGGCCCGACAGCCACTATGGCCATGGCAGAAATAACGCTTATTCCTAAGCCTGGCAAAGACGACTCACTATACTCCTTGTACCGCCCCATCGCACTCCTTAACATGGATCTCAAGATCTCCACAAAAATACTTGCCAACCACCTAGAACCATACCTGCTGGGACTCATCGACCCGGATCAAGTTGGTTTTATTCAGCATCGTCAGGGAGCAAACAATGTAAGACGGATAGCGCATTTGGTGGAAAAGGCACATCACTGGAACATCCCGGCCTGTCTGCTATCGCTAGATGCAGAGAAAGCCTTTGATCAGGTGGAATGGGAATTCTTGAGGGCTGTCCTACAGAAGATTGGGATGGGACCCAAGATGATATCTAGGATAATGGCATTGTACACCTCCCCCCAGGCTCAGGTCAGGGTTAATGGACAGCTTACTAATCCGATACATATGCACATGGGTACTAGACATGGTTGCCCACTCTCCCCCCTACTTTTTGCGCTCGTAGTAGAACCATTAGCTATAGCTATAAGACAATCAGGTGACATTAGTGGTATCACTTTTGAAGGAGTAGAGCACAAAATAGCCCTCTTCGCAGATGATTTACTACTTACACTGTCGAAGCCACACACCTCACTACCAGCCCTCCTTAAGCTTCTGCAAGTCTTCAAAGTAGCCTCTGGTCTTAAAATCAACCCCACTAAGTCCTGGGATTTGAACCTCACAATCCCCGCTGGGGAGATCCCGGAACTCCAACCTCTTACCCCTTTTCAACGGGCCACACACTCATTTTGATACCTTGGACTCAACCTAACCTCCACGGTGAACACATGGACGGAGGCAAACTGGCAGGACTATAGAAAAGCAATCCTCGAAGACCTGCGTGCATGGAGGTCTCTACCATTATCATGGTTGGGACGATTAAATGCAATCAAAAATCCTGTACTTATTCCAAACGCTGCCCACATCAATACTGCAATCTCACATACTACGCCTGCAACGGGATCTAACCACCTTCATACGGGAGGTAAGCGACCACGCTTCTCAAACAAACTCCTTATGCTACCTCGAGACAGAGGTGGGCTAGCGTGCCCTAACATCTTAGAATATTACTGGGTGCCACACCTACACTACATCTCTGAATGGGTGGTTCGCGAAAGCGAGAAACATTGGTTACATATGGATATTGCTGTTGCTTGCAGGCCCCTATGGGACTTGGGGTGGCTTCCGCTGGGATCTAGGCAGTGCAGTGCTTATATAGCCACCCCCACAAAAACAGTATTGGAAGTCTGGGATAAAATTGCAGCTTCCAGGGGCCTAACCTCCTTTCTATCCCCTAATACCCCTTTGGCGCACAACCTCAGCTTCCCACCATCACTGCAGCCACACTCTTTCCCAGCATGGGCAGACGGGGAATGTCGAACAATTCGGGATCTCTTTGAGGGTGATCAATTTAAATCTTTTGAACAATGTAAAAAAGAATTCTGCCTCCCCGAAGACGCTCGATTACAGTACCTTCAAGTTCGACACTGGTTGCATACATCATTGGACATACAGAGAGCGACCCGACCCTTTATCACATTTGAAACACTGGTCCGTTCTTATGACGGGACCAGGGGCCTAATTTCACGCACATACCAAGTATTGCAACACTCTGCCCTGATTACACCCCACACATATCAGCTATGTTGGCAATCAACCAGTACAGATTAGTTTAATCTCAAGCAATGGGAGCAACTGTGGCATGATATACCGACAATGTTTACAAGTATACCACAGCGGGAGACTGCTTATAAGATTATGACACAGTGGTACTATACCCCTCAACGATTACACACATTTTTTCCTAATACCTTACCCACCTGCTGGAGATGCCAGAACGCGGTTGGGGACTTTTTACATATATGGTGGCACTGTCCGTTGATAACCACCTATTGGAAAGAGATCCTCAGTCATGTTAAAGATGTAGTTTGTTGCCCCATACCTGTGAACCCAATAGTGTTCATCCTGGGGTTTAGGCCTACAACCCTCCTTATGAAAATTAGAGTTGTGCTGTTCCTAAATAATCTAGAGTGTAGCAATATACAAAAGACAGTTGGCTACAGAGTTAAAGAGATGGGAATCCATTTCTTTGGAATATAATGCCCTCACACACCCAGTTGGGTGTCATGCTTCATCATCGGGCTGCTCCTCGTCTGGCCGGCGCTGCAATGCCTGACGGGCTCCCAATGAGGGGCACTTTGGCGGAGATCTTTTTCAAATAGCCGTTTGGTGCCGTGGGGGTGAGGGGCTTAGTGAGTGTAGATGAATGAGTGGTGTGTGATGTTTATGTGAATTAAAACAGGGTTGGGAGTACCAGCAAAAATAATTTTAATTGTGGGGTCTCCTACCCTTATTAAAATAAAAAGGAAAGGCGCAATGCTAAGTTAATGTCTCAGGTGTGGCGCTCTTCCGTGTGGTTGGTCAACATGTTTCTCGCCTATTCTACAAGTCTAGAGGCGATTCGTCAGGACCTAAAGTTAAAAAACTATCTACACTAGGGTGGACCGAAAAAACAATAATGAACTAATGATAGAGGTTTATGCCACCATGACTTACACTGTTTAATGACTGGTAGTACTGGTTCTACCCTATTTGGGATATACTACTGCTTCATCAATCCCCGGCAGGTCAAGATATGAGGAACTTCCCCATATAGTTTGCATAGTACGCAATATGTCCAGGGACCTACCCAATGCTGCAACCCTCCTTGCCATTACTCAAGCTGATTGGCATATAATATCTCACATGCTGGGAGCAGCCAAGCAGACAATAGCAATATACTGGAAGAAAACGGATACGCCGCCTGTTGACCTGTGGTTTACCCACCTATGGCATACCATGGCAATGGAGCTTCTCACAACTCGAATAACTTTTAATACGAATAGGTTTACAACCACATGGCAACCACTGTTAAATCATTTTTCTAGATTGGAATACACCTGTTTTACTCCACCAAAACTTCGGGCTTTACAACTCTTTGAAGACAACCCCCTACCCCAGCATGCTGATGGGCACCTTGAGGCGCACCAGGCGGTCCACACAGAAAGTCCACCACCCAGTCCCTAGCATACCTACTAAGGCGGTCCCTCTCTTCCCCCCTTTCCCACATCTGGGATATCCTCTCTTTCTTTCACACAGTCTCTGGCACCCTGGTTTAGGACTATAGCTAAATGTTGAATGTCAAGTAGACCATTGCTATTGTATATCAGACATGAGAAATTGGGTAGTGTAAACCAAACCAGAAGTAGAGCAGCTGTGAATAAATAGCACCAACACTGTGCAAGACTGTGTTTTCTCTGTTTAACTGTTGTTAACTTGCCTTATCTTTAATAAAAAAAATTGAAACAAAAAAAACTAGTAAAAAAATACAAAAACAGAAATCTTTGTTGAAGCTTCTATGTGTAGGTAGTATATGTTTAGGATGTAGTTGATGTTTGAATTGTACTGACCTATGTGTATTAAGGGGTTTGTTTTGTTTTTTGTTTAAGTAGTCATGTCTCAATAGTGATTAAAATAGGCTAAGTTTTGGATAGGGTAGTATAGGCTAATGTTAATGATAGTTAGTGTAGGTTAGTTAGGGTTAGGTAGTGCTTTTAGATATTGGGTTTTCCATTTCAATAAATTAATCACATCAAAAACAGCTTTATTCCATTTTCATGTTAAAATTATAAAACCATACAGAATAGTACATTAAATCACATTATAGTTAAAAAAGAATATACATAGATAAGTTAAGAAAGGAGATAGAAACCATCTAAAATGACAGTGTAGTTTAATCTACTGCAAATAACGCAACATAAGAAAGTTCAACTCGATACAGTCGAATTATTTTGAGTAACCAGAGATTTCCTGAACTGATTTACAGACCATAGATAGCTTGACACAGTACAGCAAATGGCTAAAGTGGGTAGGGATTGCAAAAACAAATAGGCAGGGCAACATTGTTCAAATTGTTATTCTCGTAAAATAGGCAACATTAAGCCTTTCCTTATATCCTTGTAAAATGTGCAAAAAAAGAGGATGTGCAAGGTACTTTGGTTTGAAAGAGTGCCACACGGACATTTAATTAAAGCTTCTGACTAGTCATTAATAATGGTATATGTTGTTAGACAATGAGAAAAGTAAAATCTGAAACAGGTCAGAACAAACATGTGATGGGAATTGTGCACAAATTTAAGTTATGGTTGTATCTCATAGGTGACCAACATAATTTGATGCTTAACAAGGCTAGGTTTAATTGGTTTTGTGGTCATTCTATGATCCTGAAACAAGGATAGACATGCCGCACGATTTTACAAAGGAAAACGTTGATCTAAAGTCTAAGTTTAGACCTGAAGTCTAACTTAGACCTTATGTGTAAATTTAGACCTGCAGTCTAAGTTTAGAATTTAGCTTTAAGTTTAGACCTGAAGTCTAAGTCTAGACCTGAAGTCTAAGGGCCTGATTGACAAAGGTAAACTTAGACCTAAAGTCTAAGTTTGAACCTAAAGTCGAACTTTACTCATAGTAAAGTTACACTTTTGGTCTACGTTTAGACCAAAAGTTTAACTTTACTAGCAGTAAACTTAGACCAAAAGTCTAAGGGCCAAATTTCCAAAGGGAAACTGAGATGAAAGTCTAAGTTTACAACTTTTGGTATTCACAAAGGGCATTTCACAGTAGTAACGTTAGAATTGTGTCTCCGTTTTGATCGCTTAAGACCAAAACTTAAGTTTAACTAAGACAAAAGTCTAACTTTACTACTCGTAAATGCCCTTTGTGAATACCAAAAGTTGTAAAGTTAGACTTTCGTCTCAGAGTACCTTTGTGAATCGGGCCCTGACTTTACTACTAGTACTAGGTACTACTAGTAGAGTTAGACTTTAGGTATAAACTTAGACTTCAGGTCTAAGCTTAGACTTTGTTATGTTATGTTAAAAATATTTATAGAGCGCACTAACACCAGGCGGTTTCATGGCGCTAAGAGCGGGGGCGACAGTAGTAGATGACAGAAGCTTTACTCATATGGCTGAGAGAACAGGAGGGTCTTAAGAAGTGTTCTAAATTGGGCGTAAGAGGTTACTAACCTCAGTCCAGTAGGAAGAGAGTTCCAGAATTGAGGGGCCAGAAAAGAGAATCCACGACCACCGTGTTTCTTGCGTTTAAAGGTGGGGGTGGTGAGCAGATTCAGATGGGAGGAGCGAAGTTCGCGAGAGGGGGCATAGCGATGGATCCTAGATGAAATGAATGCTGGGCCATGGCCGGCAAGGGCTTTAAAGATGGTGCAGCCCAATTTAAATGCACAGCGTTTAGCCACCGGAAGCCAATGGAGGCTCTTCATCAGGGGGCGGACATGTTGATGTCTAGGTTGATGAAAAATGAGCCTGGCTGCTTGATTTTGTACCAGTTGCAAACGGTGGAGTTGGTATGCCGGAATACCGACATAGAGCGAGTTGGCATAATCAACACGAGAGATGACCAAGGCCAGAATGACTAAGGTCAAGGCCTCGGTGGTCAGAAATCTACAGATCTTCCGAATTCTGCGTAGATGGAAAAAGCAGGTAGATACCACTGCACTAATCTGAGATTGCATAGACAAGTCGTTGCTGATTATGACCCCTAGACTTTTTACAGATTTTACTGGGCAAGGCGGACTACCTAGGAGAGGAGGCCAGAAATTAGAATTCCAAGGGTTGGCGATACCTCCAGTCAGGATCAGCTCAGTTTTATCAGGGTTAAGTTTTAATTGGTTAGCATTCATCCATTCGCTAATATGGCTCATGGTGGACTGGAAATTGGATACTGAGGTGTTGGAAGAGTCAATTTCGAACACCAGCTGGAGGTCGTCTGCATAGTTGAAAGTTACAGTCTAAGTTTACCTTTGTGAACCAGGCCCCAAGTTTATACCTTTAGACTACAGGTCTAAACTTAGACTTATCGGTCTAAAGTTAGTTTTTAGGCCTAATCTGAGATTTCAGGTCTACATTTAGACTTCAGGTCTAAAGTTAAATATGAGGTCTAAACTTAGACTTTAGGTCTAAACTTAGACTTGAGGTCTAAACTTAGACTTCAGTCTAAGTTTACCTTTGTGAATCAGCCCCACATTTTTTAGTTCCTTCCTACTGATATACTGTAGTGTGTCAGGACAGTCAAAATACTCAACATGTCCCAAATCCAGACCGGTTTGCTTGATATAAGTCAGCCAAGGAATTTGTAAAGGTGAAGACAATCGTTGATTACCTTGTGATTTACTAGAGTGTCGTCGCAAGACCAGATCTTATGCCATAGAAGAATTGTCTGAATTCTAGCTGTGTGTCATAAAAAGGGTGCCCCAAGTTCAGAGTGGCAAACAAAAGAAGAACAGCTCTTTGGAACTGAAAGCAGGTTCCTGAAAATACATTCTCTACAAGTTGAAGGAGATGAATCTTACCATTTCCCCAAACGCCAGCAGTATGCAGAGCTGACCATAGACTCTTGACATCATACATGATTAACATTTCATTCAAGAGCTTCTTGCCAAGTTTAGTAGCAAAACTTGACAGCGCTGTGGTGGCTTTCAAAAAATGTAACTTCCTTGACTGTTTCTAAGAACCATGCTTCTGACACAAACTACTCAAAGAAGAAAATGAGGAAGCAAAATGTATCTTAGTGCCACCAATCTTGAGGTCACAACACTTTTGCGAACTCCTCCCATTCTTCATTATGTATGTTTTGTCCAAGTTGACTATGAGACCCAACTCCTGCGTGTGACAAAGCAGGTAAGTCACTGTTGCAAACCTAGGAGGGTACAGGCCATGAGCATGGCGTCATCTGCATAGATGAGTGCTGGAATCGGATGTTGACCAATTTTCAGAAGGTGTCTGCACTTTTCCGCCAAAGCATTGACCAGACAGATGATATATACGGTAAACAGAAAAGGGGCGAAGGCACAACCCTATCTACCTCCCCTCTCTATACCAAATGACGAGCACATTCTCTCTGAAGACCATACCGTGCCCTGACCCTACTTCCTGAATGCAACTCTCTTAAGAATAAAATTATAGATGGGTCAACACCAAGCTCTGTCATTATGGATCACAGCTTATTGTGCATGACGCACTCAAGTGCACTTGATAAATCAACAAGAGCAAAAAACATGGGGCCTTTCTTAATCAATGTATACTTCCCCACTAGAAAGTTAAGGTTTAGTCCCTGTTCAATGGTCCCTAAGCCTCTGCTAAAACCTTATTGAAGATCGGAGAGAATCTCCTTGTTTTTTTCTGATTCTTTTAATCTAGTCAGTAATATTTGGCCAATAACTTTCACTAGAGAATCAACCAGTGAGATGGGGCGATAACAAGCAGGATTGCAACAATCACCCTTCTTATAAATGGGAATAATTAATGACTCTGTCCAGGTATTCAAGAAGCCAGAACTACAGCACACCCCAACACTAAGGTCAATAAGGGACCCAACGGGATGTATTTACCATAAAGAGGTCAACAGGGATACCGTCAGGGCCTGGTGCTTTTATGCCCTTAATAGCCATAAGGGATCTTTTGATCTTGTCTAATGAAAATGAAAGACTATCAAGGATAAATGGGGAATCCACAGCAACTATAAACTCAACAGGCAAACTAGGAGTAGAATACATTTCGGTGATAGCCGTCACAAGCCTTGGACCCCTATCGTCTCTCAAAAAGGGACTATTTAAGACACGCTAAAAAGCTGAACTATCAATGTTTATGGTTGCTTCAATTAGGGACTCCCACGCTTCATTCTTTAAATCTTTTTTCCTACCCTTTGGGGCTAATTTTTGTTCCCATCTGCACATCTGCACTTCCTGGGTAAATCTTGGGGATTGTGGAGAGCAGCCCTGAGTCTCTCGTAGGCCTTAGAGCATTTAGGGTGAAACCAACCTTGTCTTCAGTGGTTGGACTGTTGCCTGGTATCAGTTAGACATTCCTTAATCCTTTTAGTAATAGTGAGAAATGCTTTTAAACATATTGTTGGGGTTGGATGCTTCATCCAGACAGGTCTCAAAGGCCTCTCTGTGTTTAATAACCAACTTTTCCAGGACGTTATTTGGATTATTCTTGGACCACTGTAGTGAGAGACCACTGCGTGTTGCTCTCTCAAAGTTATCAACTATGCATACTTTATCAGATTTTGCTTGGTTCATCAAGCAGCTAAAATTACGGTATACGCTTTGTGGGTAGTGATCACTCAAAGAAATAGTGTGTATAGTAAAATTAGATAACAGTTTGGAAAGTCTATGTAATGACGTGATATAATCAATAACTTTGTTATCACCCCTACCATTAAAAGTGCAATTGAAAGGAACGGCAGTGGAGCAAAGTACATTAGAAAAAACAAGGTCATGTTTGAACAACATGTCATTCAGTTTGCAACATATACATTATGAATGAAATGAGATTGATCACTATCATAAGTATCCGTCAAGCCACAAATCCTTTTTGATGGCAGAGAGCACAAACAAATATTAAAGTCACCGTCCCAGAGTATAGTAACTTCCTTATTATCATAGCTGCAGAAGGACTCAAGGTCTGGATCCAGCTGACCCAGGATGGTTGGGATAACACTCAACAGTGCATTATTATAAAAATGAACCAGCACAAATTTGCAATTAGTCAAAATTTCAATAGCAATAATTTGAAAATACAAAGCCGTTGTCACAGTTGTTATATTGATAAAAGACAGATAGTTAGAGATATAAATACATAGTCCACCCTTCGCTCTGCCGACTTTAGAGGGCACTGCAGATGCATGGAAAGTTCTGTACCCATTAATGTGGACAGGCTCAACTGACCAAGTCTCCTGGAAACATAAAATATGAAAGTTTGTTATAAATTCCAGCTATTCTGGAGTGTCCATAATGGCATGTAAGCCTGCCACATTCCAAAAAAAGACTTTATAGTTCATTGCATGTGAGGCTTCCTCAAACCTTAAATCTGAAGTTGGAGAATTAACCAAATCAGTTAAGGATAATGGTAAGTGGGAGTTTAATTTACAAAGATCATCATGTGAGCTTAGCAAAGATCCTTCGCTCACCTTAGTCTGACCATTACCAGATGGGACAGCCTCCAATGGCTTGTCAGTATGTCAATGAAAACCATCTAATGCTGTTAACAAAGCAAAGCGATTGTATGTTGGCATAGTGGTATGGAATACTGGTGCATGAACAGGTAATGATCTAAAAGCCAGACTTTGGCAACTAAGAATGGTTGGGAGCGATAAAAATAACCAAGCGGAAAAACTGTGATTTTGTTGCGGAGACACAGATAGTGAACTTGTACTACGCAAGATTGTGTCAATTAAACTGGGTGATTTAAAAGACAAAACCATACAATCCCCAAGTAGAGATGTAATACTCCTACCAACTCACTTTTCACTTCTTACCATTTTGATGTCATCAAAGAAGATCCCCAGTAAGCCTATTTTGTTACCCACCCAATTTAATGATTTTTTTATCAAAGATTCTCAAAATTCTATCCTACTGGGCTATGGTGTGTACATTTTCCAGAATTATGACATACTGTGTTGCTTCAGGAGGTAGATCAAGAAAACTAGTTTTCCTACCAGTATTACCTGAAATCGACCCACTAAAAGGTTGCATACCAGGTGGTAACGGCTTAGGCATAATATGATTCTCTTGCAGGGTGGTCAGGCCACAACCAGGGGTCTGTGTTGGAGGTTGGTCACCCATGGAAAAAGGGAGGGCAATAGGAAGGGTCGGGTGAAGCACAGCGTGAGCCTTAGGTAACTAGCAAGTAGCAGGAAGATTTGCTTTAAGCTTCAGTAACTCTAAGCAACTGGTAGTTAGACTCCTCACATGTGATTATCTATCAGAAAGAGAGTCTAACCTAGGCTTCACTAGAGATTCCAATGCTTGAACTGAGGCAAGCAAAGTCTTAAAATCTTCCTGGTGTATTCTAGGAGTTATAGTTCTATTTCTAATACTAGTTGGTTTAGAGGAAACCTTGGTGGTGGTTGATGACCCTATCGAAGTGTTGGTATCTGATGCTTTAGTGAGGGTTCCTGGTGTCTTCATGCACTTAGAGGGAAGTTGTGATAAGGCATCAGGCAGTGAGACCATAATACTGCATACAGAAATATCTTGAAAACATCAGTTTGCCAACTTTTTGACAGCAGACCTAGAAGGCTCGTCAAGATGAGTAACTTGTGGGTAGTCATTTAGGGTGTCCAAAGTACCATGGTGGGAAGCAGTTAGTCTCTCATTGGCACTTGTAATCTCCTTCGCAATTGCTCCTATTGCCCGAGTTCTCAAATTCAATCTTGAGGTATGAAACTTACCAAGAGCCTTAGCTTTTGCCAAGGTAGATGGATGTTTTCTCTTCCCCATGATGGCAATGAGTGCGGGAGGGCCAAAGGAAGGGGAAAAGAAAGAGCCAAGAGAGTAGGCCCAGCCTAGCCTCTTCCAGGCTTAGACAGGCACAGATGGACCCACTCTTGGCCTGGTCTTTGCCCGGGACGTGCCAGGCACGTCCCTCACCGCAGAAGTGCTGAGCACTTATGACCGCAAGAGATGCCATGCAGGTGGCTCTTGGTCAACAATTTCAGTAAGGAATGCTGGGGGATAAAGTCCCTCCCCAGCAAAGCAAGTTTAATGCTCCCATGCCATGAGAAGTGCTGAGCGCTTATGAGTCATGGGTGTGGAATTTAATAAAATATCTACTTGTCCATGGGGCAGGTTGCTTCAGAAATCTACTTCTCCTGTAATAAAATCCACTTGTCCCTTTTGTGCCATGTAATGCAACGACAAATTATTGCAGCAATCTCATTATATAAGAGCTCTGATGTAGCCGCTCTGATTATGCCAGGGCTCATACCATAGTAGGGTTTGAGTACCAGCAATTCCCTTATGATGCCACATTTCCGCAGATCTACATACTGGGGGTGAAGGTAGCGGTACGCAATAGTTCCTGGGTTGGAATGCCCTTTTGAGTCTGTGCAAGCCTACTAACTTGCATGTTTTAAGCGCTTTTACCAACTCTTCTCTAATCTTTTCCCATACTGAGAAAGGTTGGAACATTACTCCTGACAATGGCAGATGTGAAACTTCTTCCAGGGTTGGGAAAAAAGTGGTTGGAGGGAAAGTGAACTTGGAAACACTCAGATTTTCGCATGAGCAAATCTACAGATGCGTATCTGCTCATGCTAAAATGCAGTTCACAAATATTTTCTAGGAGTACTGTTTCTTGGCCTACTTCTGTAAATTCTTGTGAATTCACCAAAGTTGTATATTTGCACTCAATGCAGGTACATATACCATGGGTGCACTTTTGAGACTTTCTTTAATAATTAGGTCCCTAATTAGGTCTGGCTTTAACCATGACTTTTTGTGTTTATTAAAATTCTGTCTCTCTCTATCGGCTGGCTTCACTGTGAATGACAGCATTCTGCTCTTTCACAAGGAGCATATCAGCACACAAAGTAGTTTTGTTCAGTGCCAGGAACTACTGTGGCAATGTGTGCTTTTTGAGACAAAAAGCAATTTTTGATGTGGCCAATGTTTGCTATTATGGCGAGAGCCCAGCAGCTCCCACACCAATAAGGTTTTACAAAAACTATGCCAAAACAAGTCACACATTGACAAAACCAAAAGGCTGACCACCAGTTTCAGACCTGCTGGCTTTGCCAATGCTTGTTTATTTTTATGTTTCCCATAATCGTATTGAAACTGGTTACACAGATTTTCCATTATGAATATCTTTGTGAAATACTAGCACACCAACACATTTTACTAAATGATATTGCAAAGAAATGGTACCTAAAGTTTTACAGTAGTTTAGCTAAATGTTTTTTTCCTACTTGCATTTTTTTGTGAATATTTTATTTTGAAAGCAAAGACTTATCATTCTTGCTTTCAAGCCTCTGCAAATATTTGCATCTAATCAGCGAGCATTCTGGGAGTATTATACATAGCCTCATATTGCTAAACTTTGAAAACGTGTACTCATTATTATACTGGAACCACTGTCAGAAGTGCAGTCCGAGCTTACAACAAAGTGTTGCATGAACAGGGGCAATATTTACAAGCACAGGTTAAGTCACCCAGGGTGACTTTACCTGTTCTTGTAAATATCACTTAGCAGGCTGCACCATGGTGCGTCACGCAACATGATGCACCGTTGGCGCAAGGGGCTTGTAAATCTGCCCCTCTATGTCCTGGGCGTCGGGCTATAGGAATTCCACATCCCCGTGAGTGCAAGAAATGTTGTGCGGTTGGCCCCTGGGCAACAATGTCAGCAAGGAATTCTGGGGGATGAAGTCCCACCCCTGCAAAGCAAGTTTAAGGCTCCCGTGCCAAGGGAAGTGCTGAGCGCTTATGAGCGTGAGAGATGTCATGCGGGTGGCCCCAGGACAACAATGTTAGCAAGGAATGCTGGGGGACGATAAATTAATCATAGCTCTCTGGTTGGGTATTATTTATTTTTCATGAGTTGGTACTATTGTGCTAGGTGAGTACATGATGTTCAATTAGTCCTGAGTAAATTGTCGTAAAATGTTGCATTGTCAGACTTCTCTGGACAACTGCAGGTCTTACTTACATTAGAGTTATGGATGAACTCATCTTCATACTTTAGAAACTGTAAGTGGGACACAGTGTTTGATTTTACACATAGCACAGCTAGTCTCCTTACTGTAGCACCCTGTGTGAAAGGGAGAAGGCAGGTAAGTGTTTGGTTTGACATGATACTACAGATTGCTGTTCCCTCCCTGCAATGGGACACACACTGCTGGCTAGCACTGACACAGACACCTTTCCCCATAGTGCAAGGGGGTCTGCATTGTTGGCTGGTTAAATTTTGTACAGGAAGTCACACTTGCCTGGACAAAAACAATTGTCATTGGCATTTTCTTCTTGCTAAGTGTGCCACATCATGCAGATCACTTAGAAAGAGGACTTAGAAAGAGGACACATCAAGATTTTTTTCCTAATTTGCCCTGGGGAGGTGTAGCATTGTTACAGGTCCCCTGGTCTGCCACTTATTCGAATTTGTATGTGCAAATGATTTCTTGGGTTGATGTATGGATGCACACCCACTCAACATGTAATGCCTCTCTGGGCAGAGCAACATAAGTTGGCTATTTTGGCCTGTGTTGCATTACTCCACATTTATCAGAATACACACGGTCAGGCAAGGTGACTATGCATGTCTTGGTTAATGTCATTAAATGTGTTGGTTTGTCCTTGTGCATCCTTGTGTGGCACAAGCAAAATGCAAACCCATGAGGAATATGACATGAGTATCTGGCTATTATTGGTGCAACCATCCTGAGTAATTTATTGTTGAGAAACGTTTGTGTGAGCAGTGAGGTATTCACATTAGGTAATGATGCTGTCATATTTACTTTGCAACATTTATGTGGCTCAGTGGAACAGTGTTTTGGACTAACATACCTTACACATTCCATTTATAGGTGGTATTTGTGTACTTTGCAAAAATCTCACTGTCTATCAAGAAAATGTGGCTTGTTGGTTCTCTCTGACATTCCATAGGGAAACTACACATTGCTCAATATACCATTTGTATGGGTGTCATTGTTGTAGGCGCATATACAAAGACAACATTTGCAGTTAACTTTAAGGTTACTCTTCCTCAGCTTCAACAAGGTGTTTTTGTGTTTTTGATTTACATTATGTATGAAGAATTTTGAGACTCAACCATGCAATTCCTGTAAAAAACAATTATTGCACAGGCTCGGATCCTCACATCACAAAATGTTAGGTGTATCTTTTTTTACAGTCAATACATATTGCCTGGGTTATTTGCGAAAAGTGTTGTGGAACAAATTGCCATTAGCAAATATAGCAGATTTCTTGGGACCACAAGTGGACAAGATAAACTACTGCACAAACATAGAGTACTGTACTGGGTTCTAAAGAAGGTGGCATGAAGTCCTACACAGGACAGGTAGAAAAACTGGCCAGGGGGCAGTCATAAAATGTTATCAGGAAGTTCTTCTTTGGAAACTGGGAACTGTCTATTTTCCTCCTCTGATGAGTGTCCTGCCTCCTCTGGAAGTTGTGGTGTTGGAATGGGAGGCAACTGATTGATGTTACGAGGCTCAGGAACACACACATCGTAGGCTGAAGATGTAATTCACATGTTCCCAATAACATTTGTGAATGCCAGTAGGGCAGCATGGTAGTCCCTGGCAAGGGTTTGCTGGTTGGCCAACAAAGCAGCGACTTTACTATTGAGGGCACTCATTCACTCATTGATGTTAAGAAGTAGTCAATCTTGGCCCTCAGGGCCTGAATGGATGTATTGATGGCTCCCAGCTGCCTTTTATCATCACTGGTGTCAGATGTAAAAGGCTGGTGTTGTTTTTCCTTCTGCATCATGACACCAATTGATGTCTAGAATTGTCCCCCTCTGACTGAGTCGGACAGGCGAACCTCAGGTGGGCCACGTGGCAGGTAGTAAGAGAGTGAGACTGACTGAGTCATCACATTGACTCAACTAGAGTCTCGACTCTCCGACTCTCCTTGTGGTGGTGCCTGTCGTTGTGACTCCTGTGAGCTGCAGGCCTTGTGCAAACCTCTAACAGAAGCAACAAGTTAAGTAAGATAAGATTATCTGTTTTTGGAGTTGACACAACATTTTCAAATGCTCTGCTGCAAAACTTCTGAAATGATTTTGAAAGAGCACACATTTCAGGTGCAACCCTTCTCGCGGTCTAGCCATCGTTTAGGTAATGTGAATAACACATTAATTGCCATTGTTTTATGTCAAACACTGCATCCGTGTAGCCACAGCATGTACACGCCGGTCAGTGCTGGTGGACTGGCCAACAAGATATTGTCTGTTTTGAACACCACCAAGGCCGGAATGGCAGTACCTGGCATCGGGCGATGAGCAGGTGTTCCCCCAGAGGCTGGAAGGGTGGGGGGCAGGTTTTGTTAGTGGAGGCCAGTTTTGTAGCAGTGCAGCAGTTTTAAAGTACTGAAAAGTTCCTTGTATATTCAGCAGTTTTTGGGCAACAATAAAAGTGGCAAGTTAACTCTGGTGATTTATTAATGTACCTGCTGGGGAGAGATAGGAGTTTTGTCTAGTGGCAGTTTTCACTTATCTAGGGTCTCGCAGAGGGTTAATATGAGTGCCACAAAGAATGTGCACCATGCATATCAAAGAACAATATTTTATGAGGATAGCTCAGTGGGATACTGCTTTTGTCATAAAGATTCTGCTGTTACATTGCAGTTCATAAGTTACATTCATAATCTAGCACAGCAAGCTATGAACTGCCATCTAAGAGCTGCACGCAAGCTGCATGGTACATGTTAGAAAGTTATGTGTTTTACCATTCTTTCTATCCTGGTTTGTTTGTGTAGAAATAAATTCTTATCATTCAACCCTAACCACTGTGTTATGTTTGGAATCCTGAGTTTGTGCTTCTCCAGACCAACCTTTCTTACAAGTGCCTGCCAGTATAGAGACATGTGAATCCTACACCTTGAAGTCTCCTTTGCATTATGTAACATTTTCTATACACTGATTTACACACATATGAATCATTATCTCTGTATGTGTGTGTGATGGATTTTGAAAATATGGAAAGTTTTGCTTTAGGAGCAGTGATTGATGGAGTCATGTTTAAAAGCAAACTGTAACAACTGCATTTGTAAAGCAAGCATTCATGCCTTTGGGCATTCTGGCTGTTAGATAAAAGGTTTGTTGCTAGTACGGTTTGCTAATGCAGAGCAAGCATATTATTGACCAACACAAGTACTGTACCAGTGATATGCATGGTTTCTTTCTGTAGAAGAAATTAATGATAGTATACCTGGGAAGGTTCAATGGCTCCACAGGTTTAAAAGTATTTATACCATGGGGGCATGGCCACCGCAGCTGTCAAAATGGCAGCAATCTTGTGAGGCTCCGGCGGTAGCAGCCTCTAACCTTGTTGAATCTCCACCATCATTGCCCCTTGCCCAGAGACGATGCCCTGCTGCCGCTCCTGAGAGCCTGAACTACCGAGGACTCCATCCCTTGGTGTGACCTGCATCTATCAGTTGCCATTCCTGATTCAGGTGGTTTGCGTGGCCCGGCATTGCCTCAGAGACCCCGCAACCTGAACTCCGATCTCGCCAGTGCTGTGTGCCGCATCTGATATCCGATGAATTCTTAGCAGATACACAGTGGACGATGAGCATTCCCACCTGCACTGTGCCCCTTGATAGCTGTGGGCTATTGTGACTGACTTTGGGACCTGAGGCGTGTGGCGGGCCTTTCCTCGCTTGAGGTGCTACGTGGCCTGTGGAGCCCCCATAGGTGCATGGGGCTGTGGGCATTCCTAAACTGTCCCTGCACTGGCCTACTAATATCGCAGGCCCCTGCTTGTTGGGGTTGGTGGCATGGTAGCAGGTGCCTCCTGCTCCTTGTGGCTGCAGTGCTCGGCCACCGGACACACAGACGTGATTGGTCACTGGCCTGGGGACCCTGCCCGGCCCTGTGATGGCCCTGCTCTACAAGCCAGCGAGAGCAGTAAGTGCCCTTCCCCCCAGGGGAGGGCTCTCAGTCTTTCCGCTTTACCCCATGTAGGCCTGCAGATTTCTCCAACTTGATCAACAGAGCCCACGTCTGTCCTGGGCCTGCCGCATTCTCGGCCCCTCTCTGTGGTTGCTGGATTGGGCTTCCTGGTCACCTGGTAATGCTCCTTGGGCCTCCTAAACTTTTCTGAATTGTGTGAAGCTATAATAGCTATTACCATGCTGATCCTCTCCTACATTGTTTGAAAACGAAGCTGCTGCAACGTGCTGGCCTTGACTGTTGGGACACTTTCTTATCTAGATTTCAGACCTGCGTGGCCATTACTATTTATTCATCCCAAGCACTACCACATTGTCTTATCTGAGGCCCTGTGCCTAGGGGGTCCCCAACCTCCATGTTGTGTTAGTTGGGCCCTCTGTGACCTCCTGCAAAGAAACCTCATTGTCCTCGATCTAGTTTCATCCACTGGTCACCTCCGCCTCGTCACTACGCTCACCCTGTCCACTGTCTGAGGTCCCACCTGGTGACATCTCTTTAAGTCTTTGTCATTGTTGTCGCGTAGCACAGCCCCACTATCAACACCTTTCACAGCCCGCCCTCTCGCATAAATGGGTCAAACAGATCCAAAACAATGCAAACTACTATTTGCCCGACAAAGCCTGCAAGGAGACAGGGCCCCCTTTCCGATTTGGATGAACTTGTGGACTGTGAACCAGATGCTGATGCTGCCAGCAGCACGACCGCCGTTATGGTGGAACTTAAGGTGGGATTCCGTGCCACGGACGTGCATTTCAATACCCTTGCAGGTCATATAGACAGACTGGGGGAGCATATTGATCACCAGGGTGTGAGGATCAATGGTGCTGAGGAGTGAATATCGGGACTGGAGGATGGTGCTGCTACTATGCTGAAACGCTTGGATATGATGGAATGTATCCTGAAGCGGGTCACTATCAAGAATGAAGACCTCGAATCCAGGTCTCATATAATTAACAATCATATGTCTGGTATTGCGAAAACTACAAACATGGGTAGACCAGATGCATTTGTGGAGCAGATCTTCACCGATCTCTTCAATTGCACCAGCTTCTCACCCACCTTTACTGTGGAGCGTGCTCACCCTCCCTTGGCCCTCGACCTCCCGAAGGTACCCCACCTCGCTTCCGTATAGCACGTTTCCTCAATTATAAAAACAGAGACACTGCCCTCTGCTTGGCCCGGGAGAGGAACCAACTTCACTATTAAAGTGCCAGCCCTTCGCTCTATCTGGACTTTACCCCTATGGTGCAAGAGGCTTGTCGAAAATTCAACAAAGTTACAAGCTCTCTTTGTAAACTTGGCCTCAGGTTTGTTGTGCTCTACCCAGCTTGCCTATGAATTGAACACAATGGTAAAACTTGCATCCTTGATGCGCCAGCAGAAGTGACTGTTTTTTGTAAAAAAACTACCTCGCAAACCCTTGTCTCCTCAACAGGCAACACAGGAACATTCTGGATCCAAACCCCAGGATTGACCTGGCCTGATGTGATTGACTTATTCATGTCAGTAGGCTGAACTTATACGACATCTACACCGTGTCCTTAATATTGTGCACCGTCTATAATCCTATCATATCTCTCTGTGTATCTCATCTATCATCCAGGGTTATTCTACAACGCAGGCTGTGTCCCATGAGTTGTCGCCGCGCCCACATAGTGAACACCACTTTTCTACATTGGGATTGTTTCGTTTTTTGTTTCTATTTCTTGGAATTCACTGGATGTATTATTATTTGGTGTGGGTGGGGGGTTGGGGAGGTCTCAGTATTTTGTTTCTGTTAATGTTTGATTTTGTTTTATGTTGCTTGCTCCAACACATCACATGACCTTTGCATCATCATCTGCAATGCGTCCTTTCCTATACCATTTTTTTTTATATGCTTTGCCACTTTTGGATATGAATAGAATGTTTGATATCTACCTTATTACCTGGAATATATGTGGAATTAATAATCCACGAAAGGGGTAGTAGGTATTGTCTTATTTGAACAGACACAGCGCCAAAATCGCTTTTCTCCAGGAGACACATCTTTCCCCCAGCGCTGACCCCACCTTTGCTAAAACTTGGGGAACACAACGTTATTTCTCCTGTTATAGTTCATATTCCTGTGGCACTTGCATTCTTATGCACAAAAGTGTCCCCTTCACTCTCCATAATTGACATTCAGACCTGAACGCCTGCTATATTTTCCTCCAGGATATTCTTGCTGACAGACATGTTTTATTGATAAATGTCTATGCCCCAAACATAGACGACCCCAAATTTTTCCCGGATCTCTTTACCCATATGGGACTTTTGGATGTCGAACATTTGATACTGGGTGGAGATCTTAATATGGTGCACTGTTCACACATTGATCCTACCAGCTCCCAACCCAGTGTTAAGCCCCGAGCTCAGGACACACTCCGACACATCATTGACATCTACACGTTATGGGATGCTAGGCACACCTGATGCCCATCCGTCCCCTGATTCACTTTTTATTCTGCTCCCCATTCCATCTGGACGAGACTGGACTACTGGTTCCTGCCAGTTAATATACATCTTTGGGCCACTGAGGTCACTGTACCGCGCCACAGACCTTATCTGACCATAGCCCAGTCCATTTTCTGCTGCAGGTCCCATATGGATGCGGCTCGGATCGCACCTGGAGGTTACACAGGGAGGCCCTTCATGACCTGGTGTTCCTCAGTGAGGCCCTCGAATCCATAATTGAGAACTTCACATTGAACACGGGAACAGTTTCGACACAGGCCATCCTCTGGGAGGCCTTCAAGGCCTTCATCCACGGGGTATGCATTTCCGTGCATACTGGCATCCTCCGTGATGGATGCACCAAGTTACAATGTATTGAGTTGGAACTGTGAAATTGACCATACCGCTGCCTCTGGTGGAGAACCCCGACTACATTACCTCTCTGTTTTGTTGACCGAATTCCATGATTTCACTGAAAGGTAGATTGCATACTTTGGGAAACATGTTAGAGCCTGCCTTTATGGGAAACAGCCTTAACCACGAAGGCTGAACAACGATCAGCCTTAACAACGAAGGCTGAACTACGCAAGCCCTACCGCGCATATGTCTTAACCACGCATGTGCGTGGTTAAGGCATATGCGTGTAGGGCTTGCGTGGCCGGACGGAAGCAGGAAGAGATCGTTGTGAGGTAAGTGGGGTTGCGGGGGTGGGTCGGGGTTGATTTGTGGGCTTAGGGTGGGTCGGGGTTGATTTGTGGGCTTAGGGTGGGTCGGGGTAGTTTTCTGGGCTGGGGGTGGGTCGGGGTTATTTAAAGTTAGGCTGGGACGGGTCGGGGGTTGTTTTTTTGGCTGATTGTGGGTTGGGGGTAGTTTTCTGGGTTGGGGGCGGCTCGGGGTGTTTTGAGGGCCGAGGGCGGGTTTGGGTAGTATTCAGGGATTGGGGGGGGTTCGGGATAGTATTCAGGGCACGGGGTTGACGTTTTAGGGTTCAGGGCGGGGGATAGGGATCGTGATAGAACTTAGTACTTAGGGGGCAGGGTCGATTTTAGGGCTTAGGGGTAGTTTAGTTTTCAGGGCATGGGGGCCGTTTTAGGGTTCAGGGCGGGGGAGGGTCATTTTTAGAGAATAGGGGGTAGTTTTTAGGGATATGGGGAGGGCGGAGGTGAAAAAGTGACTAGGGATGGGGAGTGGGGTACTTTAGGAACTCAGGCCAGGTGCAGGGGTCAGGGATTAAATTCTTAACCGCAAATATGTATTTACCAAAAATGCCTTAACAACACGATTCGTTCTAAAGGCATGCGTGGTAAAGGCATATTCGTGCTTAAGAATTTCGTTGTTTAGACTTCGTGGTTCCGGAATGCGTGATAAACGCATTCGTGGTTCAATCATACAATCCCATAAAGGCAGATTGTATGATTGAACCACGAATGCGAATGTCACACCCTCGCATGACTATTACTCTCAAACTGATTAAACAACTATGTTGCAGAATTGTAGATGGACACTGGTTTGCCTGTACTGGGCGGTGAGGAAGTCCTGGTCGAGTTCCAACAATACTATGAGCGTCTCTTTGCCTCCCATGTGCCTGACATCCTGATGGAGGTTTCATCTTACCTCAAGGAGTTTGCGATGGTTTGGCTTACAGTTGGTCGGCGAAAGTTTCTCAGTGAACCAATTACAGTTGAGGAAATTGTCCAGACTATCAATGCTCTTGAAGGGTCTCAGGCACCTGGACTAGATGGCCTGACAGGGGCCTTCTATAAAGTTTTAAAGCAACAACCAGCTCTCACCTCCTAACGCTTTATAACGAGTCCTTAACTACTGGTACATTACCCCTTTCTTTAAGAGAAGCAGTTCTTACTCTCTTGCTGAAACCAGGTAAATATCCCTGTCTCGGTGCTTCGTATCCTCTCCCTCTCAAACCTCAATAATAAAATATTAGCAAAGGTCCTAGCCACTAGATTATCTCTCCTAATGGAGCAGATTATCTCCCTTGCCCAATCCGACGTTATACTCCATAGGTCTACTTCCCTTCATTTGCGTACCATCTTTGTAGTACTTAATAAGATCTCCCCATCTTCTCCTGCGGTGGTGGCTGTGTTGGATGCTGAAAAAGTGTTTGACTCCCTTGAGTGGCCTTTTTTTAAGATCAGTCTTGGTCAAACTAGATATTCCTGCCCCCTTCATGTCCCAGATCATGCTTTTATATCCCAGCTCGGTGGCTCGGCTGTGACTCAATGACTCGTTAACTGAAGCATTTCCTATCATAAGAGGGACCAGGCAGGGATGCCCCCTGTCTCCGCTCTTCTTCACCATTGCAATGGACCCTCTCAGTTTGTTGTATGCAAGAATGTCACTCCCATTGGGGCCTTCAACTTACTCACATTCCCCTCCTACTTTTCTTATATGCTGATGACATATTGTTATTCATCCACCACCCATCAGACAAGGATATTGCCCATTTTGGCAATTTGTCAGGGTTTCAGAATAACTGGGCTAAATCTGAAATTTTCACCCTCACAGACTCTGCGCAACCCGCACCAGCAGACTACCGTTTCACATGGACTATGGATGGCACCAAATATCTAGGCATCTAACTCCACACAGAGAGGGATCAAATATCACAGCTCAATTATGGCCTGGCACTGGCTGATCTTGCCACGCAAGTAGACCGCTGGATTAAACTGCCCCTCTCCCTGGCGGGACATGCAGCCATCATTAAAATTATTATACTTGCCCGTTTTTATACCTTTTTTAAACATTCCTATTCCTCTTATGCAGACACTTTTCCAGTCTTTGCGCAGACTTCTACTGCACCTTATCCACGTCCACTGGGACACTCTCAACCTCCCTTATGACCGCAGCGGATTCGGGGTTCCCAATCTTTATCTATATTACCTCGCTACCCAATGCCAATATACTCATTGGTGCTGCTATCACAGAGAAGCCTGTATCCCATATCTGAGACCTGAGTGGGACCAATTGGGTGGTCTTCCCCATTCCTCAATCCTACTGAAGGGCATCCCACTGGACGCCAATGACATTCAAACTGTGTCCACGACTTGCTGGGCATGGCATGACTGGGCAGTGGTCCTCTTTACTCCCCTGCTCTTCCACTACATGATAACCCTTGGCTCCCACTCACGCCTGAAAAGTTAAGGCAGCGCACACTCTGCCTTCATAACCTATTCACTGAAGGGGATCTGTTTCCCTGATGGCCATGTTCTGCAACGATCTGTTGACCCACGTCTGCACAATGCCTCATACATGGACCACTTTATCTTTCAGAGACTGCACAACACTACGATCTCTCCTCCCTTCTTTCCCACTGTCCCCAGAGGATTTTCCATCTTTGACACTTGTGGTGTCTGACGCGGATAGCGATTGCATGACCTCTAGATTGTATCATCTGCGCATTACTATGAAACCTGACACTACTATGCATGTACGGGAGATTTGGGCGAAGGAATTGGGAACCCCTCTCACTGATGAAATATTGTCTTACTATTGTTCACAGATCCAACATATTTCAGTTAACCATAGGCATAAACTGTTGCATTTTAAATTTCTTCATCGTATCTATCGTTCGCCCTCAGACATAGCCAAATTTGATCCCACACAACCCGACCCTTGCCTCAAGTGCCTCGCTCCGGGAGCAGATTTTACACACCTAACATGGACTTGCCCAGTGGTATCTGTGTATTGGGCTTCTGTTTTTACCCACATCTCTGCCTTGCAGATGCAGTGCTCACACCCGATCCCCTCCTGGCCCTTTTAGGATATACCAGGGGCATACTGCAATCTACGCGTCAACTTACCTCAATGGCTTTTTGTAATAAGGGTAATTAAGTCCAGTAGCCGAGGTGTAGATAGATGATGAAGGTTTATTGATGAAGTTCTAGATGTAGATAGGAAGATACAATGAAACCCCACCAGGAGCAGCTACCTTGCTGCTTAGCCCATACTCCCAACTGACACTCCACATCCAGGCATTCCAACATTCCATTACCTCACCATGCACACCAACATTCCAAAGCACATCCACACTGGCTGAGCAGCAAGGCGTAGAATCAGGAAAGATGCATAGCACTGAGAACCAGATACCACACATTTCTATTAGTCAAGTGTGAGATCGGCCTCCATTGTGGCAGTAACAAAATACCCAATTCTTCAGCCTGGCTTAAAACCATGACATATTGTGACAGACCAGTGAAGATCATGCCCTTCCTCAACCTCTGAGGTCTTGCCCCAGAGACTTCTAGCAACCCCTGCGCGACTACCTGCGCACCCTTGAACATGACTCTACAGACTGAAATTAAATTCCCTTTTCCTCCATTTACAGACTTCTCTCTATTTTATATCCCACCTATCCACTTCACAAATATACTCATTGACTACACTGATTTATGATTTTCTACGCATGTCCAATTACGATGATGTTCTTTGTTAGTCACTGTATTTTTTAGATATGCTCTTATGATGTGTCTCCTAGCAGCTTGTTGTTGCTAATTTGTCTGCTATAATTGAAAATCAATAAAGACATTAAAAAAAGAGTAGGTATATCATGTCATGGAAAGTAAGGCTACTGGGAGAACTTGACCTGCATTAAATAGCACTGTTATCTATGTTCCAAGGCCCAGATTTAATTACATGGGTCCCGATTAACAAAGGTAAATTAAGATGAAAGTCTAACTTTGCAAATTTTGGCATTCATAAAGGGCCTTACGAGTCTTAAATTTAGGCTTTTGTCTCAGTTTTGGTCTCAGTTAAACTTAAGGCCAAAACGTAAGTTTAACTGTGGCAAAAGTCTAACCGTACTACTCGTAAATGCCCTTTGTGAATACCGAAAGTTGTAAAGTTAGACTTTAGATCTCAGTTTACCTTTGTGAATCGGGCCCTAACTTTAATACTAGTACTAGGTACTACTAGTAAAGTTAGACTTTAGGTATAAACTTAGACTTCAGGTCTAAGCTTAGACTTTCAGTCTAAGTTTACCTTTGTGAACCAGAATTATGAACATGTAATCAGCAATAATCTACGTATATGTATGTTGGTACTTTTAAGGACTGTCTGACCGAAATAAAGTAAAGTTTACTTTACTAATACGTGTATGTGTGATCCTCATGGATAGCATAGCTAGGTGGCCCTGGTGGCATGCATAGTCTTTGTCTTCACTACGGTGTGCTGTTGTGAATGAATGACATTATTCAAGCATCAATGCCAATATCTTCTTTCACAGGGCGCAAAAAGTTCACCCACTTTGGTTCCTTCAAGGAGAGTGTCATGCTGATCTATCAAACAGGGGCTAAACAAATTATACATAGGTACTAATGTGAATGGTTTTTAATTTAAAAAACATGATTTAAATCGTAGACTGGAGTATCGTTAAGTGTAGTGTCATTAAGTGGAGAGTCATAGAGTACAGTGTCATAGAGTGTAGTGTCATACAGTGGTGTCGTAGAGTGGAGTAGAGTTGAGTGGGTATAGAGTGGAGTGGCATAGAGTGTATTGGCATAGAGTAAAACAGAGTGGACTGGAGTAGCATACAGTAGTGTAGAGTCAAGTGTCATAGAGTGGAGAAGTGTAGACTGTAGTGGCATACAGTGCAGTGCCGTAGATTGGAGTGACGTACAGTGGAGTGGCATAGAGTGGAGTAGTGCAGAGTAGAATGGTGTAGAGTTGAGTGTAATAGAGATGAGTGACATAGAGTGGAATGGCGTAGAGTGAAGTGCTGTAGAGTGAAGTGCTGTAAAGTGGAATAGCATAGACTTGAATGGTGTACAGTGGAGTGGCGTACAGTGGAATAACATAGACTGAAGTAGCTACATTGGAGTAGCATATAGTAGGGTGGCGTAAAGTGGAGTGGTGTAGAGAGAAAAAGCATAGAGTGGAGTGGTCTACATTGGAGTGGTGTAGTGTGGAGTGGCATAGAGTGGACTAGAGTAGAGTGAAGTTGCATAGAGTAGAGTGGCATAGAGTAGAGTGGGGTGGTATAGAGTGGAGTGGTGTAAAGTGGAGTGGTGTAGAGTGGAGTGGCATAAGGTAGAATAGCGTAGAGTGGAGTGACTTGCAGTGGAATGGCGCAGAGTCGAATAGCATTGAGTGGATTGGTGGCGAGTGGTGTAGACTTGAGTCACATACAGTGGAATAGTGTACAGTTGTGTGGAGGAGAGTGGAGTGGCATAGAGTGGAGTAGCATACAGTAGAGTGGCATAAAGTGGAGTTGCGTAGAGTGGAGTGTCATAGAATGGAGTGGCGTATAGTGGAGTGGCATTGTAAGAAATTGGGTTACTGGTTGAGGGGAGTGAAACCTTACTCTAGCAGCAACCACAATCTTTGTCAGGGTAAAGTCACAATCAAATCCTAAATTAACCTGTGCTCAACCCTCTGGTAGTTTGGCACAGAACAGTCAGGCTTAACTTAGAGGCAGTGTGTAAAGTATTTATACAGTACTTCAAAGAGTAATAGAGTGAAACACAACACTAGAAAAATCGCACACCAATTTAGAAAAATAGAGCACATTTTTATAAATGATTTTAGACCAAAATGCCAAAAATCAAATCAGTGGAACCGGAGATAAGCAATTTTTTAGATTTCAGTGAAAATAGCTCCAAAAAGCACAAAGCACCAACTGTGGATATCTGGTCGAGCTAGACTGAGACAAAGTTCAGGCCAACCGCGAAGTAGCGTGGGCCTGCTACAGGGACCCAGTTAGGCCCACTGAACAGAGTATCATCAATCTTGGTTGTGAAGAATTGCGAAGTCCCGTGTCAAGGATGCATTGCACAGCTGAAGTGATGTGCTGGTTTGGAAGAGCTGCAAGGATGCTGTTCCAGATCCTGTGTCTTTGTTTGTAATCAAGTCAATGAGGGCTTGTGACAAGAGGGCCTGTGATGGAGATGCATTGAGCAGCCGTGGTTCCGATGGGGCTGCAGACTACAATGCGAAGTCCTTGAGTCTGGAAAGTCTACGCAGCAGAGATGATGCATTGGTTCTGCTCAGGGTTGTGCCGCTCATTAGAGGAGATGTGTCGGTTCAACTGGATCCACAGCCAGAGCACCTTCAGGCCCACTTTCAAGGGTCCAGGGCTGGGGTGTCACCACTTGGCAGTGTACGACTCACATAGGCAGAGTTCATGTGCTGGTTTCAAGGTTGTTGGGGTCTTCTGTCCCTGAGGCTCAAGTCAGGAGGCCAGCCAACTAGCCCTTGGAGTCAGTCCTAGGTACAACAGATGCAGGTTCAGTACTTCTCATCCAGGCAATAGGGAAGCAGGCAGCAGGTCAGCATAGGAGGGCAGCACTCTTTCAGGGCAGCAGTCTAGCAGAGTGGCAGTTTTTTCAGCAGCACAGCAGTACTTCATCCTGGCAGAGTCCACAGGTCCGGAAATATACTGAAGAGTTGGAGTCTGAGGTCCAATATTTACATCAGGTGCCTCTTAGGAAGTGGTAGAAGCTTCTAGATGTTTCCATTTGAAGTGCACAGGTTTCCTGCCTCCCTTGCCCGGGCTCCTGGATAAATACAGGGGTATGCAGCCCTTTGTGTGGAGGCAGGACAAGTGGCTCTGCCCAGCTCTGCCGTCCCATTCTGCCAGTGTTGGCCCATCCAGGCACACTTAAGCTCTCTAATGTGTGTGGCTGTCTAGGAGGAATACACAAAGCCCACTGTCAGCTACACCCAGTCATGTGACCCAGAGACACCCTGCAAGCACTAAATGGCTAGCACAGGTAAATGCCAACTTTCTAAAAGTGTTTTATTTTGGGGCTGGGCCCTTTTAGCTAGGGTGATTTGTCTAATACATATAACTTTCTAAAAGTGGCATTTTCAAAATTGCAATTTACAATCCAACTTCACCATAAAAGAGCGTTTTTCATTAGAATTCTGAAATCACCAAACATGAAATGGTTACCTGTTCCCATTTGGAAATTACAGCTTATTAAATGTAGTGAGGTAACTCCAATGTTATCATATGGGAGAGGTAGGCATTTCTGTAGTGAAAATTAAAAGTATATGTCCAACTTTTTAAATACCCTGCACCCTGCCCTTTGGGCTGTCCAGGGCCTACCTATAGGAGGTGACATATGTATTAAAAAGGAAAGTTTGGACCTGGCAAAAGATTTATTTTGCCAGGTCGAATTGGCAGTTTAAAACTACACACACAGGCTGCAATTGCAGGCCTGAGACATGTTGAAAGGGCTACTCAAGTGAGTGGCACAATTAGTGCTGCAGGCCCACCAATAGCATTTTATTTACAGGCCCTGGATACACATAGTGTCACATTACTAGGAGCTAACAAATAAATTAAATATGCCAATTGTGTATAATCCAATTCTGCTCCGTTTAAAGGAGTGAGCACAAGTACTTCAGCACTGGTTATCAAAGATGGAGATGAAACAGGAGGTCCTCCCAGCTGCTACCAAAGACAGCTATGTCATCCCGGTTGGCAGCACCGAAGGCGTCCATTCCAGCCGAAATCTGGTTCACCAGCATGTGTAAGCTGGCAGGTGCGTTTCTCAGGCCAAAGGGCATTACATTGAACTGGAAGTTGCCCTCTGGTGTGGTAAATGCCGACCTCTCTGTAGCCCCCTCAGTTAGAGCAATCTGCCAGTACCCTGAAGTCAAGTCAAAAGTACTCAGGAACTTGTCAGCCCCCAACTGATCAATGATCTCATCAGCTCGGGGAATGGGGTGAGCATCAGTCTTTATGACTAGGTTGAGCCCCCTGTAGTCCACACAGAACCGGAGTGTCTAGTGTGATGTCATGCAGGTGGCCTTTGGAACCAGCACCACTGGGCTGGACCAGGGACTTCTGGAGTGCCTAATTATTCCCAACTCCAGCATTTGGAGACCTACCCTCGGGGTGACTTATATGTATTAAAAAGTAAAGTTTGGGTTTGGCAAAAGGTTTCTTTTGCCAGTTTGAAATGACGGTTTAAAACTGCACACACAGGATGCAATGGTAGGCTTGAGACATGTTTAAAGGGCTACTCAAGTGGGTGGCACAATCGGTGCTGCAGGCCTACTAGTAGCATTTAATTTACAGGCCCTGGATACACATTGTACCACTTTCCTGGGAGTTTATAGGTAAATTAAATGTGCCAATTGGGTATAAACCAATTTTGTCATATTTAAAGGATAGAGCTCAAGCACTTTAGTACTGGTTAGCAATGGTAAAGTGAGCAGTCCTAATGCCAGCAAAAATGAGATCAGCAAAAATAGGAGGGTTGAAGGCGAAAGGTTTGGGAGAAGACCACTCTAAGGCTGACAGGTCTAACAGGTGCAGAGTGGAATGTTGTACAGTGGTTTACAGTCGAGTGACATATGGTGGAATAGCAAAGAGTAGATTGTCGTAAAGTGGAGTGGCATACAGTAGAGTGGCACAGAGTGGAGGTGCGTAGAGTTAAATAGTGTTCACTGGAGTGGCGTAGATAGGAGTGGTATACAGTGGAAAGGGGCAGACTGGAGTAGCATAGAATTGGAATAGAATAAAGTGGAATGGCATAGAGTGGAGTGCCGTAGTGTGGCATAGAGTCAAGTGGCGTAGGGTGGAGTGGCATGGAGTAGAATGAGGTTCAATTGAGTGCCGTAGAGTAGAGTGGCATAGAGTAGAATTGCTTAAAGTGGAGTGGAGTGGCATGCAGTGGAGTGGTGTACAGTTGAATAGCATACAATGCAGTGATGTACAGTGCAGTGGCATAGACTGGAGTGGAGTAAAGTTGAATGGTGGAGAGAGGAGTGGTGTAGAGTGGAATAGCATAAATTGAAGTGACATAGAGTAGAGTGGCAGAGTAGAGTGGCATAGAGTAGAATAGCATTGTTAATATCCGTGAATACGATGTCATTAGACACAATGATATATGTAGGCTCGACCATGGCAATGCCAATAAATGCTGATGCTGATGCTGATGTACACCATAAAATGTGCTTGCATCACAATGTCGATACCAGTAGAAACAATGTCAATGTATGCCATAATCTATGCATGCGTAGCAATGTCAATATCAGTAAAGACAATATTGGACACAATAAAACATGTTTGGCTAAAGGTGCGTGTTCCCAAAATACCACAAAGATAGATGGCAAATAAAGTTAGGAACACTCAGCCAATCAGGACACAGCATACACACCACTCATAGTTATCACGCACATACACGCCGGACATCTGGACACATACACACTGGCCCAGACTAGTTGTCCCCGCGGTCGAGAGCCACCTGTGTCCCCCTTATCAGATGGTCATACTTGTTGTTTATCAATCAATCAATTAGTAGTCCTTAAGTGCGACTGCTCACCCGTGAGGGTCTCAAGGCACTTGGCCTAGTTTATGACTAGGCCTAGAATGCCAGATCTGTTTATTGTACCACACGAACAGTATAAATGGTCAGCCAAAACTTCTGTACTAGGAGGGACTTACTTCAGATGCTACTCTGTTGATACTTTCCCGGCCACTGCGTTTAATTAAACCAACTTGTTCTAGTTTTAAAGCCTCTTGTCTTTTCATTTTTTAAGGTAAATTCATATCCAAGCAAGATTTTGGTGAGCCAGATAGGAGAGATTGGTTTATCGAGCCCGACTGCTGGTGAATGACAAGGACCCCTGCCAGAGCTGAATCACATCTGCGCAATGAGATTAGTAAGCAGACGCCATAATTGATTAGAAGTTCTGCTGAATCCGAGGGGAGGAGGGCCATCCAGAGACTGCTGTCACAAGGGTAAGAGACTACATCTGAGCCTTAGTCCCAGTATGAGGCAAACTAGGACAAGTGTGTAGATCACTTTTACTCTTTCCCTAGTCAGCACGCTAGAGAAGGTGAAGGTGGCTACAGTTTTTTTTGCTTGAACCGTTAAGCATGACACAACTGGTACACCCCGGACCCTGGATGTATTACATGGGGTCACTCACTTTTTTAGCTTGAACTGTTGAGCGTGACACAACTGACACACACCAGACCCTTGGTGTATTATATAGGGTCACTTATTTATTTCGCTTGAACCGCTGAGCATTGCACAACTGACACACCACAGGCCCTTGGTTTATTATATAGGGCCACCACCATGATCTTACTTCTTAGTTAAAAGGGATTTTTTAGGGTCTGTCAGTCAGTCAAAATCACTTTATTCGATTATTCAAAATCATAAAAGCATGTTAAAATACCCAGCACGTACAAAACATATAACACTCAAAATCCTTCATTAATAAAATACAGCTCTAAAAATACAGCAATAGAATAAAAAAATACATAATATAAAAGGGAAAATCCATTATACAGAGAAATGAGCAATTAAGATTTAGTTTCTTTTGCTCCTTGCTCTAACTGCTGCAACTATAAAACTAGCAATATAAAAAATTTCCTAAGTGCTGTTCAGCATCTGTAGATATGTTAAGGCTGGTCTAACCTGCACAAAGTCTTTATCTTTTAAAATTGGAAAAATAAAACGCTTCCGAATCTGCAGGTAGTGGTCACAAAACATTACAAAATGCAGAGTATCTTGCCTCGAAAAACTATCACAAGAACAGGGTCCTAGACCCTCTGACTTGTTCCAGCTCAAGGGTTCGGCTAATAGAAAGTGTAAAAGGTTGAACCTAAACCTCGTTAAGAGAAAGCGATGTCGAGGCTTAGTGACTATGCCCAAATAAGGCTCCATCAGAAAAGAGGTTTTTAAGATCTGATGAGCACGGGCTGTTGGTTTTGATAGCGCTATTGCCTCTCTTTCTGCGGATGCTAAATGCAGAAACGTAGTCTTTGCCCACCCCAGATCTTTTTTACATATTATTTCAGGGTTGTCAAAGATCTCTGGGCGACCTAGCACCATTGCTATGCTGCTCACCTGACTAAACCATGGAATACTGCTAGCCCTGTCCAGTGTGATGCAATCACGAATGATCTCTTGGTTCAGCACTAATTCTGGGTTACACCAGATCGAAATCCATTTGAGAAAAGGGGCCATTTTAATTAAGTCAGACACATAACCAACACCCAATTCTTCATGGACTATAAACGAAGGTGTGGACTGGGGGACTGAGAGCAGACTTCTTAAAAATTTGTTTTCCACCATTTGAAGTTCTATGCAATTTCTATACCCCCAAATATCAGATCCATAATTTGCAATGGCAATACACTTGGATTTGTATATCTGTATCATTGCCTTCATTGGTTTGGCACCCAACCTTCGGGCAAAATCAAGTACCGCACCTGAGGAGCGTGCCATGGCGATTTTCTTTGCCCTCCTCTGCGGGGCCCAAGAACACCTCTCGTCAAATAAGACGCCTAGGTACGGAAATGAAGAGACCCTGGTTATTTCATTTCCGTCACAACTAAACGTCTTATTTTTACTAGGCCTTTCTCCCATGCTCATGACATGTGACTTGGAAAAGTTAACATTTAAGTCCAAGGAGCCCATAAAATTGGCAAAGGAGGATAACAAACGCTGAAGCCCCACCACAGTACGTGTCAATAGGGCTGCATCATCTGCATAAAGTAATGCAGGGATCAAACGATTCCCCACACAAGGGATATCCCTGACAGCGGTACACAAGACCAAATCTAGGTTATTAATGTAGAGGGTGAATAACAGAGGAGCCAGGATACAGCCCTGTCTGACTCCTCTAGTGATATCAATCCTCTGCGTTAAGTTACCCATTTGGTCAAACCTTACTGCAGCCGATAAGTCCCTATGCAGATCAGACAGAAAGTACACGATGTTCTTATCCATACCCATTACTAACAACAGATCCCAAAGCTTTGATCTATTTACTCGGTCAAACGCCGAGGATAGGTCCATGAACGCGAGGTGAAGGGTCCCTTTTTTAGCTACTGTGTATTTCCCTATTAATAAATATAGGTTAAGGCACTGATCCAGGGTGCTTTTGCCCTTCCTAAATCCATATTGGAGATTAGGCAAAATACCACGTTCATTGATCCAACCGGATAACCTGTTGTGGACCACTCTCCCCATCACCTTAACCGTAAAATCAATCAGTGATATGGGCCTATAACACCCTGGGTCCCCTCTATCACCCTTTTTAAAAACTGGGACGATGGTCGATGTCGACCAAGACTTAGGCATACCCATTTCGCATGCTGTATTTAAGACATTAGCCAATAACTTAGCCCATAAGGAAATATCTGATTTAAAAAGGTCGACGGGAACCCCGTCAGGACCCGGGGCTTTATTGCTCGTCATTTGGGCTATGGCTACAGCCACTTCATGTTCAGAGAAGTTCAAACTGTAGGCACCAATTAAACATGTGGGCCCTAAATTTGCCTGATCATGCTGGCCACTATAAATAAGTTTGAAATGATTACACCATAAATCTTCTGGGATGTTACATTCAACGACGTTACTCTCTTGACCAGAAACAAAAGGTCTGTTTACGATCGCCCAAAATTTGCCACTATTCTTAATCACATCGACAGACGACAGATCCTCCCAGGCCTCTTGTTTAACTTCCAGTTTGCGTATGTGCCGGACCTGATTATTCTCTACCCTTGCCCTAGCTATTAGATTTCTGTCCTGAGATTTTTCTTTCAGGGCACATAATAATTTCTGATGGGCAATAGTACAATTATGGTCGAACCACCTCTCTTCCTTGTGAGTGCCCTCTTTGTTGGGATACGGAGAGGGCACTGGCTATCTGCTTACAGATCCTATCAAAGGCTACGGCAATCACTGCTCCCCCATGAGAGCTATCTTGACAGATAGCAATCTCAGTCCCTACAGTGTTTAACAGGTCACTTAAAAAAAGGTCTGGTACCACCATGGCCCATTTCAATCTGCGGCCTTGGTCCCTAGTTTTTATCTTAGGAGCCAGGGTCCCTGGTTCTACCACTGCTGTGGTCTTCAAACACCCTCTCAGACTATTATAAATTGGGTTGTGGTCGCTATAGTGAGACCATCTAGCAGTATAGTCCAAAACAAGGGGAATTAGGGTTGTATTAACAAATATAAAATCAATAGTAGAGAACAACCCTCTACCCTTAAAGGAAGGGATGCCCTCACCAGCTTCCCGTGTGTTTGGGAGGGCCAACCCAAAGTCAGATAAAAAAACCTCTAAATATCCCCCTTGAGAAGAATGTTCAAAGTGAGTCTTTGGGCTACTTCCTGGCCCAAATTCATCGAAAACATGACACTTTTTATTGCACAAGTGAATATTAAAATCGCCTAATAGAATAATCGAAAACTGACTAACTTGATTCTCCCTATATAGATCTAAAAAGTCATTAAGTCTACATAAATGTCCATTTGTAGATACCTTATCAAATGAATTATAAAAGTTGAGAACGAGTATTTTATAAGCGCCCAGGGGGTTAATCTCAACCGCTAAACAGTTTACGGACCCTGTATCCAATTTTCGGTAACTACCCCTCAATTTTAGAGAGATCAATGTTAATAGGCCACCCCTCGCATGGCCTGCAACCGAGGGCCGAGCAGCCTCCATATAGGAGGCATAACCATCCAACTAGAGAACACTTTCAGACTCCCATGTTTCCTGAAAACCCAGAATGTCATATTCCCTCACCAGTTCAATCCACTCTGGGTCATCACTTTTAGTCTTGAGGCTGGCTAAATTTCAACTGAGAATATTCAGAATATCTGCCCCTCTTTCTATAACCCTTATCGAGGTACTCAAACTAGGAGTATCCTGACTCAGGGGTCTCCGGGCCAGTGAAGCCTTGTCCTGACTCAGGGGCTTCTGAGCCGGTGTAACCTTATGACTAGATAGTCAGTCATTGGCATCCAAACCACTCAGTGGGGAAAATCTATTAACTAGATCCAATGCGTTCCCCCAATGCCTCAAATCTGGGGGAATCCCAGGTGTTAACATACTTATGGGTTGTAGATTTGGGGTCTGATTAAGCTTGTGGTTCTGTCTAGGCAGGAGCATACAGCCCTGCCCCATATGTGACCTTTCTAAGGGATAGCTACGCTGCATTGTAGAATTGTCGACTCTGTTTCTCACTGGTGGGCGATAAAAAAACCCTAAGGTAAGCGCTCTGATCTCGCCCATCCCAAGGATGCCAGGCTCTTTAAACAATAAACTAGCTACATTAGTCCGGTTAAAATTAATAACAACACATTCTCCCTCAACTGACTTCACACCCTGTCCAACCCACCCCTCGTGTCTAGCCATAATAATGTATGACGCGGCTTCGGCCCCACCTTCCGGGACCTTTAAACACCAATGCTTAACCTTGCGAATCAGTCCAACTGGGGACTCATTTATATTATCTTTCAAACAAGGGACCCCTACCAGCACGGCAACCAGGGGAGTAGCCTCCGGGGGTAGGTGAAGCCTACATTTGTTTTCCTGTACACGTGGGGACTGATTAAGCCATGCTCTAGTGTCAAAGTTTGTTGGCTGTTCGGACTGCAGTTGGGGCCCTATGAGACTATACTGGGCACCAGGAAGTGACTTATCATTGTTAACGGGTAGGTTATTGGGATCAGATGTAGAAATCCCATGATTAGGGGCAAGGATTTGGGCCTCAGTGGACGGTCCTGCTTGTAAATGGCCAGTAATTACTTGGTCCATCAAATCCACCTTACTTTGAGCAGAGTTGTCATTCCTACCCTCATTATAAGACCTCATTATGTTTAGGTGATCGTCTATTGAGGACAATTTAATCAACATGGCCTCCAAAACATTTTTAAGGCAATTTGTTAGGCCCTCTTTAATTGCCGCCACAAAAGTCTCGAGGTGCGAATAAATAGCATTTTCCACAACAGTAGCAAGATGGGTTTTGGACCAATCTTCATTCCCCAAAGGTCCACTAGTACCCCCAGTAAAAGAGTCAACAATATTCGCCCCACAATTTCAGACCCTTTCTACGTTTCTTCTTCGGTATAGCCCCGTTGGAGTGCCGAGTACTGCTCCTCCCGGCCTTCCCACAGTAGATGTCCCGCGGATAGTAGGCTGAGTGTCATAAAGCACGTCCGTGATTATTGCCTCCTTGTCCCCGGACTCGGAGACAGAGTTAACACCGTTTAACGTGGATGCCACATTTTCGCTTTGTGACACCCCAGGGGGGCTCTGTAGGACCTTATCCGTTCTGCTTCCTCCCCCTATGCCCAACTGCTCCTCAACGACATGAATTTCCTCATTTAACGCCCTAACAGCTGTCGTCAGAAAAGAAATAATAGAGGCACAGTTTCTGGGTATTTTAGCTTTCACTTTCGCCCCGTCGGTGTTAGGAGGTAATTTACGCTTACCCATAGTGTATTACAGACGACAGAGACCTGGTCCAAAGTGTGCGGCCAAGAGAATTGGACCAGCCACGAACAGTCGCGGACGGGCGCAGACGGGCCCGCCCTTGGCCCGGGCTTTGCCCAGGCGTGGCCCTGGCACGCCCGTGCGCGTCCCGCACTGCAGGAGCCCACAGCAATATTTAAAGCACCTCCGGACGAGGGATGATGTCGGCGATAATGGTGGCCGGAGGGGAGGCTGGGACTGGTGGTCCTTGTCCCCCTCCTCCTCCTTTCAGCGGCAGCGGCAGTACAAGTGTCCAGACGGGCTTCCCGCCCCGCGGGAGCCCGCAGCGATATTTAAAGCGCCTCCGGGCGCGGGATGAGGTTGGCGATAATGGTGGCTGCAGGGGAGGCTGGGACTGGTGGTCCTTGTCCCCCTCCTCCTCCTTTCAGCGGCAGCGGCAGTACAGGTGTGCAGACGGGTTTCCCACCCCGCGGGAGCCCGCAGTGATATTTAAAGCGCCTCCGGGTGCGGGATGATGTCGGCGATAATGGTGGCCGCAGGGGAGGCTGGGACTGGTGGTCCTTGTCCCCCTCCTCCTCCTTTCAGCGGCAGCGGCAGTACAGGTGTCCAGACGGGCTGTCATACTGACAGTGTCTGAAAGAAGTGAGGAGGTGTTTTTTTTTGCTTGGACCACTGAGTGTCAGGCAGATGGTACGCATGACCCCTGGGTGTGATATAGGGTGTTATTCGGATGTTAGGGAAAATTCGGAACTTGGTGAATAAGATGTAGCTTGTGCTTGGCCATAGGGGGCTGATAATTGTCAGGTTATTCCTTTTTTCTCTGCACAAATCGTTGCTATTTTTGTCCACTGTGCCGATATTGACAGACTATCCAGCTCACTTATCTCTGTGTGTTACACAGAGCATCCCCTCTCCTTGGGCTGTAGGCACTACGAGGGGGCTAAGGTTTTTGGACAAAATAACAATTTTTTCTGTCAATCTTTTCTCTTCTAGCTTCTTTTAGATTTTCCATTTATGCATTATTGGTGCTGTTGTACTGTAAAAATTTTGCAATTGTGCTTCATGTTTCATGTTAAATGTCATGTTAGTGAGTAAATGCGTTTATGAAATATGAACTATTATTCCACAAATAAGAATTCCATATTTGCTATTTCACTGCAAAAATCAACTAGTGCTGTCCTCAACTGATTATTGCATTTTGTTACAGGTTGTTATTATGCCATTGCATTTGTCTTGTCAAATTGTTAAACGGTTTTGATGCATCAATTTTCATACAGCTCATAACCAGTAGATTGTTTTTGGTACAATCACATGCACATAGTTTCCCCACAATCAGAGTAGAATTTGTAATTGTTTAAAAATCTCGAGACAATCAAAAGTTGTAAAATCCTTAAACAAGTTCCCTAATCCATCACGGAGACTCCACTAGACCACATGCAAGCTAGGTTCCCCCACAGGCTCGGAGACTAGAGAACTACTGCCATGAGTGGCATGCCCATACCAAGGCGTATGCATTCCACTGGCCTGAAGGGGGAACATTTGATAACAACATCACAGACATCATAGAACACAGAAGAGCTTACCTTCAGGCCAGACGTATAGGCCAAGAGAGGGCCATGAGAATGGCCCTGTTAATACTATGGGCTGACCACATGGTGGCCCCAACATGCAACATACAGGACTACAGAACTAGCAACATCGGGGTAGAAAGCTCCAGCTCCTCAGAATCCGACAGCGAGGGTGAAAGCATTAGGCGGGGCCCGCCAACCTAGGGGGAAGACAGGAAGCTAGCTCCAGAGACCAGCGAGGCACTTAACACACTCCCACCCCACTGATAGCCCAGGGAAGCCCTGCGAAGGGCCCTGTGGTCACAATGTTAATAGGCGAGACACCATAGCACTTTCTGGTGAATACAGGGGTGGCAAGATCATGCTTGCGGGAAGGAGCAGCCCCATATCAAAAACCACTGGCAAAATTCACAGAATCTTGGGTTTCATGGCAGAGGTCCTCCTCACGGAATCCCTTGAGCTGGAAATAAGGGAGAATTGGATAAGGGAACAATTATAGTACTATCCTTTCTCCCGCCCAATAAACTAGGACAGGACCTATTGTCCAAGATAAAAAATGTCCATCCAGTTCACAGAGAATGGGACTATAGCCTGCTCCTCCCCTGAAGCCTCCCCGCTCAGAGTACAAACAATCAAACCTCTCCCACACCACAGGGACGCCAGCCAGGGTGATCCCAGTCCATTGAGTCCTCTTCAAGAGTGTAGTCCTTGACTATACAGGAAGTCTCTTAGAGTTGTATGGACTAGCCCGGCAGTGGACAGTGCATGCACACCACCTCTTGGTAGAGCCAGCCGAAAGGATAGCATGTAGGGTGTGCAGAGAGTCAGAGACCTAGGATCACAACATGCACATTCCCACTACATCCCCGGAGGCTAAGTGGATGAGCCGACCAAAGGTGTATAGGGACAATGGCGGTATCAACCGGCAACCAGACCATGCACGCCCCTGGGGTTACCTGGTTCAGGTTCTGTCACCACCCTGGCACCTTCATGAGTGAGGGAGCAGCACAAACAAGGTGGCCCTGTGCTGAGTGGTGCATCCCCCACACTATGGAGTCCCCTGCCTGTTACCAAATGTGGTACCTAGACTAGCAACATCTGGAGAAAACTCTGCATGCCCGACCGGCGGAGCAGCACCACAAGCATATGTATTCACCTGCCACATGGGAGAAACCCCTGGGCCTAGAGTGGGCAGGCTACCGTCCACATCCCCCACACAGGGGCCCACTTGGAATGAGCAAGAAGCAGGCGAGAGCACCCCCAAAGGGGCCACGGCAAACTTGAGCGTGCAAGTGGCACCTGACTGGAAGAAGACTCAGCCATGGAACCACAGAGGGATCCAACAGTGGTAACCTGGCTTCATAGAATGCCACTATTGCCACAGAATGGGCCACATGGCTAAGTGGTGCCACATAAAAATATATCACAAGCAGATAAGAATAGTCCCAGGACAGCCCCCACAGAATACCTATCCACAAAAACAAGCCCAGATCAACCCCGAGCACGCAGCACATTCAGCCATGAGAAAATCAGTCCGCAAACACACTACCACAAAAAAGACCAGGTTGTTGGCCAACCACATGGCAACCGCAACAAACAGAAAACTCAGCCCAACAAGCACCAGAGCCACAGGCACGGCAGGGAGGGGATAACTGCATGGGGAGGTAATACCTTTATGCAAATTGCCCAATCCCAACAAGCAGTAAATCCAACACCCCAGTAGGACACCCACTACATACCCACTTTGCAAAACTCGCTACAACCATAAAGACTAGTGACACAGCATTAGTAAAAAATTCAAGCCTTTGCATCCACTCAGGAGACCCTCAGGGATGCCATAATACGTTGACCGGCAATTCACGCTAGAGTTCACCATATGGGTGCCCGCAGGGGCATGGGCTCACACTGCTGTTGATTCCCAGGGGTGGGGTTGGCTGACCATGACCACAGGGCAAGACAGTCTGATGAGGGAGCAGGGTGGCCCCCAAATGGTGCATACAAGCAGGCACCCAGGTCCCTTCACCCAAGTCTATAGGGCGTGCCCCAGATCAAAATGACTCAATTTCCAATAGTTTTCAGGCCTCCAGCAAATGGAGGCCCCCTTTTTGGTTCCAAAGCAAGACGGAGCTCCAGTGCCAGAAGCCAGGTGTACCATACACTTGGGGTGTTGAGGTGACCCATAGAACTCTACAGTCAATGCACAAATTTTGCACCAAGCCATTAGAGAAATACACCTGGGCAATCGGCCGTGTCGGTTCTTTACTTACAGCACAACAAGTCCCAGTTGTGCACCTGACTCCCATCGTAAACAGGACATTCTGCCTCCTCCTCTCCCTTAATACTTCCAACACATCCAAAGTCTGCTCATCAGATCATGCCCCTCGGGACAGGAGGGAAAGGGTTTACATAGATGACCATCGCACCCCCCTGCAAGAGGTGCATGGATAGGTTCACCACCGCACCCAGTTTGTCTAATAGGATATACAGGGCCTCATGAAACATCGTCCAAGGAAGCAACAGGCCTGATCACAGTCAAGGCCACAACCGAATCAGGGGGGCCACACAACAGCTTCTCAGCAATCACATGACTCCAGTCCATAGGGAAAAATCCATCGAGTCCATTAGCATTACCCACATTGGGCCAACCACACTAGTCCCAATGGCGAAAACACAGCAAACAAGCATGATTCCAGCCATTCCCCTGCAGGACTGTACAGGGGCCACAAGCAACCCCCCGACCACCTCCTATATGCTGTGTTAGAAGCTTAATCGCCCAAACCACAGGTAAACACCCAACGAGACCTGCACAAACCAGCCCAAAAGTAACCCAAAATCCCCAAACCTTCCAGAAGGTGGATGTAACCCAACAGCCCAACCCCAATAGAGAAAATATCATTACATGCTATGTGAAGAGACCCAAGGGATGGCGCATGTCAACGGAATCATCAACCTAAAAATTAAACATCCACTTTCCCTCGCAGTTGCACCTAGCCCATGCAGGTCAAAAAGACATCCCCAAACCGGTTAAACAACACACCTTTAAACAGAGCAGCCCACAGAGGGAAATTACTGTCCCCACTGTAGCAAGAAGTGGGGGAAAACAAAGTATAAATAGCACTAAAGCAGCTTAAACTCACTATTCCCTAAAAACGCTACTGCCTAATTCCACTTGAAAATATCACTCACAGTGGAGCCATAGAGTGTGTTGGTAAAATGCAAACGCAGGAATTTTCCGAAAAACTGGCTGACCGTGTGTTTTTTCCAAGTTAACCTACAACCCTCAGATCTTATCCTACATGTCTACAATCGACCTGCACGTGCACCAACATTGCCGTGGTCCGCCATCCTTTCGATCAAAGCTTCTACAAGGACCTCAACAAGGCCAACTGCTGAAGAACACAGACTGCAAATTGACTTTACAACAACCTTTTTTATAAAAAAGACTGTTTTGCACCGCACCAAGACAAGACACCTCTGGGCACCCAGACAACAGACATTTCCCCTGAAGATCATCCCACAGCCTACAAATGTTCTTTAAGTTAGGCATTTTACGCATTCTTGTACATACTATGTTTAGCCTGGGTGCTCATATGCTTCTCTGGAGCCAGAAATGTGCCTAGCCTCTTGAAATCTATTTCAAAATTCATGCAACTCATGTGCAGGGACCTCTCTCACATCACCTACACCTATGCTGAATCTTACTAAACACTAGCATTCCTCACGCACAACACAGCACACTCCTACACAACACCTGGTATCAACACATGACTGCCAGGGGCACAAACCACAAATAGGTCATGTTACATATGTTCACTGATACCCCATGCCGTAGGCACAGATAGGCTTTACTTCTCCCAAGAGATAGCCCCTGAAAAAGCAAAATGCCTCATTTACCTGCACCTATGCAGGATCAGGGCAAAGATTCAGCTCAATAGAGTAGAACCCCATAGAGCAATAGTAAACATCAACTGGTACAAGACCAACCCCAGAGCACTGTACCTCTTTACTGAACCTAGTAACATCCAAACCAAGGTATACAGGATGTACAGAAGGGGCACTATAGGGGAAGATACTGTTTGGCCCCGGTACTTTGTAGAAAAGAGGTTCTTGATGGTAGCAAGACTACCACACCAGTGCACAAATATGTCTGCTCCCACCTTTGTCTGTGGTCCCAGGATGGCCCTTAACATATTTGGGGCCACCTTTTTCCAGGGGAATAGGGTGGGAAGTAATTTAATTATAATCAATTAATTAATATGTTTTTATTTATTGTTATTGATTATTAATTTATTGTTAAATAATTATTAATTGGTAATTAATTGTTATTACTTGATTAATTTATCATCATATTAATTATTATTAATTTATTATTTTTTATTTATTTATTGTTATTGTTAATTAATTTATTGTCAATTATTTATTAATTGGTAATTAATTTTTATTAATTGATTAATTGATAATTACATTAATTATGTTAATTTTTATGTGTAGCGGGTTGTGGGTTCATAGGGGAATAGGGTAGGAAGTAATTTAATTATAATTAATTAATTAATATGTTTTTATTTATTGTTATTGAGTATTAATTTATTGTTAAATAATTATTAATTGGTAATTAATTTTTATTAATTGATTAATTTATCATTATATTAATTATATATATTTTTTTCATTAATTGTTATTGTTAATTAATTTATTGTTAATTAATTATTAATTGGTAATTAATTATTATTAATTGATTAATTTGTAATTAAATTAATGGTGTTCTTTTTTATGTGTAGGGGTTGTGTGTTTATGGGGGAATAGGGTGGGAAGTAATTTAATGTTATTTAAGTAAATATTAATTTAATGTTATTGGTATTTATTATTAATTTTTTAGTTAACTAATTATTAATATGTTATTTATTTTACAAAAATTATTTAATTAATAAGTATGTTAATTTAACCCCTACGCTATCCTAAATTTTCCACACTGTTACACTCACTGGAGTTGGAATAGTAATTTTAACCCCTACGCTATCCAACACTTTCCCTACTGTTGCACTCACTGGAGTGGGAATAGTAATTTTTACCCCTACGCTATCCAACACTTTCCCTACTGTTGCACTCACTGGAGTGGGAATAGTAATTTTTACCCCTACGCTATCCAACACTTTCCCTACTGTTGCACTCACAGGAGTGGGAATAGTAATTTTAACCCCTACGCTATCCAACACTTTCCCTACTGTTGCACTCACTGGAGTGGGAATAGTAATTTTAACCCCTACGCTATCCAACACTTTCCCTACTGTTGCACTCACTGGAGTGGGAATAGTAATTTTTACCCCTACGCTATCCAACACTTTCCCTACTGTTGCCCTCCCTGGAGTGGGAATAGTAATTTTAACCCCTACGCTATCCAACACTTTCCCTACTGTTGCACTCACTGGAGTGGGAATAGTAATTTTTACCCCTACGCTATCCTACACTATCTCTACTGTTGCACTCACTGGAGTGGGAATAGTAATTTTAACCCCTACGCTATCCAACACATTCCCCACTGTTGCACTCACTGGAGTGGGAATAGTAATTTTTACTCCTACGCTATCCAACACTTTCCCTACTGTTGCACTCCCTGGAGTGGGAATAGTAATTTTAACCCCTACGCTATCCAACACTTTCCCTACTGTTGCACTAACTGGGGTGGGAATAGTAATTTTTACCCCTAAGCTATCCAACATTTTCCCTACTGTTGCACTGTTTACAGTTGGAATAGTAATTTTATTACCTCCGCTATCTAATATTTTTTGTATTATTTTTGTTAATGTAGTATATAATTAATTTTAAAAAGATTAAAAATAATTTTAATTTTTTAATTTGTCATATATATTTATAAAATTTTTATTTATATTATTTTTTTATGTGTATAAATGTATTTATAATTTATATGATATTTTCTAATAAATTATGTTATTAAAATAATTATTAAATGTATTAGTAAGTATATATATTATATATTATATGTATATGTTTAATTTATTTTTACATTACATATATATTATTTATAATTTTTAAACATTTTCAAATATTTTTAACTATCTTTATTTTAATTATATGTATTATTTACTTTATTTTACATTATTTTTTTAACTTAAATAAAAAACGATCTTTTTAACAACGATATTTTTGACAACAATATTTTTTTTCGATATTTTTGTACTTACCATAATGTAGATAGGATGTCGATATTCTTGACTTCGATATTCTTGCGTCGATATTTCTGTAGGTCGATATTCTGACTTTCGATATTCTGTCAGTGATTCCTCAGCAATACCAATAAATGCAATGTTGGTGCATGCCATAAAATTTGCTCGCATAACAATGTCAATATCAGTAGAAATAATCTTAATGTTTGCAATAAGCTATCCATGCATAACAATGTCCATACCAGTAGAAACTGTCAATGTATGCCATGATCTATGCACGCATAACAATGTCAATAACAGTAAACACAATATCAATGTACGCACAATACTGAAGATGTCGGTAAAAATGATGTCAATGACCGCTATGTTAATTGTACACATTCTAACAAACTCATATAATTGCTGTCAGATTCACCCAAGATGACCTCCTCATCAACGCCGAGTCAGAGATACATGGTCAGACAGGCCCTGCGACCCAAACCCGAGCCTACCGATTGACAGGTCTTCATGGGGTTACACTTAGCCCAAAGACGCACATGCACTCAGGGAAAACCCTGATCTATCCCAGAGAAAGGCAGTTACACCACAAACCCAGGAAATTGGCACCAATAAAACACGTTTGGCTAAAGGCACATGTTCCCAAAATACCACAAAGATAGATGCCACATAAAGTTAGGAACACAGCCAATCAGGACACAGCATACACACCACAAGTAGTGATCAAGTGCTCCCCACGCCGGACATCTAGACGCATTCACAATGGCCTGCACTAGCTCTCCCAAAGGTCGAGAGCCACTTCTGTCCCCCTTATCAAATGGTTGTACTTGCTGTTTATGACTAGGCCAAGAATGCCAGATCAGGTTTTTGTACCTCAAGAACTGTTTAAATGGTTGGACAAAATCTCTGTACAAGGAGAGACTTTCTTCAGATGCTACTCTGTTGATACTCTCCTGGCTGCTGCATTTAATTAAACCAACTTGTTCCTGTTTTGCCAAATGCGCTTGTCTTTTAATTTTTTAAGCTAAGTTTATATCCGAGCAACAGCATACAATGAAGTAGTGTAGAGAGGAGTGGCGTAGAGTGGATTGGCGTACTGTGGATTAGCATACAGTGTAGTGGCATACGGTTGAGTAGCATAGATTGGAGTAGCGTTGCTAATATTTGAAAATACTGTATCAATGCATGTCATGATATATGTATGTATAATAATGAGCTCGCATCACCGTTGTTGAATTCATCCGATGTGAGAAGTACGTGGTCAGGCAGACCCTGCAACCTAGGCCTGAAGCAACTGATTCACAGATCACAGGTGGGGTGACACATACCCTCAGACAAACGTGCCAACAGGAAAACCAAGACTGATCCCACAGATAGGCAGTGACACCACAATGGTCCTAGGAGATTGGCCCCAATAAAACATGTTTGGCTTGAGGGGTGTGTGTTCCCAAAACACCATAAAGTCTAATGCAACACTAAGTTAGAAACACTCAGCCAAGCAGAACACAGCATGCACACTACACACAGTGATCACATGCTCCCCATGATGGACATCTGGCCCCACATTAATGTCCACGCAAGTTCGAGACCCACCTGCGCTTCTTATCAAATGACCAGATTAATGGCCCCATGACTAGGCCCAGATTTCTGTCTCCAAATGAATATACAAAATACTTTATGAAGCTTCATGTAATGTATAAAATGTCGGCCTAAATCAATGTGCTTTGAGTCAGTCTTCAGACCCCGAATCTGTTGCCTGCTCTCCGCTGTGTTTAATTAAACCAACTGTTCCTGTTTTGCGAAACACCTCTTCTCTTTTACTTTTTTTAAGGTAGATTCACATTCGAGCAACATCTCGGCGAGCCAGCCAGGAGAGATGGGTTCTTGGAGCCTGACTGCAGCAAACAAACAGGACCCGCCCGTACAGATTCACACCTCCACAGCAAGAACGGTGAGGAGATGCCGCAATTGATTGGCAGTTCTGCTGAATCCTCGGGCGGAGGTCCGTCCTGAAGCCGCCTTCAATGGGTAAGAGACTACATCTGATCCTTAGTCCCAGCGTTTGGCGTCTTGCAAAATAGGAAAAGCAAAAAAAACTAACCTGAGTGCCCTGCCACTTACAAAAACCTGCAGTATTGCCTAATTTATGTGTCTGAGCTGAGTAGTCACAGGGCACCCGTGGTGGAGGTCACCTTTTTTTGAAAATCAGCAGTTGAGGAAAGGTGAATGTAGTTTAGACGCTTGGCCGCTGGACGCGACAGAGATGGTACGCCTGTCTCTGGGTGTGATACAGGGACCACTTGGACCTCCGAGAGAGATACAGATGGTACACTTTATCCCTGGCTGTGATATAGGGGCAGGGGCCTCACCACTTGCACCACTGGGTGTGACACAGATGGTATGCATAGGCTCTGGGAGTGATATAGAGCCTGTGAGAAGTTGGCCTGGTATATGCTGTCCACTAATTAAAGTGGGCACCTTGCACCAGTCCAAACGACCCTTATGATGTATGAGGTCAAAGATAACCTTTAGAAAGCTATCCTAGTGGTAACTGTGGAGAGAAGCCTTCAGGCTTAATCTTGAAGGAATGTAAAGCAGCTTGTTTTAACAGAACATCACCTCCTATATTGACCAAATGAAAGGAGAACCACACAGTAGTTATATAAAAATATGTATTTATTAATATAACACTCTCTACTATCCTCTACACGAGGATAGAACACAAAGCACACAATACAAGATCAATAGACTGTTGTAAGTAGCACAATACACAGTGGGCTCCAGGGGGAGACCAAACCATATACTAAAATAGTGGTATAACAGTCACGACTGAGATCAAGACAAGGTCTGGAGCACGTAGAATCATTGGGACCCCAAGGAACCACCCAAGGTGAGTAGCTAGGGACCCCACGGAGGATGGGTGCAGTGTGGGAACACGACCGCGGGCTCCGTACAATTCTATGGGGAAGTCGCGGTTACACTTTTAAAGTTTAAGGACCCTTCTAGGAGGACTTCGAGCGAACCCTTTGGAACTTAAGAGTTTGAAGAGCCACCCCACCCGTGGATACCATAGTACCCGTGTTACCTATCCCAGGGCAGCCGGGTGCATAGGTCTGAATTGGCTTTGGAAACTGCTGTCGTTCTCAATGGAGGGCTGTGAAGAAGTACTGCTGCCGTTAAGGTAAAAATGGTCCGGTGGAATCCAAGCCTGGATTTGGGAAGGAAGGAACCTGAAAGCAGAGGGGACAGAGTGTGGGTCACTTCCGAGTGACCAGGGGTCCGGTAGACGAATGCCCACCGATGTCGGGTGCTTCAGGTGCGAAGAAGGGATGCTTGACTCTGCAGCCACGAGGACCAGGAGATGTCTAGGACAACCAGAAGCCAGAGGTGAGCTGTCCCACGAAGGATGTCGAGTGTTGAGGGGTCGGTGTCCGGCTGGAGCACCAACAAGCCTTGGCAAAAGCAACCCATGAAAGAAGGTCAAGCAGGTTACAGTTTGAACCAGCAAGGTCCAGGGGACTCACCAAGCAATGGAGAGTCAGGGCACATCTAGAGCAACCAGGGAAGCCCAATATAAATCAATATGACCCTCACAGAGACCCACAGGCCGAAGGACCAGGAGTTGCGAGGGGACCTCAGGCAAGACTGCAAAGTACCAGCCCACGGAGCACTCAGTGTGAGGAGGCCGGAGTTCTTTGGTGCAAATGCTGCTCCGGGTCAGGACTACACGGAGTCCAATGCACAAGCTCGGGAATCGCCAACAAGCATATGCAATTGCAAACGGACGCGGTGCACAGAGGTTCGGGTTATGCAGTCCCCACGAGGGATACTGGCCTCCAACTTCCTGAGAGGGCAGATCAACCTCAGGGAACTTTGAAAACCCATGTCTTGTGTTGCTGAAATCTTTGGAGTCCACAGGAGCTCAGGAGCAGCAGACTGGTCAGTTGTGTTATGGTGCCTGCAACAGCAGGCGAGTTACTCCTTCAATCCAAGGGACATTCTTCAGTTGTCCTTAGTGCACCACAGGTCCTGCACAGAGCCTGTATGGAGCAAGGGCACAGACAAAGCTTTGGATAGAGAGGGAGACGAAGTCGGGCCCAGTCGAAGTCCAGCGAGGTCCAGTGAGTCCAGACGGTCGAAGGTCAGTGGTTTCTTCTTGTAGAATCTTGGCCACGTAAAATCCAAAGTCTCACAGCCAGGTAAGCCCTTATGTACCCACAGAAGAGGGTTGGACGGATTTGGGGGACCCTCCTAGCGGAGGGTCAGGACAGAGGGGTGGTTACACCCATGTCATTTGTCCAGTATCGCGCCAGAGCAGAAGCCAATGGCTCCCAGAACTGGTTTGAGCTGGACTATACACAGGGACACCGAATGTGCCCCTGGTGCAGACTTTCAGGCACTCTCAGAGTGCTCCCACCCAGCCCCAATACACTAAATCCTGTCTGGGAGGTGGTCACACCTCCCTATGACAGGATGCCTATTGTGTTGCCTTCCTCTGCTGGAGCTTGGCTCAGCAGCAGGAGGGCAGAAGTGTGTCTCTGGTCGGCAGCATCCATTTTGTGCTGACCGGGTCGAGAAGGCTGGCACCGGATAGACCAGTGACCCCACGAAGCTCGCTTCAGAAGGGTGGAATCATACCTCTCACACCGGTTACCGGTGTGGAGGTATGATTCCAAGGTGTTTGATGCCAAACACGATATGTTTCTATGCAGCCGTTTTCGAGATAGCATTTACCGCAAGGTTATAATGCACCTCTACCTATATGTCTGGCTGAGTCACAGACAACCCGGGAGAATGGTCTCCGAAGCCTGCAGAGAGGCTCTGCTCATGCAGGGGCACCCTCTCACTAGAATCCCAGCACCCTGCCTTCAGGATTGATAAGGCCTGCTATAGGGGTGACTTATAAGTTTTAAGTGTAGTGACCTATAGATATAGTGAACCTATATCTAAAGTAAGTGGTGCAAGCACCAACTTACACAGGCTGCTGTAGCAGACCTGGAGTTCCATTTTGCATGGCCTCTCATGGGTGGCATAATACATGCTTCAGCCCATGGGAGGCCTCTGGTGTGCCTATGCCCTGGGTACATGAGCACCATATACTAGGGACTTATAAGGGCACCCCAGTATCCAATATGGAGTGTACCAAAGTACATGTGTGACAATTTAGAGGAGAAAGCAGATAGACTGGGGTCCTGTTTAGCAGGATCCCAGTCAGACTAGTCCAAAACAGTGCAACATCAAGCAAAAAGTGGGGGTAACCATAAGAAGCAGACCATACTTTCCTACACAACCCCCCCGCCGAACGAAAGGACTTGAGACCAACCTTGACCAGTTGAGTCTTCATTTTCTAAGTGGAAATATCTGGAGAGTCCATCTGCATTGGCATGGTTACTCCCAGGTCTATGTTCCACTGTATAGTCCATCCCCTGTAGGGAAATGGACCACCTCAAAAGTTTGGGGTTTTCACCCTTCATCTGTTATAGCCATAGGAGGGGCTTATGGTCTGTCTGAACAATGAAGTGAGTGCCAAACAAGTATGGCCTCAGCTTCTTCAGAGCACAAACCACAGCAAAGGCTTCCCTCTCAATAGCTGAACACTGTTTCTCTCTGGGGGTCAGCCTCCTGCTTATAAAAGCTACTGGCTGATCCTGACCCTCTTCATTCAGTTGTGATAACACAGCCCCTACCCCAACTCAGATGCATCAGTTTGAACAGTGAATTGTTTGGAATAGTCAGGACTTTGCAGAATGGGAGCAGTGCACATGGCCTGCTTCAGGTCATCAAATGCCTTCTGACAGCTAACTGTCTACTGAACTTTCTTAGGCATTTTCTTAGAGGTCAGATCATTTAAGGGGGTCACTATAGATCCACATCCCTTAACAAACCTCCTGTAATACCCAGTCAGGCCCAAGAAAGCTCTGACCTGAGTCTGGGTAGTTGGAGCAACCCAGTCCATGATGGTCTGGATTTTGCTCTGCAATGGTTGAACCTGGCCTCCACCCACAAGGTGGCCCAGGTACACATCCTTACTCTGCCCTATCTGGCACGTGGTGGCCTTGATAGTGAGGCCTGCCTTTTGCAGGGCCTCCAGAACATTTCTTAGGTGGACCAGGTGATCCTCCCAGGTGGAAATAAAGACAGCAATAACATCAAGATAAGCTGCACTGTAGTCTTCCAGGCCTGTGAGAACTTTATTCACCAACATTTGAAATGTGGCAGGTGCATTTTTCAAGCCAAAGGGCATCACAATAAATTGATAATGCCCACTAGGGGTTGAAAATGCTGTTTTGGGTTTGGCATCCTCAGCTAGTCTGATTTGCCAATAACCAACATTGAGGTCAAATGTACTCAAGAACTTGGCTGAGGCCAAGGTATCAATGAGCTCATCTGCCCTAGGAATAGGATGAGCATCAGTCCTAGTGACTGCATTGAGCCCCCTGTAGTCTACACAAAACCTCATTTCTCTTTTACCATCCTGGGTATGAGGTTTGGGTACCAGGACTACTGGACTAGCCCAAGGGCTATCTGAGGGTTCAATGACTCCCAATTCCAGCATCTTTTGGACCTCAGTCCTGATGCAGTCCCTGACATGGTCAGGTTGCCTGTAAATCTTATTTTTAACAGGCAGACTTTCACCTGTGTCCACTTCATGGGCACACCAAGTGGTCTGACTAGGAGTCAGGGAGAACATATGTCTGTACTGGTTGAGGACCTTCCTGCAATCAGTCTGTTGCTGCTCAGTGAGGCTGCCTGCCAAGGCTACACCATCCGCTGAGCGATCATCAGGGTTCTGTGAGAGGAGGTCAGGGAGTGGGTCACTCTCTTCCTCCTGTCCCTCATCAGTAGCCATGAGCAAGCCCATGCCTGCCCTGTCAACATATGGCTTGAGCCTGTTCACATGGAGCACCCTGTGGGGGCTCCTGGGAGTTCCAAGGTCCACCAGGTAGGTGACCTCTCCCTTCTGCTCAAGAATGGTATGGGGTCAACTCCACTTGTCCTGGAGAGCTGCTGGTGCCACAGGCTCCAACACCCATACCTTCTGTCCTGGCTGGTACACAGTCAGCACAGCCTTTTGGTCATGCCAAGCTTTCTGTAACTCTTGGCTAGCCTCAAGGTTTTTACTTGCTTTTTTCATATACTCATTATTAAGAGACCGTGGTCCCTTACACGGTGAATCAATATAAATAGCCACAATATTTCAATCAAGATTGGGTCTATTCATGTCTGAATGGACGATTTGGGGAATTTATTAACACACAATTAAATCAAGACAATACATAAACAATTAGTGAGCAGGACGTGACAGGGTATTGGGAAATCAGCCGATTTCCTTACCGCAGGCAGGTGACTTAAAAGTGACTTTCTTAGTGAGAATACAAATTAACAGAAGTCCCAATCACAAAAACATCTTATACTCCACAAAATTCTCAATTTTACAGTTTAGAGTTAGGATGCAGGTGTCGACGACATTTCGATCCCCAACAAGGTTATGGGATCATCATCAGGACTAAGCAATAAATCAAGTGCCTGGGAAGTTGCTCTGATGCAAACTGGAAGGAAAAGTCCTATATGCTCGCACGGATGCGTGATGCCAAGGAATGGTAGTGGTGCGGAAACAGTGGAAGACCAGCCGGCCGGAGGTAGTGTAATGTCCGGGGCTAGGCAGAGTCTTAACAAATGCCCGAAGCTGAACTGCCGATGCGGAAGGACACCACTCTGACCCGAAGGGTTCCGCACCATGGGGGGCCGGTCTCGGATTAAGAAGGTGTGTGGTCCAGAGCCTATGATTAGGCTGGGAAGGCAAGGTCCCGGATAGCTAGCCGCAGGAAAAATTTGCTCAATGGCGAGTTTCGGTGTAGTCCGGTCAGGCTGATCTTTTCTGATTCTGATTCTGATTTTTCATATACTCAGCCATCCTGGAGTGGAGACCAAGTGCATAGTCCACTATGTCTTGTTTAGGTGGTTTGAGAGGTAACTCCCATCCCTCCTTCACTAAACATAAGGGACCCCTAACTGGATGTCCAAACAGAAGTTCAAAAGGGCTGTAGCCAACCCCCTTCTGAGGAACCTCTCTTTAGGCAAAGAGAAGGCAGGACAACAGGACATCCCATTTTCGCCTAAGCTTTTCTGGGAGGCCCATGATCATGCCCTTCAGGGTTTTGTTGAACCTCTCAACTAACCCATTGCATTGTGGGTGATAGGGTGTGGTAAATTTGTAATTTACTCCACACTCCTTCCACATAGCAGTAATGTAACTAGACATGAAGTTTGCATCTCTGTCAGTTAAGACCTCCTTAGGGAAACCCACTCTTTAAAAAATTCCCAGGAGGTACCTGGCCACCACAGGAGCTGTGGTGGTTCTAAGGGGTATTGCTTCTGGGTACCTAGTGGCATGGTCCACCACCACTAGAATATATCTGTGCCCAGATGCAGTTGGAGGATCCATGGGACCAATTATGTCAATCCCAACCCTCTCAAAGGGAACCCTCACCACAGGTAGTGGTATCAGGGGGGCCTTTGTAGTACCATCTGCCTTAACACTGGCTTGACAGGTGGTACAGGAGCGACAAAACTCCTTTGTGTCCTCTGACATGTGAGGCCAGTGAAAGTGAGGGACAAGCCTGTCCCAAGTCTTACTTTGGCCTAGGTGTCCTGCTAAAAGGATATCATGTGCCAGTGTCAGTAGGAAGCCCCTAAACTTCAGAGGTATAACCAACCTCCTGGTAGCACCAGGCTTGGGGTCTCTACCCTCTGAGTAAAGGAGTCCTTCATCCCAGTAGATCCTGTGGGACCCACTGGCACTCCCAGCAGCCTCAGCAGCAGCTTGCTGTCTGAGGGGTTCAAGAGAGGGGCAGCTGTGCTGCTTCTGACTCAGTTCTGCCCTGGAAGGGCCCACTGTCCCCAAGAACTCAAACTGATCAGGTTCAAGTTCCTCTGAGGCAGTTCCTTCACAGGGACTGGGGTCATCTCCCTCAGGAGACTGATCCTCACTCTGAGTCTGGGGGGAAGACACTGCCTTACCCCTACTGCTACTTCTCTTGGCAGGCACCTGGTCCATTTTTCCAGGATCCAGGGCCTGTTCAGTTGAAGACAGTTTGGCCTGTGTCCTAGTCACAGCAAACACATCTGCAGAGATGCCCAACATTGCTGCATGTGTCCTTAGTTCCACTTCAGCCCAGGCTGAAGTTTCCAAATCATTTCCCAACAAGCATTCCACAGGGAGGTCTGAGCTAACCACAACCTTCTTAGGGCCAGTTTCCCCTCCCCAGCTGAAATTAACAACTGCCAAGGAATGGTCTGTCCTGACATTGTTAGCATTGGTCACTTGGTACATCTCACCAAGTATGATCTGGTCAGGGCCCACAAGATCTCTTGTCACCATTGTGACACTAGCTCCTGTGTCCCTATATGCCATGGCCTCATTACCATTAATTAAAGGCTGTTGCCTGTATTTGCCCAGATTACTGGGACTGACAAATAGGGAGGCAATATCCAGGCCTCCATCACAGACCAAAACAGCCTGAGCTGGAGTTCTGACTAAGCCAGAACCCATCTCAGATCCCAGGGTTAGCCCTACTATACCCTTGTTCCCTGTACCACCACTTGGAGCTGAACTAGGGGGAACAGTTGCCTTAGAGGCAGTGGTAGTGGCAGGAGGATCCTTGGTCCTTGAACAATTGGCATCTCTTGTCCAATGGGTTTTCTCCTTACACAGGAAGCACCAAGGTTTCTTTTTGACTTTACCTTTGTTAGACTGTGACTCCCCCCCAGATGCAGGTTTTTGGGGCCCTGATGAAGACTTCTGGACTTTACCCTTTTCCCCACCTTTATCTGAAGGTTTAGCATCTTGCTTCTTCTGGTCACCACCTGTGGTCTGGCTTTTCTGCTTCACCCTGGTTCTGACCCACCTCTCTGCCTTCTTGCCCAGTTCTTGGGGAGAAGTCAGATCAGAGTCAACCAAGTACTGATGCAACAACTGATTTTGGCAATTATTAAGGATCTGCTCCCTCATAATCAAACTGTACAATCCCTTGAAATCATTCACTTTGCTGCCAAGTAACCAGCCTTCCAGAGCCTTAGTAGCACAATCTACAAAGTCTACCCAGTCCTGAGTCTGTGTCTTCTGGGTGTCTCTGAACTTAATCCTGCACTGTTCAGTGGTTAAGCCAAACCCATCAATGAGATAAGTCTTCAGGACTGAATAGTTGTCAGCATCCTCTTCTCTAACAGTGAGGAGCTTATCTCTACCTTTGTCAGCAAAGGAGAGCCATAAGATAGCTGCCCACTGCTCTTGAGGGACCTTCTGTACTTTACAGGCCCTCTCTAAAGCAGTTATCCATTTGTGGATGTCATCCCCACCCTGGTAGGGAGGGACTATCTTGCTCAGGTTCCTATGGTCATAAGTATACTCCTTAATCCTAGGTACACTGTTGCTGCCACCATGGGACTCTAGTCCCAATTTCTTTCTAGCCTTCTGGAGTTCTAAGGATTCCTTATCTAGGGCCAATTGGTCTTGCCTGAGCCTAAGCTTGACTTTCTCAAGCTCTAGAAATTGGCACTGCCTTTTATCCTTTATGAGATATGGAGGTCCCTATAGAATGTCCTGAATGGTCAGATTCTGCAGAGGGAGATCTAGATCTCCTGGGTAAACTCTGCACTCTTCCTGGAGGAGTGAAGAGAGGGCCACTGGGGCCTTCTCCACACTCTTCCTGAAGATCTAGGTTGCCCAGGTTGGAATCATCTTGATCCTCCTGGCCAGGGTTTGAGTCTAGGTCATAAAAGGTGTCACTTCCTGACCTGTCTTCATTCCCTGCCCCACCCACGTTTTCTACCTCATCTGACCCTCGGGTCTTTCTAAGGTCATCTAAGAGTAACACCTCAATGAGACGTTGGGTTTGGCATTTCTCCCTGTCTTCAGCTTCCTAGAAGCACACATGGCTTTCAAATCCTGAAATGTAAGACCATTGTACCTAGAAGGCAGAGAGCCACTAGCTTCTCCTTTAGAAGACATAATAGTGTGGTGTATGCACCTACCTAACCTAGTGAGAACTAAACTCTCTTAGGTTGGAGAAAGGGTGTGCTAGACCCTTAACTTACCCAAACCTAAGTTCAGTAGAACTTACTTATTCTAATCTTTAAGTGCCTGAATACTTTAGTGGTTTTCAGTTAATCAATACAAACAGATTTTTCTGGTAAAACAATGCAGGCTTGAATCACAACCGCTGCACACCAATGTGAGAAGTTGGCCTGGTATATGCTGTCCACTAATTCAAGTGGGCACCTTGCACCAGTCCAAACGAACCTTATGATGTATGAGGTCAAAGATAACCTTTAGAAAGCTATCCTAGTGGTAGCTGTGGAGAGCAGCCTTCAGGCTTAATCTTGAAGGAATGTAAAGCAGCTTGTTTTACCAGAACATCACCTCCTATATTGACCAAATGAAAAGAGAACCACACAGTAGTTATATAAAAATATGTATTTATTAATATAACACTCTCTACTATCCTCTACACGAGGATAGAACACAAAGCACACAATACAAGATCAATAGAACAGTTGTAAGTAGCACAATACACAGTGGGCTCCAGGGGGAGACCAAACCATATACTAAAATAGTGGTATAACAGTCACGACTGAGATCAAGACAAGGTCTAGAGCACATAGAATCATTGGGACCCAAAGGAACCACCCAAGGTGAGTAGCTAGGGACCCCACGGAGGACGGGTGCAGTGTGGGAACATGACCGCGGGCTCCGTACAATTCTATGGGGAAGTCGCAGTTACACTTTTAAAGTTTAAGGACCCTTCTAGGAGGACTTCGAGCGAACCCTTTGGAACTTAAGAGTTTGAAGAGCCCCCCTCCCGTGGATATCATAGTACCCGAGTTACCTATCCCAGGGGAGCCAGGTGCATAGGTCTGAAGTGGCGTCGGAAACTGCTGTCGTTCTCAATGGAGGGCTGTGAAGAAGTACTGCTGCCGTGAAGGTGAAAAGGGTCCGGTGGAATCCAAGCCTGGATTCAGGAAGGAAGGAACCTGAAAGCAGAGGGGAGCGAGTCTGGGTCACTTCATGGTGACCAGGGGCTCGGTAGACGAATGCCCACCGATGTCGGGTGCTGCAGGTGTGAAGAAGGGATGCTTGACTCTGCAGTCACGAGGACCAGGAGACATCTAGGATGACCAGGAGCCGGAGGTGAGCTGTCCCACAAAGGATGTCGAGTGTTGAGGGGTCGGTGTCTGGCTGGAGCACCAACAAGCCTTGGCAAAAGCAACCCACGAAGGAAGGTCAAGCAGGTTACAGTGTGGACCAGCAAGTTCCAGGGGACTCACCAAGCAATGGAGAGTCAGGGCGTGTCCGGAGCAACCAGGGAAACCCAATAGAAATCAAGATGAACTTCAGAAGGACCAGGAGTCGCGAGGGGACCTCGGGCAAGATTGCAAAGTACCAGCCCACGGAGCACTCAGTGCGAGGAGGCCGGAGTTCTTTAGTGCAAATACTGCTCAGGGTCAGGACTACATGGAGTCCAATGCACAAGCTCGGAAATCACCAACAAGCATATGCAATTGCAAATGGATGCGGTGCACAGAGGTTTGGGTATGCAGTTCCCACGAGGGATACTGGCCTCCAACTTGCTGAGAGGGCAGATCGACCTCAAGGACCTTCGAAATCCCTCCTCCTGTGTTGCTGAAATCTTCAGAGTCTGCAGGAGCTCAGGAGCAGCAGACTGGTCAGTTGTGTGACGGTGCCTGCAACAGCAGGGGAGTGACTCCTTCACTCCAAGGGAGATTCTTCAGTTGGTTTTAGTGTACCACAGGTCCTGCACAGAGCCTGTATGGAGCAAGGGCACAGACAAAGCTTTGGACGGAGAGGAAGACGAAGTCGGGCCCAGTCGAAGTCCAGCGAGGTCCAGTGTGTCTAGACGGTCGAAGGTCAGTGGTTTCCCACGGAAGAGGGTTGGACAGATTTGGGAGACCCTCCTAGGGAAGGGTCAGGACAGAGGGGTGGTTACACCCATGTCCTTTGTCCAGTTTCACGCCAGAGCAGGAGCCAATGGCTCCCAGAACTGGTTTGAGCTGGACTATGCACAGGGACACCGAATGTGCCCCAGGTGCAGACTTTCAGGCACTCTCAGAGTGCTCCCACCCAGCCCCAATACACTGAATCCTGTCTGGGAGGGGGTCACACCTCCCTGTGACAGCTATGTGACACTATTGTGTTGCCTTCCTCTGCTTGAGCTTGGCTCAGCAGCAGGAGGGCAGAAGTGTGTCTCTGGTCGGCAGCATCCATTTTGTGCTGACCAGGTCGAGAAGGCTGGCACTGGATAGACCAGTGACCCCATGAAGCTCGCTTCAGAAGGGTGAAATCATACCGGTATGGAGGTATGATTCCAAGGATTTTGATACCAAACACGATATGTTTCTATGCAGCCATTTTCGAGATAGCATTTACCGCAAGGTTATAATGCACCTCTACCTATATGTCCGGCTGAGTCACAGACAACCCGGGAGAATGGTCTCCGAAGGCTGCAGAGAGGCTCTGCTCATGCAGGGGCACCCTCTCACTAGAAACCCAGCACCCTGCCTTCAGGACTGATAAGGCCTGCTATAGGGGTGACTTATAAGTTTTAAGTGTAGTGACCTATAGATATAGTGAACCTATATCTAAAGTAAGTGGTGCAAGCACCAACTTACACAGGCTGCTGTAGCAGACCTGGAGTTCCATTTTGCATGGCCTCTCATGGGTGGCATAATACATGCTTCAGCCCATGGGAGGCCTCTGGGGTACCTATGCCCTGGGTACATGGGTACCATATACTAGGGACTTATAAGGGCACCCCAGTATCCAATCTGGAGTGTACCAAAATACATGTGTGACAATTTAGAGGAGAAAGCAGATAGACTGGGGTCCTGTTTAGCAGGATCCCAGTCAGACTAGTCCAAAACAGTGCAACATCAAGCAAAAAGTGGGGGTAACCATAAGAAGCAGATCCTACTTTCCTACAGAGCCAGCCTCTCAATCTTATTTTTTCATCAAATCTTTTTTTTTAGTGCTATAGGTTTCATTACACTGGTAGTATCTGAAAAGAAATGAGAGGTGTTATTTGATTGACTGCTGGGCATGACACAGATGGTAAGCTAAGCCTCTAGGTGTGAAACAGGATGCAATTCGGATGTTAGGGAAAAATTTGGACCTTGGAGATTAGGGTGTAGCTTGTGCTTGGCCTAGGAGGGCCTGTAGTTATCAAGTTATTCCTTTTTATCTGCGTAAATTGTTGCTATCTTTCTCGCGGAGCCGATAGTGACAGATTATCGGGCTCACTTAGTCCCAGGTACTGCACAAAGCCTCCCCTCGTCATAGGGCAGCATGGGCTCAGAGCAGGCTATGATTTATTTGACAAATCATATTTTTTCTTTCTGTCACTTTTTCTCTTTTATTACGATTGTGGTTTCTCAATTAACGCATTTTTTAAAGTTGCTGAGCCGATAAAGTATTGCAACTGTGTTCTATGTTGAATGCTATGTCCAGTTCACGATTCTATGTACGCATGAAAAAGTCATCATGTGTTCACATTTTGCTGTTCTGTTGCTAGAAAACAATTCAGAATGTGTTGAATTAACCATTACAATTTCTTTCAGGTTGTTATTTTTCATGTGTGTTGTTTTATGCACTAAGTTTGTTTGATGTATTTCTGTCCTCCTAAGATGAGTTCATAGTAAAAGTTATTATTGCTGGCATACCCACGTGTTCATGCTCTTCCCCCATGAACAGAAAATGATTTAAGTTTATTAAAAGCCAAAGTCCGAGAAGTCTAACAGTGCACTAAATCCCTTAAAAAAATTTCAGGCGATCATGGAGTTGCCTTTAAACCACATGCAAACTAGATTCCCGATGCAGGCTAAAAAGCTAGATAAATTGAGTCCCTAATGGCAAGCACACACTAAGACACACGCTTTCCCCTGGCCAGAGGGGGGATCCTTCGACACCAACATAATCAAACACACAAGGACGCACATTCAGACCAAATACGTAGGACAGAAAATAACTAGAAGAGAGGCACTGTTAGAATTGTGGGCCATCTTCGACGTGGCCCCAAACTACAATTCTGTCCCCGAATCCGCAAGCAAGGGGTCCGCACCTCCCACATCATACACCGGCATAGAGGTGCTCTCTCTGATGCTGGCCATCCCAGCTGTTCCTGCACTAGGTTACGCCAACCTGCCAGTCGAGGGGGCTGAAGGGCCCCCACAGGGCAGCAAGTCGCCAGATCTAGGATTGGAAGGTTGCCAGATCAGCAAACCTCGGCTAATCCAACCGCACACCAGCTCAGTGCTAGAATCCCCCGAAGCTCATCCCCCCTCTGCCTAATGTCTTGGGACAAGACCTAAAGACCAAACTGAAAATGTAAATCCAGTTTGCTGAGAACAGGGCTATAGCCTGCTCCTCCTCTATTACTAAGCTAAGCCTCTGTCAACAATCTGGCACCTCTCTGACTGAGGAAGTGGTGCAGACAAGGTTGCCCAGCACTATGCGGTGCATCCCCTGTGCCTGAAGTCCTCTACCTGCTGCCAAATACGGTGCCCAAGCAAGTAACCATTGGAGGGATCTGGGCACATCCAGCAAATGATATAGCACCCAAAGGAAGTGCCCCCGCTTGCCACATGGGGAAAGTCCCAGAGCGAGAGGGGAGTAGGCCACCACATGCAATCCCTAACGCAACGGCCTACTAGGAAGGACCAAAACCAGGAGCAAGCCAGAGAAATCTCCACTAAGCCAGGCCCCCACAAACTGAGTAAAACCACCCCCAAGCGGGCCGCATTGGCTGCAAGCCTGCAGATGACACCAGTCTCGAAATAGACTCCATCACGAAACCCCTGAGGGCTCGGGCCCAGTTATGGCGGCAGAGGTCAGGAAGGCTGGCAGCAGCCAGACCTTAGAGAATCTTTCTACTGCCTCAGAATGGGCCACTTGGCCTACCTATGCTGCCTAAAGGTGTACCATGAGCAATGATCGATAGGCTTGGGCCAGTCCCTGCAAAATCCCCATCTACAAAACCAGGCCCAGATCAACCCAAGCGCACAGCACGTTCAGCCACAAGGAAATCAGTCAGCAAACACACTACTGCAACAAGAAACAGGTGGTTGGCTAGACACAAGGCAAAAGCAGCAGGCAGGGAACCCAGCCCAGCAAGGACCGGGCCACGGCAGGGAGGGGTGACTGGCTGGGGAGGCAATACATTTACATAATTACCCAATCCAAATGCGCAGTAAGCCTAATGAAGCACCAATAAGACACATCCACTTCATAGTCTTTACTTGCAACTGGGAAGGACTTTAGGCTGCCATATGTTATGTCGATTGGGAATCCACGCCACAATTCCCAATCAGATGCCCACGGGGGCCTAGGCTCCACTCTGCTGCTGGTACCCCAGATGGGGTTGACTGGCCACACCTCGGGGGAGGGAAGTCTGATGAGGGGGTAGGGCAGACCCCGACTGGTGCATAAAAGGAGACATCCAGATCCCCTCAGCCAAGTCCAACTGGGACGGGTTGCTATCACTAGAGCGAAAAGACCATATTAACGCCTCCAACTAATGGAGGCCCCCTTTTAGTTCCAAAATGAGGAAATATTCCAAATGACAGAAACCAGGTTTTCTGCACAAGCGGGATGTCGAGATGCCCCATAGAACTCCATAGTACACACACGAATAAGCAACAATTTGGCACCACGTCAGCAGGGAAATACACCAGGTCAATCAGCCATCCCAGCTCGTTACCTGCCACATGACAAGTCCCAGCTGCTCACCTGACTCCCGCCATAAGCAAGATATCTAGCCTTCTCCTCTCCCCTGATACTTCCAAACATCCAAAGTCTGCTCATCAGATCATGTCCCTCCAAAATAGCGAGATTATTAAGTCCCCGGGTAAGAAGTCCCAGATCCCCGCTGAGGGTGACAGACCCAAAGCATCCTGGAACTGAGGGACAGAAGGGAGCCGGGATGGAAAGATGCTCTGTAGAATACCATTACAGACCCCACACAAGCAGTTCTGCCAAGTATCACGCATCACACGTGACACTAACGCATTTCAGTGTGGTGTTCCGCATCACCGCACTGAAATGCTTTGTCACGCATAATGCCACTGTCTTGGGTGCTACTACTAGCGGGCGGGCTCTGCTGCTCCCAGCAGACGTGCCGCCAGCAGGCCCCTGAGCGCTCTGTCTGGCTCACAAACAGTTAAGGATCATGCAGCTCTGGCTGGAGTCAGTGCTGCAGTGCTGGCTACAAATGTTACAGTTGCGGCCTCACAGCCGCGCCTGGCTTAATTATTATTCCCGGCCCGCGGCGCCGCGCGGCAGGCTGTGAAACTGACACAGCCCACACTCACCACTAGGGCGCCGGGGGCCTGCGCTGTCCATTAATATCCGGATGTGAGTCATGCGGTCCTCCTGCACACTGCAGGAAGTGAGGTCGTCCCAGAGAAGGCGCGCTCACTCGTGGAGTCAAGTCGTGTGCTCGCCGCTGCAGCTGAGCTGCACTGAGTGCTGCCGGCTGGCGCTGCGCAGTTCCACGCACCCTGAGTAGGCTGACAGAAGATGATCATCTCGGCCCGCCAGGCCCCGGCGCTGCATGATTACTGGCATTGCGGGCGCGGCGGGGAGTCTGACTCGACTGCCAGCAGAGTGACTGGTGGTGCTGCAGCCGGCCATCATGTGTGCCAGCCAGTGCGCCCGCCGTGACCCCGTCAAGTTCCGCCACTGGGCAGTCTGGACTGGCGCTGCTGCCTCTAGTGACGCTGCGGTAAGTTAACTTCTCGGCCTGCAGCCCGGCCTCTCTCACATTAGAGCAGCAGGGGCTCGACAACGTCAGTGCAGCACAAATAAGACTACCACCTACCTGGGTTTAAAGTTCGAACGATGGTTGTTTGGGAGGATAGGAATAGAGGTACGCAGAGAAGAGCAACAAAAGAGAAACAGGAAAAGGAATACCATACACTGTTAAAGGCTTCCCTCCTTTTCTTTTTCGTTTTGAAGGTTCCACCCTTTTTCTCCTGCAGCTTTCCCTCCCCACCTTGCTGCAAATTTACATTCTAGTTTACATTCTGTCCCTAGCAGGTTTCCACACTCTTTATTCTACTCTCACAGGTCTCAATCTGCAACCAATCTAAGTTGCCTGAGAACTTCAACCAAAGAAGTGCCTGAAAGAGTATCACTGTGCCAGTATACTAATCTAAACACTTTTTTTGTGCTAGCACCCAGCAAATATAATAAAGAATCAAAGTATTTGAATGTCACAGAATGCTTGTTTCCTGCCTGCGTATTTTTCTGGCGCTTTGCACCAATTAACTTCTCAGAGTTTCTTGCTGCTCAAATGCTTGTGATTTTTCATATTTATATATTATATATTTCCCTCGTCTTCATTGCTTGATTTTGCTCACAAGAAAGTGTCACTCATAGTCGTTGAAATGTCACTCATAATTACACAAAAAATTAGAAAATATCACACATAGCAATCTGAAACCTTGGCAGCTATGCACAAGGTGCTCAGATAGGCTCATCACCACACCCAGCTTGTTGAAGCAAATAACACAGGGCCTCACGAACATCGTCCAACATAGCAATAGACCCGGTTCCAGTCATTGCCATATCCGAATCACACTGGGGCCACAGAGCAGCTTCTCAACATTCACGGGTATGCTACAATAAAACCAACACTACATGAGAATCTAGGGAGGTGCCGATCGACCCGCAAAAAGAAGCCCAAACTTAGCCCAAAACAAAGCTTCCAGAAAAAGGATGCAGTTAAAACACTCAACTCCATTAGGGAAAAACTCCTTACATGCCACGTGCAGGGACCAGAGGAGCATACATGTGTCCTCAGGACATGTTGCAATTACCCACAACCCCTAAAATTGCGACACACCCTCTTCCTTTTACGGTGCATCATGCATAAATAGGTCAAAAGGTAACATCCACATCGATAAAACTACACACACACACGCACATCTAAGGAAAAGTAGGGTATTAGAGGGCCGACAATGCCTATAAACCAATAGTTAGGTAAAAAGAGTCATCCACACACCCAAGAAGCTCAACCTGCTGAAAAATCCACCTTTGTTACAGCGAGGGGCAAGGACAAAAGGAACCACAAAATAAAACTCAGGCAACCCTAGACCAAAACTCACTGATTTCTAAAATTATGCCCAAACTGGGGCCCCCATGGTCACGATGCGGATAAATGGGACACCTTACCACTTTCTGCTAGACACGGGGGTGACGAGGCCTTGCCTATGGGACGGGTCAATCCCCCTATCAAAGAGTACTGCAACAATGCAAGGGGTCTCAGGCATGATGGCAGGGATCCCCTTCACAGTACCCCTCCATCTGGAAATTGGGGGGAAAAGGGTGAGGGAACAGTTGTTGTACTTTCCCTCTTCCGCGACTAATATCTTGGGACAAGACCTAAAGACCAAACTGAAAATGTAAATCCAGTTTGCTGAGAATGGGGCTATAGCCTGCTCCTCCCCCGGATTTCCCCCCTCCGTGCACCAACCAGCAATACACTCCCACGCAACATCGACACCAGCCAGTGTTGCCCCGGTCAGTTGGAACCCCTTCACGGGGGCAGTCCTGCAGTATACAGGAAAACTCCTCGAGCTATGTGAATTGTCTCGGCGGTGGGCATTCCGCACACACCACCTCTTAGTGGAAACTGCCAAAAAGACAAAAGACATAATAGACAGTAAGGTATGCAAGGAGAACGAGATCTGAGACCTCACCTTGCGCATGCCTACTGAGCCCCACAAGGCTAGGTGGGGAGCCGGCCCAAGGCACATAGGGGCAATGGCGGTGAAAAACAGACCTCACGTACCCCCAGTATTACTAAGCTCAGCCTCTGTCAACAATCTGTCACCTCCCTGACTGAGGAAGTGGTGCAGACAAGGTTGCCCAGCATTATTCAGTTCAACCCCTGTGCCTGAAACCCTCTACCTGCTGCCAAATACGGTGCCAAAGCGAGTGACCATTGGAGGGAACTCGGCACACCCAGCAAATGATACAGCACCCAATGGAAGTGCACCACTTGCCACATGGAGAAAGTCCCAGAGCCGGAGGAGAGTAGACCACCACATGCAATCCCTAACGCAATGGCCTACTAGGAAGGGCCAAAACCAGGAGCAATCCAGGGAAATCTCCACTAAGCCAGGCCCCCACAAACTGAGTAAAACCACCCCCAAGTGGGCCGCATTGCCTGCAAGCGTGCAGATGACACCAGTCTCGAAAGGGACTCCATTGCGGAACCCCTGAGGGCTCTGGCCCAGTTATGGTGGCAGAGGTCAGGAAGGCTGGCGGCAGCCAGACCTTAGAGAATCTTTCTACTGCCTTAGAATGGGCCACTTGGCCTACCCATGCTGCCTAAAGGCGTACCATGAGCATTGATCGATAGGCCTGGGCCAGTCCTTGCACAATCCGCATCTACAAAACCAGGCCCAGATCAACCCAAGCGCACAGCACGTTCAGCCACAAGGAAATCAGTCAGCAAACACACTACTGCAACAAGAAACAGGTGGTTGGCCAGACACATGGCAAAAGCAGCAGGCATGGAACCCAGCCCAGCAAGGACTGGGGCCACGGCAGGGAGGGGTGACTGGCTGGGGAGGCAATACATTTACATAATTACCCAATCCAAATGCGCAGTAAGCCTAAAGAAACACCAATAAGACACATCCACATCATATTCACTTAAAAAAACTCACCCCAGCAATAAAAACTAGTGACACAACTACTGGAAGAAAAACTCAAGTCTTTACTTGCAACCGGGCAGGAGTTTAAGCTGCCATATGATATGTCGACTGGGAATCCACGCCACAATTCCCAATCGGATGCCCACGGGGGCCTAGGCTCCACTCTGCTGCTGGTACCCCGGATGGGGTTGGCTGGCCACACCTCGGGGGAGGGCAGTCTGATGAGGGGGTAGGGCAGCCCCTGACTGGTGCCTAAAAACAGACACCCAGATCCCCTAAGCCAAGTCCAACTGGGACGGGTTCCTATCACTAGAGCGAAAAGACCCTATTAACGCCTCCAACTAATGGAGGCCCCCTTTTAGTTCCAAAATGAGGCAACATTCCAAATTACAGAAACCAGGTTTTCTGCACAAGCGGGATGTCGAGATGCCCTGTAGAACTCCATAGTACACACATGAATAAGCAACAATATGGCACCATGTCAGCAGCAGTGGCGGCTTGCCGAGGGAGTGGTGCGGGGTGGTGGGGCGGGGGAGGGGCGGGGTGGTGAGGCGGGGGAGGGGCAGGGGGGGGGGTAGTGAACTTGGACATACGACGGACAGAACTCAGAGGAGTTCTGTCCGTCGTAAGTCTGAGTCCACTACCCCCACCCTGCCCCTCCCCACCCCGCCGCACCACCCCACACCACTCCCTCAGCGAGCCGCTACTGGTCAGCAGGGAAATACACCAGGTCAATCAGCCATCCCAGCTCGTTACCTGCCACATGACAAGTTCCTATACTAGCAACTACTCGCATGCCAATACTGATACTCACTGAATGAATTACCTCATCAAATCACACGTGACACTCATAGTGACCGAAAAAAAATTGATTTATTAATTCTTTGATTTCTTAAGGATTTTGAGATTCAATTTTGTCAAAAAAACTTTGTTAGTTCATACTGTAGTCCATTAATCAATTTTGCATAGACCACACTAATTCCATCACAAATATAGCACATATAACATGAAATTATCACATATATTAGACAGCACTTGACATAACTTTTGACAGAAAAATCGTACAATAATAACTGAGCAAGCTCAGGTTCCAAACTTCACGAAAACGTAAAAGGTGGCACAAATTAAAGACAAGAAAAAAAAGAAAAAAGCCCAAAATGGTTGGAAGATATTTTTAGGAATGCAATATTTCTTTTTTTTAAATACCAACACAACCCCAATGAGGACACTGGCCAAACAGTGTATTGTTCAGGTAACCAAGGCAATTATACCCATAATGATTCAAAGGGTTAGTCACAATTGTACAGAAAAGGAGGGGGTTAGCCTGATCATGAATTCATATTCACTTGTTTGGTCAGGGTTTAGGCCAACGCTTTTCGAACGCATAAACAACTTTAGGCGGGGTTCTCCTCAGGACCTGGAACACAAAAGAGCCGAAAAAAGTGCTTGTGTTATCACTTGCAGCACCAATTATACAAAGCACACTTCAAACAATTCTATTGCATCAGGCTCAAGAAAAAAGAACTGCTGATTACTTTGGCTGGGCTCAGTACAAGGACATTCCGGAAGAATTCAGACGTTTTTTTGACACTCAAATAAATGCAGGAGGGTCCATACCTTCTTCACCTTGCAAACAAAGGCAAACGCCCACTGGTTACAGATAAGGTGGGAAATGCTGAAGATGATCAACTATACTGAGCTCGGCCTAAATGCTATCAAGAATGAACTAAGAGGCATCCGCCTTATGGTGATGCAACATCGGTAAGTGTTGGACTTGGTGACCATGATGGAGGCTGGGGTGTGTGCCAAAATCAGTGCATCCTTCTGTACTTTCATCCCCGGAAATGACCGAGACATTGGGACACTAGCTTTTGCCATCCACTAAATGCATTGTCAGGAAGCTGACATGAAGAAGGAGGGAGGCACCTCTAAGCAGAACAGGTTTATAGACTTATTTTCCTTGTTCCCCCGATGGGTGACCAGACCGTGCCTGTCAGTGCTCTTCTTGTACTATTTTTGTGTGGTTTCCTACAAGTGGGGGTATTCTGCTTTAACCCCTTCGCTGCTAGGCCTCCCCCCCCCCCCCCCTGTGCTAAGCCTTTTTTTGGCTATTTGGGGTAGTTCGCGCTTAGGCCCCTGTAACTTTTTGACCACATAAGGTATCCACACCAAATTTGCGTCCTTTTTTTCAAACATCATGGGGATTCTAAAGGTACCCAGGGTTTGTGGATTCCCCTGGAGGGGACCCAGAAATCAGCCAAAATATAGCTAAATTTTGGTTGTTTTGGAAAAAATGCAAAAAAAGGGCTAGAGATGAAAGCGTCTGGTTTTTTCCCTGCAAATGGTATCAAAAAAGGGGATGTGGTGCTGAAATCACCATCTTCCCAGCTTTCAGGGACAAGCAGACTTTTGTCAGAAAACCAAAATATTTTACACAGTTTTGGCATTTTTCTGGGACATAGCCTATTATTGCTATTTTTTGTGCTTTCAACCTCCTTCCAGTTAATGGTAGAAATGGGTATGAAAGCAATAATGGATCCTGGAAAGCTGTACATTTCTGAAAAGTAGACAAGATTCTAAATTCATCAAGGGGTCATTTGTGTAGATCCTTCAAGTTTTCTTTATAGAAACAAACAGTTAAATATAGGAAAAATTTAAAATTAGTTGAACAAAAGAGCCATTTGTGTCAACGTTTTCACCTGTAACTTCTTCTAATTATGACAGCTATTTGAAAACAATATACCGTTACATCTGCTGGACTTTTCTGGTTGTGGGGATATATAGGACTTGTAGGTTCACCAAGAACCCGACGAACCCAGAGCCAATAACTGAGCAGCGTCTTGCAATGTTTTTTTATTATGTACCGGGTATATAGCAATTATTCCGGGAAAATTTATACATGGAAAAATTGGTATGCAAGACACCTATGTATTTCTGGAATGGGAACAAAATATAGAGTTTATAAACAGTAGATATTTGCACATTTCCGAAATTGGGAGTAACCATACTAGCATGAGAATTATAGGTCATTTTTCAAAATGACTTCTTTTTTACACATTGTCTTTCATTTAGAAGGCAGAAATGCATCGAAAGTCAAGAGGTAATAACAGTTGCTCTACAATTCTGTGTTACCCTAAGTCTCCCGATAAAAATGGTACCTCACTTGTGTGGGTAGGCCTAGTGCCCGCGACAGGAAACGGCTCAAAACGCAACACGGACACACCACATTTTCACAGTGAAAAATGACCCTTTTTTTGCAAGGTGCCTAGCTGTAGTTTTTGAACCCTAGCTCTGCCGGCACCTAAGAAAACCTAGCAAACCTATACATTTTTAAAAACTAGACACCCAGTGAAATCCAGGATGGGGTGACTTGACTGGCTCTCACCAGGTTCTGTTACCCAGAATCCCTTGCAAACCTACAAAATTGTCAAAAATAACACATTTTCCTCAAATTTTTGTGGTGGAAAGTTCTGGAATCTGCGTGGATCCACAAATTTCCACACACCCTGCGTTCCCCAAAGTCTTTCGAGAAAAATGGTACCTCACTTGTGTGGGTAGGCCTAGTGCCCGCGACAGGAAACGGCCCAAAACGCAACGTGGGCACACCACATTTTTACAGTGAAAAATGCCCCTTATTTTGCAGAGTACCTAGCTGTAGTTTTTGAACCCTAGCTCTGCCAGCACCTAGGGAAACCTAGCAAACCTATACATTTATGAAAACTAGACACCCAGGGGAATCCAGGATGGGGTGACTTGACTGGCTCTCACCAGGTTCTGTTACCCAGAATCCCTTGCAAACCTAAAAAAATGGTCCAAAAAAACACATTTTCCTCACATTTCCGTGGTGGAAAGTTCTGGAATCTGCGTGGATCCACAAAATTCCACCAACCCCACGTTCCCCAAAGTCTTTCGAGAAAAATGGTACCTCACTTGTGTGGGTAGGCCTAGTCCCCGTGACAGGAAACAGCACAAAACGCAATGTGGACACACCACATTTTCACAGTGAAAAATGACAATTTGTTTGAAAAGTGCCTAGCTATAGTTTTTGAATCCTAGCTCTGCCGGCACTTAGGAAAACCTAGCAAACCTATACATTTTTGAAAACTAGACACCCAGTGAAATCCAGGATGGGGTGACTTGACTGGCTCTCACCATGTTCTGTTACCCAGAATCCCTTGCAAACCTACAAAATTGTCAAAAATAACACATTTTCCTCAAATTTTTGTGGTGGAAAGTTCTGGAATCTGCGTGGATCCACAAATTTCCACACACCCTGCGTTCCCCAAAGTCTTTCGAGAAAAATGGTACCTCACTTGTGTGGGTAGGCCTAGTGCCCGCGACAGGAAACGGCCCAAAACGCAACGTGGGCACACCACATTTTTACAGTGAAAAATGCCCCTTATTTTGCAAAGTACCTAGCTGTAGTTTTTGAACCCTAGCTCTGCCAGCACCTAGGGAAACCTAGCAAACCTATACATTTATGAAAACTAGACACCCAGGGGAATCCAGGATGGGGTGACTTGACTGGCTCTCACCAGGTTCTGTTACCCAGAATCCCTTGCAAACCTAAAAAATGGTCCAAAAAACACATTTTCCTCACATTTCCGTGGTGGAAAGTTCTGGAATCTGCGTGGATCCACAAAATTCCACCAACCCCATGTTCCCCAAAGTCTTTCGAGAAAAATGGTACCTCACTTGTGTGGGTAGGCCTAGTCCCCGTGACAGGAAACAGCACAAAACGCAATGTGGACACACCACATTTTCACAGTGAAAAATGACAATTTGTTTGAAAAGTGCCTAGCTATAGTTTTTGAATCCTAGCTCTGCCGGCACTTAGGAAAACCTAGCAAACCTATACATTTTTGAAAACTAGATACGAAGGGGAATCCATAATGGGGTGACTTGACTGGCTCTCACCAGGTTCTGTTACCCAGAATCCCTTGCAAACCTAAACAATTGTCCAAAAAAACACATTTTCCTCACATTTCTGTGGTGGAAAGTTCTGGAATCTGCGCGGATCCACAAAATTCCACCCAACCCGCATTCCCCATAGTCTTTCGAGAAAAACGGTACCTCCCTTGTGTGGGTAGGACTAGTGCCCGCAACAGGAAACGGCACAAAACGCAACGTGGGCACACTACATTTTCACAGTGAAAAATGACCCTTTTTTTGCAAAGTGCCTAGCTGTAGTTTTTGAACCCTAGCTCTGCCGGCACCTAAGGAAACCTAGCAAACCTATACATTTTTGAAAGCTAGACACCCAGGGAAATCCAGGATGGGGTGGCTTGACTGGCTCTCACCAGGTTCTCTTACCCAGAATCCCTTGCAAACCTAAAAAATTGTAAAAAAAAAACATTTTCCTCACATTTCTGTGGTGGAAAGTTCTGGAATCTGCGTGGATCCACAACATTCCACCCACCCCGCATTCTCCTAAGTGAAAAACGGTACCTCACTTGTGTGGGTAGGCCTAGTGCCCGCGACAGGAAACAGCTCAAAACGCAACATGGACACACCACAATTTCATAGTGAAAAATGACCCTTTGTTTGCAAAGGGCCTAGCTGTAGTTTTTGAACCCTAGCTCTGCCGGCACCTAGGGAAACCTAGCAAACCTATACATTTTTGAAAACTAGATACCCAGGGGAATCCAGGATGGGGTGACTTGACTGGCTCTCACCAGGTTCTCTTACCCAGAATCCCTTGCAAACCTAAAAAATGGTAAAAAAAACTCATTTTCCTCACATTTTTATGTGGTGGAAAGTTCTGGAATCTGCGTGGATCCACAAAATTCCACCCACCCCGCATTCCCCTAAGTCTTTCAAGAAAAACAGTACCTCACTTGTGTGGGTAGGCCTAGTGCCCGCGACAGGAAACAGCGCAAAACGCAACGTGGACACACCACATTTTCACAGAGAAAAATGACCCTTTTTAGTGCCTAGCTATAGTTTTTGAACCCTAGCTCTGCCGGCACCTAGGGAAACCTAGCAAACCTATACATTTTTGAAAACTAGACACCCAGTATAATCCTGGATGGGATGACTTGACTGGCTCTCACCAGGTTCTGTTACCCAGAATCCCTTGCAAACCTAAAAAATGGTAAAAAAAAACACATTTTCCTCACATTTCTGTGGTGGAAAGTTCTGGAATCTGCGTGGATCCACAAAATTCCACCCACCCCGCATTCCCCTAAGTCTTTCAAGAAAAACGGTACCTCACTTGTGTGGGTAGGCCTAGTGCCCGCGACAGGAAACGGCCCAAAACGCAACATGGACACACCACATTTTCACAGTGAAAAATGACCCTTTTTTTGCAAACTGCCTAGCTGTAGTTTTTGAACCCTAGCTCTGCCGCCACCTAGGGAAACCTAGCAAACCTATACATTTTTGAAAACTAGATACCCAGGGAAATTCAGGATGGGGTGACTTGACTGGCTCTCACCAGGTTATGTTACCCAGAATCCCTTGCAAGCCTAAAAAATTGTCCCAAAAAAACACATTTGCCTCACATTTCTGTGGTGGAAAGTTCTGGAATCTGCGTGGATCCACAAAATTCCACATCCCCGCGTTCCCCAAAGTCTTTCGAGAAAAACGGTACCTCACTTGTGTGGGTAGGCCGAGTGCCAGCGACAGGAAACGGCGCAAAACGCAACGTGGACACACCACATTTTCACTGTGAAAAATGACCCTTTTTTTGCAAAGTGCCTAGCTGTAGTTTTTGAACCCTAGCTCTGCCGGCACCTAGGGAAACCTAGCAAACCTATACATGTTTGAAAACTAGACACCCAGGGGAATCCAGAATGGGGTGACTTGACTGGCTCTCACCAGGTTCTGTTACCCAGAATCCCTTGCAAACCTAAAAAATTGTCAAAAAAAACACATTTTCCTCACATTTCTGTGGTGGAAAGTTCTGGAATCTACATGGATTCACAAAATTCCACCCACCCCGCGTTCCCCAAAGTCTTTAGAGAAAAATGGTACTTTACTTGCGTGGGTGGGTCAAGTACCCGCGACAGGCAAGGGCCCAAAACCTATTGAGGCGACATCAAAATTACCTATCACGAACCAACCTGGTTTTGCAAGGGGGGTCCCATGACTTTTTGGCCCGGGGCTCGGCGGCCACCTAGGGAAATGTACCAAACCCTACTGCCCCCATCTGCCCCCAAGGGGGGGCAGAAAGACTTTTGCGACCAAATGAATATGGGGGGAGCAAAGGCCCTTGCCCAAGCGGCTGCTCCTCCCTCCCTGATGGCTAGTGGATGGATCCCTGCTTGGGGATCACCCTCCTGGGGTGATCCCCAAGCAGGGATATGCTAGGAAAGAGTACCATTGGAAAGGGGAGATTCTCCCCTTTTTAACAATACCTCTCCCATCTTTTTCGGTGCTCGGGGGGCTGAGATAGCCCCACGAGCACCGAAACACTGAAACTGAAACTAAGTTTCAGTTTCGTTTTCGTTGCAATGACGATTGCGTGCCATGCGCGCGATCGTCATTGCAAGGAAATCTAAAAATAGGCCAGGGGAGGTTGGGGAAGCTCTTCCCCACCTCCCCAGGCAAAAAAAAAGGGAAATCCCTCTGCTGTCTGCAGCAGAGGGATTTCCTGAGCATGTGCTCATAACGGAATGGTTCCGTCATGAGCACACTAGAACCTGTGCTCATGACGGAACCATTCCGTCATGAGCACTGAAGGGTTTAAAAAATCAGCCCTCAAGTTAGATAGAATGCAAGTAACTAGGGCATTAGTAATAGACACACCAGAAACACAGCAAACCTTGAATAAAGTGACTCTCATGCAGTATTGGGCAAATGATGCAGTTGAAAATTCAACTAGAATGGGGAATGTTAATATTGGAAAATACAATATCAATGCATGTCATGATATATGTACATATAATAATGAACTCGCATCACCGTTGTTGAATTCACCCGATATGACCTTCCCCTCAACCCGAGTCAGAAGTATGTGGTCAGGCAAGCCCTGAGAACTAGGCCTGCAGCAACTGATTGACAGATCACAGGTGGGGTGACATGTAGCTCTTAGACAAACATGTGAACAGGAAAACATAGATCGATCCCACAGATAGGCAACAACACCACAATGGTCTTAGGAAACTGCCTCCAAAAAAACACATTTCGCCAGAGGGGTGCACATTCCCAAAACCCCATAAATCCAGAAGGCACATTAAGTTAGGAACACTCAGCTAATCAGATCTCAGCATGTACACTACATGCAATGATTACGTGCTCCCCATGCTGGACATCCGGACACGTGCCAACTGGCCCAACATTGTCTCCATGCAAGGTCGAACCCCGCCTGTGTTTCCTATCAAATGACCAGATTTATGGTGCCGTGACTAGGCCCAGATTTCTGTCTCAAAAGTAATATACAAATTGCTTTATGACACTTTATGTAATGTATAAATGACGGTCGAAACCAATGTGCTTTGAGACAGACATCAGACCAGACTCTGTTGCCTGCTATCCCGGCCGCTGCGTTTAATTAAACCAACTGCTCCTGTTTTGCCAAACGCCTCTTGTCTTTTATTTTTTCAAGGTAAACTTACATTTGAGCAACAGCATACAGAGGAGTGCCATAGAGTGGTGTGGTGTAGAGTGGAGTGGCGTACAGTGGAATAGCGCAGAGGGGAATAATGTACAGTGGAGTGTTGTACCATGGAATAGAGTAGAGTGGAGTGGCATAGAAGGTCGTAGAGTTTAGTAGAGTGTCATACAGTAGCATTGAGCAAAGTAGCATACCGTACATTCGCACAGACTGGAGTACACTGTGGAGTGCTATTGAGTGAAGTATTGTGTGGTAGAGTGGAGGGGAGTAAAGTATCATTGAGTGGTGTAGAGTGCTGTAGAGCGGCATAGAGTAAAGTGGCATGGAGCGGAGCTGGGTACAGTGCAGTGGAATACACTGGAATAGCGTAGAATGGAGTGACAGACTGGAGTGACATACAATGGAGTGGCATGCAGTGGAGTGGAGTAAGCTGGAGTGGCAGAGCATGGAGTGGCATAGAGTGGCATAGTTTAGAGTGGAGCGGCATATAGTGGAGTGGCGTACAGTGGAGTGACATGGTGTGGACTGGTATAGAGTGGAGTAGCATAGAAGCGAATACAATACAGTGCAGTGCATAGAGTGGAATGGTGTACAGTAGAGTGTCATGCCACAACGTAGAGTGGAGTGGCATAGACTGGAGTTCCGTTGAGTTGAGTAGCATGCCATACAGTAGAGCTGAGTGCCATAGTGTGGAATACTGTAGAATGGAGTGGTGTAGAGTGTCGTAGAGTGGATTACTGTACAGTGGAGTGCATAGAGTAGAGTGGCGTACAGTGGAGTGGCATGTTGTAGAGGTTATTGGAGTGGCGTACAGCGGAGTAGCATAGACTGGCGTGCCAAAGAATCAGGTAGCATGTCATACAGTAGAATGGAGTGCTGTGGAGTGGATTACTGTAGAGTGGAGGGCCGTACACTGGAATAGCATAGAGTGGAGTGGCATAGAGTGCAGTGGCCTAGACTGGAGTGGTGTATCGTGGCTTGGCATACAGTGGAGAAGCATAGAGTGGAGTGGCGTAGAGTGAAGTGGTGCAGACTGGAGCGGTGCAGACTGGAGTGGCATAGAGTAGAGTGGCATAGAGTGGAATAGTGAAGAGTGAAGTGGCATAGAGTGGAATGGCGTAAATTGACGTGGCCTATAGTGTAATGGTGTAGAGTACAGTGGCATATAGTGAAATAGCATACAGAAAGTGGCATAGAGTGGAGTGGAATAGAGTGGAATAGCATAGAGTGGAGTGGCCTACCATAGAATACAATGAAGTGGAGTGGTAGAGAGAGGAGTGGGACAGAGTAGGGAGGCATACAGTGGAATACCGTAGAATGGAGTGGTGTAGAGTGCAGCGGCATTGACTAGAGTGGTGAAGAGTGGAGTGGCATACAGTCAAATAGCATATAGTGGAGTGGTGTGGCGTGGACTGGAGTGGCTTACAATGGAGTAGCGTGTCGTAGAGTAGAGTGGAGTCGTGAAGAGTGGGTTTCGTAGAGTAGAGTGGACTAGCCTAAAGTGGAGTGGCATAGACTGGAGTGGTGCAGAGTTGAATAGCATATCATAGAGTAGAGTGCAGTGCTGTAGAGTGGAATAGCATAGAGTGGAGTGGCATAGAGTATAGTGGAGTGGAGTGGCGAAGAGTGGAGTGGTGTACAGTGGAATTGCATAAAGTGGCATAGAGGGGAGTGGCGTATAGTGGAGTGGCATAAAGTGGAAGAGCATAGAGTTGAGTGGCATACAATGGAATAGTGTAGAGTCGAGTGGCATAACGTAGAGTGGCATTGAGTGGATTGGCATGTCATAGAGTAGAGAGGAGTGGGGTAGACCGGAGTACCGTAGAGTCGAGTAGCATGTTGTACAGTAGTAGAGTGCAGTCGACTAGAATATTATAGAGAGGAGTGGTACAGAGTGCAGTGGCGTAAACTGGAGTGGTTAAGAGTGGAGTACAGTTGAATAGCGTATAGTGGAGTGGCGGAGACTGGAGTGGCATACAGTGGAGAAGCGTGTTGTAGAGTAGAGTGTAGTGGTGAAGAGTGGTGTGTCGTAGAGTAGAGTGGAGTGGCGCAGAATTGAATAGCATATCGTAGAGTAGAGTCTATGGAACTCCGTGAGTAGGCGGAGGTGGTCGTCCGCCCCGTTTGAGCTGCTTTTTTACATGCAGTAGCACGATGCGCACTTCTGTGCTGAAATATTAGAGCGAACAGCACCACACAGTCTGCATGGGCATTGCCATTTTGTTTTACCTGCTTTCTGTTCTCTGCATGGTGCTGGGCCTTATTTTTGGATCCATTTAAATCCTCCGCATCCCACTCATCCACCCCTCATTTACCTTTTTTTATCAGTGTGTGTCTTTGTGTATTTTTTGTTTTTGTCTTTTTTTTTACTTTTCTGTGACTTTTTGTACTCTTTTTGTATTCACTTTCTATTTCCCTTTGTTCTTCCTTTCTGCTTCTTTTCTTCCACCCCAGCACCATGTCTGAGGAGCACCAGGGAGCAAGTGGTGGTGCCAGTGCGGCTGCTACAAGCCGCACACCTTGCAGTCTCTGGCGCCACCAAGGGGTGCATCCCCATCCCCTTTTTTTCTGAGGCAGAGGTGGCCACACTTGTTTTTTTTGTGCAGCACCACCTCCCCTCCATGCTGGCAGCAGGCCTGGAAGTGGGTACGCCCCACAGGAGTGTCAGCTACTGTGGGAGAGAGTGAGCCGGTATGTGCACCAGAACACTGGGGAGTAGCGCACAGTGCATCAACTGATGCATCACTAGGCAGACATAATTGACTGTGAACAAGAACTGCTCAACCTGCTGGGTGTCAAGGTTAGGGGGCTCGGTGAGTAATTATTTATTGTTTGTTTTCTAAAATGCTAATACTTTTTTTTCAACTAGCATGCTGTTCACACTCAGAGGTAAGTTAAGTTTACGTAACATTACAAATATTATGTGATCCATCTTGACCTAGCCAGGTGCTCTGCAGTACCTAGTCACACTTGTCGGCGCTAACGTGGGCTTAATTTTTAAGAAGTAATGCAGACTCCTCTGTTCTGTCACTAAGATAGTGGTAGTAATATCAGTGAGTTAGCGTTCTCTGTGCCTTTCTTTATGTAGCTCATACAGTCCCAATCTCCAAGTGATGTGTAGTATGCATTGATGCATTGAAAAGGGAGACTGAGTTGGCCCATCAAAAGGGTGAGAAGCAAAGATCATTTGTTACAATGCATTAGTTCAGGTTTAGGAAATTAGGAATAGGACTTAGGTGTAGGAAATTAGGAATAGGTCAACTCAATACTAATACTATAGGCGATCTGATTTAGAAAAGTACAATGTTACTGCCTTTGCCTGACAAAATATTTTTGGGGAGATTAACTGTACCACTGATGCATTTTTTTATCTTCTATAATTCTTATATCAGCACCCAAGGACAAGAAGAGGGCACCATCGAAGGCGAGTCAGGGTGAAGGGGCTGCCATTACCAGTGCTGCAGCGGCTGGAAGTACTACCATCAACACCAGCACCGCAGCAGCAAGGGATTTGCTAGCCCGAGGAACTCCTGTTATTTTTATTATTTCCCTAACTTTTACCTCTGCCCATTTAGAATAACTTTGCTTTGTTTATTGTTTATACTGTCTCCTTTTTTCAACTACTCTTCTATCTAATGCTTGTAAAATTCTTGTTATCCCTGCATTACCCTTTTTTTCAATATTCTCAGTAGCTGACTTCCTCTTGTCTGCACTACTCCGTAGCTTTCTTCTTCTTTGTTAGTAAGCTCTCCCTCTCCACTTATATATCTTGGGTACTGGTACTATAAGACTAAGAGAACTCATTTTAGCTACTCAACTGTAAAGATTGCAGGCCCAAGTAAGCTATTTTTCATTACGCATGTTTGTTGAGAAGGCTTTCTTTTTCTTGCTCATGTTCAAACATTAAAATGAGAGAGTGGCCATGGTCATGTTGGACCCCCCCAATGTTGCATTGTGTTGTCATTCATTTTAAACCAGCAGTTTCCATGACAGTGTAGCATGGCAGGAAAGTAGTATGACGTCCCGTTACATTTGCCAAGCAAGGCCGTATGTCCTTCATTGATCAATTTATTCCAACCCTTCACTGCGCTTTAATGACTCAGAGTCATCATACTTCTGCCTCTCCATTACGAAATGTTTTTGGTTGCCTTGACTACCTGGTTATTCTAACATTGTCAACCAACAAAATGCCTAATGTGAGTTTTTTGATAGAAGATACTGCTAACCGAACTTTAGTGATATGTAGGGGTGGGCGAAGAAGTCAGCTCCGTTGGCGGAGTTCACTGAGTTTTGCCCACTCCACGCTCCACATGGAGTTCTGAAAAACTCAGCGAAGTGCCGCAGAGTGGAGTTTTTTTCTCTGGAGAAGCTCTCAAACGTTAAGTTGGTAAGTAATTGTGAGAAAGAATTGCGTGCTAGACCTCCTTGTGGAGATATTTCCCAGCGCCGGTAGTTGCGGCAGGTCACAGCAAGTCATGTCCAATCACGTTGAGAAATCTGCCAATCGCATTGAGGAAGCTGCCACTTGAGTAGAATGTCTAGTCAAGCGGCAGAAAGCAGCAGCACCCTCTGGGGTGATGCATAGGGCTGTTGCACTGATTTTACTGTGTAGGACAAAAAATAACCATAGCTAAAAATTCAGTGCAAGCAGAGCGACTTAACAGACTCTACCGCTTGTGGAACTCCGCGGAGCAGAGTGTTTCTGTCACTTCATGGAATTCCGTGAAGTAAAACTCTGCGAACTCTACCCAGGCCTAGTGATGTGTTGCATTTGTATTTAAAAAAATTATAATCATTAGGGGAGGCGTATCTGATAGCTAAAATGTGCAATGTTTTTTCAAGTCGTACAGACTGCCAGAGACAGTGTCAAAGCACCAGACGCAGCAGCGGAGGCAGTTGGAGGAGGAGTACCAATGGTGGCCCGGCCGGGTGGTGGTAAGTCACATTGCTTGTTGATTGAAAAACTATTAGTACACTTACATTATTTGTTAAGCAAGGCAGATATGTATCCCACCCATCACCTTTTATCACCTCCCTGCCCATGGCATTTCACCACCTATGACCTAACTGCAGCATGGTTCAATTCAGCACTACAGTGTTGGTTGTGCAGTGTGCGTCTGCTTCAATTAATGTGGCATTTACAAAGTTTTCATCAGTGGCGGCTCCTCCGCTAAGGCGGAGGAGTATCGCCACACTGCTCAAAAGGAAAAATAAAATGATAGTACGTAGTGTTATTATCATTTTATTTTTCCTGTTACAGTCAGTGGCAGGGTGGGGTGGGGCTGGCCAGAGCAGGGGGAGGAGTGGTGTGCACCCCCTAAGTGCGCATGAACTGTTTGACCGGCCCTCTTGGGCTGACCAAACAGTTCATGCACACTTTGCATGTTCCTCACCAGGCTGCATTACACAGCCTGCTGAGGAACAAGCACAGGCTCCCTGTTCCTGTCTGAGTGCCGAACCATGGCGCTCAGACCAATCACAATGCTGCATTGTAGCGTTGTGATTGACTCTGGGGAGCCTGTATGCCCGGGTGCTTCCTGCTGCCGCCCGGACAGGAAAAAGGAAGAGGACGAGCACGGAGGAGAGGCAGCAGCCGGCCATTAAAGGTAAGTCCTTTTTTTCTTTTATTTCATTCCTCTACCCCCGCCCCATCACCCCTGTCCAGTAGCAACTTCTACTGGTTTTCAATGCATTTGCAAACTGAAAACAAGGTGGATTTACTTCCCAGTTCCCACTCAGTCACCTCAGTACTTTGCTCCTTTATTCTGTCCTAGGTTCTTCCCCTATCAAAAAATTGTAAATCCCTCCTTGACATATACCACATTTTTCTAACCAAGTGATTTATGTGCATAATCATATATTTCATGGCTTCCATAATGAATTTACCCTGTTCAAATTTTTCCCTTTTGACATTCGTCAACTTCAGTAACTGACTAAGCCAAAGCTTAGCACATGATGATTAGTAACACCCCACTTTTCTATAGCAAAACCTCTACCTCCCCGGCCTAATCCATCTTACTTACCCTGCAGTAGAGTAAGCTAAGTTTCCTTTTCTTACTGCCAAGCGAATTAATTTTTTGAAAATAATTTGTGGCGGAGGGTGAGGCTAGGGAGTAAAGTGGGACTAAGTGCCTGATTTTGAGTTTTGTAGATGGGATACTTTGTGACGAACATGTCAAATAAAATCTGAATCCCGTTCCTTTACCTGTACTGCATATTCATCGTTTTTCCCACCGTCTAATTACGGCAGATAGGATATCCACATTTTATACGTGAAATGTGTGACATAGTATCATTATTATTCATCTGTCTCTTTGGAGTCAGGGTACGATTGAAAGGCATTTGGAGAAGAGCACGGCCATTGGTATTAAAGTAAGATAATTGTCCATTACTGCTGCCCCAGCTGCAGTCTGCAGAGAGTAGCAAAGCACCCGACAGGCTAGCATGCCTCCATTAATTTAGCACAACAAGAATTCTTGCGTAGTGCATAATGCCTTCCTCATTAATGAGAGGTAATTTATTTTTCTTCTTACACACAATGTGTCTGTTTAGTTGCTTCCTAGGAAATTATTTAAAAGAAACACACAATGATGCAATAGTTACCTGTTCCAATCCAAGCATGGTGACACAATTGTATCCCCTCTTTGATGCAAGCAAGCAATACATTGGAATTTGACAGTGTTATAAATCAAACGATCTTTACTGGGGCAATGCTGCTAGGTAATGAAAAAAAGAAGGATAGGCATGGGATGGAGACAGGCATTGTCTCCAATGTCCTGGAAGGTAAAGAGGAGGCTTCTTCATTGCACACTGGTCCAATTCCAATCTGCCATACATATGGCTAAAATTGGTGGGGCTGCATAAGTCAGACACAAACAAAATATATAATGTTTCTCTAACTGTATCCATTGTTTTTGCAAAGCACTTAGCAGTTCAATGAAAAATAATGAAAACGTTCTATGGTGGCTTACGCAGGCAGGGAAGTAGATTTCACCCCCTCAAACTAAGGTGGTTCACCCAGAAGCTGATCAGCTAACACACTAAAGTCTGACCAATTGCCCTCATCCTCATCCTTATTCTGTGGTATTTCAGAAATAGTGTAATTGTTTGGTATGAGGTGTGGGTTCATTTTGATAATGGGCAATCTCTCAACATTTTGAGGCAAGAGACTGCTCCTTCTGACTGTGACAGCGGTGTCAGCTGCACTGAACACACATTTAACAGACACACTGGCTACTGGACAAGACAGATACTTTATTGCCAGCCTGCTGAGCTCTGCCAATTGGTGCATTTTCCCATACTAACAGACCAATCAGTTTTGATCCATGTAGATCTATTTTGGGTCACCCAGACAGTCCTGGAACATCGTCTGAATGGTCATTGGTGCTGCCACTTGCTCGACCTCTTTTGCCTTCGCCTCTGCACTTGACTTATGTCCTGCCACTTGAAACCAAGCCAATGTAACTGTTGAGTCCGATTCTTCTGTTCCTGTAGTTGTTGTTTCCTGGGTTCTTGCTGCTGGTGTTGGATGCTCTGAGACAACATCACCGCCCTCTCTAGAAGTTAAAGGCTGCACTCTTAAACTTCTGACCGGGACTCTAAGTTCCAGCCATTCTTCTTCAAGGTCTATCGCTTGATCAACAATCCACTTCTTGTATAGCCCAACAACCATTTCAGAAAAAGAAATGAAAGTGGCCAGTATTTTTTTTATGTACATTGGATCAACTATTGTAGCACAGATGTACTCTTTGGGTGAAATTATGTCTCTTTGCATCTTGCATTAACAGTCAAGCGAAGGATTAAGCTCACAACCAAGTCATGCACTTCTCCATTGCTGTGCACACCTGCAAACCTTTGCAACATCTTTTTAAACTGGTCCTGTAAAAGATGCAACAACTGGATAGCTTGGCTCATCGTACTGTCCTCCTTGCTGACTTCCCGGGTGAAAACCTCAAAAGGAAGTAGCATCTGTGCCAGGCATTTGCCTAGACTCCATTTGTCCACCTCCATGGTCATGCTTTTCCCAACTGCATCCCCTCCTTTGTGAATGACACAGTCATTGAACAGTTTGTACTGCTCAAACAGACGTTGCAAAATGTAGGTCGAGTTCCAACGTTTTGACACCTCCTGTATGAGAGCCTTAATTGGTACTAGCATGCTGAATGATCCTTATCTGCTTTTGGGCTTTAAAAGAATGGCTGAAATGAGTGCAGATTCTTCTGCACATGATCAGTATGTTGCTGAGTATGTCTTCTTTTTTGAGAAAGTCCTGCACAATCAGGTTGATGCAATGTGCCAAACACAGGCCCCTGAAATAGCCACCACCTGCCATGGCCTTAACTATATTACTGCCATTGTCTGTGGCAACAAATGCATTTCTGAGACATTTGAGTCACAGCCATTCAAACACCTTGTTGTTGAAGTCTTCCAAGATGTTTGCAGTTGTATGAAATTACTCCATGGCTACTGTTGCTTGCTGCCGAATGCCCTTAAACGTTTCTTCAGCACTGAGACCTGTATTTAGTTGTTGCCTAACCCTCACAAAAGACATCCTGTGTGCAGTGATACACATGTAATCAGTGGCTTGACGACTGGCCCAGATGTCTGTCATCAGGTTGATAGTGTGAACACCACTCTGCTGCAAAGCTTGTCCAACCAATTTCAGCACATTCTGCTTCTTCTGCTCACTGGCCAGTTTCTTGGAAGTACTTCTCTCTGGGGCCATCTTGAAGCTGTTAGTTGACAGTAACACTTAGCTGCACAAGCGGAAGAGACTGGAGGAGTCATGTCACGTGTTGTGGTCACATCACTTTGCACAGGCCTTCTGTCGGGCTGTACTGTGGGTGATGTCTCTTGTGCACCTAAATGCAAACAAGTAAGAAAAGCATTTAGTGAAACGTGCTATTTTTGCAGCTTGAATTACAGACAGAAGTGCAGACAATATCATTTAGTGTGATTACTTATTATTCTACATAATTAACAACAATAATGCATTCATTCCAAAGTCATACTACACCACCATAACATTTCATTTTCACATACAGATGTAGCTTTTTGCTTTATGCACATCGAAGGGAGACACCTGTGGCAGTCAGAGAGTTCCAGGGGGGAATGGAATAATCCTTAAAATGGAATAATCCTTAGAAACTTAATGCTGGTGTGCACCTATGGCAGGCAAGGGGTCCAAGGGAAAATGGAACAACCCTGAAAAACTAATGCTGTTGTGCTGCTGTGTCGTATGGCAGATAGGGGGCCCACCGGTCCAGGAAAAATGAATCATGGCAATCCTTAAAAAAGAAATGCCGGTGTGCGGCAGGCGCCTATGGCAGGAAGGGGGTAGATGGAGGGAAAATGTAAAACAAAAAACCACATTGGGAGGCAAGGAGGTGCAGGGGAATATAATAAATATTATGAAACACTACCCATATATACTACAATGATCCTCAAGCATATTAAACTGATATCAGGGAAAAGTAAACAAAAAATGAACAAAAACAAAAAAGGTATAGCCCTCTCCTATCAATCTACTTAGAAAATTGCTTTGAAAACTGGAAAAAAAGGATTTACGGAGTGGCAGGCTGCACAAAATGACCATTTGCTCAATAAACAACAGCAAGCAAGAAGGCTTGGCCCCCAGCAAAGAACCCATGAAGGCTTATGGCAAAAGCACACTGACTGGCTACATAAAATGCCCGCTGGCACAATCCACTCCGGCTCCCCGTCAGACCCTTGTCCGCACCACATCTTCAACATAGCCAGCAGCTCCATCGCACCCCACCTGCGCAACGTCATCAATCTCTCCTTCGAGACCGCGACCTTCCCAGAGAGCTGGAAACACGCCGAGATCAACGCACTACTCAAAAAACCCAAGGCGGACCCAAGAGACCTCAAGAACTTCCGGCCCATCTCCCTGCTTCCGTTCCCAGCCAAGGTCATCGAGAAGATCGTCAACAGACAGCTAACCCGATACCTCGAAGAAAACAGCATCCTGGACCCATCCCAGTCAGGGTTCCGCAGCAACCACAGCACCGAGACTGCCCTCATCGCCGCCACCGACGACATCAGGACCCTGCTGGACAACGGTGAGACCGCGGCCCTCATCCTCCTGCACCTCTCCGCCGCCTTCGACACTGTCTGCCACCGCACACTACGCGCACGCCTCCACGACGCAGGGATCCGAGACAAGGCCCTGGAATGGACCACCTCCTTCCTCTCCGGCAGAACCCAGAGCGTCCGCCTCCCCCCATTCTGTTCCGAAGCCTCCGAGATCATCTGCGGCGTACCCCAGGGATCCTCCCTCAGCCCGACACTGTTCAACATCTACATGGCCCCGCTCGCACACATCGCCCGACAGCACGACCTCAACATAGTCTCCTACACCGACGACACTCAACTGATCCTCTCCCTCACCAAGGACCCCCTCACCGCCAAATCCAACCTCCACGAAGGAATGAAGGCCGTCGCCGAGTGGATGAAGAGCAGCCGACTAAAGCTGAACACGGACAAGACAGAGGTCCTCATCCTCGGCTCCAACCCTTCAGCCTGGGACGACTCCTGGTGGCCAACGACACTGGGGGCAGCCCCGACACCCACCGACCATGCACGCAATCTGGGAGTCATCCTCGACTCAACGCTCTCCATGACCAAGCAAGTCAACGCAGTCTCCTCCTCCTGCTTCAACACCCTCCGCATGCTCTGCAAGATCTACAGGTGGATCCCGACAGATACAAGAAGAACAGTCACCCAGGCCCTCGTCAGTAACAGACTGGACTATGGAAACGCCCTCTACACGGGAGCCCCGGCCAAGCTCATCAAACGACTGCAACGCATTCAAAACGCCTCTGCACGCCTGATCCTCAACGTACCACGCCACAGCCACATCACCCCCCCACCTGAGAAACCTGCACTGGCTCCCCGTCAACAAGAGGATCTCCTTCAAACTCCTCATCCACGCACACAAGGCACTCCACAAGACCGGCCCAGCCTACCTCAACAGACGACTCTTCTTCTATATCCCCAACCGCCAGCTCCGCTCCGCCGACCTCGCCCTCGCCACCGTCCCCCGCATCCGAAGAACAACCACCTGTGGCAGATCCTTCTCCCACCTCGCCGCCAAGACCTGGAACACCCTTCCACTCAGCCTACGACAGACCCAAGACCTGCTGACCTTCAGGAGGCTACTCAAGACCTGGCTGTTCGACCAGTAGCGCCCCCCTTATTCCCCAGCGCCTTGAGACCCTCACGGGTAAGTAGTGCACTCTACAAAATTCTTGATTGATTGATTGATGGTTAGACAACAACAGCAAGCAAGGTGGCATAGCCACAAAAAAGAACACATGCAGGCCTATGGCAAAAACATACTGGATGGCTTCATAAAATGGCCACCGGTCACATGGTCAAACAACAACAGCAAGCAAGGAGGCATGCCCCAGCATAGAACCCATGCAGGCCTACGGCAAAAGCATACTGGCCGGCTACCAAAATGGCCACCAGCCACATGGTCAAAACACAGCAGCAAGCAAGGAGGCATGGCCACAAAAAAGAATACAGGCAGGCCTATGACAAAAGCACACTGGCTGGCTACACAAAATGGTCTCTGGCCACATGGTCAAACAGCAACAGCAAGCAAGGAGGCTTGGCCCCAACAAAGTGTTGTGCAGTTCTTATCAATACATAGGATCTGCATACTTGTTGGGCAACATAAACTTTGGGTGAGGTGCCCAGACTGATTCCGGGCACCCCGCAGGATATGTTGGCCTATAGACCCGCTAACTCACAGTGCCACCGTAAGCCCCCATAACCTTACCAGGGAGCAAATAGTTTCTGGCAACCACTGAACATGACAACCCTGACCCGTCAGGGATCATGGAAATAGATCAGAACCTTTCGCTCAGTCACTCGTACTTACTCATGCTCAGAGAAGTATACAGAATATACAGTGGGACATTTTCAATCTATTTATTGAACCAACGTTATTCTTTGCTGTGATAATCAGTAGACAGAAGCAGATGAAAGTGATTACAAGCACCAAGAGTCTAAATAGATACAGTTCTATCATGGTGCTAAAACAGTGTATATATGCAGGCATATAAACAAGGCAGTAATCTGGCGTACTCCTACAATGCAAAACCCTACTCTAAGGGCCATATGTAGGTAGTTTTTATTTACCGATTCCTAAATACCGAATTTTACCGATTCGGTATTTAAGAATCGGTAAATAGTATGTAGGTAAACATTCGGTAAATATTACCGAATCGGTAATATTCGGTATTACCGATTCGGTATTTACAGAATCGGTAATAAGGAATACCTTCCCATTCATTCCTATGGGCCTGGAGGCCCATAGGAATGATTGGGAAGCCATTCACTATTACCGATTCGGTAAATACCGAATCGGTAATAGGAGGAGCATATTCAAGGGTGGCAGGGTGTCAAATTGACACCCTGTTGCACCCCTGAATCGTGCATGTGTGCACATGTGGCGCACATACATGCCCTAAGGGCATGGATGTGTGCCACATGGCACTTTAAACATTATTCAAAATTGAATTTTTAAAGGAATACGTTAATTACCACCAACTTGAAGTTGGTGGTAATTAACAATTCTTAAACCACATAAGCACTCTTTTATGTGCTTCCTACATTGCATTTACCGATTCGGTAAATAGCGAATCGGTAGATACTGATTCGGTATTTACCGAATCATCACCTACATTAGGAATGGCTAAATACCGGTCGGTAACCCTGAAATTTACCGAATTTCAGGGTTACCGACCGGTATTTAGGCCACCTACATATGGCCCTAAGTGTATCTAGAGGGTGTGTGGGTGTAAAACCAAGAATCCCACCCAGGATGATCCAACCCCATTACCTGGCAGGAGAGAATATAAGAGCACGTCTTGGTCACGAACTGGATACCCCCTCACGGAGATGTCAAACCGCTGTGCGGTGAAGCCTAAGCATGCAGGGACCCTCAGTGTCAGCTGAAGTGCCTCCTCTGCTAACCTATTGGGATGCTCATTATTTATAATAGAAAGCAGCCTTGCAATGTACGTTGTAGATTAGTAATGTTATGGATATGTGAATAGCTCTGTCACCCCGTGGATGAAGATAGAACGACATTTGTACATAGTGCATAAGGTGGCCTTGTACATGATGTTTGAGGCAATGTGATAATGTTGTATGAAGCTAGATGTGTAAACAAAGTAGTTTCAGAGAAACTAATCCAACATTGTCGTGCATGTAAATATGTGCAAAAGTTCATGGCAGAAAAGTTATTGTGAAAAAGAGGACAATGTAAGAAGTGAGCAATTCGGTACATGTGCCTAACCTGGGAATATAACAAAAGAACCCATGAAGGCCTATGGCAAAAGGACACTGGCTGGCTACATAAAATGGTCGCTGGACACATGGTCAAACCACATGCAAGGAGGCATGGACAACAAAGAACAAATGCAGGCCTATGGACACTGACTACACAAAATGGCCCCCGGCAACATGGCATGGAGAACAAAAACAAACACACACACACTGGCCAGACAAAGAAGGCATAGTAACACTGAAGAGAACACTACCATTAATTCAGCAATGCCAAAAACTAAAATTAAGTGAGCTGTAAAAAAGTTTACAGCAACACACATCCTCCCGCGGGAACAAATATTACCCCATCAAAATACACTTTTTGCGGAATAAAAATGGCAAATACAAAAAAAACACATGTGTACTTTAATCCAATGTAATCCCTGCCCTAAATGATGTTTTAAAACAGCATCTACCACAGAAACAGTTGTTTCATGTACCTGTGACTAGTACTCGGTCTTTTAGCTGGTTGGCCCATGGGCAGGCTAGGCCACATAGTAAAATAAATGAATAGTGCAAATGTAACAAACACAGAGAAAATGCACTGAACTGTGCAACCTTTATCCCTTACAAAAGATCAAAAGTTGAATGCAAAACAATAATTACAGCCCTACTGAACCTGCCGGTCACCCACCACAATAAAATTTAAAAATGAAATAAAACTACAAATAAATACTGGTGCACGCCCTCTATCAACCAAACAATAACCTTATACAAACGTTTTTGAACTTGGCAGTGATTTTATAAAAGTCCTTAAATCCAATGCTATATATAAAGCAAACAGAGAGAGTGATCCTTCCACCTCGAAATTCAAATGAAAAGTGACCAGGAGCTAGACAAAGCACTGGGGGAAGCCTGCTGGACAGAAACAGGAAGTTGGAGTCTCTGGGCCAATTCCTTCTTGTTGAAAAAAAAGTAAAATAAAAAAATGCTTCTCACACTTAAAAACAACTTGAACTTGAGTTTAATATTGACTCGAAAACTAGCGGTGGGCAAAGAATTCCGCGGAGCGTAGTTCATTCTCACGGCTCGCCAAAGTTGGTGAGTGCGAGTGAGAAAAATTGCATGCTAGACCGCCTCTCGGGGAGATTTCTCAAGGCGGGTGGTCACACTCGCATTGAGAAATCTGCCACTTGCATTGAGGAAGCTGCTGCTCAAGTGGAATATCTACTCGAGCACCAAAAAGAAGCAGTGACCCCTGTTGCGATGCATAGTGCCAATCGCTGTGATTTTACAATGCAGGACAAACTCTTGGCGCTAAAAATCAGTGTGAGCAACATGACTTGCTCCGCTGCACACAGAACTCTACGAAGCACGGCAGAGATTTTTTGGCACAGAACTCCATGAACTAAATGACTTTTCAAGTAGACTTAGCTGCTTCTCAAGTAGAGAATCAGCTCGAGATGCCCGATTGTGCTCACCAGCATCACGAAATGGCACTGGAAGTGCAATGGCGACCGGAAGCTGCACACTCGCTAGCGGACGACAAATCTCTTTACGCTTGCCTGCACACTCAAAGCAAGACTCGCTCGCATCAATGGAAAAAGAATTCTGCCATGCACTGGATGTCAGTATTTAGCTGAAACTCCACATTACATGGGTAGCACATAGTTTCTGCATTCCACCAACTTCATGAATGGAATTCAACCAAGGCCTACTTAAACATAAGTAAGTTGTAGGTTTTATTGTCCTTCCCTACATATTACCACTGTATTAAAGTGCTTAGAGGTAGGGAAATGTATTTATGTTTTTCTACATATTTTAAAAAACATTTACAGAGTACCGCACTAGTACCGTGCTAGTACTTAGAAAGTGAAAAGGTAGTTACAGAAAAAAATATAGTGTAGTAGTGCTTTTTTATATTTGAACACATTATTGTTTTAAATAAAACCTTTTAAGTAGCATGCTAATTTGTAGACTTTTTTGTAAAGAATTAAAAGAATTAAATCTTCGGTACTTGCTAGGTAGTACTGCGGTACTCTGTATCATTTTTTAAATTTATAGAAAAATATAATTCATTTTCTTTTTATATTCCCACTTTAATGAAGTGATAATAGGTAGGAAAAATCATAAATCTTGCTACTTATCTATATCTAAAGCCCTATCCCAGAACACAGCCAAGGTGTGAGTAAAACAACGTGGCTGCATTTTACTTTTGTAAAAGCAGCCATTGCCCAATCATATACTGCCTTGTCATCATCATGTACCACGAAATACTGTAATTATTTTGAGGTCTTTCATGTAATATTGAGGCATTTGATGGCTGCAGATATTACAAAGTTAAGTGCCCTGCAAGTCCAAAACAGCTGAATGTATTTTCATGCAATTTCAAAATGGATCCTTTCCACACCATAATCTGAATGCCAGCTAAATTTCATGAAAATACGTTCAGCTGTTTTAGTGCTACGTCTGTCTAAATAGTCTGTAGAAAATGCATTTGTCCAAAAACGTGTTTTGGGACTCCCTATTTTTCTTTCCCCCACTTAACAAATCACCACAAAACTTTGCATAATCTGCCAACGTAGAAAAAGGAATACCTCTGCAAATTTATGTGGAGATTCATCAACCGGGGGCAAAGTAATTAGCGAGCAAAAATGCAAGGAGTTCCTATCTCTGTGAATTCTAAATATTACGACTATTCTAACTATTAGTACATAGTGGATATATATATGTATATTGACGCTCACTTCAGCTCCTGTCTTGAAAAATTTGGGGTGATCCGTTAACCGGGGCTGAGAAAATGGGGTGGAGGCAAAATGCTTTTTCTCCATTTTAATTTCCATAGGAAACTTTAGGCACGGCTACAGCCCGATTTGCTGAATGGAATTACACCAAATTTGGCAAAAAGGTAGCTCTTGGTCCAGAAAGCACTCTTTTTGTTAAATGGTGTAAATCCGTTCAGTAGTTCTTGAGAAATGTAAAGATTTCTTAGATAGACAACCGTGGAGCGAAGTATCCTCCCGATCTCGTGCCTTGGATCTAATTGGCTGCCAACACTTCAAACCAGGAAGTTTTGGTAGCCATCTTGGGACTTGGTTGAACCAAGTCATGAGCAAAATCGTAAAACAAAAAAGAAAAGGGGGCAGGGTAGAAACACCCTGACCCCCTAGGCCTGTTCAGGGGGTCCCACAGGGACCCCCAGGGCCAAATAAAAGCATTTTTTTATTAATTTTGGCAGAAGTCGTAAAGGATCCGCGAATCCAGCTGAAAATGTTTAAAAAATGAAGCCCCCCCATGCAGCCCCGGGGACCGCCATCTCCCCAGGGCACAAATGAATTAATGACAGGGGTCCTTTGCGGACCCCTGGCCTCGCGGACCACCACCTCCCTGGGGCTATACAGAAGATGGGAGGGGAGCAGCGCAGCCGCCCTCAAGGACCCCTCCATGGCCCTGAAGAGTGCCACCCCCCCCCCCAGGACAGGCTCCAGCACTGTCCCAGGGTGCCCACCCCTGCGACACTGCAGTTTACAATGGCTTGGCAATAGCAAACTCTGGTATGCTTCATGGAAGCGAAAGCATGGAAAATGCTCTTGCTTCCCTGAAGCGGAGCAGAATTGCTTTTGGACAGAGGGAGCTGTATGTTTGCAGCTCCCTCTGTCCAAAAGTAATGCTGGGTCCCGCAGGAGGCAGGGAGCCAGCAGGGACTGTGGGGGCCTTAAGGCTCCCCCTGCAGTCCCCAACAAGAGGTCATGCCCCGGGGGATGGGATCGCCCGGGCAATATCGGCCTAGGGAGGGGGGGCCGCGCTGGCCCCTCTCCCCTTTAAAAAAAAAAGGTGAAGGCCTGCAATTGCAGCAGCTGCCTAGAAGCAGCAGTGGGGTGGGTGGGGGCGAAGGGGCAGGGGGATAGGGTAAAAAAAAATCACGTACCCCCTGGCCGGCCACCACAGCCTCTCCTGTGCCCCGTCCTCTTCCTGGCTTCTTTTGAGAAACAGGAAGCACCTGGGCGCTCAAGCTCCCTACAGCCAATCACAACGCTACAATGCAGCGTCGTGATTGGTCTGAGCGCCGTGACATGGCACTCAGCCAGGGGCTGGAGGGTGGGCATGTTCTCCATGCAGGCTGTAATGCAGCCTGCATGGAGAACAGGGAAGTGCAAATGACTGTTTTGGGAGGCCCGAGAGGGCCGACCAAACAGTCATTGCGCATAGGAGTGTTCTACCACTCCTCCCCTGCTTTGCAACCATGCCCGCCCCCCTCAAGCACACTGCCGCAGCAGGAGGACAAAATAAAAAGATAATAACATCACGTTATTATCATTTTATTTTTTTGTTTCTTTTGCTGCTTCCTGGCAGTGGGGCGACACTCCTCTGGTTAGCGGAGGAGACACCACTGAAGGCTTGGCCCCGGGGGATGGGGTCACCGGGCCGAAAATGACATCAGGAGGGGGGCCACGTGGCCCCCTTCCTTTTAAAAAAAAAATAGAAAAAGGGGCAGGCCCTGGGAGATGGGGTCCCTGGGGCCAAAAATGGCCCAAGGTAGGGGGGCCACGTGGCCCCCCCTTCCTTTACTGAAAAAAAATCGAGAAAGGCCGGGCCCCGGGGGATGGGGTCTCCGAGGCCAAAATCAGCCCCCCTCTCCTTTTATTTTATTATAAAGATAAAAAATGGGTCAGGTCCCGGGGGATGGGGTCCCTGGGGCTCAAAATGGTCCCCCCTTTCTAGAACATAAAAATGTTTTTTTAAAGTCGGCAAATCATGGGATACCCCGCCCCCTTCGGGGGCGGGGTATCCCATGGTCCGCGAGGCCTGGGGTCCGTGGGGTCCGTGGGGTCCCGTGGGGTCCCGTGGTCCACGAGGCCAAGGGTCTGCAAAGGACCCCTGTCATTACTTCATTTGTGCCCTGGGGAGATGGAGGTCCCCGGGGCTGCGTGGGGGGGCTTCATTTTTTAAACATTTTCAGCTGGATTCGCGGATCCTTTACGACTCCTGCCAAAATTAATAAAAAAATGCTTTTATTTGGCCCTGGGGCTCCCTGTGGGACCCCCTGAACAGGCCTAGGGGGTCAGGGTGTTTCTACCCTGCCCCCTTTTCTTTTTTGTTTTACGATTTTGCTCATGACTCGGTACAACCGAGTCCCAAGATGGCTACCAAAACTTCCTGGTTTGAAGTGTTGGCAGCCAATTAGATCTAAGGCACGAGATCGGGAGGATACGTGGATCCACGGTTGTCTATCTAAGAAATCTTCACATTTCTCAAGAACTACTGAACGGATTTACACCATTTAACAAAAAGAGTGCTTTCTGGACCAAGAGCTACCTTTTTGCCAAATTTGGTGTAATTCCGTTCAGCAAATCGGGCTGTAGCCGTGTCTAAAATTTCCTATGGAGAAAAAGCATTTTGCCTCCCCCCCTTTTTCTCAGCCCCGGTTAACGGATCACCCCAAAATTTTCAAGACAGGAGCTGAAGTGAGCGTCAATATACATATATATAGCCACTATGTACTAATAGTTAGAGTAGTCGTAATATTTAGAATTCACAGAGATAGGAACTCCTTGGATTTTTGCTCGCTAATTACTTTGCCCCCGGTTGATGAATCTCCACATAACTTTGCAGAGCTATTCCTTTTTCTACGTTGGCAGATTATGCAAAGTTTTGTGGTGATTTGTTAAGTGGGGAAAGAAAAATAGGGAGTCCCAAAACACGTTTTTGGACAAATGCATTTTCTACAGACTATTTAGACAGACGTAGCACTAAAACAGCTGAACGTATTTTCATGAAATTTAGCAGGGATTCAGATTATGGAGTGGAAAGGATCCATTTTGAAATTGCATGAAAATACATTCAGCTGTTTTGGACTTGCAGGGCACTTAACTTTGTAATATCTGCAGCCATGAAATGCCTCAATATTACATGAAAGACCTCAAAATAATTACAGTATTTCGTGGTACATGATGATGACAAGGCAGTATATGATTGGGCAATGGCTGCTTTTACAAAAGTAAAATGCAGCCACGTTGTTTTACTCACACCTTCGCTGTGTTCTGGGATAGGGCTTTAGATATAGATAAGTAGCAAGATTTATGATTTTTCCTACCTATTATCACTTCATTAAAGTGGGAATATAAAAAGAAAATTAATTATATTTTTCTATAAATTTTTAAAAAATGATACAGAGTACCGCAGTACTACCTAGCAAGTACCGCAGATTTAATTCTTTTAATTCTTTACAAAAAGTCTACAAATTAGCATGCTACTTAAAGGTTTTATTTAAAACAAAAATGTGTTCAAATATAAAAAGCACTACTACACTATATTTTTTCTGTAACTACCTTTTCACTTTCTAAGTACTAGCACGGTACTAGTGCGGTACTCTGTAAATGTTTTTTAAAATATGTAGAAAAACATAAATACATTTCCCTACCTCTAAGCACTTTAATACAGTGGTAATATGTAGGGAAGGACAATAAAACCTACAACTTACTTATGTTTAAGTAGGCCTTGGTTGAATTCCATTCATGAAGTTGGTGGAATGCAGAAACTATGTGCTACCCATGTAATTTGGAGTTTCAGCTAAATTCTGACATCCAGTGCATGGCAGAATTCTTTTTCCATTGATGCGAGCGAGCCTTGTTTTGGGTGTGCAGGCAAGCGTAAAGAGATTTGTCGTCCGCTAGCGAGTGTGCAGCTTCCGGTCGCCATTGCACTTCCAGTGCCATTTCGTGATGCTGGTGAGCACAATCGGGCATCTCGAGCTGATTCTCTACTTGAGAAGCAGCTAAGTCTACTTGAAAAGTCACTTAGTTCATGGAGTTCTGTGCCAAAAAATCTCTGACGTGCTTCGTAGAGTTCTGTGTGCAGCGGAGCAAGTCATGTTGCTCACACTGATTTTTAGCGCCAAGAGTTTGTCCTGCATTGTAAAATCACAGCGATTGGCACTATGCATCGCAACAGGGGTCACTGCTTCTTTTTGGTGCTCGAGTAGATATTCCACTTGAGCAGCAGCTTCCTCAATGCAAGTGGCAGATTTCTCAATGCGAGTGTGACCACCCGCCTTGAGAAATCTCCCGAGAGGCCGTCTAGCATGCAATTTTTCTCACTCGCACTCCCCAACTTTGGCGAGCCGTGAGAATGAACTACGCTCCGCGGAATTCTTTGCCCTCCGCTAGTTTTCGAGTCAATATTAAACTCAAGTTCAAGTTGTTTTTAAGTGTGAGAAGCATTTTTTTATTTTACTTTTTTTTCAACAAGAAGGAATTGTCTCTCCTGCTACCGCCAGTAAGTCCCACACAGTGGGATCGCTGAGAGGTCTTCAGAGGCCATGCCCCCTTTCTCCACCACTCTGCAAACATGCCTCTTGGTGGCTCTGACTTATGTTATGAGTGATGTAATATGTGAGGTCATAGGCAGTGCATTGTGGGGGCGTAAGTTATAGTTAGCTCAGGTAACTATAACTGCTAAATTTCAATGGTTTTGTACAAGTGAAATCTGAGACTAACTAGAGCGTACCTGTAACCTTGGTTTTTTCAGTGAATTTCTAAGGATTTCTTAATTCTATTTCCTAACCATAACGACCCAGTAACCCTGGGGTTTTTAAGTGAATTTCTAAGGTTTTTTATTTTACTTCCAGCCTATAACGCCCATGTAACCTTTGGTTTTTACATATATTACAATTCATTCCTTTACAACGAAATTAGTTGTAATGGTATGCATGGTAAAGGCATATTCATTGTAAAATCCTGCGTTGGAAAGACTTGCATGGTAGTGTCACCTGCGTGGTTAAGCCTGCATGGTAAAGGCATGAGGGGTTCAGGCTTTCTGGTAAATACTGTTTCCCAATCTTAACAGTATGTGTACTGATGGCCCCACACATGTTATCTCTCATATATTCCAAAAACATGTTGGCAGAGGCAGGAGAAAACCTGGACCCCATCACTCACAGTCACCAACAGCTAGTGCTGCCAAGAGCCATTGTGAAGAAAAAAAATGATTAGATAAAATGATCTCATCCACATCCATCCACTTTTTTTGTATCTCCATAAAAACAGTTTTTCTACTTGAGAAAAAATACCTTAATACTATCATATCAAATTTCTTTTGGATACAGGTATATGGACTGGTTACATCCCAAGTAACAAACATCATTTCATCTTGTAACCATTACACATCTCCAAATGTATTCATGATGTTTTTACTGTCCTGATTATATGCTAATTTTGCACAAAGCAGTGTAAGAATCATACTACATATTCAAAGAGATGCTGAGTCAGCGATTTATTGCTGGATATGATGGGCCTGCCTGGTGATAGTTTGGTGTTTTATGTACTTTACGCAGGATATGTTTTATGGATATTTAGGATGTGTCACTAAGATATATCAAAATGTGTCATGAAACAACAAGCCTCTGTGTTTCAAGTCAATTATTTTTGAGTTAATCAGCTTTTATACCCTCTCATAGCACCTTGAATCTGATAATTGTCACATTATTTCCTGATTATAGTCATCTGCAATCATGAGAACAATATTTCCACCCTATCGATTTATCAGATTGCAGATTGTTTAGGGCTAATCTTTGGGAATATGTGAGATTTCTCTTAGGTAAGTATCTATATTTTCATCCAATATCTTCTAGTTTGTGTAGAACAGCTGTGACATTTTTGTAAAATACCTCTCTGTTATCATATAAAGCACAAAGGGTTTTTTCTTTTAAGCCACGATCCGAACTATTGTCTTCACGTATCTTCAGATCTTCCAAAATCGCATCTACACTAATTTCAGCGGATTCCTCATTTGTATGTCTTTATGAAAAACTTCTTTAATTGTATAGTTTGAACAAGTCAATATGTTCATCTCTAATGTCTCCATACCACAATTCACAAACACCAAGACCCATATCCACTATATCAAATTCATCAACAGTCAATACTCTATTTGAGAGGTTTACAATAGTCATTTTTTGTGACTAAGATCACTTGGTGTTCCACTTTTATTGGTTACTGTTTCACTTGCTGCCACATTGTTATTTGGGATTATTTTGAGCCATGTTTGGATTGAACTCTTGTCTTGCTGTTCTTCTGTTTCCCAATTTTTGTTTCCCCACTTTCCTGGTTTTCTTGCTGGTCTGTCCTCCCTCTTTCGGTTTTGCATCCAAAATCTCTGCAGCTACAAAGCGAAGATTCTTGTTTTCAAAATATTGCGACTGGTTCCTTCCCCTGGACCTGTCTGAATTGATGACAAATAACTATTGCTAGTTGTACTTAGTGTGCCTTTCCTAACACTGATTGTGACACATTTCTCCTTGTTGATTGTAAGGGGGAAACATAATTAACAACACCAGCTAAACCACACATGTTAACCACACATATGGGTGGTTAAGGCAGTCAGCTCTCTAGTTGCAGAGCAGATTGGCGGAGAGAGGAACAGGAAGAATTGGGACAGGAAGGAGCGAGACGTGGCTTGGTAAGTAGGGCTGGAGCCGGGTTTTAGAGATCAGGGTGGGGGAGGCGGTATTAGGGCACATGGCAGGAGGCTGGGATTGGGTGGTTATTAGGGCTTGGGCTTGGGTTTTAGGGCTCAGGACAGGGGGCAGGGGTAGTTTTCATGGTTTTGTGAGTACTAGGATGGGTCTGTGAGTGGTTGCATAAGAGTGGGTGTGGAAGTATGAGAAGTTGTATGGGGTGTGAGCTGGTATGTGAGTGGTACTGTGGATGATGTCATCAGTGATGTCATTTGAGATGTCTTCACTGATGCCATAAGTGTTGTCACTGACCATGTCATGAGTGATGTAATATGTGGCATAAGCAGCGCATTGCGGGGTGTAAGTTATAGTTAGCTCAGGTAACTATAACTGCTGAATTTCACTGGTTTTGTCCTTGTAACCTTTGTTTTTTAAGTGAATTTTGATGTTTTTTGGATTCTATTTCCTAACTATAGCATCCCTGTAATCTTTGGCTTATTCAGTGAAATTCAATAGTTTTTTGAAATTTTATTTCCTATCTGTAACCTGTATCCTTTGAGAATGGGTGTGTGAGTGCCAGAATGGGTCTCTGAGTGGGTGTGTGAGTGGGTGAGTGAGTAGTTTTGTGGGTGTGTGAATGGCTGTATTGGTGTGTACATGGCTGTGTAAGTGGGTGTATGAGTGCCTCTGTGGATCTGTGAGTGGGTGTGTGAGTATCTGAGTGGGTTTGTGAGTGGGTTCATGAGTGTCTGAGTGGGTCTGTGACTGGATGCATGAGTGTCTGAGTGGGCCTCTCAGTGGGTCTCTGAGTGGGTCTCTGAGTGGGTCTCTGAGTGTGTGCATGAGTGTCTGAGTGTCTGAGTGGGTCTGTGAATCAGTGCATCAGTCTCTGTCTGGGTCTGTGAGAGGGTGCATGAGTGTCTTTGAAGGACTGTGAGTAGATGGATGAGTCTCTGGATGGGTGAGTAAGTAGGTGTGTGACTGTCTGAGTGAGTCTGTGAGTGGCTGTATGAGTCTCTGAGTGGGTCTGTGAGTGGCTGCATGAGTACTTGAATGGATGTGTGAGTGGATACATGAGTGTCTGAGTGTATCTGTCAGTGGGTGTGTGAGTCTCTAAGTGGGTCTTTGAGTGGGTGCGTGAGTGTGTGAGTGGGTCTGTCAGTAGGTACATGAGTGTATGAGTGGGTCTGTCAGTGGGTGTGTGGTAAAAAAAGTTGGGGGCACACGGAAGAAGGCCATTGTGCCTGCTACCCCTGTCGCTGTCCTCCTGTCCAGCTTCCCCGCAGTCCGCTACCCTCTTCTGTCTTCAGTTTTGTGCCTCTTCTGCTCATTTTCTGCTCACTTTTCTGCCTCTTCTCTGCTCGCTCCTGCCCTCTATTTTGCCTCTTTCTGCTCGTTCTGCCTGTTATTTTGCCTCTTTCTGTTCACTCCTGATCTTTATTCTGCCTCTTGCTGCTCATTTCTGACCCCTAATATATCTCTATCTGCTCATTCTGCCCGTTATTTAGCTTCTTTCTCCTCGCTCCTGACCTTTATTTTGACTCTTTCTGCTTCTTTCTGACCTTTATTCTGCCAGTTTCTGCTCCCTTCTGACCTTTATGCTGCTTCTTTCTGTTCGTTTTTGACCTTTATTTTGCCTTTTTCTGCTCGTTTCTGACCTTCATTCTGCCTCTTTCTGCTAATTTCTCACCTTTATTCTGTCTCTTTCTGCTTGTTGCTGACCTTTATTATGCCTCTTTCTTCTCATTTTTCACTTTTACCTTGCCTCCTTCTGCTCGTTACTCACCTTTGTTTTGCCTCTTTCTGCTAGTTGCTGTCCTTTATTCTGCCTCTTACTGCTCATTTTTTTACGTTTATTCTGCATCTTACTGCTAATTTCTGACCTTTTTTCTGCCTCTTTCTGCTTGTTTCTGACTTTTATATTTTCTCATTCTGCTTTCTTTTTCCCCAGGACTGTGGGGGGGAGCTTCAAGGCCCCCTCGGTCCCAGACGGCTCCCCACCACCTGCGGGAACCGTCATTGCTCTTGCACAAAGGGTACTGCTGGAAATGCAGCTCCCTGCATGTGAGAGAAATTATTTCATCTCTTTCCCTGCCCACATGTCTGCAGGCAGGGAAAGAGATGAATCCTCAGTTTCCAGCCAGCTGGAGCACTTTGACAGCTCCCACCTGCTGGATCTGAGTGTTTGCTTTTGATTGTCACAGCTCCCGCCAAGCGAAAGCAAACTGCTATGTCCCAGAGAAGGGCACCCTGGGACACAGCAGGAGCCAGCCCTGTGGGGGGTGGCGATGTCCAGGGCCATTATTGGCTCCAGGAGGGGGGCCGCATGGCCCCCTACTTTAATCTGCTCAGCCTGGCCCCGGGGAGCTGGTGGTCCCTGGGCCCGTACTTGGCCCAGGAGGGGGGTGCGTGACCCCCTCCCACTTCTATTTATGTCATATGGCCCGGGGAGGTGGTGGTCCCCGGGGCCCATGTGGTCCGTGGCCCCCCTCTAATTGTTTTTATTTTTCCCCTGGGAGTTTGTGGCCCCTGGGGAATCAAACTGCCCCAGGAGGGGGGTTGTGCAGCCCCCCTCCATTAGAATGATAAACCCCTGGGTAGGTGGTGGTCCCCAGGGCTAATTAGAGCCTAGTAGGATGGGGGCCTGTGCACCCCCTCCTTTTCTTTTTTAATGCCCACAAGCCCCTGGGACTTGGCCCACCCGGGGGATGTAGTGTAAACAAGCGCAAGAGACTGCACTTGTTTTTTTTAAAAATGTTGATTATCAAAAGACAGCGGGGTGGTGTTGAAAAGAAAAGTGATCTTAGGCAAGATTGACATTTTCACTAGATTGATCCTCCCCAAGATAGATAAGGGGAGGTGAGCCCACGATTTCATCTGCTTTTGACAGTCCTTAAAGGCGCGATCAAGATTGTATTCTGGAATTTTGTCAACCTCCTGTAAAATTGTAATCCCCAAATAACGCATAGTAGATCCAATTTGAAGTTGTGTATCTTTTACATTCCATGCCATGATTTCAGTTTTACTGGCATTAATTTCATAGCCCGAAACTTGCCCAAATTCCTCCGCACGTTTAATGACTGTAGAAAAGGCTGAATCCAGGTCAGCTGTTAGGATAAGAATATCATCTGCATACAGGGCCACCCGCCTCTCCACTCTCCAAATTTAAAAGAAGTGATGTTATTGTCTTCCCTGAGTATCTGTGCGAATGGTTCAATATACAGGTTAAAAAGCAGCGGAGAGAGCGGGCAGCCCTGTCTCGTCCCCCTGGTGATTTTAACTATATCAGTCAACATTCCATTAACTAGTAGTCTAGCTGTTGGGGCCTTATATAACAGTCTTATGGCACGGCAGAATTTATCCCCCAGATTGAATTTTTCATTACCTCAGACAGGTATGCCCAATTTACCCTGTCGAAGGCTTTAGTTGCGTCGAGGGTTAAAACGGCCAGAGGGAGTGTAAAAGTAGAGGCAATATCTATTGCGCCTACTAAGTCATAAGTAAGATCTGCTAATTGGCGCCCTTTGACAAAGCCCTTTTGATCTAGATGAATAATATTATCAACCACCCCCCAGCCTATTTGACAATATAGCCGCGAAAAATTTATAATCATTATTGAGGAGTGAAATTGGGCGATAAGACCCACAGTTAGTCGGGTCTTTACCAGGTTTCAAGATCAGTACGACCGTAGCCTCACTCCACGAGCTAGGTGGATTTTCTCCCTTCAAAAGTATGCTGTTATAAATTTTGACGAGTACTGGAATAATGATCTCTTTAAGGGAACGATATAACTCCCCCGGAAGCCCATCTGGGCCGGCCGCCTTCCCTCTTTTTGACTGGTCAATTACCCTTCTCACTTCCTCTTCTGTTATTTCTTGATCTAGATCTAATTTTTGAACATCCGAGATGGTCGGTAGAATGACCTTCTCCAACCACCTTTTCCTTTTATCGCTGTCATCAGTGATTGGTTCATTATATCTGTCTTGAAAGAAATCGCGAAAAGCCATCCCAATATCTAGGCTGGAGGAGCGAGATGATAACTCGTCTCCTACCTTAATCGCTTTTATGTGATTACGGATCTGGTCTGATTTTACTTTCCAGGCAAGTAATTTTCCAGCCCCTTCGCCAAATTCGAAATGTGAGATCTTACTTGCCTCCCATCTACGAGAAACTCTCTCTTGGAGGATACCCTCCAACTGTTTTTTAAGCAAGTCTATTTTTTCCAGCTGTTCTTTTGGATCGATTCCTATTTGAGTGTTCAATTTATTCTCTATTTCCTTCATTTCTGCCTCTAGGCCCATAGTAGTTTCTCTAAATTTCCGTTTTCTGAAGGTAGCTCTGTTGGTAATGCAGCCTCTCCAGTAAGCTTTCAGAGAGTCCCAGACAACAGAAATACTGGAAGAGTCTAAATTCACTTCCACAAAATATCTAGTCTCAAAGAGGAGAAAGTTAACTTCGTCTTCCTCCAGCAAAATGGTGCGATCGAAAGACCAAGAACTAAACTGCTGTTGCTGTGTGAAATTTAAGCTTAAAAGGATTGCCGAATGGTCCGAAAGATGTGACGGCAAGTATTCAATATCTTTCACTAGATCCTTAAGATTGAAACTGATCAAGGCATAGTCGATTCTAGACTTATGTTTATATTTCAAGTTTCTGAAAGAAACTCCCAATTGACCCCCCGTCCGTTCCCTCCATATATCAGAAAGACCAATCTGGTCCATTATTGTCAAAAGCAGCTGCCGAGATTTAGAAGGGACTACTGCCCTGGAATTTGGCGATTTGTCAAGCTTAGGGTTCAACACTACGTTAAAATCGCCCATCCAAATAACAGGATCTGGGAAATCAATGAGGTGGCGTCGAATGGTATTTAGACAAGAGGGATCGTCCTGATTCGGACCGTAGTAACCCACTAGACAAAGAAATATACCTCCTAAAGATATCCTCAAAATAAGCCATCTACCACTTTGATCTTCCCTATAATCCAATAGTTGGGCTTTGGCTTGTTTTTTGAATAGAAACAGCACCCCTCTAATATTTGCCGTCTGATCAGTACAGATAAAAAGATCTACCCATTTCTGATTTTTTAAAATTTCTTTAGTCTCTGATTTCAGAAGATGAGTTTCCTGGATGGCGATGACCAGCGCCGGAGAGTCTCGTAGATATTGTAAAATTCTAGCTCTTCTACCCTTCGTGCGCAGGCCATTGACATTCCAGGACAGAAGCTGGAGTGAGGTCATGATGGTTCTTCCTTCACTTCCACAACTAAGCTGCTGATCATCCGACACCCGCCACCTAGTTCTAGCCCTCTCTGAACCCACACGCCCTCCAAAACTCCTTCTCTAACCACCCTACTAAACTTTTGGCATAAGTAGTACTGATAGGGTATTGGTGAATGAGGAATTTTTGCCTTTAAGCCCCCTGTGCCCCCCCCCCTCCTAACCCCACCCATCCTTTGGGAAACCCATCCCTAATTACTCTGGCCTGATGGATGACCAGGAGAAATGCCAACGAGAGATAAACTCTTTTATTTGGCAGTATAGATCAACTAGGCTGGCTTGGAAGAAGCTCAGGCGGAAGAGGGATAAAGGGGGATCGGCGTTACCCGACTTGCAATACTATGCTTGGGCATTTCAGCTTTCACATTCTAGGATGTTGCTGAAAATGCCCACCAGTACAGCGGGAGGTGAGATGTTCAGGGCTATGTTAAGGGGGGCAGGGTTACCGGAGGAAGGGTTCATGTTTAAATTTGGTGACCAAAATCTTTAAAAAAAAGTTAAATTAAAGGTTCTCCATTCGATGGTAAAAACTGGACCACAATAAGAAGAAAAATGGGGCTCAGTTATTTTTCCAGATTAGCACCACTGTGGGACTCCCCAGGCACACCCGCATGTTTTCAGGACAGTTTGATTAAACCAGTGAGAGATTCTGGGATCACAACGTGGGGGGATTTGATGAATGGGGGTTCCCTACTCCCTTGGGAAGATCTACGAGAGAGAGTGGGGTCTGGCCTTTCCATATTTAAGTACATTCAGATTAAAAGCTGGGCCCAGGCCCAGCTTAGCCATAATATAGTTTTTGGGAAGACCAGTAAATTGGAAGAACAACTAGTGGTGAGGCCGGTGGGTAAAAAGGAGGTCTCAGTGTGGTATTGGGCAATAGAGGAGGAAATCGATGGCGTTTTTAAATTACCAGAAGAGCTATGGGGAGAGTTGATGGAGGTTCAGTGTGATTCGGTCTGGATGGATTCATTTAGTATCCTGCACAGAATAGTTAAACCTGCCTGGTTGAAGCGAAACCATCTGTTCATGGCCCATAGAGCGTACCTTTCCCCACTTAAGCTATCGAAATTTCAGATAGGGAAAGTCTGTAACAAATGCGGGTTGCCTGAAGCATCAGATGTGCATATGTTTATGGATTGCCCCGCTATTTGCCCCTTCTGGGAAAATGTGAAGAAGACTCTTGAGTCCATCCTGAAGATATCATTGGATATCAGTCTGCGCTAATCATCTTTGGCCTCCATGACTATATTACGGGCCATGCTAGATCTCTATTGTTTTATGCAATTCTAATGGCTAGGAGACAAATATGCAAGTATTGGGTAGATTCAGTAGCACCATCTCACTCAGAATGGTTGACCTCGTTATATGAAGTATCCAAGATGGACATGGCTAGATCCTGCAGGAAGAATAAGATCGCTTTCTGGGATTTATTGATACAGTGGAGATAGTGAGCCCGGGTTTTTTTTTTTTTTTTTTTCCCGGGTCCTATGATTATGCCTTTCTTGGTTACTTCTTGGACCTTTGTTTGGGTTCCCCAGGTCACCGATATGGTCCGTCAGGTCTATAAAGACCGAGGTGGAGTAAAAAACCTATCCTCACCCCTTGACATGCCTCCCGTCTACTGAGCGTATCCTGGTCTGACTTTTTGATCTATCAAAGTCTCCTGAACTTGTTCAGTAGGGATACAAAGGCGGTTGGCTTCTTTTCAAGAGGATAAAGGCGAATGAGGACAAAAAAAAATAAAAAAATAAAAAAAAGTGTTGATGTGAATTTGCAGATCCACCTGCAAAGTTGCTCAAAAATTGCAAAAAAAATAAATTTTTAAACCCCCAGCAGGGTCGCTGTGGGACACCTCCACCAACCCTTTGGGAACAGGGTATCCCTACCCTGCCCCCATTTCTTTATTTTTACGTTTTTTGTGGGACTCGGCCGAAGCTGAGTCCCAAGATGGCTGCCAACACTTCCTGGTTGAAGTATTTGCAGCCAATCAGATTTCAGCATGGGGAATGTCGGTTCCAGGGAGGATTCCCGCCCCTAGAGTGGATTTACATTCAATCATAAAAAGTGTGCTTTTGAGACCAAGAGTTAGCTCTCTCCCAAATTTAGTGTCATTCCATCCAGCAGTTCTAGCTGTGTTTGTGTTTAAAATCTCCATGGGGAAAAATTGTTTAAGAACCCTTCTTTTTCTTGGCCCCCACTTCACAGATCACCCTGAAAGTTCCCAGACAGCAGCTGAAGTGAGCGTTACATTTTTTAAAGAAAATTTTGTAAAGATTCGCCAAACAGCTCCAAAGGTATAGGCAAGTCAAAAAGTGCTTATCCTATGGAAACTAGGTCCTAACTATAACTACCTACTGATGACCGCCAGCAGGTAATATATATATATATATATATATATATATATATATATATATATATATATATATATATATATCCACCAAACAGCTTGCAAATCCTCGTAAGCACGAGCCACACCGATCCAGTTTGGTACAAAATATTCTTTAATTCAGGGCAAAAAGACGCGTTTCGAGCTATCCAGCTCTTGGTCACATGACCTTAGTTCAAAGTTCAGACTTAATATACTCTACCATAGAGCTAAAGAAAATACTTCACATTTTAATCATCACCACTAATTATGTGAGAATTACCAAACAATTTATATCATTTACATAGTGCTATGTATTTAATTCATTTAAACTCATAAATTAGAAAAATAGTGAAATATGTACATTATACCAAGACAGTGAAGAAAAGCGGTGGAATATATCATACTGAAATGTACCTTTCAATGGTTTATACATTGTATTACTAAGTTGTGTAGTAATGTCTCCGACATAAATTCTGTGACGACTTTCCGTTAATAAATGCACTATAAAAGTCAAGTACCTATTTGTAAAGCGTGGGCTATATTGATTTAAAGATGTCATCAAAGGTCTAGTACCTGTTTTTTTGTTTTAGAATTATTGACATCGAGATCTATAGAGGGTGTAGTACCCAAAGAGAGACAAATGTGGATTTAATAGTATATACAAAATAACCGTATGAAGTATCCTGTTGCCCCAAATATATCAGGAAATGGAGAGCGTGGTTGTAGAAACAAACACCTAAAACTCCGTGCTCGTAGCTCATAACTCTGGTGAAGATGACCCATGAATTCCATCCGTCTAATCTATAGGGGAGCAATCAAAAATATGAAACAGTTAATCACACATTCTGTCAATTTAAAATACAAGTAACATCATAATGTTTACACTATAGCCCACTTCAAAAAATGTTTCTACTACATAATACACTACTCATGTATGGAGACTAAATCAACACACCGCTTCTCAATACTACTTAAAAATGAAACAATCATGTTGTGCACTTGTGAAGGGATACAAAAAGAAACATATTTAAAAGGGGATGGGAAAGTGACATAATGGTGATTATATATACAAAATTTAAAAAAAAAGGGAGAATACAGAATACTAGTTCTGTTTCAAAGGTACATCGGGAAGCACTATTATTATCAAATTACAGATGCACATGCATCTCTTCATCATTATTCATCCCAAAAGGCACGACACAGCCGGCTTGCAAAATGAATCTGGACTCAGTTCTGCATAAAGCTTGAATTCTATTACCACCTCTAGGATTTTTGGGGATGGTATCAAGAGCAAAGAATTTCGCTTGTGTCCAATCACCATCGTGTTCTTGGTGAAAATGTTTTGCCGTGCCATAGCTAAAATCTTTATTGGTGATGGCACGCCAATGCTCCAATATTCTTTTCTTAACAGGGAAGGTAGTTGAACCAATATACCACTTGCCACAAGGGCATGTGATGACATACAGTACAAAGTCAGTGCTACACTGTATGTTCTTCCTGATGCACCATTTCCTATGAGTTCTCTGTAGTGTAACCTCCTTTACATTTTCACTGTGACTGCAAGCCTTACATTTTCCACACTTATGGAAACCCCCATTTTTCCAGCCATGTCACTTTGCGATGTTCCATGTGACTTCTGACTATTTTATCTTTAATCGAGGGACCTTTTCTATAAGTTATCGCTGGGTGTGAACCCAGTTTTTCTTTTAGTAATCTATCTTGTGTTAGAATGTCCCATCTTTTTCTGATTATCTGGCTGAACTGATTGGACTGAGAATTATAGGTAGTGATAAGTCTTATGGGGGCATCTGTTTCAGTTTGTTTGATCTTGGGTGCTTTGTATAAGGCTTCACTTCTCTCAATTTTGTCTGCTCTCTTTTCGGCCATTTTAAGCATTTTAGGTGGATACCCTCTTGCTCTGAATCTGTGTGACATTTCCTTCTTGTTTTTTCTGTATGTTTCTTCAGAACTACAATTTCTCTTAGCTCGAAGGAACTCTCCGAAAGGTATGCTCCACCTAAAATTCGGAGGGTGGCAACTGGCTGAGTGTAGGACTGAGTTGCCTGCTGTACTCTTCCTAAATAAATCTGTCTCTAGTTTGTTACCTGTCACAGTTAATCTGATATCTAAAAAATCAACAGTTTGTTGCCTGTGTTGCATGGTAAATTTTAGATTTACAGAATTCTCATTGAGTTCTTTTACAAAATCAAGGAGATCTCCCTCTTCGCCTTCCCATACAAAGAAGACGTCGTCAATGAATCTAAGCCAGATATTGACCTTATTGGTCCAGTGTTCCAGAGATTCACTCCAGAGCACCTGCTTCTCCCACCAGCCCACCAGAAGATTAGCGTAGCTGGGAGCGAAGCAGGTCCCCATCGAAGTCCCCTGTACTTGTTTATAAAAGGCTCCATTAAATGTGAATACATTCTCCAAGAGACAAATTTCGATCATTTGTAGTAACATCCTAGTATGTGTTAACAGGTGTATACTTCTGGTCTTCAAAAAATGTTCACATGCTTTTAGTCCATCTCTATGCCTTAAACTTGTATATAGACTTTCTACGTCTAAACAAACCAGCCAATATTTTTTGTCCCAATGTATGTTCTCAATTTTTTGTAAAAAGTCTTTCGTATCTCTAATGTGTGAGGTAAGGTCTTTGACATAGTCTGTTAGAAAATGGTCCACATAAATGGAAACATTCTCGAGCAGACTATTTTTAGATGACACTATGGGTCGGCCAGGAGGCTGCAAAGGGTCTTTATGTACCTTCGGTAAAAGGTAAAAAGTTGGTATAGTTGGTGTGTCATTTCTCAGGAATTTCTGCTCATCCCAATTCAATAGGTTGTCATCTGTCCATCCCTGAAGGAGGTCAAAAAATCTAACCTGTAGTGTAGAAATATAAGATTTGTCAACCTTAGTATAGCATGTCGTGTTGTTGAGCTGTCTCATGGCTTCGTAGATGTAATTCTTTTTGTCCCATAAAACTATGTTGCCGCCTTTGTCGGAAACCTTTATGATGATACTGTCATCATTTTGAAGACCCTTAATGGCCTCTCTTTGTGCTTTAGTGAGATTAGAGCTGCTCATAGGTTTTCTGAGAAGTTGTAAAATATCACGATTAACCAGCTCATGGAAGACATCTATATTGTCTCTGGGAATTTGTGGCCTATATTTAGATTTTGCTCTGAAAGGAGTGACAACAGATCTGGCAGGGTCTAGTCCAAGATTTTCAACCACAGTAACTATATTGGGATCAGACAGAGCAATCATCTGTGTATCGTGTGCTTCTTGTTCTTCTCCTAAGCTCACAAGTGTTCTTAGAATGTCAATGTCATTTATCGTGGGGCCTGGGGGGAGTGTATTTTCTACAAGTGTTGTTTGATTCTGTTGTCTAGATGTATGAATTTTAAACAGTTTCAATTTCCGTACAAATAAATACATATCAATACGTGTCTGGGTGTAATCAATAGGTAAATCAGGACAAAAAGTTAAACCAAGCTTAAGAACCTGTTCTTCTATGGGATTTAAAGTTCTATTGGTTAGGTTCATTACCGTAAGTTCTTGTCCATCCATTACTTTCCCTTTTGGTTCTGGCCTTTGGTTCCCACGCCAGTATTGCTGTTCTTTGCTCCACCGGTCTCGCCTCCTTTTGCTGCTGTTTTCCCTCCTCTTCCTTGGTATCTTGTTCTGCCTCTTATTGAGTGTTCGTTTGCCTCCTGCATGAGGCGCAGTTCCTCGGAAAGAGACGAAATTTCTGGTGCAAAAGAGCTACTACTGTCCATTGATCCAACATCCGAGCTTAAGCTTGTACCAGATTCCCATCTTTCTCTATCAACAACCCCCAATGCCCGATCCTTGGTGAGATTGGTACGTAGTTTATCAAATTTCCTAGCGAATGTCAGAATTCTTCCTGACCGATAGTCTCTCTCATCTCTTTCAAATTTTCTTTGCTTTCTTTCAATAATATCTTTCTCAAAATTTATAATGCGATCATTAACTGCAGCCAGGATCTTTTTACTTCATTTTGATCCGGATCTTTTGCCATATCATCCAGTACTTTTTGTATTTGTTCCACTAGATCTTTGTGTTCATCCCATGCATTTTTATAAGAATCTGTAGCATCATTCTTGAACACGAAGTGGTGTTATCAAGCCATGCTTTCAGAACTTCTTGTTTCGGATTGCTTAGTGTAGGCACAATAAAGATTCTCAGACCTCTTGGTATCCGTTCCACCTCCAGATAGTTTTGGAGAGATGTAGCCTCCCACTACCGACTCAGCTCTTTTTTACGCAGTTTCTCTAGCTAATTTCCTTTTTGTTTAATACTTGCTGCAGATTGCGGATGGTCTGTGCCTGTTTCCTCTCTGTTGCTCGCATTTGATGTTTTTTTGAAGATCAAACTTGCTGAGGCCTCCCGACCTTTCAAGAACTCCATTGCCCACAATGCAATTCGGTCCACTGACCGCTTCCAAACTGGATCGCGTCTTCCGGGCAACTGCCCTGATGTACCCTGGCAACACACTCGCTCAAGCAGACTCGATCGTTTACCTGCTCAGAGGAAAATATAGACGATTTCCACGGAGTCGTTGGTATATGCTCTGGCGAGTAAATAACGCTGCCGGCGGGTGGAGATGATTGATTCCGCATCAAATCCTCGTGAAATGGCGCTGATCTCCTCCCTTCCAAGCGGGTTGGGGCTCGTCTCTGAGCGGGCGCCACCGCTCTTGTAAATCCACCAGACAGCTTGCAAATCCTCGTAAGCACGAGCCACACCGATCCAGTTTGGTACAAAATATTCTTTAATTCAGGGCAAAAAGACGCGTTTCGAGCTATCCAGCTCTTGGTCACATGACCTTAGTTCAAAGTTCAGACTTAATATACTCTACCATAGAGCTAAAGAAAATACTTCACATTTTAATCATCACCACTAATTATGTGAGTATTACCAAACAATTTATATCATTTACATAGTGCTATGTATTTAATTCATTTAAACTCATAAATTAGAAAAATAGTGAAATATGTACATTATACCAAGACAGTGAAGAAAAGCGGTGGAATATATCATACTGAAATGTACCTTTCAATGGTTTATACATTGTATTACTAAGTTGTGTAGTAATGTCTCCGACATAAATTCTGTGACGACTTTCCGTTAATAAATGCACTATAAAAGTCAAGTACCTATTTGTAAAGCGTGGGCTATATTGATTTAAAGATGTCATCAAAGGTCTAGTACCTGTTTTTTTGTTTTAGAATTATTGACATCGAGATCTATATATATGCACTTGCACTAATAAATTGATGGAAGCCTTGTTTGGAGAGCATCCTTTCTCCGAGAGTGGGAGTATGGAGTATGGAGATTGTTTATAATATTGGCGGCTTGCCCAATGCCGATACAGGAACTGCACCACTCCATGAGACAAGCTGCCTAACCGCCTGTGATGATTGTGGGCGGCGGTCGCACGAGCAGATTTACGCACTCATGGGGGCCCTTTTCAGCTTTTGGGAAGGCTGGATGTGTGGGCATACAGGTGAAACTTAATATGGGAACATTGCGATCTATAGAGAACTATCCATACCAGAATGCTTTGCGTATGATGAACTCATTTGAGAATAATCACATGTCATAAATACTATGAACTCATTGGAGGATAATTATGTGTCATCAATACTCACCTGCTGGTTTTCATTTTTGCCGACAGTACCCGTGTTCAAGGTGATTCTACCGAAACTCATTGGGGAGGCACGCAGTGTTCCGTGCACTTGCACTAATAAATTGATGGAAGCCTTGTTTGGAGTGCATCCTTTCTCCGAGTGTGGGAGTATGGAGATTATTTATAATATTGGCGGCTTGCCCAAAGCCGATACAGGAACTGCACCACTCCATGAGATGAGCTGCCTAACCACCTGTGATTATTGTGGGCGGCGGTCGCTCGAGCAGATTTACGCACTCATGGGGGCCCTTTTCAGCTTTTGGGAAGGCTGGATGTGTGGGCATACAGGCAAAACTTATTATGGGAACATTGCGATCTATGGAGAACTATCTATACCAGAATGCTTTACGTATGATGAACTCATTTGAGAATAATCACATGTCATAAATACTATGAACTCATTGGAGGATAATTATGTGTCATCAATACTCACCTGCTGGTTTTCATTTTTGCCGACAGTACCATTGATTAAGGTGATTCTACCGAAACGCGTTGGGGAGGCACGCAGTGTTCCGTGCATTTGCACTAATAAATTGATGGAAGCCTTGTTTGGAGTGCATCCTTTCTCCGAGAGTGGGAGTATGGAGATTGTTTATAATATAGGCGGCTTGCCCAAAGCCGATACAGGAACTGCACCACTCCATGAGACGAGCTGCCTAACCGCCTGTGATGATTGTGGGCAGCGGTCGCTCGAGCAGATTTACGCACTCATGGGGGCCCTTTTCAGCTTTTGGGAAGGCTGGATGTGTGGGCATACAGGCGAACCTTATTATGGGAACATTGCGATCTATGGAGAACTATCTATACCAGAATGCTTTGCGTATGATGAACTCATTTGAGAATAATCACATGTCATAAATACTATGAACTCATTGGAGGATAATTATGTGTCATCAATACTCACCTGCTGGTTTTAATTTTTGCCGACAGTACCCGTGATCAAGGTTATTCTACCGAAACGCGTTGGGGAGGCACGCAGTGTTCCGTGCACTTGCACTAATAAATTGATGGAAGCCTTGTTTGGAGTGCATCCTTTCTCCGAGAGTGGGAGTATGGAGATTGTTTATAATATTGGCGGCTTGCCCAAAGCCGATACAGGAACTGCACCACTCCATGAGACGAGCTGCCTAACCGCCTGTGATGATTGTGGGCGGCGGTCGCTCGAGCAGATTTACACACTCATGGGGGCCCTTTTCAGCTTTTGGGAAGGCTGGATGTGTGGGCATACAGGCGAAACTTATTATGGGAACATTGCGATCTTTAGAGAACTATCCATACCAGAATGCTTTGCGTATGATGAACTCATTTGAGAATAATCACATGTCATAAATACTATGAACTCATTGGAGGATAATTATGTGTCATCAATACTCACCTGCTGGTTTTAATTATTGCCGACAGTACCCGTGATCAAGGTGATTCTACCGAAACTCATTGGGGAGGCACGCAGTGTTCCGTACACTTGCACTAATAAATTGATGGAAGCCTTGTTTGGAGTGCATCCTTTCTCCGAGTGTGGGAGTATGGAAATTATTTATAATATTGGCGGCTTGCCCAAAGCCGATACAGGAACTGCACCACTCCATGAGATGAGCTGCCTAACCACCTGTGATTATTGTGGGCGGCGGTCGCTCGAGCAGATTTACGCACTCATGGGGGCCCTTTTCAGCTTTTGGGAAGGCTGGATGTGTGGGCATACAGGCAAAACTTATTATGGGAACATTGCGATCTATGGAGAACTATCTATACCAGAATGCTTTACGTATGATGAACTCATTTGAGAATAATCACATGTCATAAATACTATGAACTCATTGGAGGATAATTATGTGTCATCAATACTCACCTGTTGGTTTTAATTTTTGCCGACAGTACCATTGATCAAGGTGATTCTACCGAAACGCGTTGGGGAGGAACGCAGTGTTCCGTGCACTTGCACTAATAAATTGATGGAAGCCTTGTTTGGAGTGCATCCTTTCTCCGAGAGTGGGAGTATGGAGATTGTTTATAATATAGGCGGCTTGCCCAAAGCCGATACAGGAACTGCACCACTCTATGAGACGAGCTGCCTAACCACCTGTGATGATTGTGGGCGGCGGTCACTCGAGCAGATTTACGCACTCATGGGGGCCCTTTTCAGCTTTTGGGAAGGCTGGATGTGTGGGCATACAGGCGAAACTTATTATTGGAACATTGCGATCTATGGAGAACTATCTATACCAGAATGCTTTGCGTATGATGAACTCATTTGAGAATAATCACATGTCATAAATACTATGAACTCATTGGAGGATAATTATGTGTCATCAATACTCACCTGCTGGTTTTAATTTTTGCCGACAGTACCCGTGATCAAGGTGATTCTACCGAAACGCGTTGGGGAGGCACGCAGTGTTCCGTGCACTTGCATGAATAAATTGATGGAAGCCTTGTTTGGAGTGCATCCTTTCTCCGAGAGTGGGAGAATGGAGATTGTTTATAATATTGGCGGCTTGCCCAAAGCCGATACAGGAACTGCACCACTCCACGAGACGAGCTGCCTAACCGCCTGTGATGATTGTGGGCAGCGGTCACTCGAGCAGATTTACACACTCATGGGGGCCTTTTTCAGCTTTTGGGAAGGCTGGATGTGTGGGCATACAGGCGAAACTTATTATGGGAACATTGCGATCTATAGAGAACTATCCATACCAGAATGCTTTGCGTATGATGAACTCATTTGAGAATAATCACATGTCATAAATACTATGAACTCATTGGAGGATAATTATGTGTCATCAATACTCACCTGCTGGTTTTAATTTTTGCCGACAGTACCCGTGATCAAGGTGATTCTACCGAAACTCATTGGGGAGGCACGCAGTGTTCCGTGCACTTGCACTAATAAATTGATGGAAGCCTTGTTTGGAGTGCATCCTTTCTCCGAGAGTGGGAGTATGGAGATTATTTATAATATTGGCGGCTTGCCCAAAGCCGATACAGGAACTGCACCACTCCATGAGATGAGCTGCCTAACCACCTGTGATTATTGTGGGCAGCGGTCGCTCGAGCAGATTTACGCACTCATGGGGGCCCTTTCAGCTTTTGGGAAGGCTGGATGTGTGGGAATACAGGCAAAACTTATTATGGGAACATTGCGATCTATGGAGAACTATCTATACCAGAATGCTTTGCGTATGATGAACTCAATTGAGAATAATCACATGTCATAAATACTATGAACTCATTGGAGGATAATTATGTGTCATCAATACTCACGTGCTGGTTTTAATTTTTGCCGACAGTACCATTGATCAAGGTGATTCTACCGAAACGCATTGGGGAGGCACGCAGTGTTCTGTGCACTTGCACTAATAAATTGATGGAAGCCTTGTTTGGAGTGCATCCTTTCTCCGAGAGTGGGAGTATGGAGATTGTTTATAATATTGGTGGCTTGCCCAAAGCCGATACAGGAACTGCACCACTCCATGAGACGAGCTGCCTAACCGCCTGTGATGATTGTGGGCGGCGGTCGCTCGAGCAGATTTACGCACTCATGGGGGCTCTTTTCAGCTTTTGGGAAGGCTGGATGTGTGGGCATACAGGCGAAACTTATTATGGGAACATTGCGATCTATGGAGAACTATCTATACCAGAATGCTTTGCGTATGATGAACTCATTTGAGAATAATCACGTCATAAATACTATGAACTCATTGGTGGATAATTATGTGTCATCAATACTCACGTGCTGGTTTTAATTTTTGCCGACAGTACCCGTGATCAAGGTGATTCTACCGAAACGCATTGGGGAGGCACGCAGTGTTCTGTGCACTTGCACTAATAAATTGATGGAAGCCTTGTTTGGAGTGCATCCTTTCTCCGAGAGTGGGAGTATGGAGATTGTTTATAATATTGGTGGCTTGCCCAAAGCCAATACAGGAACTGCACCACTCCATGAGACGAGCTGCCTAACCACCTGTGATGATTGTGGGCGGCGGTCGCTCGAGCAGATTTACGCACTCATGTGGGCCCTTTTCAGCTTTTGGGAAGGCTGGATGTGTGGGCATACAGGCGAAACTTATTATGGGAACATTGCGATCTATGGAGAACTATCTATACCAGAATGCTTTGCGTATGATGAACTCATTTGAGAATAATCACATGTCATAAATACTATGAACTCATTGGAGGATAATTATGTGTCATCAATACTCACCTGCTGGTTTTAATTTTTGCCGACAGTACCCGTGATCAAGGTGATTCTACCAAAACGCGTTGGGGAGGCACGCAGTGTTCCGTGCACTTGCACTAATAAATTGATGGAAGCCTTGTTTGGAGTGCATCCTTTCTCCGAGAGTGGGAGTATGGAGATTGTTTATAATATTGGCGGCTTGCCCAAAGCCGATACAGGAACTGCACCACTCCACGAGACGAGCTGCCTAACCGCCTGTGATGATTGTGGGCGGCGGTCACTCGAGCAGATTTACGCACTCATGGGGGCCCTTTTCAGCTTTTGGGAAGGCTGGATGTGTGGGCATACAGGCGAAACTTATTATGGGAACATTGCGATCTATGGAGAACTATCTATACCAGAATGCTTTGCGTATGATGAACTCATTTGAGAATAATCACATGTCATAAATACTATGAACTCATTGGAGGATAATTATGTGTCATCAATACTAACCTGCTGGTTTTAATTTTTGCCGACAGTACCCGTGATCAAGGTGATTCTACCGAAACGCGTTGGGGAGGCACGCAGTGTTCCGTGCACTTGCACTAATAAATTGATGGACGCTTTGTTTGGAGTGCATCCTTTCTCCGAGAGTGGGAGTATGGAGATTGTTTATAATATTGGTGGCTTGCCCAAAGCCGATACAGGAACTGCACCACTCCATGAGACGAGCTGCCTAACCGCCTGTGATGATTGTGGGCGGCGGTCGCTCGAGCAGATTTACGCACTCATGGGGGCCCTTTTCAGCTTTTGGGAAGGCTGGATGTGTGGGCATACAGGTGAAACTTATTATGGGAACATTGCGATCTATGGAGAACTATCTATACCAGAATGCTTTGCGTATGATGAACTCATTTGAGAATAATCACATGTCATAAATACTATGAACTCATTGGAGGATAATTATGTGTCATCAATACTCACCTGCTGGTTTTAATTTTTGCCGACAGTACCCGTGATCAAGGTGATTCTACCGAAACGTGTTGGGGAGGCACGCAGTGTTCCGTGCACTTGCACTAATAAATTGATGGAAGCCTTGTTTGGAGTGCATCCTTTCTCCGAGAGTGGGAGTATGGAGATTGTTTATAATATTGGCGGCTTGCCCAAAGCCGATACAGGAACTGCACCACTCCATGAGACGAGCTGCCTAACCGCCTGTGATGATTGTGGGCGGCGGTCGCTCGAGCAGATTTATGCACTCATGGGGGCCCTTTTCAGCTTTTGGGAAGGCTGGATGTGTGGGCATACAGGCGAAACTTATTATGGGAACATTGCGATCTATGGAGAACTATCTATACCAGAATGCTTTGTGTATGATGAACTCATTTGAGAATAATCACATGTCATAAATACTATGAACTCATTGGAGGATAATTATGTGTCATCAATACTCACCTGCTGGTTTTAATTTTTGCCGACAGTACCCGTGATCAAGGTGATTCTACCGAAACGCGTTGGGGAGGCACGCAGTGTTCCGTGCACTTGCATTAATAAATTGATGGAAGCCTTGTTTGGAGTGCATCCTTTCTCCGAGAGTGGGAGTATGGAGATTGTTTATAATATATATATATATTTATTTATATATTTGAGGCGAGGTTTTTGCCTCCACACCGTCACTCTAAATACATGATCCATACCTTATGCTGTTCGAGGAAAAAAGGGGCAGCACAGCCAGATCAGATTTCTGACATCCACCCTGTTTTATTTTATTTTTTATAAAGTGCAAATGCATGTGGTGACAAACAAAAATTTAGCGACACTTTTTTGCAGGAGACTTCAACTGGCCATAGAGTACATAGAGCGCAGCATGTATTTTAAAGGGCATAAAGCCAGTCCCCCACCTCAAAGATAAAGAAAACACTAAAATCACGGCGAGAATGATTATGCTTTCGTATTTCACACCATTTTGTGTCACTCTCAATTTCAGCATTCTACAAACATATGATAAAGTATCATTTCAATAATGTTGTAAAATTAATTCATAAATAACCAGGGTCTAACTGCATTTGTTCAAACAAAATCTTTTTAGAAATCAAAGCCAAGTAAACTACTTGTCTTGGCCCATGTATTTATTCACAATTCTTTTATTATCATTTCAACACATATTGTATACATTAACCATATCAAAAAAGGGGGCCATATTTCAACATTTTCCATAACCACAAACATGCCCAACAGAACTGTACGCGGCTATTCAACTGCTTAGCCGCAATGACACAATGTATAATTGACTGTGAATTGTGCATAAAAAAACTAAAAAAAAATAATGCTGCTTTCAAATCCAGTCAACAATTTGAACATAAACCTAAATAGTGCTCTTAAAACCAGTCAACTAATTTTGACACAGTGCAGAGGTTATGATCACTATCATTCCCTTTGATGTGACCTCTTGCTAATAGTGTCTCTTGGAGGTTCCAATGTTAATTAGTTGGAGTAAAGTTGCAGTTCATTGTAATTGCCCACAAAACAGATGGTATTCTGGTACGGCACTCCTGAAGGGCTGTACGGCGACGTGTTTCGAACCTCTTAATAATTTGGGGTTCTCATCATGACACTAACTGGCTGTGTTCTGTGGAATAAAAATACATGGAGTATATTAGCTCATAACCTCCTTGCTCTTAATTCTTTGATTTATTATTTTCAGTATTTAGACTTAATTTGGAACCTCATATCTCTTGTGATTGAACACCCTTTTTTGAAATATTTTTATTTATTTAGGGGTAGTTCATCAATATTTAATACAATAATTAAAAATTACAGCGTCATAAGCTTCCACATGACAAGAATATAAAAACATACAAACCATATACAGTATGAGAGGCGGAATTGAATAGTGCACAATTTCAGAACTAAAGTCATATAACAGAATTCTACTAATACAATTGTTGTATATCCAACCCAGCAACACACCAAACACCTACTGACTTTTAACACATATTTTCCCATAAAGTCTTAAACTTCTTATATGAACCTGATCTTAAAGCAGATTTTCTTTCATATTCATTAATTCTATCTAGTTTGCATAGTAGCTGCTGAATAGTCGGAATATCACTAGATCGCCACCTTTTAAGAATCAATGATCGGGCTACCAGAACCAAAATAAATATTAGTTTTTTTGCATTGGAGTGGCTAACAAGTCGGGAGAGTATTCCAACACTACTGTTTGGGTATCTAGCCCCTGCGGAGTTTTTAATGTATTAAAGCAGTACTGATTAACCATCCCCAGAATCTGTTTAATTTTGGACACTCCCAGATTATATGTGTCCACTTCCCTCCACCCTCCATATTGCAACAAATACATTTTGCAGGAATCTGAGGGTTTATTTATGCAGAAAGTCTGGCGTACGATAGAGAAGCCACTTAGAATAGAACTGCATTCGCCTTAAATTGGCCGCCTTCAATAGAGATCCATTATACTTATTGATCTGATTCCATATCACTGTGGAAATATGTAGGCCTTCCTGAGTTTCCCATTTTCTCTGCACTTTTTGAAACAATTTGACTGCTGCTTGTGTTCAAAAAAGGGAAACCCAGCCACTAATCGATTTACGTTGTTTAGGGTCTAATAGTTGCCTAACTAATTCATCAGCCTCATTAATATGCATGATATTTAATTCCTGGAGAAAATGTCTGACCCTAATAAAGGACCATTGGAGTATCATTTTATTCTGTACAATGTTTCGCTCTATTTCTGTCCAGGTTTTCAGGTCCCCAATTAAAAAGTCCCCTATTTTAAGAAAACCCTGACTTCGCCATTTCACTGTAACTACCGGATCTAACAATGGACCTTGGCCGATAAATATGTCAGAAAACAGAGTTTCTCCATTGATATTGGGAATCGCATAGTGACTAAAAAGCTGTTTTTTTCCACTTAATGTTCCATTGTAGAGTTTTATATCTGAATTTTTGGGGAATTTTTGTTAAATGCATAAAATCCTTAATTACATATTCTTTGTGGATTAGATCTATAAAAATCATATCTGTTAATATTTAATACCTTCTTTGTTCTGTACATGGTGAGTGCAAAATTAGCAAAATAGTATTCTCGCAGATCAGGAAGAGCTAGTCCCCCCTCTGCAACAGGTCTATAAAGTGCATCCATGGCGAGTCTAGAAACCTTATTCTCCCAAATAAAAGTGGAAACCAGGCCTTGCACATCCTTAAAAAATTTCATTTGAACCACACTTGGAATAGATAAAAAGGAAGTTGCATAGTGGTAAAATCATCATGCAGATTATAGCTACTCAACCTATTATTGATATAGGAAGGTCTTTCCATTTTATCAGTTTATCTTTCATCTTATTGTAAAGAGGGAAATAGTTTAAGGCATAGAGATCATTAATATTCTCCGTGATATAAAGGCCCAAATATCTCTTGGGCTGAGTATTCACCAATGGGCTCAATTCCGCTAATTAAGAGTCAGATGTACAATTACAGAGCAATATTTCTGTCTTAGATTTATTTATTCTATATCCCCCGATAGATTGAAATTCCTGAAAAATAGTGAATATTTGATTTTGAGCTTCAATATTGGGTTTTAAGAAGAGAGCGATATCATCAGCATAGAGCTTGATGTTTGTCATCTCCGTTATTGGAGATGTTAAACTGCTGATTGAGCGGATGGCTATAGCAAGGGGCTCTATAAAGCAAGCAAAAAGCAGAGAAGTCAGAGGGCATCCTTGTCTCGTCCCTCTAACAACTCTGCAATTGCCAACTTTATTGGTATTTACAATTATTTGAGCCGTTGCCCCTTCATAAAATTTAGAGATTTCGGCAATCAGCTCAGAGGGGAATCCAAATTTAGCCAATATATAAAACAGATTTTCACAGCACACAAGGTCAATAGCCTTCTCGGCATCTAATAGCATAATGGGAGTCGGGATTTTGTTTTCAGTAAAATAGTCCAAGGCCTCAGCTAAAAAGGTGGTATTAAAAGATAGTTGTCGGCCTGCAACAAACCACCACTGATCTACATGTATTATTGACCCTATGCAGCTACTCATTCTATTTGCTAAAAGTTTGGCTATAATTTTATAATCTGTATTTAAAAGACTCATAGGTCTGTAGGAATTCACATCCTCTTTATCCTTATTTTTTTCAAGAAGCTGACTACCACACCGTATGGAAGGAAGATGGAATCTCTTCCCCTTGTAAAATATGATTTGCTAACAAAACTAATTCCTGACTCAAAATTACACTAAATGGATGCTACCCACATGCATCGCGGCTAGCGCACTCCGCTACCGTCCACGCCCCTCGTAAGGAAGTGAAGCGGAGTACAGTAGGGAGGACGAGAGTTCTATAGCTGTGGCGGATTCCTCTCCGGAATGAATCTGAGATTATTTAGCGACGTGGCAGGATCAGCACATACACTAGTTCTAGGGCGAAGCGAAGTGCTGCGGCACATGGACCGTCAGACCGGTGGTCAGACGCCAGAGATTGAGTCACGGCAGTGAGACACGCGGTTTGGTCAGCGGTGTGCTGCGTGTTGCTGGGACCGGATACCTGCTGCACTCGCTCCGGTCGAGTGCAGCACTGTGGCACCTGGGCCGGCAACGACCCCCGGAGGCTGAGCTTAGCGGCATATTGCGTGCTGCTGGGACCCAGACATGCCTGAAATGCCTAGGAGCCTGGAGAAGACTGGGTTGACTTGAAGCCAGGTGCCAGCCTTCCTTAGCATCAGTCTTGTGAACAACCTCCAGCTCCGTATTACTCTCGGCATCTCCAGCTCCTCTCAAAGTCCCAGAAGGGCTCATAGCTTGTACACTTTTACCTGGGCTTTACGCACAGTCACTTTAACTAGCTATGTTATATATTGTTATCTGCTAATTGTATCGCATTGTCATTTTATCTGCTCTATATGCACAAGACACTTTAATTTTGCAATGCTATGGATGGTCATGATTGTCATGATAAAGACAAAAAGGGCTTATAAGCTGAAAAGATATCTAAACTCTACCTCTACATCAATCCTACTGCAGCTAATTTTATTGTTGAATTAAGCACTGTATATGTTTTATATGCTATCAATAATGCACTGCCACTTTAGCCATTTTTACTGTACAGATATTTTAATAGCTGAATTATGTACGGTTAGATGTAAATTAAATATTCATGGTCAGTATATTTATGTAGGTATGCCTAAAATATTTATCAGTTCCTCACCCTGTTTTAAAATGTGCTCTATAATACAGATGAATAAGCAGACACAAGGTAGTTTGAACACAGTTTACCTTTCCCAATGATTGCTTATCAGCAGGCAGCTAAGGACTCTGTAAGAATTCTCTCATACAATGCCAATGGTCTGAATATTAAAATTAAAGCCAGGGCTGTAGAAGAATGGATGAAAGGCAATTCCCCAGATATAATATTGATACAGGAGACGCATTATGTAGATAAGAGGAGGCTTCCATTTACCATGTTTCAGCAATGGTCAGGCAGTAGCTATTTTTCATCTGCAAGTACAGCCCAAAGGGGGGTAGCAATTTTCTTTTCAGATTTTATATTCTCAAGTAGATAAAGAGGGAAGATGGGAATGTCAAACTTACTATAGCCACGATATATGCCCCAATAGAGGACAACCCTACATCTCTTGCGGACCTATATCATGCACTATTGCTACTCCCTGGTATGGTCATTTTAGGTGGGGATTTTAATTATCCACAGAATCCTGTGTTAGATTCATCTTCTGGGGTACGAAAAAAAAATAAGCCACGTACAGGTGAGGTTGTTATGGAATGTATGGAAAAATGTAATCTGATGGACAGTTGGCGGGTGAGATTCCCTATAAAAAAAGAATATTCGTGCTTCTCAGCCAAAAATAAAACTGCTGCTAGGCTGGATTATTTTCTAATCTCTAAGAGTTTGAATGTGGTTAATTGTACCTATACACAAAATAGCTTCTCAGATTATGCTTTAGTAACTGTTTAACTATCTGGGCTCGGGTGGGATAAGAAAAACCCTAAATGGATATTTAACAGGGTCCAGCTAGAAGATGAAGATTGGTGTAAGGACATCCAAAAGGACATCGAAAGCTTCTTTCAGATAAATAGAAACACGGCTACAGTAGAAAAAGTGTGGGAGGCTTTTAAAGCTACAATTCGTGGAATTATAACATCTAAACAGATAGCGACTAGACGTGCTCAAAATATTTAAAAAAGTACAGCTTGAAGTTGAAATTAAGCGCCCTAATGAACAATATTTAAGGGAAAAAACAGTAAAAATAAAACTGCTTTAGAGTCAGCCCGTCAGGCCATGCAAGATTACTATTATACTAAAGTATACATGGCCAATACCGCCTATCTACAGAGAGTTTACGAAGAGAGTGAATTCACGGGTACATTTTTAGCCTGGCAGATAAAAGATAGACAGGCTCAGAATAGGGTGCACGCGTTGACCAATAAAACTACTGACATTCGCATTACAAATGAAGAGCAAATACAAAAGGAGTTTCTGGAACATTATAAAACCATTTATTCAGTTAGACAAAACGTGAATAGTTGGAAACTAAAATCATTTTTTAATGGATTGCAAATTCCAAAATTACAGTTAAATCAAAGGACAAGCATGACTGCAATTATTACATTACAAGAAATTGAAGCGGTTGTTCAAACTATGACTAATGGAAAAGCTTGTGGGGAGGATGGCATTCCGGCAGAATTTTTTAAAAGGTGATTGAACACCCTTGTTGGCTTTTCTGAATTCTTTTGCCAAACTGCTTCCGTTTTTTAATCCACCTTCATTCTGCTTCTGTAATAAGAATTATGGGTAATGGAGCTTGCTCATACGTTTTTTTGTGTTCGTATCTTTTAGTAGCTTCCCCTAAACTATCTAAGTTGTATGTGCCAGTTTTTTATTTGTGTTTCACCTTCCATCTTGATTTACAAGTGCTGCCCGTCATATGCAATCTGTGTTTGACTCAGCTAAAGGTTCTCATTCCAAACTTGCGCACCCAAGTTGAGTGCGCTTTACCTAAAGTGAAACATTTTTGCGGTTTATATTTAACAAGAAGGCTTCTCCTTCTAAACTCGCATGTCCGAACTAGGCGCGCTATGACTTCGATGAAATGAAACATTGTTTCAGTTTGGAAAAATCATGTATTATGTAGCTTCATTCCGCCTTCGGTTTATTAGTGCTGGCGTGTGCTGCCGCCTATTCATGTTAAAGATATTAACGAGACTTTTCATTTGGGTTTCTGCAAGTTAAAACGTACTTTCGTGAAAAAGGTCTTATAGCCCCGTACTTGATTGCATTTGTTGATAACAAAATGACTTGTTCTCCGTTGGTTGGAAGATCATGTAACAGCGGTGCTTGTTGTCTCCTTAATTCAGGCTAGAATTGTCACCGTTCATTTGTATAATTTATTCAGACCTGAGTAATGGAGTGCTACCACAGACTCCTATTGAATGCTGGTACTTGTAGTGAAATATGGCAAATTTGAGTGGGGATAGCTGTCCCTGTGATCAATTAATTGAACATATGAAGCATTTGATGAGTATACTAACCAGCCATAAGGTTTAATTATATTGAAAATTCAGATATCACAAGATGAAGACAATTTAAAAGATACGTTTAAATAATGTTATGTTCATTTAAAGTCTATTAACTTTGGGCACTTCATTGAGCCCATGACTGAAGTGTTGAATTTTGGGATTAAGTATGCTTTTTTTTTCTTAAGGATTGCTTCCAAGTCTACTCCTCTTGGATTAGGCTGAACTACAGATAGTACTGCTCATTTGATGTCTTCCTCCGTGTGCCCCTTGCTGATTAAACGATTTACTGAGGGGACTGAGACTGTTTTAGTTTTAATAGTTTAATTTAGTTTGTGTTGTATTATTCACTGCTTGATTTCTTTTTTTTTTTTGTAAAACATTTTTTATTAAGAAAAAACAAACATCAGCAATAGCATGACAGTACAGAGGGAGCAGTACGATAGGCATCATTGGTACAGTAGGTAATATTACAAAATACAATCATACATGATGGAAGGTCTAGGGTGACGGGGGTCATCCATTGTAGGGGCCAAGGGAGGCTGACATATTTCTCCACGATAGGAGTTCCACTGGCCCCACACACGAGACCATTTTTTGGGACATCCACGTGATACATATACAGTCTTCTCTCTAAACATTGCCCAGTCCAAGTCTTTTTCCCAATCCTGTGCCGTGGGCGGGGCCCACGCCCCCCACCGCTGGGCGATATTCCTCTTGGCCAACATTAGCCCCAGTGTTACCCACTGCGTCAAACAAACATTTAAATCAGTTGGTTCCCAGATGTTTAGGAGACACCTACGGGCCTCCACATGGAGCTGCACAGACAGAACAGTATTGATGATGTCATGAATGTCACGCCAGTAAGGTTGGATCTGTGTACATTCCCAAACTATGTGGAAAAAGGTTCCCAGCTGGCCACATCCCCGCCTACAGGCGCCCTCCTCTACCCTTCCCATTCGTACCAGTTGGGGCCCGTTTCATAAATACGGTGGAGAAGTTTTAGTTGGACAAGGCGGAGACGAGCTGGTATTGCTACGACTCTGGGAGAGGAGACTGCCTCCTGCCATTCCTCGTCATCCATTTCTATGCCATCCCTAGTCCACTTCTCTCGGAGGGCCTTGAGAGGGTCCGAGATGTTGTTGACCAGCTTTTTATATATCAGGGAAATGGTGCTGTCAGGGAGATGACCATCCAGCACTCTATCTTCCAGTGGGGATGATTCCGGCAGTGTGGTCCCGGGCTGTAAGTGTGTGCGAAGTGCGTGTCGAACCTGTGTGTATCGGAAGCGCTCTGATTCGGCCATGTTATATTGTTGCTGCAGCGCTGCAAAAGACTGCTTGATTTCTTGATTGGTTTTCCCGAAATACATTTTGTCACTAGGACGAAATTATTACATAAACAACATTTTTCGTACTACAGTTTGAGAAATCAACATGTTTCCATTGGATCCAGCTTTTTTGAAAAACTGAACTTTCAATCGTCTGTCTGCAAACTGTGCAATTCCCACATTTGTGGTGACCCTCTATAGGTTTCCAATTCCATTGGGAGCGCACATCTCCTTTCCTAGTTATCCGGGTGCTGCAGGCTCTTACAAGTTGTTTACTTAAACTTGCATTCTTCTTCTTTGCAAACAAGGGAAGCTCGCATGCACATTCTGAACTTTTTATCAAGTGACAATTGTTGCAGAATGATCTTTTTGAAGTTGTTAGTCTGTGGGCAGTAGGTAGAAACACAAATCAATTTTTTTAATGGATTATTTTGTTTTTTGACTAGCAGATACTCATGTGGCCTATACCACGCTCTTCTCATTGAGTGTTTCAGAAGTTTATGCGGATAGCCCCTCTCATTCAATCTATCCATTAGTATGCCTGCATGAAGAAAGTAATCCTCTTTTCTGGTGCAATTTCTTTGGATTCTTAAAAATTGCCCGTAGGGCAAATTGTCTCGTAAGTTCCAGGAATGAAAGCTTCTGTAGTGGAGTGCATTGTTCTTGTCAGTTGGATTTCTGTGTAATGTTGTAACTAATTTATTATCTATTGACCTGACTTCAACATCCAGGAATGTCAAACTAGTTTTATTTTTTTGTAATGCTGAATTTAATATCTAGGCTTTTGTTGTTAAGCCAACCATAGAAAGCAATCAGATTTTCCTCATCACCACTCCATAGACACCATATTTTGTCAATGCATCGTACCCATTGCGTGATATAGATAGAAAATGGATTGCTGTTGTAAATGAATTTTTCTTCAAACAGTGCTATGAAAAGTACCACCATTTCCGGCGCAAAAGAACAGACAGTCCCCTTCATCTGAAAAAAGTATTCATTTTCAAATTTAAGATAGCTCCTTTTGAGAGCTATGGATACCAACTTTAATATGAATTGTGTAGGGACTCGGTGTGGTTGTGGCCTTGTTTCCAGATAGTATTCAATGGCCTCTAGTCCCTCGTCTTGAGGGATCTGAGTGTAAACTGAGACAACATCAAATGACACCATCCACTGTTTTTTTTATATGAATTGATGTCCTTCTACTTTATTATTAAAATCCATTGTAACTCTTAAGTAGGAAGGAACCTCTTTAAGAAATGGTTTCAAAAATATGTTGGCATATTGTGAAATGGTCTCTAAAACAGAATCACAGTCCGAGACGATTGGTCATCCTGGACGATTTATTTCATACTTATGAATTTTGGGCAAAAAATAAATCCCTGGGATCCTGGGATTCATTTTCTTCAAATACCCAAAATTTTCTGGACAGTGAATATTGTCATCAAATCCTTCTTGCAAGACTTTTGAAATTTTATCCTGAATTTATTTTGTTGGATCATTCGATATTAAGTGATATACATTTTTATTATATACATGACTTTTGCCTTCTTTTAGATATTGGTATTTAGCCCATGAGACTACTGCTCCTTCCTTATCAGCTATTTTATCACAACTGAGTTGTCATTTCTGAGTTCTTGAATGGCTTTTGCTTGATTTTTTGTAATATTGATTTTGCAAAAGTCCTTTTTACTTTCCAGTTGGCTGAGAGCTGAGAACACTGCTTGCTGGAATGCAATGACTTCTTTTGGAATGGTTTGTGGACATGGGAAGATTGTTGACTTTTTACATAAACCTGAGGATTCCTCAATTGAATTGTCTTCTTTATTAGCAAACAATGCTTTGAGTCTAATTTTTCTAAAAAAAGAAATCCAACGCTTCAATTTTTAATCTGACAAAATCTGTATTTTTGGCTCGTTCAAAAGTGAGCCCCAGTTTAAGTACAGATTCTTCATCTTTTGTTAAGACTTTACACGATAAATTCACTATTGAAGTTTTGGTCAATTTTTGTAGCATTGACATCTCATGCAATCATCTAGTCCAAAGGCTGAACATGAACAGGATAATACGATTAAAATGTCAAACAACTCATAGCACCTCAAGAGTTCACAAAATGAAGAACCAGATATCTTCATCTGGATTGTGCAAGAAATACATAAAGTGACACGTGCATTTGACACTTTACTTTATAAGCATTTCAAATATTCCCTAACTCGAGCGGAAGACACTTTTTGTATATTAACCAGAATATACTGGATTAAATACCAGATATCTCACAGTATCTAAATAAAGTGCAAGAAAAATTGACACATGCATTCGATGTTTCTCTGCCCACAGTGTTTCCCACTGTAATGGAAGGACACCCTTTATGGAAAATAAAGCAGCATATATAGTACACTGAACATGTTCAAAAATGTATCCGCGTCAACACATTTCCTGTGAGGTACCAAATGTCATCATCCTAAGTAAAGTTAAAATTTTTAAACACATTTTGAAATCATATTTATATTTGATCAGGACTCTAATCAGGAAATTGATAAAAATCTAATTTAGTAACTATAGAGATGGACAAGAGATTGTCTCACTATATGCCATGGAGTATATGATTAATTATGAATATGTTTTAAAAATGTTTTTAAAAATTGTAATAATATTCATATGTGTGAGAAGTTGGCCTGGTATATGCTGTTCACTAATTAAAGTGGACACCTTGCACCAGGGCAAATCGACTCTTATGGTAGATAGGTTTAAGACAACCTTTTAAAGAAAGCTATCCTAGTGGTAGCTGTGGAGAGCAGCCTTCAGGCTAAGTCTCGGAGGAATGTAAAGCAGCTTGTTTTACCATATAATCTCTTGAATCACCAAATGAAAAGACACCACACAGGTATATATATCAAATATATATGTATTTATTTCTAAATAACTCTCTACTAATCTCTTTATGAGATTAGAAGACAAACATATGCACAAATCAACGTTTCACAATAAGTTAAGCACAAAATATGGCTGGGGCCCTAGGGGCGTACCAGACCATATACTAAGTAAGAGACTTAGGGACAACGACTTGCAGGGAGACAAGGCCTAGGGCCTTCAGAAGTGCTGGGGCCTCACGAAACCACCCAAGGCAGGTAAGTAAAGGACCCACGGGGGACGCGTGCAGTGTGGTTACACAGGCGCGGATCGCCGTTGACTTCAATGGGGCAAGTCGCGGTTGGAAATAAAGAGTTTTAGGATACTTTGGGAGGACCTACAAGCAAGTCACTTACAGGGTAAGTAGTTCTAGGGCCCACACCCACAGGAGCACCGTAGTGCTGGAGTTACCTCACCCAGGGAAGCCGGGTGCATAGGTGTCCTTTGGTGTCGGGTCGCGGCGTCGTTTTCAATGGCGAACAAAGAAGACTTGCTGCTTGCGGGAGCTGAAGAAGTGTCCGGTGGAATCCAAGCCTGGATTCTGAAGAAGGATGACCTGAAAGCAGAGGGGACAGTGTTCAAAGTCACTTGGCAGTGACCCGGGGCAAGGAAGATGGATGCCCACCGTCGTCGGTTGATTCAGGTCGGTTGCGGGTGCCTTGACTCTTCAGCCACGTGGTCCAGGAGGTGTCGACAACAACCAGGAGCTGGACTCGGTGTGTCCCTCGACGTCTGCAGCTGACTGCGGTGTCGACAACTCGATTGGAGCCAACAAGCCTTGGCAGCAGCAAGTCTCGGGGAGATAAAGAAAAGTCGATGGCGCAGACCAGCAAGGTCTGAGGGACTCACCCAGCGAGGGTAAGTCAGGGCAGGCCTGGAGCAACCAGGGGAGCCCTTTGGTTTCTTTAAGAAGTCTTCTGGGGACCCACAAACCGGCGGGCAAGCGATCGCGAAGACACCTCGGGCGGAATCACTCAACAGGGGCCCACGGTCACTCGGGACAGTGTAGGCCTCTGATCTTCGGAGGAATTTCTGCTGGAGGTCGGGATCACACGTGGTCCAAAGCACAAGTTCGTAGAACGTTGTGAAGGGGTTGCACTCGACAATAGTGCACGGTACCCAGGGGTCGCGGTTCCTCGTTACTCGTGGGGTCCACTTGCCTCAGCTTTGCTGGGGACTCACAATGTCCTGGGAGAGGTCAGAAAATCCACTTCTTGGGCTGCAGGGACTTCGGACTCCGGCGGGAGCGGCGTAGTTTGCGACCGTTGTTGTTGTTTTTGGTGCCTGCCAAGCAGGGGAGTCACTCCTTGACTCCAAGGGAGATTCTTCTGTCTTCCAAAGGTAGTGGAACGTCGAAGGGCCAGGATTCTTCTGTAGAGCGTCGTCCAGGGGTTATCTGCCTTGCAATGGCAAGGTTCCCCCTCTTATACTGAAAAGAGGGGATGGACTAGCTCTATGACCCCACCTATGGGAGGGTCAAGGGAGGGGTGGCTACACCCACTTCCCTTTGTCCAGTTTCGCGCCAGAGCAGGGGCAGGTAGCCCCTGAGCTGGTTTGAACTGGCATATGCACAGAGGAGCCTTCTGCTCCCCCAGTGCAGGACTTCAAAGCACTCTAAGAGTGCACCCACCCAGCCCCAATACACTAAACCCTGTCTGGGAGGTGGTTACACCTCCCTGTGACAGGATGCCTATTGTTGGGCTTCCTCCACTGCGAGTTTCGGTCATCAGCAGGAGGGCAGCCCAGTGTCTGTGACTGGTGGCATCCATTTTGTGATGCCAGGGCTCTTTAGGATTCTACCGCGTTTCCACAGCAGGTACATGTCTTATCCCTCTAGAAGGGTGGAATGCTACCCCCGCCGCCAAGATTGGCGGGGGGTAGTATTCCAAGATGTTTGACACCAAACACGACATGTTTTGATGCAGCCATTCCAAAGTTAGCATTTACCGCGAGGATATAATGCACTTAATAGTATATGGTTTAACCGCATCCACAAACAGCACCAGAGAATAGACTCTGAGAGCTGCAGAGGGGCCCTGCTCAGGCAGAGGCACCCCCTCACATAGAAGCCAAGCACCCTGCCCTCAGGATTGATAGGGCCTGCCTTAGGGGTGACTGATAGGTTTATATGTGTGTGCAGGAGAGATATAGGAAACCTATATCTCAGTGAGGGGTGCTAGCACCACCTCACCCAGGCTGCAGTAGCAGGCCTGCGGTGTCAGATTTAGACTGCTTCCCAGGGGTGGCATAATACATGCTGCAGCCCCTGGTAGGCCTGTGAAGTACCTATGCCCTTGGCACCTAAGGTACCATATACTAGGGACTCATAAGGCACCACAGTATCCAATCACTAGTGCACCTAGAGTGCACTCCATGTCGTTTAGAGAGAGCAGATAGACTGGGGCCCTGAATAGCAGGGTCCCAGTCCAACTAAGTCATAAACCAGCAAAACACCAGGAAAAAGTGGGGGCAACCATATAGTCAGATTCCACCTTCCTACATAACCCCCCAAACGAAAGGAGATAAGGCTAACCTTGACCAGTTGAGCCTTTATTGATTAAGTGGCCATATAAGGAAGCACCTGCACTAGCATGGTTGCCCCCTGTCTTATGGTCCCCTAAGCAATCCCTCACCCTAAGGGTATGAGAGGGTCTCCACCATGGGGAATCACTACCTCTGGTGTGCTTTGGTAAAGTACAAGGCTGGTGGGGTGTCTGAGTAGGGAAGTGAGGCCCTAGGAAGGTTGGCCTCAGCTTCCTCAGATCACTGGTCACCATGTATGCCTGTCTTTCCATGACGGAGTTGCACTTTGCTCTAAGGGTCAACCTTTGACTGCCTACAGCTGGGGGTTGGGTCCCTTTGGGTGGAACACTGGAGGGACATGGCGTGTTTGGAACCTTTTGGTTCCAGGTTTGCCCTTGCCTAACAGAGTCCTTCTGGGGGTGGTCCCTACATAAAGGTATGGGGGATCCCTCAGTGGGTTGAGGAATTTTCACCTGGCTAGGGCTACTAGACTGGGTGCCCCTAATCTGCTGATGGGGGGTTCCTCTGGACAGGGGGCCCTGGGGGTCCACTGACCTCCCTGACCTCTGCAGCCCTGGGCTGACTGAGGCAGGGTAGAGAGGGGCAGTTTACCTGCTCCAGACTGGGTACCACCTTGGAAGGGTCCTCTGCCATCAGGGGTGGGGCCAGGCCAGGCCTGACTACCTCTGTGGCAGTTCCTTCACTAGGGTAGGGTCAGTTCCCTGAGGAGGCTGACCCTTACCTACTGTCTGGAGGGAAGAAGACTTTTCTTCAACCCTTGTGCTCTCTTCTGGGGGAGAGTGGGCCATTCTTCCAGGCTCCATCTCTCCAAAATCTTGGGCTGGGGCTGTGGCCATCACAGCCCCACTAACCTTTAAAGGGACACCCAACATCCTCAGATGGGTTTGGTGTTCAATTTCAGCCCAGGCTGAAATTTCCAGATCATTGCCCATCAGGCAATCTACAGGTAAGGTTGGGGACACTGCCACTCTTTTTGGGCCTGTGACCCCCTCCCAGCTGAGATTGACTATGGCCATGGGGTGCTCTGTTCTGACACCATCAATGTTGGTCACCTGGTATTTAAACTCAGGTAAAAGCTGGTGAGGGGGACTAGTTTCCCTGCCACCATGGTGACACTAGCCCCTGTGTCCCTAAATGCCACAGCTTTCTGACCATTAATTATTGGCTCCAGTCTATACCTGCCCAATGCTGTGGGACCCACGGTAAAGGTGGCAAATCCTATACCACCATCAGAATCTGAGGAGTCTGTTGAGGGGGTCCTGTCTGAACTAGGGCCCACCTCTGTTCCTCTTGCAAAAGCACCTAACTTTTTGGGTGCACTACTCCCAACTGGAGGATTACTACTGGTAGTACCAGGAGGGGTGGTAGTAGTTGTTGGAGGAACATTTTCTTTATTGCCAATCCTGGGACAACTGGGATCAGATTTCCAGTGCCCAGGCTTTTACAGACATGGCAATAGGGTTTCTTTTCAGGAGAGGAAGGAGTTTGGGACCCACCCCAGAAGAGGACTTTTGGGGCCCTGTAGTGGACTTATCCTTAGATTTATCCCCACCTTTCTCTTGGGACTTGGTAGAATCTTTCTTGTGGTCACCACCCTGATTCTTAGGCCTTACTCTGGTTCTGACCCATTTGTCTGCCTTCTTTCCCAATTCTTGGGGAGAGGTCAGATCAGAGTCCACCAGGTACTGGTGTAAAAGCTGGTTTTGACAATTATTAAGGATCTGTTCTCTCATCATTAGATTATAAAATCCTTTGAAATCAGTAACCCTACTGCCAACCAGCCAACCCTCCAGAGCCTTGGATGCACAATCTACAAAGTCTGTCCAGTCCTGAGTCTGTGCCTTCTGGGTATCTCTGAACTTCAACCTGTACTGCTCAGTGGTTAAGCCAAACCCATCTATCAGTGCACTCTTCAGGACCTCATAATCATCAGCAACCTCCTCTCTAACAGTGAGGAGCTTGTCTCTTCCTTTATCTGAAAAGGAGAGCCACAAGATTGCTGCCCACTGCTTTTGGGGGACCTGCTGTACTCTACAGGCCCTCTCCATAGCAGTTATCCACTTGTGGATATCATCCCCACTCTGGTAGGGAGGAACAACCTTGCTCAGGTTCCTATGGTCAGGAATATATTCTCTGCCTCTAGGGACACTGTTGCTGCCACCAGGGGGTTCTAACCCTTCTCTTCTAGAAGCTCTCTGGATCTCCAGGGCTTCCCTATCCAGTGCCAACTGCTTGGTTCTGAGGGCCACTTTGGCCTCCTCATACTGGAGCAGTTTGCACCTTCTCTCAGAGGAGGTCTCTCTTAAGGAAAAGTATGAGCTCCTCTGCTGGACAAATTCTCTGCCAGAGTGATAAGAGTGGTCAGATTCCCTGGAAGGGGATCTGTGCCTCTCCTCCTCTCTGTCAGTTCTCTTAGGGAGAATTCCTCTGTCCTTTTCAGGCCCCTTGAAGCCTGGCCCTTCAATCACAGAGTCTTGGTCATTCTGATTTTCATCATCTGACCCAGATACTATGACTGACCCACCCACTGATTCAGACCCTTTAGCTCCTAGAGCCAATCTAAGGTCATCTGCTGTCAGCAGATCTATCAGGTGTAGTGTTGAGGGACTCTGTCCTAGCCTCAGGTGTCTGTCAACACACATGGCTCTCAAGTCAGAGAAAGCCATGTCCTTATACTGAGGCTGAGTGGATCCACTGGGTCCACCCTTTAAGGACATTCTAGTGTTGTGCAGTGTTGTACTACCTACACTAGTTTGTGGCCTACTGATCCTAGCTTGAGCTGTGGAAAGGGTGTGGTATCCCTTGGCACACAGCTCTAAGTTCAGTAGAACTTATTGATACTAAGCTTGACTTTATATGTACCTTGAGTACCTATAATGGTTTTCAGTTAGTAATTCAAATAGAGATTTTCTGGTAAAACAATGGCAAGCTGGAATCCCACACGCTGCCCACCAATGTGAGAAGTTGGCCTGGTATATGCTGTTCACTAATTAAAGTGGACACCTTGCACCAGGGCAAATCGACTCTTATGGTAGATAGGTTTAAGACAACCTTTTAAAGAAAGCTATCCTAGTGGTAGCTGTGGAGAGCAGCCTTCAGGCTAAGTCTCGGAGGAATGTAAAGCAGCTTGTTTTACCATATAATCTCTTGAATCACCAAATGAAAAGACACCACACAGGTATATATATCAAATATATATGTATTTATTTCTAAATAACTCTCTACTAATCTCTTTATGAGATTAGAAGACAAACATATGCACAAATCAACGTTTCACAATAAGTTAAGCACAAAATATGGCTGGGGCCCTAGGGGCGTACCAGACCATATACTAAGTAAGAGACTTAGGGACAACGACTTGCAGGGAGACAAGGCCTAGGGCCTTCAGAAGTGCTGGGGCCTCACGAAACCACCCAAGGCAGGTAAGTAAAGGACCCACGGGGGACGCGTGCAGTGTGGTTACACAGGCGCGGATCGCCGTTGACTTCAATGGGGCAAGTCGCGGTTGGAAATAAAGAGTTTTAGGATACTTTGGGAGGACCTACAAGCAAGTCACTTACAGGGTAAGTAGTTCTAGGGCCCACACCCACAGGAGCACCGTAGTGCTGGAGTTACCTCACCCAGGGAAGCCGGGTGCATAGGTGTCCTTTGGTGTCGGGTCGCGGCGTCGTTTTCAATGGCGAACAAAGAAGACTTGCTGCTTGCGGGAGCTGAAGAAGTGTCCGGTGGAATCCAAGCCTGGATTCTGAAGAAGGATGACCTGAAAGCAGAGGGGACAGTGTTCAAAGTCACTTGGCAGTGACCCGGGGCAAGGAAGATGGATGCCCACCGTCGTCGGTTGATTCAGGTCGGTTGCGGCTGCCTTGACTCTTCAGCCACGTGGTCCAGGAGGTGTCGACGACGACCAGGAGCTGGATTCGGTGTGTCCCTCGACGTCTGCAGCTGACTGCGGTGTTGGCAACTCGATTGGAGCCAACAAGCCTTGGCAGCAGCAAGTCTCGGGGAGATGAAGAAAAGTCGATGGCGCAGACCAGCAAGGTCTGAGGGACTCACCCAGCGAGGGTAAGTCAGGGCAGGCCTGGAGCAACCAGGGGAGCCCTTTGATTTCTTTAAGAAGTCTTCTGGGGACCCACAAGCCGGCGGGCAAGGGATCGCGAAGACACCTCGGGTGGAATCACTCAACAGGGGTCCACGGTCACTCGAGACGGTGTAGGCCTCTGATCTTCGGAGGGATTCCTGCTGGAGGTCGGGACCACACGTGGTCCAAAGTACAAGTTCGTAGAACGTTGTGAAGGGGTTGCAAACGACAATAGTGCACGCTACCCAGGGGTCGTGGTTCCTCGTTACTCGTGGGGTCCACTTGCCTCAGCTTCGCTGGGGACTCACGATGGCCTGGGAGAGGTCAGAAAATCCACTTCTTGGGCTGCAGGGACTTCGGACTCCGGCGGGAGCGGCGTAGTTTGCGACCGTCGTTGTTGTTTTTGGTGCCTGCCAAGCAGGGGAGTCACTCCTTGACTCCAAGGGAGATTCTTCTGTCTTCCAAAGGTAGTGGAACGTTGAAGGGCCAGGATTCTTCTGTAGAGCGTCGTCCAGGGGTTATCTGCCTTGCAATGGCAAGGTTCCCCCTCTTATACTGAAAAGAGGGGATGGACTAGCTCTATGACCCCACCTATGGGAGGGTCAAGGGAGGGGTGGCTACACCCACTTCCCTTTGTCCAGTTTCACGCCAGAGCAGGGGCAGGTAGCCCCTGAGCTGGTTTGAACTGGCATATGCACAGAGGAGCCTTCTGCTCCCCCAGTGCAGGACTTCAAAGCACTCTAAGAGTGCACCCACCCAGCCCCAATACACTAAACCCTGTCTGGGAGGTGGTTACACCTCCCTGTGACAGGATGCCTATTGTTGGGCTTCCTCCACTGCGAGTTTCGGTCATCAGCAGGAGGGCAGCCCAGTGTCTGTGACTGGTGGCATCCATTTTGTGATGCCAGGGCTCTTTAGGATTCTACCGCGTTTCCACAGCAGGTACATGTCTTATCCCTCTAGAAGGGTGGAATGCTACCCCCACCGCCAAGATTGGCGGGGGTAGTATTCCAAGATGTTTGACACCAAACACGACATGTTTTGATGCAGCCATTCCAAAGTTAGCAATTACCGCGAGGATATAATGCACTTAATAGTATATGGTTTAACTGCATCCACAAACAGCACCAGAGAATAGACTCTGAGAGCTGCAGAGGGGCCCTGCTCAGGCAGAGGCACCCCCTCACATAGAAGCCAAGCACCCTGCCCTCAGGATTGATAGGGCCTGCCTTAGGGGTGACTGATAGGTTTATATGTGTGTGCAGGAGAGATATAGGAAACCTATATCTCAGTGAGGGGTGCTAGCACCACCTCACCCAGGCTGCAGTAGCAGGCCTGCGGTGTCAGATTTAGACTGCTTCCCAGGGGTGGCATAATACATGCTGCAGCCCCTGGTAGGCCTGTGAAGTACCTATGCCCTTGGCACCTAAGGTACCATATACTAGGGACTCATAAAGCACCACAGTATCCAATCACTAGTGCACCTAGAGTGCACTCCATGTCGTTTAGAGAGAGCAGATAGACTGGGGCCCTGAATAGCAGGGTCCCAGTCCAACTAAGTCATAAACCAGCAAAACACCAGGAAAAAAGTGGGGGCAACCATATAGTCAGATTCCACCTTCCTACAATATGCATGCATACCCTGCGGTCTAGTGGTGTACTGATTGCCAGGTCAAGGGTATTTAACAACAGAGCCAGCATAGGCTCTGCATTTGGAAACCTGGCTGTGCCCCTACCTCTAGAAGAGTTGAGGGGACTGCAAGTTAGATGAGGTGGGAGCTCTGCCAATTTATGACATAGCTCCCAATCCATCAATCTCTAAATGGTCTCCTAAATGACCCTGTGGCAACAATTGTGAATATATGACCAGTTGTGCAGTTGTGAAATGTGATGTCATTGATAAAATTCAGGAATATGTAAATCCCAATTTATATATAGTACTTTGTTGCTCCCCAGCTAATTTTGTGCAATATAAATGCATACATACTCAGGTTTTCCTACTAACCAAGGATATACATGGGCCTTTTACTCCTGGAATGCTCAGCAAATGCTTGTGCACCTCATCATGAGTTTTATTTACCTCATATCAATAATTCATGTCTAGCAAGCATTTGTCGGATTTTTCATTGTGGCGTGGCTCTTTCATTCATGTTTATGCCCAATATTTCTTTACTCCTCCTTGGCCTCCACCTTACAGACTCTTGGAGGTTTTGAATACTCAGTTCTCAGAGTTGTTGGTTACAGTTGCCTTATACATAGGCCGTGCATTGTGTTTCTTACTTTGTGCCTGTCAGTAACTTTCCCTACATGCCGGCTTTCACATCTTTTGTTGCAGGTTCATTAAGATCTTTTCTTTGGCTCTTGCATTCTAGCCTCTGTGTGGCAAGTGTTTGTGGATATGTACTCTTTATTGGTTGCCCAATGCATGAACACTTGCAATCTCTGGCAAACTCTTGCTCAGATGTAACAACGCCGTGGTGCAGTGAAGTCACAATGTTTTTGATTTTTCTTTGTTGAGTCTGGGAATCACAGTAACAAAGGGATTTGCATATTGTACTCATATGCTTGTCTTTATTACAACCATAGACTTCCTCTGCCTGAAGCTGGAAAATGTCCCATTGTGGGTAGGTCAACACAGGCCCCGGCATGTAAAATATTTCACAAATAGTTTCAGTGAAATGCAGTAATTTGCATTCTTATATCTCCAACGAGTATCTGACCCACCTGGAGTGGTGAGATGAAGGGTATTTGCTGTAGACACTTTGTAGGTATATCTCTTGGGCCGAGTGGAATAACAGTGATTTGTATTGCACGACATCGCCCATGCAAAGGAGGTTATACCCTATTCTATACATGCGGCTGATGGAAAAACTGCCACACTTACTACTACAAAAGGGAGCGTACTGCCCCTTTGGTGACCTCAAACTCAAGCCTCTGCAACTCAAATGTTATACACTGTGCAATGTTTATAATGCTGCCTACAGCTTGCATATATGTGAAATACATATTTATATTCAGAATTTGCAGTGTGTTTTAAAGCCAGTCAGACAGAGCCTCAATTCTGTATTCCTTGAAAATGTTTCCAGGCACGAGATCTAAGAATGAACTAAAAATCAATACAGAAAGATCTTCGTTCTCCAAGGACTTTTTTTTACATTTGCTTCAGTCTGTTTGAGATCATAACAGCTTGTTTTTCATTGGATGACAGTGGTTGTGTACATTTACTGTACAAAGACAGATAGATCTATGAAAGCTCTCAAGAAGCAAAGATCTGAACCATGTGCAAAAAGGGAAATGTTTTGATTTGCAAAGATATCAAATATCGGTGGTGTAGTTCTGCTCTATGAGGATTCAGTCACTGGAGATATTTGTGGTCTACAATTTCTGCTAACAATAGAACAAAGGCTCTCCAATGTTTATATGCTTATGTTCTGAAGCAGAAATGGGGCACTCAAGCCCCACTGCTCTCTTTTGTTACACTTTAAGGGGCATTTTTATGATGGCATTGCGTTGCCCTTGAACCACACAAGGGGGCGGAAGGGCGATACAAAACCTAAGTCGGATTTATCAAGCCATACAAGGTTATCTTGCATGGCCCTGCATGGCTTGATAAATTCAGAGTAGTGCAACGCAGCGCAAATCGCTGCATTGCGTTACTCTGCCCCAGGGAGGTGTTCCATGGGTGGAGCATGGGTGTTCCTACGCTTCCAACCGTGGATTTTGGTGCATTCCCAGATTTACCATTACTGGTAAACCATGGTGCAAGGGTGCCTATATTGGCGCTTGGCAGCCAAAAGGGCTCCAGCGCAAGAACAGGAATGAGTCATATTATGTTAAATACGGCTCATTCCTGCCATTTCAAGCAAGGTAGCTTGCTGTGCTGCGTGAAAGTTTAAGAAATCTGCCCCTAAGATGTTAAACATATTTCACACATAATTACAGCTATGATTCCTGACGCCACCTTTCAAATGACATATCAGAACCCACATCACATATCATTGCATTGACAACATCTGGGCCCAATTTAGTGATAGGGTGCACTGTCTTTGTTTGCACAAAGAGGGACAGTGCACCCTTTTACAATGAACGCATTGCCCATAGGGCAGCTATAAACCCACCCTACCCTGGGGGCTGCGCATTCAGTGAATCATGAAGTAACTGCTTCAAAGCCACTCCGTGTTTCATAGTACAGGCAGCAAACCTCCTGCACTTTAGAGAGAGGTTAGAGATCCCTTTGCAGGTGGGTGCAGTAAGTGACTGCACCCTCCTGCAGTGGGACATCTGGGAAGTTCCATGGGATCCCCTTTCACCCCTCCAGAGGGCTTACCTTGGGGGGTGCAGTGACAGTGCATTATGTTTTTGTGGTGATATATCAGTGGCCTTCTAAGGGTATGTTTGCCTCTGCGCCCTTGTCCATTATGTAGAACGGGCGCAGTGTCAAAGAGATTCCCTCATGTTCATGGGGATACACCCCCATGCAATGAGGGAATGGCCTCTGAAGATAGCAAGCACAGGCACTACATCACTACATTTACACCAGCGCTATCAGTATTAATGCACCTGCCCATTGCACCCCAGGGGCAATATCTGTAATATGGCCCCTGATGTTCCCGGCTTTAATGCACACCTATTGTGGTCCATCAAATTAAAAAAAGTCCTCTAACTGATGGTACGCACAAAATACCTCACATTTTGCACTATATGTCACAACACACACTCATGCATATACCACAAGATACAGTGCTAAACTTCACAAGTCAAGCATTAGGACACATCACACCTGACCTCAGAACACATTGTAGACCACAATGTACACTACCACCTTAGACTGCACTACAATACAATGTGCAAATCACATAGCACTCCACACCATGAAACATACAGTACAAGAGAATGTGTGCAGCAGATGGAAAGGCAGCACTAAATACTTAGGGGCAGATTTACAAGGAACTGACGCATCTGCATAGATGCGTCAGTTTCCTTGCGAAAGCGTTAAATGTCCCTGCGCCACCATGGATGCGCTGTATTTACAATACAGTGCTCCATGGCGCAAGGATTAACAGATGCGTCTGAAATTCTGACCGTTCTGTTGGCCCAAAAGTCACGCATTGCTGGAGTTGTGTCGCAAGCACAACGCAACTCCAGCAATGTATTTTGAGGCCTATACTTACTGTACTGCGTCACTCCTTACGCCTGCTTCAAGCAGGCGTAAGGTTTTGACACAGTGGCGTCCTAAAAGTGACGCAGTGAAATCCTGTAGATTTCACTGCGTCACTTTTACGAGGCCTTTCTGCGTGGGAACGCCCACCCTAAATACATTATACCTGACGCAGGTATAATGTGACGCAGGGCTTTACAACTTGACGCATCTCCCTAGATGCGTCACGTAAATAGGCTGCATTGTTTGCGCCGCCATTGCGTCAAAAAAAGTGACGCAATGGTGGCGCAAGAAGGCGCAAGGGGCTAGTAAATCTGCCCCATAGGGGCTTATTTACAAGTCCCTTGCACCGCCGGTGCGTCACTTTTTATATGGGAAAAAATGACGCAAAGGGGCTTGTAAATAAGCCCCATATTATGCAAAATATGCTAGGCCTGTTGTCCTTGACTGTTTCTAAAGTTACATAGGGAATGCTGTTCAAACAACACATGCTGTCACAGCAAAACCCCAGGGTCACAGTCCCCACACAACATTTCCTGCTAAAAAAAGTCTCCCATCAGCAAAAATGACAGAAATATGTATAAGTAGAACAAAACAAAAAGATGCAAAACCCTTTAACTGGGATTTACACAAGAATACGGCTTGTTTGGATCTAGTCCCTGCAAGCATTCCACACTACAACATATCAAAATGGCCATGCCCTGTGACAGTTAAAATCTAGAGAGCATTCACTGTTAAGGTATGCTGTCACAAATCCCTGACATTCGCATCACCTTTTTAATTCCTGACTGCCATGTTTTCTTTCAGGTTACTTGCAATGTTGTCCCTTTGTTTAATTTTAAACACGCTACTAGCATTTTAAATTGTAAACAAAATAAGTATCTGAAATATGTACTAGAAGCTGCATTTTATGACTTTGTTTGAATACAGCCATGTCATCTTCTGTGCCGATCATTTAGGTCCAAGCCCAGCCTAAAGGTTCTGCTCCCCACCCCACAGTCTTTACTTCTGAGGTGAGGCTGTTACGCAGAACGCAGAAACATTCGCAGAGTGGACTCCACGTTGTTGTGGCCTCACTCAGCAAACATTTATTTTACAGGATAATTAAATCGTCTGAGGCAGTGAAGTTTGTTATCTTGTGTCAATGTAGAGCAAGCTCAATTTCTGAAACTCCAAGTGATTACTACACACCATTATAAGTTTAGTTCTTACTATCAAGCACATCACCAAAGAGAAGTAGGAATTCTCTAGTCAACTTTCAGTCTATAATGTCTGAACACAACTGTACCTGCAGTGAATATTTCGGGACAAAACAACAAATCGCTAACACCATGCTTAGTAAGAGGGGTAGGGATAGTTGGTGCTTGACACAACACTAAGCTTCTGCTTATTAAAATGTCAGCATTAAATAATGCCATATGTTGAAGAAAAAGGACTCTAAAATAAAGTTAGTTGTTGTTTGTAGAAGCATTTGAGAGAAAATGACTTGATCTACTACCTCTTATAACAAGTTTTCATCCAGTGTAAACAATGTGATGTGATCTATGCATAATACTAGCAATAGCTGTCATTGCTTTAGATAAGGAATGAAGATCCGGTCTCTTACCATAGGTTCCCCATTTCCCATGCAGCCATGGATATGATGTGGTGAGTACTGGTCCCCTTGCCTCCTGCCAAGTATCTCTTGCTTCTTCTGCTTCTCTGTCTCCTATAATCAGGGAGTTTTAGTGTGTGCTGGATCGGTGCGATAGATGATGCCATCGCAGATACGGCTGGGTAACTAGGCACGAATAGCAGTAGGATATGGCTATAGCATAGCGGGGCCCTGGATGAGCAGGCTTCTGAAAAGATGATGTAAGTGCGGTCCCGAGTCGTTTCGCCCCCTTAGGAAGGGAGAAGCCCGAAACGCATCGGGGCACATATAACTTTAGCAGCTTTTTAATCTTTTGGATAATTAACTCATGATGGAATGAACATTGTTTTGATTCAACTTTGATAAACATTGTACAAATAATTTTTCAAAGCCTGTCTCCAAGAATTGATGAGCCTCAGTGCATATGAACGCTGTGCTGTGTTTGGCATGGATCCAGATTGGATTGAATGGATTCTTTTTGGTCATCTATAATGCAACGTGCTAACATATCTTCGCAACTCCCCAAGGTGCTGAGTGATCTTACATATTCCAAATATGTCCTAGGGACTCACTTTTTGTAGGGAACTAGAAACCCTTACATTTCTGAAGGAAACTAAATATGCAGTACAATCAGTCTGCAGAATTCCCTGCACCATATGAATAGTATTGTGGCAGAAATTCAGCCAGTGGATTCTAATCCATAATTAGAGTTTCCTCCAGAAATTGGAGGATTTTCTGTCCCTTTCTTACTCTAAATGTTGCACTTCATCCCATTAAATGGAAAAACCACATGTTTGTCAAATTATACTTACAAGGGAGAGGACTGGACCTTCTGAGTTTACTAATTAGTGTGCACTTTTTGTTGCTTTCACACTAGTCTCTAAAGCCCAGATTTACTAATATTTGGCACAGTGTAATGCAGCAAGACAACTTGCTGAGCTGCATCAAATGGAGGGAGCAGAATTGCACTCTATTTACTAATATATGGTGCATTCCTGCTCTCTCACTGTGCTGGTGTGCAAAGTGCAGCCCAGTGCCAACACAGACACCCTTATACTAGAGAAAGATCCGGTGGTATAGGTGATAGGGTACAGGCGCACTAGGTGGTTTCACTCATTATTAATAAAATAAGGTTCCAAATAATGGCGGTGCTGAAGGGTTAGGGAGAACCACCCGCCTCCCCAGGTTCCTGATGAGGCTACAAAGCCACAAGACAAAGTAATTGGTATACCCCAGCACACGTATGTAATTAAAAATTATTATTTTCAATCATTGATCACATATGAGCAATAGAAGCGTTTTGTTGGTTTTCTCCTTCTTTAATCAGTCTTCCAAGTTTATTTTTCAATACGTAAAACGTTCCCAAGCCAACACGTGTTTCATCGCCTCAGTAAGTTTGTACATGCGACTTGTTCACGGCTGAACGGTTTCACTGTATCTTAGTTTTTCAATGTGGCGAAAATTCCAGGCCACATAAGCCAATGGCGTGGGGTGAACTTCAAAGTATCAATAAAAACTGCTGAGTGGTAATTTATGGCTTCGGTTACCCCGTAACAGCGTTCCCGAGTTTGAAAGAAAAGTCGCCGTTCCGCGAACTCATGCCCCACGCCGGTCTCCTCGAGTGCGAGTTACCAATTACAGACACCCTTATGCCATGGTGCAAGGGTGCCTGAGTTAGAGGCATGATTGATTTTGAGCAGAAACTGGCACCTTCCTGCACAAAAACAATCCTCAGAGGCATTTTCCATTTTCTATGCTTGCTGCAGAGTGCAGCACACGTAGAAAGAAGAAATAACAAGGAGAAATAAACATATTTCTACTCGTTACACCTCTGTTGGGAAAGCGTAGCATTTTGTCACATTCCCAGGTTTACTAGTCTTAGTTAATCTGGGAATGCACCAAAGTCTATGGATGGATGCATGAGAACAGCCATGCTACACCCATGGAACTCCTTCCCAATGCAGAGTAATGCAAGGCAGTGATGGACTGAAAAATGCATCTAGCTGACTCCTTCTAGCATTGTGCGAGTTAAGTTAGCATTTGCGGCACCATTTTGTATTCAGCCTCCATTTTGTGCCATGATCGAAATGAAGCTTCTGTCTCATACTGTCTGCCTCAGCAGAAAGCAGCCTCGATTGTTTCTTTTTATTGTTCAAGGTTGAGCTTTGCTGCACTAATGAATAGATCGTTCTGTAACTGCATGCCTTTCCTCGTAGGTAGGCCTGCTCCCACTCTCTGAGAGACGGGCGCGGGCAGAGTAACCTTGAAACTAAGATAGCATGTACCCGGTCTCAGGATCGTAGCTCATCCTTCTATACCTCCTTTGTTCATCAGCTCCCAGACTGGAAAATTCCCGTCTGGGCGGGTCTTTAGGGGTGCTGGAAATGTATATCTGGTATTGCCATGTTGGCGGGGCTCAGTCCCTCGGCAGCTATCTAAGAAGGCTGGTCAGACTGGACTCCGCTCGAGTGTATGACTAATAAATAAATTTGGTTTGTATTCTCTACTGTCTGACCGACTCTTCATTTGTATGGAAGGCTGAGAGGTGGTCGCGAGTGACCCGGGTGGCCCTAATCGGTCACTTCCTTCAGCAGTGACTGAGCCACGCAAGGTGGCATGGTGTGACTTAGTAAATCTCACTGAAGCACTTCCATTGCCTTGTACCACACTGCGTGACGCAATGGCAATGCAAGTGCTTCGTAAACCTGGGCCTATGTATGCATTTTTCTGACATCCCAGTGTTCAATTTACAAAGTGGGTTTGCGGTTATTGGTGACTTTGCATCTTCTCAAAAAGAGTCACACAAAAGCAGTCCATGGGTTTTAGCGGTGTATTGCACAGAAATAAAACACTTTACGACCAACAGTGAATTTGCTACTGATTGTGCCTGAGACCAAGATGTTAATTTCCACAGCAGTGATTCACTTTATTCCCTGCCATCTATAAATTTTTCTCTGAAATGTATATTTTTTATATGATCTCTAGGGTATACTTGTGTGTCTGATCATTATATATAAGAGATATTCACTCACTATAATCTCTTCAGTAATATCTTCGCTTTCAGTATATTTATGTGTACAGTTTCTAGTTTGTTGAAATCCCTTCTTTCCTTTGTTGCTCTCCTGGTCTTGTTTGAATTTAATAAAACTGCAAATAAATATTGAAATATTAATTGCTTTGCTGTTTCACATTTCATAGCTTTATTTTCATGCTTTCCCATTTGTTTGATAATATTTACTGATTTTTAATAGCTTTAGTGAATAGTTCTTATGCATTTCAATTTTACAAATGTAGTTCTTTGTGCTATATTGAAATGGTACAATGCAATCGCTTTATTTGAAGTCATTTGGCTTTTTCCAATGCAGTTTCGAGTTGGCTGAGTGAAGTGTGTTTTTTCTTGACTCACAGATATATAGATATACATATATTGATATATTTGTAAATAGCTCAATAGAGACAACCTTCCAGAAAAATCTCAAAACATGGTTGTTTAGACTGACCTAAAGCTTCAATGCTCGAGGATGCCACACTTTTCATGCCCATCTGATATGTTTTGAACTTAGGGGCATATTAGCAATGCCTGGCGATAATTATCGCAAAGCGCAATTAGCGCTTGGATAATTATCGCCAGGCATCGCCGGTTTCTATCGCGGAGTTAGCGTGCAATCAGCAATGCTAATCTCCAAAGCGATAGAAACCTTGGAGAACAGTGTGAATATCGCCTGAAAACAGGCGATATTCACACTGTTCTCCAGTTCTGCTTGCTGATAGTGCGAGGGGGACTTAGCCATGTAATCCACCTCTCATTGGATTACATGGCTAAGTCAGGGTGGGACCAGGTGTTAGCAAACCAGTGCTAAACGTGTTTAGCGCTGGTTCGCTAATCACCGCCCCTGCCTCGCTGATAGGCGTTAGCGACCTCAGCGACTGTTTCCAGTCGCTGTTAGGTGGGGAACGCCTACTTTGCATGCCATTAGCGATAAATATCGCTGGCATGCAAAGCGGCACCCAACCCGGTTGCTATCGCCTACAAGCTGTCGCTAACAGCAGTTAGCGACAGCTTGTTGATAAGGCGATAATATTATCGCCGCTTTAGCGGGAAAAAGTCCCGCTAAAGTGGCGATAATCGCCTTGCTAATATGCCCCTAAGTCTCTTAGTTATATGTGGGTTTTTTTCTCCATAAAACAATAGTGATCTTCTCCTTTCTATTAGACTCTTGGTCCCAGTTGGAGTAACCAGGTATTTGAATATATATATATATATATATGGCTGTTCGTACCGTAAATAAAGCTGTTTTGGGGAAAGCTGTCCTGTGTCCGAGTGCGGCTTGCCTGTTGGACTTCCCCAGTGAGCCACAATGTAAAAAGCGGCCGTCCTGCCGCTAAGCCTGCACCACTCCGAATTATGGGGGACACGGAGCTTGTGATCTACGGGACTCCGAATGTGTGGCACAAGACATGGATAAGAACAGCCAGGTTTCCGGGGCTCATGGAGAGCCTTGAATTTGCATTTTATTGAAAGTGCATCCATCCGAGGGAAAATAAAGGACTTCACCTCCCAGAAAGCAACGTACTTACCTCATACAGAGTAGTCCAATCAATGGCGTACGATGTCGCATATAAGGAGGGTGACGCCCATACATGCACTTTCTGACTGCTCCACCCTTTGAGAAAGAGGAGAACTCGAAACGCGCCAGGGCAGCGGTCTGATGCTTGGAATTGCTGGAAATAGTGGCTGTTCATACCGTAAATAAAGCTGTTTTGGGGAAAGCTGTCCTGTGTCCAAGTGCGGCTTGCCTGTTGGACTTCCCCAGTGAGCCACAATGTAAAAAGCGGCCGTCCTGCCGCTAAGCCTGCACCACTCCGAATTATGGGGGACACGGAGCTTGTGATCTACGGGGCTCCGAATGTGTGGCACAAGACATGGATAAGAACAGCCAGGTTTCCGGGGCTCATGGAGAGCCTTGAATTTGCATTTTATTGAAAGTGCATCCATCCGAGGGAAAATAAAGGACTTCACCTCCCAGAAAGCAACGTACTTACCTCATACAGAGTAGTCCAATCAATGGCGTACGATGTCGCATATAAGGAGGGTGACGCCCATACATGCACTTTCTGACTGCTCCACCCTTTGAAAAGAGGAGAACTCGAAACGCGTCAGGGCAGCGGTCTGATGCTTGGAATTGCTGGAAATAGTGGTTGTTCGTACCGTAAATAAAGCTGTTTTGGGGAAAGCTGTCCTGTGTCCGAGTGCGGCTTGCCTGTTGGACTTCCCCAGTGAGCCACAATGTAAAAGCGGCCGTCCTGCCGCTAAGCCTGCACCACTCCGAATTATGGGGGACACGGAGCTTGTGATCTACGGGGCTCCGAATGTGTGGCACAAGACATGGATAAGAACAGCCAGGTTTCCGGGGCTCATGGAGAGCCTTGAATTTGCATTTTATTGAAAGTGCATCCATCCGAGGGAAAATAAAGGACTTCACCTCCCAGAAAGCAACGTACTTACCTCATACAGAGTAGTCCAATCAATGGCGTACGATGTCGCATATAAGGAGGGTGACGCCCATACATGCACTTTCTGACTGCTCCACCCTTTGAGAAAGAGGAGAACTCGAAACGCGCCAGGGCAGCGGTCTGATGCTTGGAATTGCTGGAAATAGTGGCTGTTCGTACCGTAAATAAAGCTGTTTTGGGGAAAGCTGTCCTGTGTCCGAGTGCGGCTTGCCTGTTGGACTTCCCCAGTGAGCCACAATGTAAAAAGCGGCCGTCCTGCCGCTAAGCCTGCACCACTCCGAATTATGGGGGACACGGAGCTTGTGATCTACGGGGCTCCGAATGTGTGGCACAAGACATGGATAAGAACAGCCAGGTTTCCGGGGCTCATGGAGAGCCTTGAATTTGCATTTTATTGAAAGTGCATCCATCCGAGGGAAAATAAAGGACTTCACCTCCCAGAAAGCAACGTACTTACCTCATACAGAGTAGTCCAATCAATGGCGTACGATGTCGCATATAAGGAGGGTGACGCCCATACATGCACTTTCTGACTGCTCCACCCTTTGAAAAAGAGGAGAACTCGAAACGCGTCAGGGCAGCGGTCTGATGCTTGGAATTTCTGGAAATAGTGGTTGTTCGTACCGTAAATAAAGCTGTTTTGGGGAAAGCTGTCCTGTGTCCGAGTGCGGCTTGCCTGTTGGACTTCCCCAGTGAGCCACAATGTAAAAAGCGGCCGTCCTGCCGCTAAGCCTGCACCACTCCGAATTATGGGGGACACGGAGCTTGTGATCTATGGGGCTCTGAATGTGTGGCACAAGACATGGATAAGAACAGCCAGGTTTCCGGGGCTCATGGAGAGCCTTGAATTTGCATTTTATTGAAAGTGCATCCATCCGAGGGAAAATAAAGGACTTCACCTCCCAGAAAGCAACGTACTTACCTCATACAGAGTAGTCCAATCAATGGCGTACGATGTCGCATATAAGGAGGGTGACGCCCATACATGCACTTTCTGACTGCTCCACCCTTTGAGAAAGAGGAGAACTCGAAACGCGCCAGGGCAGCGGTCTGATGCTTGGAATTGCTGGAAATAGTGGCTGTTCGAACCGTAAATAAAGCTGTTTTGGGGAAAGCTGTCCTGTGTCCAAGTGCGGCTTGCCTGTTGGACTTCCCCAGTGAGCCACAATGTAAAAAGCGGCCGTCCTGCCGCTAAGCCTGCACCACTCCGAATTATGGGGGACACGGAGCTTGTGATCTACGGGGCTCCGAATGTGTGGCACAAGACATGGATAAGAACAGCCAGGTTTCCGGGGCTCATGGAGAGCCTTGAATTTGCATTTTATTGAAAGTGCATCCTTCCGAGGGAAAATAAAGGACTTCACCTCCCAGAAAGCAACGTACTTACCTCATACAGCGTAGTCCAATCAATGGCGTACGATGTCGCATATAAGGAGGGTGACGCCCATACATGCACTTTCTGACTGCTCCACCCTTTGAAAAAGAGGAGAACTCGAAACGCGTCAGGGCAGCGGTCTGATGCTTGGAATTGCTGGAAATAGTGGTTGTTCGTACCGTAAATAAAGCTGTTTTGGGGAAAGCTGTCCTGTGTCCGAGTGCGGCTTGCCTGTTGGACTTCCCCAGTGAGCCACAATGTAAAAAGCGGCCGTCCTGCCGCTAAGCCTGCACCACTCCGAATTATGGGGGACACAGAGCTTGTGATCTACGGGGCTCCGAATGTGTGGCACAAGACATGGATAAGAACAGCCAGGTTTCCGGGGCTCATGGAGAGCCTTGAATTTGCATTTTATTGAAAGTGCATCCATCCGAGGAAAATAAAGGACTTCACCTCCCAGAAAGCAACGTACTTACCTCATACAGAGTAGTCCAATCAATGGCGTACGATGTCGCATATAAGGAGGGTGACGCCCATACATGCACTTTCTGACTGCTCCACCCTTTGAGAAAGAGGAGAACTCGAAACGCGCCAGGGCAGCGGTCTGATGCTTGGAATTGCTGGAAATAGTGGCTGTTCGTACCGTAAATAAAGCTGTTTTGGGGAAAGCTGTCCTGTGTCCAAGTGCGGCTTGCCTGTTGGACTTCCCCAGTGAGCCACAATGTAAAAAGCGGCCGTCCTGCCGCTAAGCCTGCACCACTCCGAATTATGGGGGACACGGAGCTTGTGATCTACGGGGCTCCGAATGTGTGGCACAAGACATGGATAAGAACAGCCAGGTTTCCAGGGCTCATGGAGAGCCTTGAATTAGCATTTTATTGAAAGTGCATCCAGCCGAGGGAAAATAAAGGACTTCACCTCCCAGAAAGCAACGTACTTACCTCATACAGAGTAGTCCAATCAATGGCGTACGATGTCGCATATAAGGAGGGTGATGCCCATACATGCACTTTCTGACTGCTCCACCCTTTGAGAAAGAGGAGAACTCGAAACGTGTCAGGGCAGCGGTCTGATGCTTGGAATTGCTGGAAATAGTGGCTGTTCGTACCGTAAATAAAGCTGTTTTGGGGAAAGCTGTCCTGTGCCCGAGTGCGGCTTGCCTGTTGGACTTCCCCAGTGAGCCACAATATAGTGCAGTGCAGCTCTGTAAATAAACATCACCAGTGCCAAATACTTGGGATTCGTGTGGTCTCTGTTCGCCTGGCAGTGTGCGGAAGTGCGGAGACGGCGTGTTTTTATCGATATATATAATGATTATGAAAATGGACGTATATTTACTTTCGCTAAAAAATATGAGTCGTTAAAAGCTTCATAGTATGGGAGCGGCCAAGTTGACAGCAGGAATGCAGTACTGAAGGGAACTACAGTTGAGGATTCTTCATACTCTGATCTAAGTTCGGCTGTAGAGAGCGAAACTGAGAATGATAGACACAAACAAACGTCTCAACAAATTCCCTCAACAGTGACACTGGCAGAGGAAGTCAATTTTTAGTGGAAGAGCGCAGGCAAACCCTGCGCCCAAGGATATATCAAAGCAAACCGAATCAAGAACATCGAAGCGCCGGGCAAGAAGGCGGGCAAGAAAGCGCAAGTTCGAAAAGAAAGTTCAACAGAGACAACAGCCAAAGAGGAATTGGAGGCGCTAACCCAGCAGAGCAATAAAAACAACCTGACAGTATTGAATCTCACGGATGTTGTGCTCAACAAAGCAGAGGAACAACTCCTTTCTATGGGACTCTCGTATTGTCCGGTAAGCTCCTTCAACTACGCAACAACCCGTTTTGACATATACAAAAGTATAAGGAAACTAAAATTGTAAAAATACTTCATTCAACAAAGTCAACATCAGGAGATCCTTGACAAAAACTTACCTACAACACAAGGTACTTCCCAGGATACAACTGCATTCCATCATGGTCTTACACAATCTGATATGGCACTGCTTACAGATATGCAAGAATTAATGGCGGAGGGCAAAGGACATAGTCCAAATCTAAACTACGAGGACAAAAGTTATGATACATCTGACCAAATGAAACCTAAAACACCTTTCAAACCTAGTTCTACATTCAATCCAATCATGATTAGAGATTCCATCGACAATTTTCATGACAAGGTGATAAAAGGCCTAAAGGACTTAAACTACAAAGTTCAGCATTACAAACAACCAAAAGCCAACAAACAGGAAATTCAATTCCATACATTGATGTCAAAACTCAAAGGGAATCCTGACATAGTAGTGCGAAATGCTGACAAAGGTGGCAACACAGTGTTATGGAAGAAAGCGGATTACATAAAGGAAGCAATGAGACAGCTTAAAGATACAGCTTGTTATTGTCGCAGTGATTATTCCACCATGCGCAAAACAACTGGCGAATTTAATTTGAAATTGATTGCTTGGAAAAATGCTGGATTACTAACGCTGGAAGAGTTCAAGTACATAAGAAATGACAAACCAGTAACCCCGATTTTGTACTTTATTCCTAAAATACACAAAAACGCTGCAATGCCACCAGGAAGGCCAATTATATCTGCCCGCAAAGCTTACTCGAAAATGTCTCCAAATATATAGATTATTTTTTACAAGAACATGTTCAAAATTTGGTTTCATACATAAAGGATACGAGTGACTTTTTAACAAAATTGATGAATTGTCCTTGGCAGACAGATTACATGTTAATCACATTGGATGTGACATCTCTATATACATCCATAAATCATAGAGATGGACTGAGGGCCCTAGAGTACTATTTGGCCAAAAGAGGACAAGAATATGCCCAACACAATCTTATGCTTTTAAATATGGTGGATTTTTGTTTACATAACAACTATTTTTTGTTCCAAAATAATCTGTACCAGCAACTACGTGGAGTAGCTATGGGGGCCAGCTTCTCCCCCAGCTATGCTTGTCTCCACATGGGCTGGTGGGAGGAGTTGGTCCTCCTTAAAGAACACACATTGGTGATTAAAACAAATGTCAAGGCTTGGTGGAGATATATCGATGACCTCTTTGTTATTTGGCAAGGCACAACCAGTGAGGCAGAAGAGTTCATTAAGAATCTTAACACCAATCAATTAAATCTACATTTTACAGCAGACATTAGTCCCAATACTATCAATTTTTTAGATGTACAGGTGTTTGTAAGAAATAACAAATTGGAAACAAAGTTACACAGAAAATCCACAGCCGGCAATGCAGTGCTACATGCAAGTAGCGCACACCCAAAACATCTCATCCGTAGTATCCCTTACGGTGAGATGTTGAGGCTAAGACGCATCTGCAGCTGTGACAGTGATTTGATCGCAGCACAAGAAAGCAGCAAAATAAGATTTAAAGAAAGAGGCTATACTACTACTTGCATCAATAAAGCGATTGACAAGAGTAGGTCTAGAACTAGAGATAGTTTACTATGTAAACCTCAAATAAAACAAGTAACTTCAATAGAGGGACCTAAAAATCAAGAGAAGGATGATGCTTTTAGATTCATTTTCAAATTCAACAAACAGGAGAATCAGGTGAAAAAGCTAATAATAAAAAACTGGCCGCTAATTTTAAGCGACCCTATGATTGGCCATTTACTCCCTAAGAAACCAGCCATCACATACAGCAGGGCCAGATCGATGAAGGATATTCTGGTACAAAACGATCCTAGTGGTCCCAGCCCTAACACTTGGTTATCTCAAAGAAAAGGGTTTTATAAATGCAAAGTATGCAAAGCATGTCAGTTTGGTATCAACACAACCACTTACACGACCCCTTTCAGTGACCTAGAATGCCCTATCAAGTTATTTCTAAATTGCAAAACTGAGTATGTGGTCTATGTGCTGGAGTGCCCTTGCGGCCTACGATACATCGGCAGTACAATACTGCAAGGGCACAAAAGGGTGCTCCAGCACATTAGAGCGATAAAAAATCAGGACCATAATTATCCGGTCGCAAGACACTTCAGTGAGGTACATAAAGCAGACCCCAGTGGTCTGAAATACTTTATAATAGATGCGATCCCACTGAAGAAACGAGGTGGCGACAGGGAAAAACAGCTCAGATTACTTGAGGCCCAATATATTATTAACCTCGATACCAAGCAACCTAGAGGTCTTAACGTCACTGAAGAGTTACATACCTGTCTACAATAATTTAGTCTTTGGGATATTAATCAAACTGAATTAAAAACATAAATGATGCTAATAGGCCTGTGTCATTCAAGTTTGTAAATACTATGTTATTATCAACAATATTCTTTTTAACGCTGCCACTGCTAATCACATATTTTAAAATCGAATTCCACACACAGGGTTAGGTAGTTTTTTATCACTAATTTTAGCAAATTTTATTCACAAGGTTTTAAGGTTTATTTTTGTTAAAATAGCACTAGCACTTTAGCATTAAGCTTAGGAGGCAATCGGCAAACTTATTACACATCATCTATTGAAACCACCCACATGAAATGGGTAGATCCCCAAAAGAAATCAATACTTGATGGGAAATATAAACGAGGCATTTATGCCGGAATCCAACAAAGCATGGTTTTAACAACTACCTACCGTAATCTTTTATCAATAATTTTACTAATAACTTTATTGCTGTTATTATTATTGATTTTAAGAAGGGGGAACTAAGTTGTATTCTAATCAATAATATATTTGTGAGCAATATACATGTCAATGACCTCACTACTAGGTTAGGCATATATCAGACATTTTACTACTATTACAGTAATATATTTCCTTTCAATGTTATTTGTGTCTTTTTTAGATGATAACTATTTAAGTATTTAAAAGAGTATATGTGTATATTTGCCGTCTATGTCTATGACTTTGACTTTATGCACCTGTCACTTTAAGTAATGCACAGCAAAAAGAAAAAAAGCAAGGTATAAAAAAGCTACCTACCTGACAGAGCGTGTCATGTGATCAAGGCCCGTGGTAGGGCTGAAACGCGTCATGGCTGTAGAGGTGTTTTGTGAGCAATAAAGAACATCTTGCTGCACTACTTTGTGGTCCGTGATCGGTTATTGGGAGGAAGAAATCCAGTGTGTCAACGGAGTTGCTAGTAATATATATATATATATATATATTCACTGAAAAAACCATAGGTTTTAGGGAAAGTTATAGTTAGTTGGACATTGCACTCGTACAAAACCCGTGAAATTCCCCCGTTATAGTTAGTTCAGCTAACTATAACTCGCGCCCCCGCAATGCACTGCTGATGACGTCACATATTACATCACTCATGACATGGTCAGTGATATCACTGATGACATCACTGACATCATCCAGTGAGTTTTTGTAAAGTTTAAATATGTTTAATATATATAGGGAAAGGCGAATTGAAGAATGAGTGGGTGTATAAGCATCTGAATGGATGATTTAGTAGGTGCGTGACTGAGTCTATAAGTGAGTGATTAAATGTATCTTACTGGATGCATGGGTTAGTGACTAAACTGTGTGAATGTCTGTATCCGTCTGTCTGTTGTTGTGTAAGCAGCTGCATGTGTTTCTGACTAGCTAAATGAGTGTCTATATGGGTTATGGATTGGTTCTCTGAGTATCTATATGGGTGCCTCAGTGTTTGTGTGGGTGGGGTGTGTGTGACTCTGTGCATAGATGTGTGAGTGGGTGATTCACTGGGTGCATGGTTTCAACAGTGCGTCTGTGATGGACTGTATGGGTGGGTGAGTGTGTGTATGGGTGTGTTAGTGATTGAATGTATATCTCAGTGGTACATGTGTGAGTAACTACATATGTGAAAGGCAGTATATATGTGTGTTGGAGTATATAAATGGCTATAAGTGAGAGTGTGTGATTGTGAGAGTGGCTATATGGATGAGTGTGTGCTTGCATCAGTGATTGCATAGGAGAGTAAGAATGTGCTAGTATTTTTATGAATACGTGAGCTGGTGTGTATAACTGTATAGGTGAGTAAATTGGAGTGTGATTAATTATTTGCATGACTGACTAGGTGTGTGAGTACCTCTATGGATGAGTTGCATTGTGTGAGTGTTTATATAGGTGTATGAGTGCATATGATAGTCCTGTACTGAGTGACTGTAAGTATGAGTGACTGTACGGGTGAGTGAGTAGATGTGTGTGTGTAGACCTAAGAATCAGTGAGTGGGTATGTAGTTATTGGTATTGGAGTGTGTATGGTTTTGAGAATGGCAGTCTGTAATTTAGAGTGTGTGTATCAAAAGTTATATTAGGGTGTGAGAAGATGCATTAAATTCTCACATGGATGATGTCATCAGTGATGTCATTTGAGATGTCATCAGTGATGTCATCAGTGATGTCACTGACCATGTCATGAGTGATGTAATATGTGACGTCATCAGCAGTGCATTGCGGGGGCGCGAGTTATAGTTAGCTGAACTAACTATAACGGGGGAATTTCACGGGTTTTGTACGAGTGCAATGTCCAACTAACTATAACTTTCCCTAAAACCTATGGTTTTTTCAGTGAATTTCAAAGGTTTTTTAAATGCTAAACCCTAACTATAACAGGCCTGAAACCTATGGTTTTTTCAGTGAATTTCAAAGGTTTTTAAAATGCGAATTCCTAACTATAACAAGCCTGAAACCTATGGTTTTTTCAGTGAATTTCAAAGGTTTTTGAAATGCTAATTCCTAACTATAACATGTCTGAAACCTATGGTTTTTTTCAGTGAATTTCTAAGGTTTTTTAAATGCTAATTTCTAACTATGCCTACAGAGGTAGGACATGTGCAGAAAAGAGGAAGAAAGGCGCAGAAAGAAGCAAGAGAAATGAGGAAAGAGGCAACAGAAGTCCAGAAAGAGGAAAAAGGTGCAGAAAGAAGCAAGAGATATGCAGAAAGAACCAACAGAGGTGCAGAAAGAGGCCTTGTTGCAAAGTCATCCTGTGCCCTGGGCACCCCCCAACGTTTTGCAGACTGGTATTGGTGGTAACTGACTCTGACTGACCCTGGGCTCTGCATAACCAGGCGAGTGCTATGCTGAAATACACTTCGAATACAGTGACAACACCTACATACACTAGAGTATACTATGGGTTGGGGTACCCCTGTGATTGGCATGACCTCCCTTGTAAGGCCCTAGTAAATAATAGGGCAGGGGGATTAAAACTACCTCTAAGTCCCTAGCATATAATAGGGCATGGCAGTTTAGAGGCCAGCAGCCTTTTCTGCACTTGCATGTGTGCACTGCTGAGCCTGAGGTCAGTTTATAAGTATCCCTGTGTGTGCAGAAAGAGGCAAGAGAAGTGCAGAAAGAGGCAAGAGAGGTACAGAAAGAACGAAGAAGAAGGGTGCAGAAAGAGGCGAGAGGTACAGAAAGAAGCAGGAGAGGTGCAGAAAGAAGCAAGAGAAGTGCAGAAAGAAGCAACAGAGGTGCAGAAAGAGGGAAGAGGGGTGCAGAAAGAGGCAAGAGAAGTGCAGAAAGAAGCAAAAGAGGTGCAGAAAGAGGCAAGAGAAGTTCAGAAAGAGGCAGTAGAGGTGTAGGAACAGGCAGAAGAGGTGCAGAGAGAGGGCACAGGGGTGCAGAGAGAAGAGGGCTGCCAAAAGAGGCAAGAGGGGTGCAGAAATTTGCAAGAGAGGTGCAGAAAGAAGCAAGAGCAGTGCAGTCAGAAACAACAGAGGTGCAGAAGGAGGCACGAGGGATACAGAAAGAGGCAAAAGAAGAGCAGAAACAAGCAAAAGAGATGCAGAAAGAGGCTAGAGGGGTGCAGAAAGAGGCAAAAGAGGTGTAGAAAGAGGCAAGAAAGGTGCAAAAAGAGGGAAGAAGGGTACAGAAAGAGGAAAGTGCGGTGCAGAAAGAAGCAAGAGAGGTGTAGAAAGAAGCAAGAGAAGTGCAGAAAGAAACAACAGAGGTGCAGAAAGAAGCAAGAGCAGTGCAGAAAGAACCAACAGAGGTGCAGAAAGAAGCAAGAGGGGTGCAGAAAGAAGCAAAAGAGGTGCAGAAAGAGGCAAGAGGGGAGCAGAAAGAGGCAAGAGCAGTGCAGAAAGTACCAAGAGACGTGCAGGAAAAGGGAAGAAGGGTGCAGAAAGAGGCACGAGGGGTGCAGAAAGAAGCAAGAGAGGTGTAGAAAGAAGCAAGAGAAGTGCAGAAAGAAGCAACAGAGGTGCAGAAAGAGGCAAGAGGAGTGCAGAACATGGCAAGAGAAGTGCAGAGGGAAGCAACAGAGGTGCAGAAAGAGGCAAGAAAAGTGCAGAAAGAGGCAAGAGAGTTGCAGAAACAGGCAAAAGAGGTGCACAAAGAGGGAGTAGAGGTGCACACAGAGGCAAGAGAGGTACAGAAAGAACCAACAGAGGTGCAGAAAGAGGCAAGAGAGTAGCAGATAGAAGCAAGAGCAGTGCAGAAAGAACCAACAGAGGTGCACAAAGAGGCAATAGGGGTGCAGAAAGAGGCAAGAGAAGGGCAGCAAAAAGCAAAAGAGGTGCAGAAAGAGGCAAGGGGGTGCAGAAAGAGGCAAGATAGGAGCAGAAAGAGGCAAGAGAGGTGCACACAGAGTTACGAGGGGTGCAGAAATTTGCAAGAGAGGTACAGAAAGAAGCAAGAGAAATGCAGAAAGAAGCAACAGAGGTGCAGAAAGAGGCAAGAGGGGTGCAGAAAGAAGCAAGAGAAGTGCAGGAAGAAGGAACAGTGGTACAGAAAGTGACAAGAGGGATGCAGACATAGGCAAGAGAGGTGCAGAAAGAAGGAAGATGGGTGCAGAAAGAGGCAAGAGGGGTGCAGAAATTTGCAAGACCGGTGCAGAAAGAAAGAAGAGCAGTACAGAAACAACCAAGAGAGGTGCAGAAAGAGGCAAGAGAAGGACAGAAAGAAGCAACAGAGGTGCAGAAAGAGACAAGAGAACTGTAGAAAGAGGTAAGAGAGTTGCAGAAACAGGCAAGTAATGTGCAAAAAGAGGGAACAGGGGTGCAGAAAGAGGCAAGAGAGGTGCAGAATGAGGGAAGAGAGGTGTAATAAGAGGGAAGAAGGGTGCAGAAAGAGGCAAGAGGGGTGCAGAAAGAAGCAACAGAAGTGCAGAAAAAAGCAAGAGAAATGCAGAAAGAAGCGACAGAGGTGCAGAAAGAGGCAAGAGGGGTGCAGAAAGAGGAAGAGAAGTTCAAATAAGAAGCAACAGAGGTGCAGAAGGAGGCGCAAGGGGTGCAGAAAGAGGCAAGAGGGGTGCAGAAATTTACAAGAGAGGTGCAGAAAGAAGCAAGAGATATGCAGAAAGAACCAACAGAGGTGCAGAAAGAGCCCTTGTAGCAATGTCATCTTGTGCCCTGGGAACCCCCCAACTTTTTGCAGACTGGTACTGGTGGTATTTGACTCTGACTGACCCTGGGCTCTGCCTAACCAGGCCCAGAGCCAGTGCTATGCTGAAAGACACTTAGAATACAGTGAAAATACCTACATACACTAGGGTATACTATGGGTTGGGTTACCCCTGTGATTGGCATGACCTCCCTCGTAAGGCCCTGGTAAATAATAGGGCAGGGGGATTAAAACTACCTCTAAGTCCCTAGCATATAATAGGGCATGGCAGTTTAGAGGCTAGCAGCCCTTTTCTGCACTTGCATGTGTGCACTGCTGAGCCTGAGGTCAGTTTAAAAGTATCCCTGTGTGTGCAGAAAGAGGCAAGAGAGGTGCAGAAAGAGGCAAGAGAGGTGCAGAAAGAGGCAAGAGAGGTACAGAAAGAATGAAGAAGAAGGGTGCAGAAAGAGGCAAGAGAGGTACAGAAAGAAGCAGGAGACGTGCAGAAAGAAGCAAGGGAAGTCCAGAAAGAAGCAACAGAGATGCAGAAAGAGGAAAGAGGGGTGCAGAAAGAGGCAAGAGAAGTGCAGAAAGAAGCAACAGAGGTACAGAAAGAGGCAAGAGAAGTTCAGAAAGAGGCAGTAGAGGTGTAGGAACAGGCAGAAGAGGTGCAGAAATTGGGAACAGGGGTGTAGAAAGAGAGAAGAGGGGTGCCAAAAGAGGCAAGAGGGGTGCAGAAATTTACAAGAGAGGTGCAGAAAGAAGCAAGAGCAGTGCAGTCAGGAACAACAGAGGTGCAGAAGGAGGCAGGAGGGGTACAGAAAGAGGCAAAATAAGAGCAGAACCAAGCAAAAGAGATGCAGAAAGAGGCTAGAGGGGTGCAGAAAGAGGCAAGAGAGGTATAGAAAGAGGGAAGAGAGGTGCACAAAGAGGGAAGAAGGGTGCTGAAAGAGGAAAGTGGGGTGCAGAAAGAAGCAAGAGAGGTGTAGAAAGAAGCAAGAGAAGTGCAGAAAGAAACAACAGAGGTGCAGAAGGAGGCAAGAGGGGTACAGAAAGAGGCAAAAGAAGAGCAGAACCAAGCAAAAGAGATGCAGAAAGAGGCTAGAGGTGTGCAGAAAGAGGCAAGAGAGGTATAGAAAGAGGCAAGAGAGGTGCACAAAGAGGGAAGAAGGGTGCTGAAAGAGGAAAGTGGGGTGCAGAAAGAAGCAAGAGAGATGTAGAAAGAACCAACAGAGGTGTAGAAAGAAGCAAGAGGGGTGCAGAAAGAGGCAAGAGAGGTGCAGAAAGAAGCAAAAGAGGTGCAGAAAGAGGCACGAGGGGAGCAGAAAGAGGCAAGAGCAGTGCAGAAAGAACCAAGAGACGTGCAGGAAAAGGGAAGAAGGGTGCAGAAAGAGGCACGTGGGGTGCAGAAAGAAGCAAGAGAGGTGTAAAAAGAAGCAAGAGAAGTGCAGAAAGAAGCAACAGAGGTGCAGAAAGAGGCAAGAGAGATGCAGAAAGAGGCAAGAGAAGTGCAGAAGGAAGCAACAGTGGTGCAGAAAGAGGCAAGAAAAGTACAGAAACAAGCAAAAGAGGTGCACAAAGAGGGAGTAGGGGTGCACACAGAGGCAAGAGAGGTACAGAAAGAACCAACAGAGGTGCAGAAAGAGACAAGAGAGTAGCAGATAGAAGCAAGAGCAGTGCAGAAAGAACCAATACAGGTGCAGAAAGAGGCAATAGGGGTGCAGAAATAGGCAAGAGAGGAGCAGAAAGAGGCAAGAGAGGTACACACAGAGGCACGAGGGATGTAGAAATTTGCAAGAGAGGTGCAGAAAGTAGCAAGAGAAATGCAGAAAGAAGCAACAGAGGTGCAGAAAGAGGCAAGACGGGTGCAGAAATAAGCAAGAGAAGTGCAGAAAGAAGGAACAGAGGTGCAGAAAGCGGCAAGAAGGGTGCAGACAGAGGCAAGAGAGGTGCAGACAGAGGCAAGAGAGGTGCAGAAAGAGGGAAGAGGGGTGCAGAAAGAGGCAAGAGGTGTGCAGAAATTTGCAAGACAGGTGCAGAAAGAAAGAAGAGCAGTACAGAAACAACCAAGAGAGGTGCAGAAAGAGGCAAAAGGGGTGCAGAAAGAGGCAGAGAAGTACAGAAAGAAGCAACAGAGGTGCAGAAAGAGACAAGAGAAGTGTAGAAAGAGGCAAGAGAGTTGCAGGAACAGGCAAGAAGATGTGCAAAAGAGGGAACAGGGGTGCAGAAAGAGGCAAGAGAGGTGCAGAAAGAAGGAAGAGAGGTGTAGTAAGAGGGAAGAAGGGTGCAGAAAGAGGCAAGAGGGGTGCAGACAGAGGCTAGAGAGGTGCAGGAAGAGGGGTGCAGAAAGAGGCAAGAGGGGTGCAGAAATGTGCAAGACAGGTGCAGAAAGAAAGAAGAGCAGTACAGAAACAACCAAGAGAGGTGCAGAAAGAGGCAAGAGGGGTGCAGAAAGAGAGATGTGGGGTGCCAAAAGATGCAAGAGGGGTGCAGAAATTTGCAAGAGAGGTGCAGAAAGAAGCAAGAGCAATGCAGTCAGGAACAACAGAGGTGCAGAAGGAGGCAAGAGGGGTACAGAGAGAGGGAAAAGAAGAGCAGAAACAAGCAAAAGAGATGCAGAAAGAGGTTAGAGGGGTGCAGAAAGAGGCAAGAGAGGTGTAGAAAGAGGCAAGAGAGGTGCACAAAGAGGGAAGAAGGGTGCAGGAAGAGGAAGAGGAGTGCAGAAAGAAGCAAGAGAGGTGTAGAAAGAAGCAAGAGAAGTGCAGAAAGAAGCAACAGAGGTGCAGAAAGAAGCAAGAGCAGTGCAGAAAGAACCAACAGAGGTACAGAAAGAAGCAAGAGGGGTGCAGAAAGAAGCAAAAGAAGTGCAGAAAGAAGCAAAAGGGGTGCAGAAAGAGGCAAGAGGGGTGCAGAAAGAGGCAAGAGCAGTGCAGAAAGAACCAAGAGAGGTGCAGGAAAAGGCAAGAAAGGTGCAGAAAGAGGCACATGGAGGTGCAGAAAGAAGCACGAGAGGTGTAGAAAGAAGCAAGAGAAGTGTAGAAAGAAGCAACAGAGGTGCAGAAAGAGGTAAGAGGGGTGCAGAAAGAGGCAAGAGAAGTGCAGAAAGGAAGCAACAGAGGTGCAGAAAGAGGCAAGAAAAGTGCAGAAAGAGGACTAGGGGTGCACACAGAGGCAAGAGTGGTACAGAAAGAACCAACAGAGGTACAGAAAGAGGCAAGAGAGTAGCAGATAGAAGCAAGAGCAGTGCAGAAAGAACCAACAGAGGTGCAGAAAAAGGCAATAGAGGTGCAGAAAGAGGCAAGAAAAGGGCAGCAAAAGCAAGAGAGGTGCAGAAAGAGGCAAGAGGAGTGCAGAAAGAGGCAAGAGAGGAGCAGAAAGAGGCAAGAGAGGTACACACAGAGGCACGAGAGGTGCAGAAATTTTGCCAGAGAGGTGCAGAAAGAAGCAAGAGAAATGCAGAAAGAAGCAACAGAGGTGCAGAAAGAGGCAAGAGGGGTGCAGAAAGAAGCAAGAGAAGTGCAGAAAGAAGGAACAGAGGTGCAGAAAGAGGCAAGAGGGGTTCAGACAGAGGCAAGAGATGTGCAAAAAGAGGGAAGAGGGGTGCAGAAAGAGGCAAGATTGGTGCAGAAATTTGCAAGACATGTTGTGAGAAGTTGGCCTGGTATATGCTGTTCACTAATTAAAGTGGACACCTTGCACCAGAACAATTCGACTCTTATGGTAGATAGGTTTAAGACAACCTTTATAGAAAGCTATCCTAGTGGTAGCTGTGGAGAGCAGCCTTCAGGCTAAGTCTTGAAGGAATGTAAAGCAGCTTGTTTTACCACACAATCTCTTGAATCACCAAATGAAAAGACACCACACAGGTATATATATCAAATATATATGTATTTATTAATAAACACTCTCTACTAATCTCTTTATGAGATTAGAAGTCAGGAACATATGTACAAGTCAAATGTTATCAAAATAAGTTTAGCACAATCGAATATCACAATCTTAGTTTGGCTAGACCTAGGTCTAGGGCATCTAGAATCGAGGGACCCCCAAGAACCACCCCAGGTAGTTGTAGGAGACCCACAGGGGACGGACGCGGTGTCCTGGCACCGGTGCGAGTCCTGTGCGAGTCTATGCGCTCAGACGCGATTGAGATTTCAATGTTAAAGGTCCCTTGCGTGTTCGAGGCGAACACACCGATCGGTCCTTGTACGAGTCGAAGGACGCAGTTACAGATAGAGTTGCAAGGGAGATGGACGCGCTGTGTCTAACACAGACGCGAACCTTGTGCGAGTCAGTGCAATGGAGATCTCAATGTTACAGGCCCCTTGTGTGTTCGAGGCGAACACCGATCGGACTCAGCATGAGTCGAAGGACACAGTTCTAGATAGTGTTACAAAGGAGATGGACGCGGTGTGTCTAACACAGACGCGAACCCTGTACGAGTCAGCGCAATTGTCGCACTTAGAAAATAAGAGTTTTAGGACACTTCTACGGAAGCTACAAGCAAGTCACTTATAGGGTAAGTAGTTCTAGGGCCGACACCCACAGGAGCACCGTAGTGCTGAAGTTACCTCACCCAGGGGAGCCGGGTGCATAGGTGTGCTTTGGTGTCGGGTCGCAGCGTCGTTTTCAATGGGAGCCAGTGAAGACTTGCTGCTTGCGGCGACAGGAGAAGTGTCCGGAGGAATCCAAGCCTGGATTCAGAAGATGGAAGACCTGAAAGCAGAGGGGACAGTGTTCAAAGTCACTTGGCAGTGACTCGGGGCAAGGAAGATGGATGCCCACCGTCGTCGCAAGATTCAGGTCATTCGCGGGTGCCTTGACTCTTCAGCCACGAGGTCCAGGAGGCGTCGACGATGACCAGGAGCTGGATTCGGCGTGTGCCACAATGTCTGCAGCTTACTGCGGTGTCAGCGACTCGATTGGAGCCAACAAGCCTTGGTAACAGCAAGTCTCAGGGAAAGTGTAAAGAGGCAATGGCGCAAACCAGCAAGATCTGTGGGACTCACCCAGCGAAGGTAAGTCAGGGCAGGCCTAGAGAAACCAGGAGAGCCCTTTGGTTTCTTTAGAAAGTCTTCTGGGGACCCACAAGCCAGCTGGCAAGGGATCGCAAAGACACCTCAGGAGGATTTGCTCAACAGGGGCCCACGGTCACTCAGGACGTGGTAGGCCTCTGATCTTCGGAGGTATTCCTGCTGGAGGCTAGGACCACACGTGGTCCAAAGCACAAGTTCGTGGAACGTTGTAAAGGGGTTGCACTTGACAATAGTGCATGGTACCCAGGGGTCGCGGTTCCTCGTCACTCTTGGGGTCCACTGGCCTCAGCTTCGCTGGGGACTCACGATGGCCTTTGAGAAGTCAGGAAATCTACTTCTTGGGCTGCAGGGACTTCGGACTCCGGCGGGAGCGGCATAGTTTGCGACCGTCGTTTGTAGTTTTTGGTGCCTGCCAAGCAGGGGAGTCACTCCTTGACTCCAAGGGAGATTCTTCAGTCTTCCAAAGGTAGTGGAACGTCGAAGGTCCGGGATTCGTCTTCAGAGCGTCGTCCAGGGAAATCTAGGGTGCAATGCACAGGTTCCCCCTCTTATACTAAAAGAAAGGGAGGGACTAGCTCTATGACCCTACCTATGGGAGGGTCAGGGGAGTGGGTGGCTACACCCACTTCCCTTTGTCCAGTTTCGCGCCAGAGCAGGGGCAGGTAGCCCCTGAGCCGGTTTGAACTGGCATATGCACAGAGGAGCCTTCTGCTCCCCCAGTGCAGGACTTCAAAGCACTCTAAGAGTGCACCCACCCAGCCCCAATACACTAAACCCTGTCTGGAAGGTGGTCACACCCCTTGGGACAGGATATCTATTGTTGGGCTTCCTCCACTGCGAGTGTTGGTCATCAGCAGGAGGGCAGCCCAGTGTCTGTGACTGGTGGCATCCATTTTGTGATGCCAGGGCTCTGCAGGATTCTACCGCGTTTCCACAGTAGGTACATGTCTATCCCTCTAGAAGGGTGGAATGCTACCCACGCCGCCAGGACTGGCAGGGGGGGTAGTATTCCAAGATGTTTGACACCAAACACGACATGTTTCGAATCAGCCATTCCAAAGTTAGCATTCTACCGCGAGGATATAATGCACTTAAAAGTATATGGTTTAACCGCATCCACAAACAGCCCCAGAGAATGGACTCTGAGAGCTGCAGAGGGGCCCTGCTCAGGCAGAGGCACCCCCTCACATGGAAACTAAGCACCCTGCCCTCAGGATTGATAGGGCCTGCTTTAGGGGTGACTGATAAGTCTCAATGTGTGTGCAGGAGAGATATAGGGGACCTATATCTCAGTGAGGGGTGCTAGCACTTCCTCACCCAGGCTGCAGTAGCAGGCCTGTGGTGTCAGATTTAGTCTGCTTCCCAGGGGTGGCATAATACATGCTTCAACCCCTGGTAGGCCTGTGAAGTACCTATGCCCTTGGTACCTAAGGTACCATATACTAGGGACTCATAAGGTACCACAGAATCCAATCACTAGTGCACCTAGAGTGCACTCCAAATCGTTTAGAGAGAACAGAGAGGCTGGGGCCCTGATTGGCAGGGTCCCAGCCAGACTATAGCCAGAAACCAGTGTAAACATCAGAAAAAAAGTGGGGGCAACATAAGAGGCAGATCCTACTCTCCTACACATGTGCTGAAAGAAAGAAGAGCAGTACAGAAACAACCAAGAGAGGTGCAGAAAGAGGCAAGAGGGGTGCAGAAAGAGGCAAGAGAAATATAGAAAGAAGCAACAGAGGTGCAGAAAGAGACAAGAGAACTGTAGAAAGAGGCAAGAAAGTTGCAGAAACAGGCAAGAGATGTGCAAAAAGAGGGAACAGGGGTGCAGAAAGAGGCAAGAGAGGTGCAGAAAGAAGGAAGAGAGGTGTATTAAGAGGGAAGAAGAGTGCAGAAAGAGGCAAGAGGGGTGCAGACAGAGGCAAGAGAGGTGCAGAAAGAGGGAAGAAAGGTGCAGAAAGAGGCAAGAGGGGTACAGAAAGAGGCAAGAGAAGTACAGAAAGAAGCAACAGAGGTGTAGAAAGAGACAAGAGAAGTGTAGAAAGAGGCAAGAGAGTTGCAGAAACAGGCAAGAGATGTGCAAAGAGAGGGAACAGGGGTGCAGAAAGAGGCAAGAGAGCTGCAGATAGAAGGAAGAGAGGTGTAGTAAGAGGGAAGAAGGGTGCAGAAAGAGGCAAGAGGGGTTCAGACAGAGGCAAGAGAGGTGCAAAAAGAGGGAAGAGGGGTGCAGAAAGAGGCAAGATTGGTGCAGAAATTTGCAAGACATGTGCTGAAAGAAAGAAGAGCAGTACAGAAACAACCAAGAGAGGTGCAGAAAGAGGCAAGAGAAATATAGAAAGAAGCAACAGAGGTGCAGAAAGAGACAAGAGAACTGTAGAAAGAGGCAAGAGAGTTGCAGAAACAGGCATGAGATGTGCAAAAAGAGGGAACAGGGGTGCAGAAAGAGGCAAGAGAGGTGCAGAAAGAAGGAAGAGAGGTGTAGAAAGAGGGAAGAAGGGTGCAGAAAGAGGCAAGAGGGGTGCAGACAGAGGCAAGAGAGGTGCAGAAAGAGGGAAGAAGGGTGCAGAAAGAGGCAAGAGGGTACAGAAATCTACAAGACAGGTGCAGAAAGAAAGAAGAGCAGTAGAGAAACTACCAAGAGAGGTGCAGAAAGAGGCAAGAGAGGTGCAGAAAGAGGCAAGAGAAGTACAGAAAGAAGCAACTGAGGTGTAGAAAGAGATAAGAGAAGTGTAGAAAGAGGCAAGAGAGTTGCAGAAACAAGCAAGAGGTGTGCAAAAAGAGGGAACAGGGGTGCAGAAAGAGGCAAGAGAGCTGCAGAAAGAAGGAAGAGAGGTGTAGTAAGAGGGAAGAAGGGTGCAGAAAGAGATAAGAGGGGTGCAGACAGAGGCAAGAGAGGTGCAGGAAGAGGGGTGCAGAAAGAGGCAAGAGGGGTGCAGAAATGTGCAAGACAGGTGCAGAAAGAAAGAAGAGCAGTACAGAAACAACCAAGAGAGGTGCAGAAAGAGGCAAGAGGGGTGCAGAAAGAGGCAAGAGAAGTACAGAAAGAAGCAACAGAGGTGCAGAAAGAGACAAGAGAAGTGTAGAAAGAGGCAAGAGAGTTGCAGAAACAGGCAAGAGATGTGCAAAAAGATGGAACAGGGGTGCAGAAAGAGGCAAGAGAGGTGCAGAAAGAAGGAAGAGAGGTGTAGTAAGAGGGAAGAAGGGTACAGAAAGAGGCAAGAGGGGTGCAGACAGAGGCAAGAGAGGTAAAGGAAGAGGGGTGCAGAAAGAGGCAAGAGGGGTGCAGAAATTTGCAAGACAGGTACAGAAAGAAAGAAGAGCAGTACAGAAACAACCAAGAGAGGTGCAGAAAGAGGCAAGAGGGGTGCAGAAAGAGAGATGAGGGTGCCAAAAGATGCAAGAGGGGTGCAGAAATTTGCAAGAGAGGTGCAGAAAGAAGCAAGAGCAATGCAGTCAGGAACAACAGAGGTGCAGAAGGAGGCAAGAGGGATACAGAGAGAGGGAAAAGAAGAGCAGAAACAAGCAAAAGAGATGCAGAAAGAGGTTAGAGGGGTGCAGAAAGAGGCAAGAGAGGTGTAGAAAGAGGCAAGAGAGGTGCACAAAGAGGGAAGAAGGGTGCAGGAAGAGGAAAGTGGGGTGCAGAAAGAAGCAAGAGAGGTGTAGAAAGAAGCAAGAGAAGTGCAGAAAGACACAACAGAGGTGCAGAAAGAAGCAAGAGCAGTGCAGAAAGAACCAACAGAGGTGCAGAAAGAAGCATGAGGGGTGCAGAAAGAGGCAAGAGAAGTGCAGAAAGAAGCAAAAGAGGTGCAGAAAGAGGCAAGAGGGGAGCAGAAAGAGGCAAGAGCAGTGCAGAAAGAACCAAGAGACGTGCAGGAAAAGGGAAGAAGGGTGCAGAAAGAGGCACGTGGAGTGCAGAAAGAAGCACAAGAGGTGTAGAAAGAAGCAAGAGAAGTGTAGAAAGAAGCAACAGAGGTGCAGAAAGAGGCAAGAGGGGTGCAGAAAGAGGCAAGAGAAGTGCAGAAGGAAGCAACAGAGGTGCAGAAAGAGGCAAGAAAAGTGCAGAAAGAGGGACTAGGGGTGCACACAGAGGCAAGAGTGGTACAGAAAGAACCAACAGAGGTACAGAAAGAGGCAAGAGAGTAGCAGATAGAAGCAAGAGCAGTGCAGAAAGAACCAACAGAGGTGCAGAAAAAGGCAATAGGGGTGCAGAAAGAGGCAAGAAAAGGGCAGCAAAAAGCAAAAGAGGTACAGAAAGAGGCAAGAGGGGTGCAGAAAGAGGCAAGAGAGGAGGAAAGAGGCAAGAGAGGTACACACAGAGACACGAGGGGTGCAGAAATTTGCAAGAGAGGTGCAGAAAGAAGCAAGAGAAATGCAGAAAGAAGCAACAGAGGTGCAGAAAGAGGCAAGAGGGGTGCAGAAAGAGGCAAGAGAGGTGCAAAAAGAGGGAAGAGGGGTGCAGAAAGAGGCAAGATTGGTGCAGAAATTTGCAAGACATGTGCTGAAAGAAAGAAGAGCAGTACAGAAACAACCAAGAGAGGTGCAGAAAGAGGCAAGAGGGGTGCAGAAAGAGGCAAGAGAAATATAGAAAGAAGCAACAGAGGTGCAGAAAGAGACAAGAGAACTGTAGAAAGAGGCAAGAGAGTTGCAGAAACAGGCATGAGATGTGCAAAAAGAGGGAACAGGGGTGCAGAAAGAGGCAAGAGAGGTGCAGAAAGAAGGAAGAGAGGTGTAGTAAGAAGGAAGAAGGGTGCAGAAAGAGGCAAGAGGGGTGCAGACAGAGGCAAGAGAGGTGCAGAAAGAGGCAAGAAGGGTGCAGAAAGAGGCAAGAGGGGTACAGAAATCTACAAGACAGGTGCAGAAAGAAAGAAGAGCAGTAGAGAAACTACCAAGAGAGGTGCAGAAAGAGGCAAGAAGGGTGCAGAAAGAGGCAAGAGAAGTACAGAAAGAAGCAACAGAGGTGCAGAAAGAGACAAGAGAACTGTAGAAAGAGGCAAGAGAGTTGCAGAAACAGTCAAGAGATGTGCAAAAAGAGGGAACAGGGGTGCAGAAAGAGGCAAGAGAGGTGCAGAAAGAGGGAAGAGAGGTATAGAAAGAGGGAAGAAGGATGCAGAAAGAGGCAAGAGGGGTGCAGAAAGAAGTAACAGAAGTGCAGAAAGAAGCAAGAGAAGTTCAGAAAGAAGCAACAGAGGTACAGAAGGAGGCACGAGGGGTGCAGAAAGAGGCAAGAGGGGTGCAGAAAGAACCAACAGAGGTGCAGAAAGAGGCCTTGTTGCAAAGTCATCCTGTGCCCTGGGCACCTCCCAACTTTTTACAGACTGGTACTGGTGGTAACTGACTCTGACTGACCCTGGGCTCTGCCTAACCAGGCCCGGAGGCAGTGCTATGCTGAAAGACGCTTAGAATACAGTGAAAACACCTACATACACTAGGGTATACTATGGGTTGTGGTACCCCTGTGATTGGCATGACCTCCCTTGTAAGGCCCTGGTAAATATTAGGGCAGGGGGTTAAAACTACCTCTAAGTCCCTAGCATATAATAGGGCATGGCAGTTTAGAGGCCAGCAGCCCTTTTCTGCACTTGCATGTGTGCACTGCTGAGCCTGAGGTCAGTTTAAAAGTATCCCTGTGTGTGCAGAAAGAGGTAAGAGAGGTGCAGAAAGAGACAAGAGAGGTACAGAAAGAACAAAGAAGAAAGGTGCATAAAGAGGCAAGAGAGGTACAGAAAGAAGCAGGAGAGGTGCAGAAAGAAGCAAGAGAAGTCCAGAAAGAAGCAACAGACGTGGAGAAAGAGGGAAGAGGGGTGCAGAAAGAGGCAAGAGAAGTGCAGAAAGAAGCAACAGAGGTGCAGAAAGAGGCAAGAGAAGTTCAGAAAGAGGCAGTAGAGGTGTAGGAACAGGCAGAAGAGGTGCAGAAAGCGGGAACAGGGGTGCAGAAAGAGAGACGAGGGGTGCCAAAAGAGGCAAGAGGGGTGCAGAAATTTGCAAGAGAGGTGCAGAAAGAAGCAAGAGCAGTGCAGTCAGAAACAACAGAGGTGCAGAAGGAGGCAAGAGGGGTACAGAAAGAGGCAAAAGAAGAGCAGAAACAAGCAAAAGAGATGCAGAAAGAGACTAGAGGGGTGCAGAAAGGGGCAAGAGAGGGGTGTAGAAAGAGGTAAGAGAGGTGCACAAAGAGGGAAGAAAGGTACAGAAAGAAGAAAGTGGGGTGCAGAAAGAAGCAAGAGAGGTGTAGAAAGAAGCAAGAGAAGTGCAGAAAGAAACAACAGAGGTGCAGAAAGAAGCAAGAGCAGTGCAGAAAGAACCAACAGAGGTGCAGAAAGAAGCAAAAGAGGTGCAGAAAGAGGCAAGAGCGGAGCAGAAAGAGGCAAGAGCAGTGCAGAAAGAACCAAGAGACGTGCAGGAAAAGGGAAGAAGGGTGCAGAAAGAGGCACGAGGGGTGCAGAAAGAAGCAAGAGAGGTGTAGAAAGAAGCAAGAGAAGTGCAGAAAGAAGCAACAGAGGTGCAGAAAGAGGCAAGAGGGGTGCAGAAAGAGGCAAGAGAAGTGCAGAAGGAAGCAACAGAGGTGCAGAAAGAGGCAAGAAATGTGCAGAAAAAGGCAAGAGAGTTGCAGAAACAGGCAAAAGAGGTGCACAAAGAGGGAGTAGGGGTGCACGCAGAGGCAAGAGAGGTACAGAAAGAACCAAGAGAGGTGCAGAAAGAGGCAAGAGAGTAGCAGATAGAAGCAAGAGCATTGCAGAAAGAACCAACAGAGGTGCAGAAAGAGGCAATAGGGGTGCAGAAAGAAGGAAGAGAAGGGCAGCAAAAGAGGTGCAGAAAGAGACAAGAGGGGTACAGAAAGAGACAAGAGAGGAGCAGAAAGAGGCAAGAGAGGTGCACACAGAGGCACGAGGGGTGCAGAAATTTGCAAGAGAGGTGCAGAAAGAAGCAAGAGAAATGCAGAAAGAAGCAACAGAGGTGCAGAAAGAGGCAAGAGGGGTGCAGAAAGAAGGAACAGAGGTGCAGAAAGATGCAAAAGGGTTGCAGACAGAGGCAAGAGAGGCACAGAAAGAGGGAAGAGCTGTGCAGAAAGAGGCAAGACGGGGTGCAGAAATTTGCAAGACAGGTGCAGAAAGAAAGAAGAGCAGTACAGAAACAACCAAGAGAGGTGCAGAAAGAGGCAAGAGGGGTGCAGAAAGAGGCAAGTGAAGTACAGAAAGAAGCAACAAAGGTGCAGAAAGAGACAAGAGAACTGTAGAAAGAGGCAAGAGCGTTGCAGAAACAGGCAAGAGATGTGCAAAAAGAGAGAACAGGGGTGCAGAAAGAGGCAAGAGAGGTGCAGAAAGAGGGAAGAGAGGTGTAGTAAGAGGGAAGAAGGGTGCAGAAAGATGCAAGAGGGGTGCAGAAAGAAGCAACAGAAGTGCAGAAAGAAGCAAGAGAAGTGCAGAAAGAAGTGACAGAGGTGCAGAAAGAGGCAAGAGGGGTGCAGAAAGAGGGAGAGAAGTTCAAATAAGAAGCAACAGAGGTGCAGAAGGAGGCACGAGGGGTGCAGAAAGAAGCAAGAGGGGTGGAGAAATTTGCAAGAGAGTTGCACAAAAAAGCAAGAGCAGTGCAGTAAGAAACAACAGAGGTACAGAAGAAGGCAAGAGGTGTGCAGAAAGAGCCAAGAGCAGTGCAGAAAGAAGCAACAGAGGTGCTGAAAGAGGCACAAAGGGTGCAGAAAGAGGCAAGAGGGGTGCAGAAAGAAGCAACAGACGTACAGAAAGAGGCAAGAGAATTGCTAAAAGAAGCAACAGAGGTGTAGAAACAGGCAAGAGAAGTGCAGAAAGAGGCAAGAGAATTGCTGAAAGAAGCAACAGAGGTGTAGAAAGAAGCAAGAGAAGTGCAGAAAGAGGCAAGTGAGATGCAGAAGGAGGCAAGAGAGATACAGAAAGAGGGAAGACGAGTGCAGAAAGAGACAACAGGGGTGCAGAAAGAAGCAAGACAGGTGCTTAAAGAAGCATGGGAAGTGCAGAATGAAGCAACGGGGGTGCAGAAAGAAGCAAGAGAAGTGAAGAAAGAAGCAACAGAGGTGCAGAAGGAGGCAAGAGAACTGCAGAAAGAGGCAAGAGAGTTGCTGAAACAGGCAAAAGAGGTACAGAAAGAGGGAACAGGGGTTCAGACAGAGGCAAGAGAGGTGCCGAAACAGGTAAGAGGGGTGCAGAAAGAGGCAAGAGGGGTGCAGAAATTTGCAAGAAAGGTGCAGAAAGAAGCAAGAGAAATGCAGAAAGAAGCCACAGAGGTGCAGAAAGAGGTAAGAGGGGTACAGAAAGAAGCAAGAGAAGTGCAAAAAGGAGGAACAGAGGTGCAGAAAGAGGCAAGAGGGGTGCAGACAGAGGCAAGAGAGGTGCATAAAGAGGGAAGAGGGGTACAGAAAGAGGCAAGAGGGGTGCAGAAATTTGCAAGACAGGTGCAGAAAGAAAGAAGAGCAGTACAGAAACAACCAAGAGAGGTGCAGAAAGATGCAAGAGGGGTGCAGAAAGAGGTAAGAGAAGTGCCGAAAGAAGCTACAGAGTTGCAGAAAGAGACAAGAGAACTGTAGAAAGAGGCAAGAGAGTTGCAGAAACAGGCAAGAGATGTGCAAAAAGAGGGAACAGGGGTGCAGAAAGAGGCAAGAGAGGTGCAGAAAGGGGGAAGAGAGGTGTAGTAAGAGGGAAGAAGGGTGCAGAAAGAGGCAAGAGGGGTGCAGAAAGAAGCAACAGAAGTGCAGAAAGAAGCAAGAGAAGTGCAGAAAGAAGCAATAGAGGTGCAGAAAGAGGCAAGAGGGGTGCAGAAAGAGGAAGAGAAGTGCAAATAAGAAGCAACAGAGGTGTAAAAAGAAGCAAGAGAAGTGCAGAAAGAGGCAAGTGAGATGCAGAAATAGGCAAGAGGGGTGCAGAAAGAGGGAAGACGACTGCAGAAAGAGACAACAGGGGTGCAGAAAGAAGCAACAGAGGTGCAGAAGGAGGCAAGAGAACTGCAGAAAGAGGCAAGAGAGTTGCAGAAACAGGCAAAAGAGGTACAGAAAGAGGGAACAGGGGTGCAGACAGAGGCAAGAGAGCTGCAGAAAGAAGGAAGAGAGGTGTAGTAAGAGGGACAGGTGCCAAAACAGTTAAGGGGGTGCAGAAAAAGGCAAGAGGGGTGCAGAAATTTTCAAGAGAGGTGCAGAAAGAAGCAAGAGCAGTGCAAAAGAACCAGCAGAGGTTCAAAAAGAGGAAAGTGTGGTGCAGAAGGAGGCAAGAGGACTGCAGAAAGAGGCAAGAGAGTTGCAGACAAAGGCAAAAGGGGTGCAGAAAGAGGGACCAGGTCGCAGACTGAGGCAAGAGCTGCGCAAAAAGAGGGAAGAGGGGTGCAGAAAAAGGCAAGAGGGATGCAGAAATTTGGAACAGAAGTGCAGAAAGAAGCAAGAGGGGTACAGATAGAGGCAAGTGAAGTGCTTACGGTGCGCGGATCCTGCCGATTAAAAAAAAAACGAAGCGCGGGCTCCCGCACTTCTTTGGTAATTGGCCCCCGGGTGGGCCAAGTCCCGGGGGCATGCGGGGTTAAGTTTTATGTGTGGGGGCCTCTAAGGTCTCCCAAACCCCGGGGACCGCCACCCCCGGGGCTTTAATAAAAAATGATGCGGGAGGGCTCTCGGCCCTCCCGCAGCCCCGGGGACCGCCACCCCCGGGGCTTCTTTTATTTTTTAAAATTACCTATGTGGGGGCTTGAGCCCCTCACACGCCCGGGACCGCCACCTCCCCGGGCACTAAATATTTTAATGTGGGGGTCTGTTACGGACTCCCAGAGCCCCGGGGACCACCACCTCCCCGGGCTGTGCAATTCAAGGGAGGGCCGCGCGCCCCCCCTCCTGAAGCCTGTGGTGGCCCTGGGGACCGCCACGCCCCAGGGTCCGGCTCCTGCAGTGTCCCGGGGTGCCTACCCCGGGACACTGTAGTTTGCTATGACAGGACGGGAGCCTCGCGGCTCCCGTCCTGTCATAGTGCAACTGCTTTGGATAGTGGAAGCCAGAGCAGGGAAACCTGCTCTCGCTCAAATATCCAGGCAAATTGCTTTCCACATGGGGAGCTGCATCTTAGCAGCTCCCCATGTGGAAAAGCAATGCCGGCTCCCGAGGACGCGGGGAGCCGAGCGGGACTGTGGGGGATTGGGGACCCCCACAGTCCCCAACGGAGAGGGCCAGCCCCGGGGGATGGGGTCCCCAGGGCAAGTAGTGGCCCGGGATGGGGGCCACGCGGCCCCCTTCCCCAAAAGTTTGAAAAAAACAAAGGCCGGCCCCGGGGATGGGGTCCCCGGGGCCATAAGTGGCCTGAGGAGGGGGCAACGCAGCCCCCTCCAAAACAATAAAAAAAATTAAAAAGGCCATGCCCGGGGGATGGAGTCCCGAGGCCGATTAAGGCCTCGGGAGGGGGGCCACGCGGCACCCTTCCAAATTGGTTTTTAAAAAATAAAAATAAATAGGGGCAGGCCCTGGGGGATGGGGTCCCCAGGACCAATAAATTAGAAAAGAAGAGGGGCCACGCAGCCCCCTTCTTAAAAAAAAAAGAAAAAACACCAGCATCGCGCCGGAGGCCACGCCCCCTTCTTTCACCACTCTGCAAACGTGCCCCCTGGCGTGTTTGCAGATGGGGAATGAATTCCCTTGAATACTGGGGTCTCTGGGGCCAACTAGCCCACCAGGAACCTCCAGTATGCGCCAGGGGGCTGCGTTGCAGAGAGGTGTTCTGAGGCCACGCCCCTTTACACCTCTCTGCAACGCAACTCTGTGGCGCATAATGGAGGGAGCTGGTGGGCTAGTTGCACCCCAGGGACCCTCAGAATTGAAGGGAGTTAATCCTCGACTTAAAACGCGCCAGGGCGCGTTTGCACAGTGGTGAAGGGAGGGGGTGGGGCTTGAGATGACATGTGTGCAAACAGGCCCCGTGGCGTGTTTTAAGATGAGGAATTAAATCCCCATCAATCCTGAGGGTCCCTGGGGGACAACTAGCCCACCAGGTACGTCCAGAAAGCACCACAGAGCTGCGTTGCAGAGAGGTGCAAAAAGGGGCGTGGCCTCTGAACACCTCTCTGCAACACAGCTCTCTGTCGCATACTGGAGGTATCTGGTGGGCTAGTTGGCCCCTAGGGACCCTGGGGATTGAGGAGGAATTAATTCTCCAACTTAAAACGCGCCACAGGGCGTGTTTGCAGACATATCACCTCAGGCCCCACCCCCTTCCTTCACCATTGTGCAAATATTCCTCTAAAATCAGCCGAACTACGAATTCCGATTTACTCATCTGTTATCAGGAGAGAACCCAGTGCTGCAACTTTTAGCCCAGCACTGACCCTGAAAAGTAATTCTAACCGTATTTACCAGTAACTTGAATTTCCTTCCATAGGCTAACATTGACTGGTTTCACTTGGAAATTCTTCTAAGTGTGGAGTTTTGGAACTTTATAATATTCCTCTAAAATCAGCCGAACTACTGAATTCCGATTTACTCACCTGTTATCAGGAGAGAACCCAGTGCTGCATCTTTTAGCCCAGCACTGACCCTGAAAAGTAATTCTAACCGTACTTACCAGTAACTTGAATTTCCTTCCATAGGCTAACATTGACTGGTTTCACTTGGAAATTCTTCTAAGTGTGGAGTTTTGGAACTTTAAAATATTCCTCTAAAATCAGCCGAACTACGAATTCCGATTTACTCACCTGTTATCAGGAGAGAACCCAATGCTGCATCTTTTAGCCCAGCACTGACCCTGAAGAGTAATTCTAACCGTACTTACCAGTAACTTGTATTTCCTTCCATAGGAATCCATTGTCTGGTTTTCAGCAGAAAAGTTTCAGTGTCGACTTTCACAAACTACAAATATTCCTTAAAAATCGCCTGTATGACTTAAACGCATTCTTTCAACTGTTTACAGGAGATGCACCAGTGCTGGATCCAGAATCCACCACTGAGTAAGAAAAAGTAACGATAACACTACTTACCTGCTAAGTGAATTTCCTCCCATAGGATAACATTGGTGATTCTATGTGAAAAAGTTTCTAAGTGTCAACTTTTAAAATACAATAATATTCCTTAAAAATCAGTACTGTAACCAAAACGCTTTTACTCAACTGTTTACAGGAGATGTCCCAGGACTGAATCTAGGATCCAGTCCTGTGGTTAGAAAAGTAATCCATAAAGTAACTAATTGCATTTAACTAGAAATTCACATTGAGCTCAATGTTGCATTGTGTTTGAAATTGTGTTGCCCATTGCAACAACTGTAACTACTGTACTTAAAAGTCTATTGCCTATTTGCAAAGAATTTAAACTAAAGTAATTCATTCTGAGAAAGTATATTTTGTAATGTAATGTATAATGTAATTACAATGTAATTTAAAAAATAAATAGTTTAAAAAATGTAGTAAATCAGTATCAAAAAAATAAAGATAACAATTAATACATTTAAAAATTGTCATTTACAAAACCTTGGAAATTCACTGAAAAAAACCATAGGTTTCAGACATGTTATAGTTAGGAATTAGCATTTAAAAAACCTTTGAAATTCACTGAAAAACCATAGGTTTCAGGCACGTTATAGTTAGAAATTAGCATTTAAAAAACCTTTGAAATTCACTGAAAAAACCATAGGTTTCAGGCACGTTATAGTTAGAAATTAGCATTTAAAAAACCTTTGAAATTCACTGAAAAAACCATAGGTTTCAGACACGTTATAGTTAGAAATTAGCATTTAAAAAACCTTTGAAATTCACTGAAAAAACCATAGGTTTCAGGCACGTTATAGTTAGAAATTAGCATTTAAAAACCTTTGAAATTCACTGAAAAAACCATAGGTTTCAGACACGTTATAGTTAGAAATTTGCATTTAAAAAACCGTGAAATTCCCCCGTTATAGTTAGTTCAGCTAACTATAACTCGCGCCCGCAATGCACTGCTGATGACGTCACATATTACATCACTCATGACATGGTCAGTGACATCACTGATGACATCACTGATGACATCTCAAATGACATCACTGATGACATCATCCAGTGACTGTGTGTTTCTGTAAAGTTTAAATATTTTTAATATATATAGGGAAAGGCGTATTGAAGAATGAGTGGGTGTATAAGTGTCTGTATGGATGATTTAGTAGGTGGTGACTAACTATAAGTGAGTGATTAAACGTATCTTACTGAATGCATGGGTTAGTGACTAAACTGGGTGAATGTCTGTATCCGTCTGTCTGTTGCTGTGTAAGTGGCTGCATGGGTTTGTGAATAGCTACATGAGTGTCTATATGAGTTATTGATTGGTTGTCTGAGTATCTGTATGGGTGCCTGAGTGTTTGTGTGGGTGGGGTGGGTGCGACTCTGTGCATAGATGTGTGAGTGGGTGATTCACTGGGTGGATGGTTTCAAGAGTGCATCTGTGATAGACTGTATGGGTGGGTAAGTGTGTGTAAGAGTGTATTAGTGAGTGAATGTATGTCCCAGTGGTACATGTGTGAGTAACTACATATGTGAAAGGCAGTATATATGTTTGTTGGAGTATATAAATAGCTATAAGCGAGAGTGTGTGATTGTGAGAGTGACTGTATGGATGAGTGTGTGCTTGCATCAGTGATTGTATAAGAGCGTAAAAATGTGCTAGTATTTGTATAAGTAAGTGAGCTGGTGTGTGTATAACTGTATAGGTGAGTAAATGGCAGTGTGTTTAATTATTTGCATGACTGACTAGGTGTGTGAGTACCTCTATGGATGAGTGGCGGTGTTTGAGTGTCTATATAGGAGTATGAGTGCATATGATAGTCCTGTACTGAGTGACCGTAAGTATGAGTGACTGTACAGGTGAGTGAGTGGATGTGTGTGTAGACCTAAGAATCAATGAGTGGGTTTTTAGTTATTGGTGTTGGAGTGTCTATGGTTTTGCGAATGGCAGTCTGTAATTTAGAGTGGGTGTATCAAAGGTTATATTAGGGTGTGTGGAGGTGCATCAGTTTATCACGTGGATGATGTCATCAGTGATGTCATCAGTGATGTCATTTGAGATGTCATCAGTGATGTCATCAGTGATGTCACTGACCATGTCATGAGTGATGTAATATGTGACGTCATCAGCAGTGCATTGCGGGGGCGCGAGTTATAGTTAGCTGAACTAACTATAACGGGGGAATTTCACGGGTTTTGTACGAGTGCAATGTCCAACTAACTATAACTGTCCCTAAAACCTATGGTTTTTTCAGTGAATATATATATCTGTGTGTGTGTGTGTTTGTGTGTATGTGTGCGTACATTAAAACCCTACCCACCAAACACTGTAATGAACCCACAACTTAAAAAAAATCAAATAACTTCAAAATAAATGAACATGGAAATAAATAACTAAAAATGTATCAATTCATATAATAAATAGAGTTGTCAATTAATGCCAATTAATTTATATTTTGATTAACATAATACCCATCTAATTCCCTCAACAGTTCCCCACACTAAACCCCAAAGTATAATAATAAAATGAATTAAAAAATGAACAATTTAAAAAATACATAATTAAAATAATAATCAATTAACATTATTTAATATATAATTCTAAAATACACTAGTCATTAAATTCCACAATGTGCCTAACAACCCAAAACAAAAAGTAATTAAATAAATTAAACAAAATTACGTTTTTAAATAATATTTACCAAATAAAATAATCATTAAGGGGCCAATTACGATGGCGGTCGGACAGCAACTGATGGCTTGTTGGTTGCGATCCGACCATCATCTGCTGCTGCTGTCTGACCGTCGCATTACAATGCGTGTGGTCGGAGGCCGCAGGCAGAGGGACTATCCATCGCTTTACGAAGGGCTCAAGGAGCCCGTCGGTGCGTTAGAACCCCTTCAGAATACCTTAATGACGGCAGCTCCACCGTCAGGATTATGATATTGGTTTCCGACAGCCATTCCATGTCGGCCTTTCCGACATTGAAAGGCTGTTGGAAAGCGACATTGGGTGCCCCTAGCAGGGCTCTCTTCCCTCCTGGCCCTCCACTCTGGGGCATGGGGGGTACCTATGGTGCCGCCCTTAACATAACTGCACCGTGTGGCAGGCACCGTGAGGTGCTTGCCACACAGTGCATGGATGTTTGAAAATATCCATTTTTTGATGGAAGTTTGTGCACTTTTCCACTTGCCGCACACGCTTCCATTGAAAAATGGATGTTCCCGACCATACTGCTGTCGGAACTGCCGACCTAAGGTTGGGCGACTCCCACTCCGCAATAGTGTCCGGCGGAGATGAGTCCGCCTGACATCATAAGAAGCCCCTGAATTTCATTTAATATATATATTAATTGCAAAACTACAATCCAAATCCCACATAATCACCACAACCTGAAAAACAAAATTTAATAAAAAATGTAACAAATAATTAGATAAAGAACAGTTTAAAAATGACATAACTAACTACTATTTAATTAGCATTAATTAACCAACCCAATTCCCCCATAACGTCAATAACCCAAAACGAGTAAATATTACTATAATTATAATATAAAGTATTAAAACTTATGATCAATAATAAATAATTTTCAAATAAAAGATAATGCAATACACTAAAACATTATCAAAGAAAACAATATGATAGTACATGATATTTTAAACTTCAATATTATTGTGATAAACCCAAAAAAATATATACTTACCTTTGATACTTTTGTCCACAAATGTTTTGTAGTCACGATATTTGTATCACAATGTCATGGTTGTACAATATTTCGGAGTCAATATTAAGGTGGAAGTGGGATACCCACAGTGTGATTGCTCATTTCTGCTCCAGGGGATGCTGCATGCCCTCATTTATTGTCTGATACTCTGCTGGCTGCTGTGTCTGGGCTGTGGGAATTTACGGACTTGACCCACACACTCGAATATCCCAGAGTGCATTATAACCTTCATTACCTGCTGCTTTATATTTAGGATTTAGGGAAATAACCAGAATTATGTGATTATGCCCGTTCCCATAATTCAGATTAATATGGTTAAAAATTGCCTACTGCAAGAGCACAGGAAGAGAGCACGAGCAACTAGTGGCTGCTCCTGTTCTTGTTCTGTTGCATTTAATGCTATTTTCTTCTGGACCATTTTAGACACGAGGGTGCATTTTGCGCTAAGAAAATAGTGCTATATGCTAGGTTATGCTCCTCATATAATTCTGCCTAATCTTGAATAATGTTGCTGTCATTTCATGTAATTATTTTACAGCAAATTAGGAAAGTTATGCCCAACTCTAATTATAACTGAATAAAACAAGACTGAAGGGAGTATTTGTTTTTCGGTAGGAACATGAAAAACATATTTTTCTGCTCTTTTCCTCATTTGATGTCTTCTTGTGTCAAAGCAGTAGAAGTGCCGGAACGAGCTCCAAGCAATGTTTGTGACGGATGCTCCCACTATGACTCATATCAACCATAGTATGCAACTTAATATACATCTGTGACCCAAAGCCCATAGACATATGCTTCATCCACTCCTATTTTGGGAGCATAGGACACCTCATCTGGCTTTGGCTCACTGTTTGCTGCACATTTCTGTGAAGTGTGAAGCAGGCCCCCCGCTGAATTCAGAGTAAGATTTCAGTCATGGGTAAGTCATACCACAGTGATGTTTTCCTCCTTCTGTGAGAGAGGAATAGAGCTTTGCTTTCCGAAAGCTTGGTTATCAGGAGTGTGGCAACAAATATCACTATACATATAGATCCCTTCTAAATCAGCATTCTTACATAAAGCATTAAGTCCAACATTACACTTTGATGTCCTGAAAATCTTGCCTGTAGGAACCACGTCCCCTCTTACAAAATGATCGGGGCCTAATTTTGAACATCTTTAGTACAATCCATAAGCCTAGAAAAGGTCCATGCACTGGTTTTGCTGAAATTGTGCTTCCTACATTGGATATTATACCTCATAATATCGCTGAGTTATTGTATAAGCTGTATAGAGTAAAGCTCAGAAACATGAAGATACCACCACTGCTCAATGTTTCGAATAGGTGCTTCAGACAGTGCAATTTCAACAAAAAAGTGCATTGACCTTTTCTGAGCTTTCACATTGACAAGTTAAGGATTCAGCTGAAGCATCAGCAAGTACAACATCCATTCTTTGTGCCTCCATGTCAAAAAGGAATTTGGAATGTATGGTGCAGAAATACTGCCTGACACCTGTTAACATCATATGTATAATCCATTGTGGCTGTATTTAATAGCAACATATTGATATATGTTCATTTTTCCCCCAAGACAGAGAATGCATTAGAACAGTGCATGATGCACATAATATAAAGATAAAGGGGCATATTAGCAAGACCCACGTTAAATTATCGCCGTTTTAGCGGCAGGAAACTGCCGCTAAAACGGCGATAATGGGCTTGTTAATATGCGTTATAGAATTCCAATAGAAGCCCAGGTTAGATGTGCAGGACATCTAACCTGGGCTTCTATTGGAATTCCATAACGCATATTAGCAAGCCCATTATCGCCGTTTTAGCGGCAGTTTCCTGCCGCTAAAACGGCGATAATTTTAACGTGGGTCTTGCTAATATGCCCCAAAGTGCCTTGTGCAATTCTCACACATGCCCAGCAGGCTCATAATCCCCACACTACTTTCAAATAAAGAAAATACCACAAGCTTGGTAAAAGTCAATGCTTAGTGGTCCTCATGCTGGATTTTAAATATACACAAAATTCTATAAGTGCAGCCCAAACAATGTAAAATAAAATTAATCCATGGTGTGAACTGCACGGCAATTGATTCAAAGCATGCTGCAGGCCATTAGTTTTTTTTACCACCTTAGCAACAGCAGCACAGTTTGCTTTTACCAAAAGATCTGTAGTTAATAGCATGCATATCAATGTCTAAACAGGCTTCTCAATTACGACCAGGTAGAGCAAGTAGAAAAACTTTTTCAGAAATGTATTTTAAGTCCAAAGGTAAGCCGAGACTGGGCCCAATCCATCCCTTGTATCCGACCTGTGTTCCATCGCAATTGGCCTTGACTTTTGACTTTGCCCCATTCTAGTGCAACCAGATTCCTGGGGTTGACAGTTTTTGATTTTTTAGACACTATTTTTCACTAAAAACTTTAAAAATTCATAACTCCAGTTCTACTGATTGGATTTAGTTTGTTCTGGTGTCATTTTATTTATAAAAACATTACTATATTGTTCTAAATTAGTGTGGCATTTTTCTTGTGTTGGGTTTTCACTTTATTTCTGTTTGTGTGCTGCATAGACAATTTACACATTGCCTTTAAGTTAAGCCTGACTGCTTTTGTGCCAAGCAGCAGTAGGATTAAGCACAGGTTGATTTAGTGACCTTCTGTGATACACCCTTTCAAGGATTGCATTTGTTATTTGAGTGCTCTTGCTGGTAGGGAAGAGAACAGTGCCCCAGGTGATGGGGTTCCCGGGACATTGCTAACCTTGGGCCAAAGAGGATGGGGTCCAAGGGCCCTATTATTGTTCAGGGAAGGGGGACCTACACCTTACTCTCCAAATGAAAAATACTTCGGCCACAGAGGATAGGATCCCCGGGGCCTTGAAAGGTCTTGGGTAGGGGAGAACTGCACGACCCCTCCCCATTCAGAAAATTATTGGTCCTCGGAATGCGGTCCCTGGGCCCTTGACAAAGCTTCGAAAAGGGGGCTGCAAGCCCTTCTCCCCATCAAAAAAGTAATCGGCCCCAGTGATGGGGTTCCCAGGGCCTTGAAAAGGTTCAGGGAGGGAGAGGCTGCACACAAATCTTCATATTAAAAAAGTGATCACCATCGGGATGGGGTCCTCAGTGTCTCGAAATGCACAGGGAGGGGGGATGCATGCAACCCTCTCCTTTAGCAAGATATATTGCCCCATGGGATAAGGTCCTTGGGCCATAAAATGGCTCCAGGAGGGAGGCTGCACACTCCCTTCCCAAATAAAAAATAAATAAAGCAGGAACGTGAAATGAGTGTACTAGCCACTCAACTCACATTCACTACACCTGCTGGGGAGCGTGCAATGATGCCCTGCAAGAGCTTTTTAAAAACTTTTTTCGATGCTAGTGATGCCCATAGAAGGGGCAGTGCGACCGTCAATGTTTTTTTAAAATGTTGCGGCTTGAGGGAGCACAGCAGCCCCCCTAACAACATAAAAAAACAAATTGCAGTAAGTCTCCTGGGTCATTGAATCAATTACCCCATTAAAGCTTACCATTATTTTCAAAGCATTCTGAGCTAGAGCTGTATGCTCTTCAGCTGGAATACAGGGACTTCTTGTGGTTGGTTCTATAGTTGTGCTTTGTGGCCTGAAAAATGTTGAAAAAAAGACTCAAAGACATGTAAATTTTTTTTAAATGCTTTATTAGAAATATTTTGGACAACTACTATTAATAAACATTGCAATGTGTGTATTTATAGACATACATTTGATTATAGTTATTGATGACTTTTTGACAAAGCCAATAAGTCTACCTTATATATATTGATGTGTGGACCCCTTGATAAAGCCATTAGACCTGCTTTTTATAGTTTGGTGTTCTGAACTTTTGACAAGGCCAGTAGCTATGCTTTACTTAAAATGACACTCTTTATAGGGTTACATGACATACTCAGCTGTGTGCAGCAGGTGGGGGTGGGTGGGCACAGAGTCTGAACCAGGCCAACTCCATACCAGGCACGGCAATGGACATCTTACTTTACATTAAAAAAACTAGAGGTTCACGGAAAAAACCAAAGGTTAAAGTGACGTTAGGTAGGAATTGTGATAATATCTTACTTTACATTTAAAAAACTTTAGAAATTCACTGAAAAAGACAAAGGTTAAAGGGACTTTGGGCCTTATTTTGACTTTGGCGGGCTCGGACGGGGGCCGCCACGCTGCCACCCTGCTCCAAGACCACCAAACCCATTAAAGACCTGCCGCCAGAGTACAACTTATTTTTACTCTGGCGGGTGTTTTTTGGGCAGTTCCACTGCGGTACCTTTGAAAAATGCACCGCAATGGGAGCGTCAAAGGCAGTTCAAGTCCATGCCCTGCAGGAACTGGTGTGCATGCACACTGGGGGGCACAACATGAGCCCCCCTGCATGCACCCCATGGTGCAGAAGCAAGAGGGGGCCCTGTAGGCCCCCTATTGTTTCCTCACCGCTACACATTTCATGGTGGTCACACCGCCATTAAAAGTGTGGCATGAGGAAACTCCTAATATGCTTGGCGGTGCTGCAGCGGCACCACCAGCATATTAGGGACCTCAGCCCAATGCACCACCGCCAGGGATCGTGGATCCCTGGTGGCAGCAGCGGTCTCGTGGTGGTCCAACCGCCACAGTCTTAAGGTAGCAGGCAGACCGCCAGTCTGGTGGTCCACGGACCACCACCACGGGTTTGGCGGTCCATTGGACTGACGAACTCATAATAAGGGTCTTGATAGTTAGATGAAAATGTCAGTTAAAACATACCATTGAAATTCACCAATATAGATATCTCAAGTAACTACAACTTGAGCGCTAAAGTAACTTTAACTCACGCCCTTGCTTGCACTATTAATTACCTCACATATTACATCATTGATAACATCACCGGAACATCTGAAATGACATCATCAATGACAACACTGTGCATGGCGGGGGCATGAATTATAGTAACTGGAAAAATCAAAAATACATTACGCTTGGGTGGAGTTTAGGGGTACTGAGGGGTTTTTGGGTTCAAGGACTGGTGATGGTTCGGGATGATGAGGGCTCTTTAGAGATCAAGGACGGGTGGAGTTCAGGTGTAGAAAGGGGGTTTTTGTGTTCAAGGGTGTGTGGAGTTTAGAGAAGGTGAGGGTTTTTAGGGATCAGGAATAGGTGGAGGTTGGAGTAGTGAGGGGTTTTTCAGTATCACGAATAAATGGAGTTTAGGGGTGGTGAGGGGTTTTACTGGTTCATGAGTGTGTGGAGTGTAGGCGTGTTGAGGTGTTTGTAGAATTCACGGATGGATGGAGTTTAGGGCAGTTGACGGTTTTTAAGGTTCAGTGATGGGCAGAGTTTAGGTGTGGTGAAGGGTTTCAGGGCTCAGGAACTAGTGGAGATTAAGGGTGGTAAGAAGTTTGAGGGGGCTGGGAATGGGTGGAGTTTATGGGCTTAAACTTTTAGGGTTCAGGAATGGGTGGGGTTAATGTGGTAAGTGGTTTTAAGGATTCAAGGATGGGTGGAGTGTAGATGTAGAAGAGGCTTTTAGGGTTCATGGGTGTTGCTTAAGTGGGGTTAGGGTTCAGTGATTAGTGAAAGTTGGGGATAGAAAGGGCTTTTAATGTTTAGGGGTGGATTTAGTTTAGCACTCAAGGATGGGTGTAGATACTCGTGGGGAGGGATTTTTAGAGGGCATGAATTGATGGTGTTTAGGGTTGTGAGAGGGTCAGGGATGAATGGTGTTTAGGGTTGGTGAGGGGTCAGCGAATTAAACACATTCAAAGTGACTGTTTGACCATGTAAAAGATATACATACAAAATAATATCCTCTGAAGTAAACCATCAAAATAAATGCATCTGAATTTTTTTTTCTGAAAGTAAGACCTGCAACCATTACAATTACACCTTAAAAAATAAAAATGCAAAAGCCAATTTTGCATAAAAAAGACTTTCTACGAATTGGTTCTTATGAAATCATGAATGCCATTCATCTTGCTTCCATTAAACAGTTTAGCTGAAATGGTTTCTCAGTAATGGTGCTCAATGAAATCGTTTTTCTATGAACTCACATAAAACCGCTTCTTGGGACACATTTGACTGGTCAATCCTGGTTTCTTATGCCCACAGAAAACATCTGGTTATTAGAAATTACCAGTGAAAATACATTTGGAAACACTGATTTCTGAGGTAATTCCCTATTCTAAAGGTGAAATCTGGAAACTGGTTGGCAATTTGGTAGCCTTACATTAACGATTTCTATGTGTTTAATTACTGCATTGAGATACTCCATCTCCCTTGAAAGAGGACCCTAGTAGATACTAATGGGAAGAACATCTCTTTTGAGGATTGGTGTGATTTCGGTCTTCTGACCATTTCTAAGGAAAGTGTGTAGATAATAGGAAAGTGACTAGATAATAGGATTGGATTAAACAGCCTTCGCAAACCTTGAAGAATATTTGGAAAGCTGCATTTGGAATCTATGGCCATGCACATCTAGAATGCAAGTCTTTCAAATGTCAGTGCCTGGACGCTAGATTTGATTGAGTACAGGGAGGCAGTTCGATAGAGAGGTACCTACTGAGGGCCAGATGTACGATGGAATATTGCATGCGCAAACAGGTTTGCGACCGTTTGCGCATGCAATTTTCCTCTGGGCCATGTACTAACACTATTTTGCGACTCGCAAATAATATGCGACTCACAAAATAGTGTTTTGCGACTCGCTATTAGGAAGGGGCTTTCCCTTCCTACTAGCGACTCACCAGCCATGTACAAATGTTTTGCGACCGCAATTGCGGTCGCAAAACACTCACAATTTACCGCCCTCTTCAAGAGGGTGGTAATGCAGTCGCAAATGGGAAGGGGTCCCCAGGGGACCCCTTCCCCTTTGCAAATGCTGGGGAAAATATTTTTTAGGGGCAGGCAGTGGTCCCAGGGACCACTACCTGTCCTTAAAAAACGAAACGACAACGTTTCATTTTTTTAAAAAAATGCATTCCATTTTCCTTTAAGGAAAACGGGCTGCATTTTTTTAAAAAAATCTGCTTTATTGAAAAGCAGTCCCAGACATGGAAGTCTGCTGAGCCCAGCAGGCCACCATCCCTGGGAGGGCCAACCATTCCCAATGGGGTTGCAAATTGCGAGTGCCTCATTAATATTCATGAGATTCGCATTTTGCGACCCCATTGGGAATCGCAATCAGTGTCTCTGACACTGTTGTACATTGTAAATTGTGACTCACAATTTGCGACTCGCAATCGAGCGCAAATTGCGAGTCGCAATTTACACTGGTCGTACATCTGGCCCTAAGTGCCTTAATGCAATATGATGCCACCCTACCTCCAGAATGTGATGACGGCCCCATATATCAAGCAGATATTCATGAACCTTGAGCTGCATGGGTTTCCCCAGAATGATTGCCCCACTCCCCTCAATGCAGGAGCTGCAAGCCCTAATAAAGCCTTGTGTCTACTTTCATTTTTCCAAAATTTTATTATCAGTATGTCTCTGTGAATCCAACAACATTTCACTTGAATTGATCAGTTGTAGTTTTTTAAATGTGTATTGTTTGGTGAAGGTGGGTAAAATGTCATATCTCAGAGCAACACATTGTGTGCGTAAAAATAATTACTTTACTCTGTTTTGCTGTGATGGTGGGGTTTCATAAAACTGCTTGTATGCAGATTCTAATGGTAATTCAGCACATTTGAAATTATTGTGACAAGAGTTCATTATTCGTCAAGAAATGTCATTTCCTTTGAATTTGATGGCTTCGCGTATGCTTTTTCTGTTGTTTTATGTTTTAGCAGTATCGGGCACATTGTCAAAATATAATTTTGTTACTTGACATTGCTGATGTTTTACATCTCTAGAGCTGCACAAAATCATAATTGAGCTATTGTTCAGTGTCAGTTTTAAAAGGATAAATACACATGAAAGTACATACATAATATATCGACTCATAGGGGGATATTCTCAAGAACGTGTGATAATTATCGCAAAATTAGCTTAACGCAACTTTGCACATCGCAGTCTATTGCGGGAAAATAACACTGTGTTAACGTTGTATTCTCAACACGGCGGTACCATGCGATAGTCTCACGCTGACGCGTCAAATGACCGCGATAAAATTACAGTGACGGCAAAAAAACGCGAAACACGAACGAGAAAAAAGTTGCGATGTGGCCAACCGCGATAAAAAAATCAGCGATAACCAGCGACAGGCCTGCAATTCCCACGCATCATGCGGGAAAATGCACTATAAAAGCACCGAAAAACACAAACAAAATAATTCAAACTGCGTAGCACCATGGAGGAAGCCGGAGCAAGTACAGAGGACGACCAGAACCCCACAAGCCCCCAGGAGGACCAGCCTGGAACCTCGGGGTCACGGAAGGGCAAGGAGAAGAAGACGAGGAAGACTAGGTTCAGTCCGCAGGAAAACAGGATCATCATCACGGAGGTGATAGAACACCACCAACAACTGTTCGTCACCTCCAACGTGTCATTGGCCAATAAAAATGCAATATGGCAGCCCATCCTGGACAAGGTGAATGCAGTCGGAGTGAGGAGGAGGACAATTGGAGAGGTCACAAGGCGCTGGAATGATGCGAAGCGCAAAACCAAGAAGAAACTCGCTGACAACCATCAGGCAGCAATGCAGACTGGAGGTGGCAGTCCAGCGGAACACCAGGAGCTTGATGAGATGGAGGAAATGGTGGCCACAGTCATCAGTGGGGAGACGCTGGCAGGAGTTGGGGGTCCGGACACTGCTCGACATGACCTGACACAACAGCACCAGGGTGAGTACCGAACAGGGACTGGGGGGACGGGGGAGATGGGCACAATGGCACATATGCACAATTAAGTAGAGCACACTGCACACCCACAATGACTCTGGATCATGTCCCTGATCCCCTTGGCTCACTGCAGCACACATACAAACAGCAAGTAGGCCCACGTCCACTATGGGCACAAAGGGGTCCCTCCCCACACAGCACCAATCTCACAACCAACCCATGCACACTTGTCAAAACCAGCAAAGCTGCGTGTCTGTGAGCCACCATGACAATGCAAGTGACACTGCATGACGAATAGCATGGCTGCAGTCCTATTATCATGACATGGTGCACGCCACGACACTGGGGTGGCTGAGTGTGGAACACATCCGGAAAGGAGCAGGTCACACTCTGACACATCCACGTGCACAAACAACCCCTGACGTCAACAACACATCTGCGGATAAACCATGCCCAAGAGTCCAAAATACGAACAAGAGCCAAAATTAGCCAAGTCTGCAACATCTCAGCACTATAGAAGCACAGAAGTCAAAGGCACACCGCCTCAAAGGGATAAGGGGCAGCGAAATCACAGCTGCAGGGGCGACTCTCCCACAATGCAGCACACACACATAGCAATAACAGCACATCAACATTGACGACAATGTGGTACAAAGTGCAACACTTTCACTACAGGACACAACTGGTTCCGCTTGTGCGTAGAAACTGGCCAATCACATCTGGCATAGCAGGAAATTGTGACATGAAAATGTACGTGTACAACCTCACATCCGTGATGTAGTTAAAATGTCCACTGTCCCGCATCAAATAGTCAGCTCCTCCCAAACAGTCCCAATGTACATTGTCATGCAGTCTGTATGTAAACTAGAACAATGCGTCAACATACATGTCAACACAATGTTAAAATGCATCTCCCCTTCACATTGCAGAGGGACAATCAACACCCCCTGCCGAGCAGACCAGACTACTCATCAGTGATGATGAAGAGGACCTCCACACCTTCAACACCGACGCCCTACAACAGCTCATGGACATCTTAGGCAACCCACCTCCAGGAGCAGGGCAGCCCAGCTGCATCGAGGAGACCCCACCCCCTGCACAGACCACACAGCAGGAAGCACCCACCACCACGGCTGGCTCCCAAAACCTCACCAAAGCACACATCGCATTCCAAGGCCAGGTGTTAGATGCCAGAAGGAGGTGGCTGAACAGGTGCAGGTGGGTTTCGACCTCATGGCAGCCGAACTAGATTACATATGTGGGTGTCTAATTCCCATCAGGGACCACTTACACTCCCCAACGGACACCCACACTGCGACAGAGAAACACGCATTTGCACATTTCCAGTACTGAACCACGCCCAGAGCCCCGGGATAATCATTCACACCCCTACGCTGGCCTGGCGTACGCCGGCCCAGTCCACTCTGCTCACGCTTACCGGGGGGGACGTAACAAGCTACATTTCCGCGATCTTCCCCACTGGCTGAGGTAACATGGTTGCGTCCACTGTCCACTACACTCCAAACACCAGCAGTGTATGCCGACATGGAAATGTCTGTGGTCTGCATACTCAAGTCTGTCCAGCACATCCACGCCACACTTGGCATTGTGTACTCATTCATGGGTCACTTGCCTCCTTCGCACATGCCTGGTTCCCACCTCTCCCCACATTCTGCTATTGTGTGGCTGTGGTGCCATGCCGTTGTTGGCTTGTGTACATGGCTAGCCCAGGTTACCACAGTAAGTTGTGTTGTTGTGTCTGGTATGTGGGCATGTTGTTTGTCATGTTGTATGTGATTTTGTAACATGTGCATTCCCAGAGTTGTGAGTTGTATGTTGGTGGAGTTGAGGTGTGTGGTGTGTTCAGTTGGTACTTACCGACGAGCATTGCATTTGCATAGATGCCAGCCTCAAAGCACTGGTTGACGATGGACTGTTGGAAGATGAAGGAATCATGCACACTGCCTGGGTAGTTGGCGATGGCATTGGTGAAGAGTCCCTGGTGGTCCACTATTGCCTGCACACTGATGGAATGCGTGTGCTTCCTGTTGAGGTAATTGTGTGCAGTGGCGGCAGGGGACACGAGGAGTACATGTGTGCAGTCGATTGCCCCCAACAAGTGCGGGAAGCCAGCTATGGCGTAGTTCCCTTGCTTGGTCCCCAGCTGTTCCTGCGCAGTGTGTGGAAAGTAAAGGCGCTGGTGTACCAAGCTGATGATGGCATCCAAGACAGGTGTGAGGAATTTGGATAGGGCTGGCTGTGAGACTCCTCCGACTCTGGCAGTTGTTGGTTGGAAGGTCCCAGAGGCCAACAGGTGCAGCACAGCCAGCAGCTTTGTCTGCGGAGGGATGTTGGTTGTCCGCTGTGTTGGTACCGTCAGCCTGTGGGCAATGTGGGTGAGGATGCAGAGGATGGTTGTCCTTTTGAGCCTGTAGTGGGCAATGACATCCTCTGGTGTTAAGTCTGTGAGGTTGGTGCGTTTTCTGAAGGTCCGCTGTCTTTGTCTGTGCTGCCTCTGTGGTAGTCCGGGGGGGTGTGGGGGGGCCGGGGGGGTGGCGGGCCTGGGGGTGGTGGCGGTGGGTGTTGTGGCCCTCTTGGGGCTCTGAGCTGCATGATCAGTAGCTCCATGGCATTTGTTGTTCTTCAGGTGTGGCTCTGGGCTGGGCTCCCTTTTATGGTGCAGGTTGTCGTCCGACTTAACACCAGGTAAGAGCAGGTGTTAAATCCCTGCTGCTAACGTGCCTTATCGCATGTTTTGTGATCTTAACGCCGATCTGGCTGGTCGTTGAGAATGTTGCGAAGTGGTGTTGTCGCAGGTTTTTGCACGGGAACGCCTACTCTGCTTCTCATTAGCGTTAGTTGCCGGTGTCATCCGTGGCGATGTTTTTTGCGGCTGCTATTGCAGGAAAACTGGCGATATCGGCTGTTAGCACCGGCTTGTGAATAGGGCGATAAATCTATCGCAACTTTGGCTGCGATAAAGTGCCGCTAACTCGGCGATAAGTCCTTGAGAATATGCCCCATAGAGTTGTATACAGCTTAAAATGGCACGAAAAATCACAGTCCATACAGGAGCGCACCAGCTAATAACTGGAAATCCTATTCTCGCTTACAAGTGTGTTTTCCAATTTTCCTCCTTTATGAGCTTTTCTTTTCATCCATAAACTGCATGCGTTCTTCACCTTTTGTCTATAACCGTACTCTCAAAGTCTGTATGGGAAAATTAAGTAGTTTGACTCAACTGATTAGTGGATTGAAGCTGATATGGAAATTCAGGGCTAGCTCAGTGGTGCTACATAAGCACAGCCTGTGCGTTCTGTAACGGCCACATGTAGTCCCATTGGAAATAAAGAAAGCAGTTTTTGGGGCATATTCTCAAGCCCTGGCGATAGTTATCGCTAAGGCCAGTTAGCGGTAGTATTTTTATCGCCGCCTAACCCTGAAAATTATCGCCATGTTAACGGCTTATTACCAAGCCGTCGCTACATGGCGATATTTCCAGGGAACGGTGGTGAAAACTGCCGCTAACATTAGCGCGATAGCGATAGGGAAACCAGCGTTAGCGTGCGAAAACCAGCAATAGGCCCATTAGCGATAAAAAAACTCACGTTAGTCAGCCCAACGTGAGCTTTCTTGCCTCTAATGCAATAAATAGCCCATCAGTGACCCCCTAATAGGAAATAGGCATTAAAAACAACAACATGCAGAATGGAGCAGCCAGTGCCAAGTGCAGCACACATCAACAACCCCTGCAAGCCAGCCAACAACCAGGATGACCAGGATGAGAGCCTGGATGTCTCGCTGAACCTGCGCCTTGAGCCTAGATGCCTCGCTGGACCTGCGTCTGGAGCCTGGATGCCTCGCTGGAACTGCGTCTGGAGCCTGGATGCCTCGCTGGACCTGCGTCTTGAGCCTGGATGCCTCGCTGGCCCTGCGTCTGGAGCCTGGATGCCTCGCTGGACCTGCGTCTGGAGCCTGGATGCCTAGCTGGACCAGCGTCTGGAGCCTGGATGCCTCGCTGGACCTGCGTCTGGAGCCTGGATGCATCGCTGGACCTGCGTCTGGAGCCTGGAGTGTGATGCTGAGGAGCTGTGGAGTAGCTGAGCCGTGGCGGTAGACATTGATGGGCGGTGATCGCCCGTACCTGGTGGTGAAGTCTGGCAGGTCGCATGGAGACACGTTGCTCACCTGTGTGAGAAGACCACCATGAGCCCATTGGAGCTGTGAATGGCAGAGGCGCTCCTGCGCACCAAGGTAGGGAGGTCTGCATCGCATACTTTGATCCACCACTACACTGTGGTGCACGGAAGGGATTACCAACACTGTGCGGCACCTCTCTACATCACAGTCCGGATGATCTTGGCCTGGCTGTACGCTGTGGGGGGTGAGGCCTCTGTGATATGTCGAACTTGTGTGGCGTGAGCGCTGCAACTTCACGTCTAAGGGGGCCCTGCTGCATCAACTGCATCGGGAGGTCCACCAGCGGACTAGGCAGAGACTGCTGTACCCAGCCTAGTGAAATCGCACCTGGCTGAGGCTCCTGCTGGCTGAGTCACAGTTTTGGAAAGAGTGCAGTGGATTGCGTCATGCTGTCACTGTCCAGGTAAGGAGAAGGTGGGACGCGTAGCGCAGGAGGGCCGGGGGGCGAGTCGCTCAGGACTATCACACGTAGATGACGCACCCCCAGTGGCGGCTCCACCGCTATGGCGGAAGAGCGTTGCCCCACTGCCTCAAGCAGTGCAGAAGAGGAACAATCATCACATGATGATGACTCAATCAATCAATCAGGGGGATTGTAAGCGCGCTACTCACCCGGGAGGGACTCTCAAGGTGCTGAGGGGTGTCCGCAGATCTGTTAGCTCGAGGAGCCAGGTTTTGAGGGTCTTCCTGAAGCCGTGCAGGGAGGGGGTGCGTCTGATGTCTGCTGGTAGCTCGTTCCAGGTCTTGGCTGCAATGTGGGAGAAGGATCTTCCGCCTGCTCTGGCTCTGTGGATGTGCGGGGTTTTGACCAGTGTGAGGTTGGAAGATCGGAGGTATCTTTTGGGGACGTGGAAGTTGATACTGTCGTTGAGGCATTTGGGGCCGTTGATGTGTAGGCATTTGTAGGCGTGAGTGAGGATTTTGAAGGTGACTCTTGTCTCCACGGGGAGCCAGTGGAGTCTTTGTAGGTGTTGGTTGATGTGTTTGTGCCGGGGGATGCCGAGGATGAGTCTGGCGGTGGTGTACTGTAATATGTGGAGTGTGCGGAGTATGGACTTGTAAATGCCGGCATAGAGTGTGTTTCCATAGTCCAGTCTGCTGGTGATGAGTGCATGGGTGACTGTCTCCCTTGACTCTGGGGGGATCCATTAGAAGGACTTGTGGAGGATGCGGAGGGTGTTGAAGCAGCTGGAGGTGATGGCCTAGACCTGTCGGTTCATGGTGAGGGATGAGTCGAGTACGATGCAGAGTTGTGTGGCGAGGTCCCAGGGGGTAGGTGGGCTTCTGAGGGCAGTTGGCCACCAGGTGTTGTCCCATGCTGAAGGGGTGGTTCCAAGGACGAGGACTTCTGTCTTCTTGGCGCTGAGCTTCAGGCAGCTGTTGGTCATCCAGACTGTGACGTCTTGCATTCCTTTCTGGAAGTTGAGTCTGGCGGTGGTGGGGTCTTTGGTGAGTGAGAGGATGAGCTGGGTGTCATCAGCGTAGGTTACGATGTTGAGGCCGTGTTGTCGGACGATGGCGGTGAGGTGGGCCATGTAGATGTTGAAGAGGGTTGGGCTCAGAGATGACCCCTGTGGGACTCCGCAGGTGTTTCACATGAGATAGGAGAGGAAGGGTGGCAGTCTGATCCTTCGGCTTCTTTCGGTGAGGAATGAACAGAACAAGTCTAGGTCTGTTCCTTGTATACCGGCGTCGTGTAGTCTGGCGACTAGTGTGCCGTGGGAGACGGTGTCGATGGCCGCTGAAAGATCGAGTAGGATGAGGGATGCGGAGTGGCCTTGTTCCAGGAGGGTGCGGATGTCGTCTGTGCCGGCAAGTAGGGCAGTCTCGGTGCTGTGGTTGCTTCGGAATCCGGATTGGGACAGGTTGAGGATGGCATTGTCTTCAATGAATCGTGTCAGTTCCCTGTTGACTGTTTACTCTGCAACTTTGGCCGCGAAGGGGAGGAGCGAGATGGGCCGGTAGTTCTTGAGGTTGGTGGGGTCAGCTGTGGGCTTTTTGAACAAGTGCCTGACTTCTGTGCGCTTCCAGTTGTCTGGGTAGGTGCCTGTTCTGAAGGTGGTGTTGATGGTGCGTTGTAGTTAGGGTGCGATGGCGGCCGTGGCTCTGTGGTAGATGTGAGGAGTGCAGGGGTCGGTGGTGGCCCCCGAGTGGATGCCTTTCATGGTTGAGGCGGTTAGGACTGCTCCAAACACAGAGCAGGGTATGGGCGGATTGGCATGCCCACTCAAGTGTGCGATGACTGTTTGCTCGGCCCACTCAGGCCGCCCAAAGCAGTCATGCGCACCACCCTGTTCACAATGCAGGCTGCATTACAGCCTACATGAAGAACATGCCCACCCCTCCGGCCCCGGGCTGCATGACTTGTCCCGTTGCCATTTACCATTCCCACCGCCGCATCGTAGTGTTGGGATTGACTCAGGGGAGGGAGCCTGGCTGCCTACTTCCTTTTCCTGGAAGCAGACGCAGGAGCTACGAAGACACGGGACCCGGCTTTGAGGTAAGACTTCCCTCATCTGAATTGTTACCACACCCGCTCACACACACATCCCCGCGTCCACACCCCATCCAGTGTGCTTACCGGCGTTTACCACCTCACAGCTGTCCAGCCCCCCCAGCACTTCTCAATGGCAGACGCTGTGCGCCCATGCACAGCAGGCGTACCACTCATGTGCCAAAGTCACATACGTAGTTGCGACACATGCCATAACATCGCATTCCATTCCAATGCATACTGATACTAGGCACATTGCAACAGTAGAGTAGGTGTTGCATAGCGGAGACATGAAGATCATTATTCACACTTCAGTGAGTGCAACCCAAAACTAACCTTTGCACCCCAAACCCAAAGGTGAACCCTGGAATTCCTTTTTGAGCACCCAAAACACACCCAAAAGTCAGATTTTGAGCCAAATGCACACCCCAATTTTCATATTTTACCCCACAACACACCCCAAATTTCATATTTTACCCCACAACACACCCCAATTTTCATATTTTACCCCACAACACACTCCAATTTTCATATATTACATCCGAAACCCATACCCACCCTTAAACTTAAAATTACCCCATTACTGACCTCTCAATGCGTTGTCATCAAATGCGATGAAAATGCACCTGCGTTGTGGGAGTTGCGTTGTCACGATGTACTGCCTGCATTATTATGGTCGTCTCCTGTGCCAAAGGCAACCCATAGGCTACGCTGTTTGCGTCCGTCTGCCCCTGGACCGCGCTCAGCACCAAGGAGCATTCCTCTTGGACACTCCACCACTACGGCGACAGCGCCCTCCTCGCCATCAACCCTGGACGCCACCTCGCCTGCCAGGACCAACCTCTGCTCTGGACTGGACATCGCCATCACTGACGGCTGCAGTATCACCCGCAAGGAGCACCCCGACCGTCAAGGAGGAGGCATTGCCATCACCTACAGAAGCACACTCCGACTGACCACGCACTCTAATGACCCAAAGGTGACCATGGACCACCTCAACTCCCAGATCCGGAACAAGCCTAAGAACATCCCCTGCGGCACCTTCATGTGCAGGCCCCACGGGCCATGGCCCCCCATTCTCCAATACCATTGTAGGCCTCATTGCACCCCTGGGTCTCCCATCCACTGACGACATCCTACTCAGTGAACTCAAGTTCCACCTGGACTACCCCCAGTGACCAGGACACCAACCACTCCTGGGGAAGGTCCCCTACATCAGACGCAAGCAGCAAGTCACCGCAACAAGCCACGTAGCAGGACACACAGTCGAGCACGTCACCTCCGCCAACGGGAACTTCTGCTGCAGCCACGACACCGGACTCTCCTGGATCGACCATAATTCGTCACATCACGTCTTCACCTTGCCCACCCGATGCCACCACCATCATCGCATCCCCTTGCAGCTGGATCAAGGCCACCGAAGGACGTCTCGTCAACTCCCTCCGCACCAACACTCCGCCAACGCTTCCAGACGATGACACCGCAGCGCGCAACCACCACCGATGGATCTCCAACAGCACCCACATTCGGGCACCCCTCTTAAAAAGGCACTGCTTCAGTACCTTCTGCCTGCCTTATGGCAGGTGTGAGGGTGACGCAGTACCACAGGGATAGGCTGGCCCCATGCATTGATGGAGTTGCGTCATGGTTGTGACACGACTGCAGCAACGCCTGACTTTAGCGCAGACAGATACGTCAGGATTCCTGATGTATCTGTCATTATTTGCATAATGGAGCGCTGTCCAGTGAATACAGCGCATCCATGCTGTTGCAAGGAAGGCGTAGTGAGAAGTGTTGCAACGCTGTCTTGTCGCAGCGCAGCAACACTTTTCATGACTGGGGCCCAGGAATGCGTACAATCTTATTGATGGTGCGCATTCCTGCACTGTAGTTTTGTCGCTGGGCAGCGCTGCAACGTTACTTGCAGCACTGTCCAGCACCAGAACCTGCTGTGATGTGGCCACAAGTGTTATCCCCATTTTTAAGACCAGCTCTTTTCTGGTCTTAAGTTCCAGCAGCTTACGGGCCTTAGCGTGTGTTTTTTAATCGCATCGCCGGTCCGGGCGATCGTTGAGAATATTGCGAAGTGGGGTTAGCGTGCTTTTTAGCATGGGAACGCCTACACTGCATATGATTAGCGCTAGTTGTCGCTAACATCGTTGGCGATGTTAATAGCGGCCGCTATCGCCTGAAAGCTGTTGCTAATGGCTGTTAGCGACAGCTTGAGAATAGGGCGAACAGAATATCGCCGCATTAGCGGCAGAAAAGTGCCGCTAACGCGGCGATAACTGCTTGAGAATATGCCCCTTTGTGTCTTATTTATAGATCGCCTTTAGCAATGGGGTTTGATGCACGCTAACATGTTTTACTGAATTTGGGCCCATAATTACATCATTAAGAATGTTTAACAATCGGAGCAACCCCCAGCAAAAGCCAGTGATGATAAAGAGCCCAAAATGGAAACAAGAAGAATTTACACTCAGGTTCTTGTTAGCAGTATTGCAAAAATACGCACAAATATTCTCTGCGCCCTCATGCACTAATAATAAGATGTAAATGAGCATGTGTGTATATATTTAGTTAGATTTTCTCTATATGGGCAAGCTGTCAGGCAAGGGGAATCTGTCAGATGGCACAAAAGGCTTTAAAGGAATTAGGTTGGGTATATTTATCGCTGTTAAGACAAACAGATATGTGTAGCCTAATTGTCCCGAAGCTCCTTTCCAAGCTGTCTAGTCCCAGAACAAAGATGGTGTTCCCTTAAGGGCTAGGCAATGTTATCAGGCCCAATTCAAATATTCTTAAGATATGGGGGCTGATTTATATTTTGGTGGAGAAGGTACTACGTCGCAATGGTGAAGGAGTACCTTTTACTCCAGCATAATGGTCCTCTTGCCCGATTTAACTACAGAGGACCTATGGTGTAAAAACAGCGGAGACTGCTCCTTCTCTGCTGTGATTACACCCCTCCGATGGCCCGATAGAGTAAGGGCAGCCGGAGGTTTACCTGTCTGTCCACCCACCAAATTTAGATGGGTAGACATACAGATCAGTGGCAGTAAGGGGCAGTGAAAATTGCAAAACACCCCCTTCACCATGGGAGATAGCTCCCAGGGTGAGGAGAGCATCATCTTTTTTTTATTTTCAAAAACAAAATCCCTCTTTGGGTTTTTATCTTTTTCTAAATAAAAAAAAATTAACTTTGCTGTACGGCTCTGTCATGTTTGGCAGAGCTGTACACTGTCAGTGCTCTAAATACCTACCAGCCTGACTGGCATATCAGAATTTGTCCGCCAGGACCTCGACTTGGCTGATGGAGAAATTTACTCTGTCACCCTGGAGGACGGATTAACCGCCAACTTTTAAATCGTCCTGTGGGCTTAATGTTCTAAGACTGTTTTTACTCTGATTTCAGTGAACATTTGAGGATGTTCTAACCTTTGAAAACAGAGCATATTCAATAGATCTACATGCTCTTTGTAATGTATTGAGCCAATTGTTCACTGTCCAAAATGGAGAAAAACTGCCTGAAAGTGAACTTTATAGTATAACCAATCAGAGTAACTCGAAAGTTGTAAGTGTTCACAAGTCATTTTCAAAATATATTATACCAGGAAAGGGCAGACATTTTTTACTGAGATCACATTGATTTACAGTGGGGCTTGTTCCTCCTCCACCAATTGAGCCTCATAGTATTCTTAAAGAAAAGTCCCAATAAGAACTAAAATGCGGGTTAAAAACCTGTACCACCTTTCCCTGGATAAGAATATCATCATCAAAGTTGAGAATCTGCTGAGTCTAACATAGACATTGGCAGAATGCAACTCTTGGTATTAGTGGAACTTCAGTGATTGAATTTTAAATTGCATTTTTTTAAATAAAAGTTTTGGGATCTCTGAGGTTCCTTCAGTTGGATCTTTTTGCTTCATGACCGGTGACTCACGTGTCAAATTTTTTCAGCTGAAGCCCAGGTCCAGAAGCTTTATGACAGGATAATGATAGTAGATATGCATTCTCTTGTTAGGGTGATGCTAGTAATAAGAAGTAACTGGGTCAATCTGATCTTAATGGCATCAAAGTTTTGTTCTTGCCTCTCTAGGTTGTCTATCTACACCAAAATGTTTTTATCTCTGAAGTTGAAATTTGACAACGTTATTCTAATTGATCAACTTATTTTAACATAATTAATTAGTTTATTTCGGATCCATAGATACATAAAACTGACATACAAATTAGAAATCATCACAATGAGCACTATACAAAAAAGTACTTGGGAAAATAATCAAATACACAATCTAGCGACAGAGTCCAATCAATAAAAATAGCTTGGTGGATCATAAAAACAGCAGAAATGGCAGACAGAATACTCATCAGCAGCAGAGCCACTGAAAGCACTAAAACGTTGTAAATGCCAGTCTTAACTTCACATAGAAATGGTGTAGGACAGAAAGTTTCTGTCCCTTTGAAAACATCATCGAATAACAATAATATTGGCCATGAATAATAAAGTGTGATAGGTGGTAGCAATATAGTACAAAGTGCAGATGAAAGCCACAACTAAGGGGCCGATTCCGATCTCGGTCGGAGGCGCACCCAATACCATTCGGTCGGGAAAAAAGCCATGCGAAAGCCTGTTTCCCGACCGATCCGTACAGCAGACCGAACGAGTAAGTACGATGTGCACAACAGCACAGAATCCGGCCGAGCCGTACTCACCCAATCCAGGTCCTGTACTCCGACCGAGGCGAATCTGGAAATGCCGAATCGAGTCGCACAGAAGGGAAAATGCAGCTCCGTCCGGCCGACCAAGTACGATGCGCTTCCCGTACGCGCCGAACCCGTCGCTACGCACGGCACGTCAAAGCATCCGGGAGAGGCGCATATAAGCTCCGATTCACGCCACAACACGATCCACGGCTACGAGACGAACACGCCAGCGACGAGGACGACGCGAAGCGACGAGGACGACGCGAAGCAACGAGAAGGACGAACGACACGAACCAACCCATGAATCCCTTCATCCCGATCATACCAATATTCTACATTTACTACCGGAACAGGCACGGACCCGTACGGCGCAGAAGGTAAGTCAGACACCAACCACAAAACACATACAACACGTACACAACACATCACACACACACAGAGGGATGCAGAATATACTTACACCAGCAACAGCAGCACCATAGGGGCGGGATGCCCATCACCAATGCCACATATGCACACAGGGGCCTGAATGCGCACCACCACCCCTATCCAGGGGGGGCTGGATGCCTACCACTACTACCACCCTTAGCCAGGGTGGTGCCAGATGCCCACCACCACTACCACCCTTAGCCAGGGTGGTGCCAGATGCCCACCACCACTACCACCCTTAGCCATGGGGGTGCCAGATGCCTACCACTACTACCACCCTCACCCAGGGGGCTGGATGCCTACCACTACTACCACCCTCACCCAGGGGGGGCTGGATGCCTACCACTACTACCACCCTTAGCCAGGGGGGGCTGGATGCCTACCACCACCCATAGCCAGGGGGGGCTGGATGCCTACCACCACCCTTAGCCAGGGGGGGCTGGATGCCTACCACTACTACCACCCTCACCCAGGGGGGGCTGGATGCCTACCACTACTACCACCCTTAGCCAGGGGGGGCTGGATGCCTACCACCACCCTTAGCCAGGGGGGGCTGGATGCCTACCACTACTACCACCCTCACCCAGGGGGGGCTGGATGCCTACCACTACTACCACCCTCACCCAGGGGGGGCTGGATGCCTACCACTACTACCACCCTCACCCAGGGGGGGCTGGATGCCTACCACTACTACCACCCTTAGCCAGGGTGGTGCCAGATGCCCACCACCACTACCACCCTTAGCCAGGGTGGTGCCAGATGCCCACCACCACTACCACCTTTAGCCATGGGGGTGCCAGATGCCTACCACTACTACCACCCTCACCCAGGGGGCTGGATGCCTACCACTACTACCACCCTCACCCAGGGGGGCTGGATGCCTACCACTACTACCACCCTCACCCAGGGGGCTGGATGCCTACCACTACTACCACCCTTAGCCAGGGGGGCTGGATGCCTACCACCACCCTTAGCCAGGGGGCTGGATACCTACCACCACCCTTAGCCAGGGGGGGCTGGATGCCTACCACTACTACCACCCTCACCCAGGGGGGGCTGGATGCCTACCACTACTACCACCCTCACCCAGGGGGGGCTGGATGCCTACCACTACTACCACCCTCACCCAGGGGGGGCTGGATGCCTACCACTACTACCACCCTCAGCCAGGGGGGCTGGATGCCTACCACCACCCTTAGCCAGGGTGGTGCCAGATGCCCACCACCACTACCACCCTTAGCCATGAGGGTGCCAGATGCCTACCACTACTACCACCCTCACCCAGGGGGGGCTGGATGCCTACCACTACTACCACCCTCACCCAGGGGGGGCTGGATGCCTACCACTACTACCACCCTTAGCCAGGGGGGGCTGGATGCCTACCACTACTACCACCCTCACCCAGGGGGGGCTGGATGCCTACCACTACTACCACCCTTAGCCAGGGGGGGCTAGATGCCTACCACTACTACCACCCTCACCCAGGGGGGGCTGGATGCCTTCCACCACTACCACCCCCACTCATAGGATGGACAATGCATGACACAACCAGCACACCACAACCTAGGGAATGCAAGAAAAAGACATCCCCCCAACACCATGACAAGCGTGTGTAGACTGTGTCAAATGCCTACAACACTGAACATGACTTTGAACATACAATGTGACCCCCTAGCACATGTGCCACACATATATGTGTGTGGCCCCCACAATGCAAGCAGGCCATGACCATTGTGGCAATGGGGTCCAAACCCCCATCATCACAGTGACCAAAAGGTAAGTGTGGGGTCCATAGCTGAAGCACATTCTGAACATCGTGGCAATGGGGTCTAACGCCCCATCACCACAGTGACCAAAATGTAAGTGTGGGGTCCATAGCTGAAGCACATTTTGAACATTGTGGCAATGGGGTCCAAACCCCCATCATCACAGTGACCAAAAGGTAAGTGTGGGGTCCATAGCTGAAGCACCTTTTGAACATTGTGGCAATGGGGTCTAAACCCCCATCATCACAGTGACCAAAAGGTAAGTGTGGGGTCCATAGCTGAAGCACATTCTGAACATTGTGGCAATGGGGTCTAACGCCCCATCACCACAGTGACCAAAAGGTAAGTGTTGACAAAGAAAGAGCTGCAACTGCCAAACTGCATGGATGATTCCTGGTCACAGAACAAAAAACACATCAGTGGCAAAGTAGTGTATGTGTCCCATTGCAACATAAATTGGGGGAGCCAAATACTGCAGTGCAAATAAGACATACCTTTGGCCATGTGCAGACAAACAACACCCATGGGGGCTGACACTGTCAACATTCATCAATGACACAATGACAGAAGTGACCATCAGAATGCAGACCCACATATTTGCACCAATGGGCACACAAATGCAGATACCCTGTGGAGACTGCAGATGTGAGGTGAACAGATACCATACCATGGCAGCAATGGGACACACAAACCATGATCATTGTGCTGACCGATGACCTAGGAGTCCCAGGGACAGCAGGGGAAACCCACCAAACTACATACAGCCAATGGCACACCCAAGATATGCCAATGCAGTGGTGCAGATGCACAAACACAAACAGGCAGACCCACACTGCACATCATACACAACAGGTGAGGGGGTGCCAGTGTCCCCAGGCAACCACACAACACATGAGGAGACCTGAATACCAATCATACAGATGTGCATACAGTGCCACACAAAGGTAACTCATGGATCCAAATCCCCTATGTGGGCAAGCAGGCATTGTCAGATGAGAGGGAGCACAAATCACACATGTCACACAGGCACGTAGGAACAGCAACTGACACAGCAAGACACAGACACACCACAGCACTACCCCCAGGGCCCCCACAATGTGGTGACCCTGAGCTGCATTACAATCCCACTGTGATGACAAAGCTAAATGTTGTTCACACTGTGAACCACAGTCATGTGTCCTGAGCAACAAACTACCATCACACCTACACAAGCACAAATCAATCAGCATGGCCAGTAAGCCAAGGCCAACATGGAGGCAGGGGCCTAGCCGGGCAACAACTCTCATCTGCACACACTCAACACCACACCCCTCGACCTCCAACAATGTGCAGCAGTGAAGCACACATGCACTGGTGACATTGCACATGCACCCATGACTATTCCAGGGTGGTGGGTGGGAACCAAGGTGCAGAAACTCATCACACATGGCCACTCAACAAGACTCCTGAATGTCTGACACACTGCACACTACGCTGTACATGGACATGACGGCAATACCACACCAACCAATGGGATCCCAGCCACAGTCACACACCAATGAAGAAGCCAAGGTCACCCACAAAGAACACACATAGACAACAACCAACATTGCAGCCCGGACCCTGAGGCGTGCCAGCAGTCACACACACAACGTGTCACAATTACTGAAAGATAACACAAACTGGAAATCACATGACAGGGGCAAACAACAAGTGCCAAGGGGAAACCTGACTGTGACACATCTGCGTCTGCACACAAACTCAGCCCTGACAGCAAACACACCTATGGGTGACACCCTGATGACCAGTAATGTGCCATGCACCCACATCACAGAGAACCCAGGGAGAAGACTTTGGGGGAACATAGGTCAACTCAGCAAGCATCACAAACAGGTACAACACTAGGGATCACAGCATGCACAGCTAAACGGAAGTGAACACAGAGACATGCACATACAACACACACCTTGGGCGCAGGCAATGTCACAGGAGTACACACTGCCATGAGGGGACTCCACTCCTGTGTGAGGAAAGCTGTGCCATATGTTGCCTCAGTAGGGCCCCACCATGTCAGCTGAGCACTTGGTCACACAATCAACAATTAGCACCAAATGAGGGCTCCCGTCACATCAGCCTGGTCATGGAAGTGCCAACGGAATCATCAGCACAGATCCAACACACTTGTATAGCAATGTTGCACTGACTACACGGATGAGTCCTTCCCCATTGATGCCCAAACCTGCATGTCCAGTGGAGATGGCCACACGGTCAGGGAAGTAGACGAATTGAACAATGGCAGGCACAACAGATGTGCAGGGGTGGAAGCCACAGATGTGAAATAGCTAATCTAAGTAGGAAATCCCATTGCCAAATACTGAACACATGACACCCTCAGATGCTGCTATGGATGACATGGATACACCACAGGATAGGACACATTCCCCTGGACCACATGGGTTCCTGCACAGTAACACTTCATTATCATGAGACCAAATATCACCATCACTGCAGCAAGGGCATGGTTAGCATCATCAACAACATGTACATCAGAAGCATAAGCACTAGAGAACAGAAAGTTGCTTTATTCAGCATATGTGTGGAATGAAAACAAAGTCCAGAAAAAACACAAAGGCCAATGGCCAGTCCATTGTCAAAGTCCAAACTGGGTGACAGTGGCAGATGTCACCCTACGCATGCCTGCACAAAACCAGGGACAATCCACTAGGAGGGGCAACCGGGGGCAGGCCAGGCACCGCAGGGACAGGATCAGGGCTCACCAGGAGGAAGCAGGGAAGGGGTGGTGGGTGCTGGAGAGCCACTGACAACTGCAGTGGAGGTGTCTGACATGGTGTGTGCCGGCACAACTGGGGGGCATGACTCAGATGTTGTGGGTGCCGGCACGACTGCAGTGGACCCTGCAGATGGAGTGGACAGGTCCGCCACTGCAGTGCCCAAGTCAGACAGGGTGGTAGTGGACTCCACTGCAGTGCCTACCACCAGGGGAGGAGAATGGGGAACAGGCAAGGTGGGCTGGACAGAGGGGGAGGACACCCTCACCACATCAGTGGCACAGACAAGCGCAGCGGGGGGTGTGGTGCCGGGAGAGCAAGTGGCAGGGGGAGAAGGCCGGATCCTCTTGGGGATGGTATATCTGTGGGTGGGGGAACCTGGGGCAGGGTGTGGTGGGGGCACCTGTGGAGTGGGGGCCTGAGGGATGGAGGAAGGAGACCTGGTGCCTGAGCTGCAGGGCGGCGGCGGGGTCTTGCTCTTATGACTCCGGGGGACTTGCGGGTGGGGGCCTCAGTCTGTCTGCGCCTGGGGGAGGGTGTCCGGGGGCGAGGGGCACTCTGCTCCGTGTGGTGGGCTTCCTCTTCCCCCTGAATGCTGTATCAGCTGGATCGGAGGGGAAGAGGCCGAGGTCACTGAGGAAGAGCCGCTGGGTCTTTGGGGTTGCAGGTGAGGCAAGGGAAGGTGTTTTGGAGGGAGAGGCAACTGAGGACTGCGCAGTGCTCGTGGATGCGTGTGTGTGTTCCAGGGCCACATCCCCTGTGAGTCTGGTTTCAGTCCCCTGACTGTGCGTGCGTGTGCATTTTGTTTGTGGCGTGTGTGTCTGTGTGCTGGATGTGTGTGTGCTGGTGTGTGCCTGTGCCGGTGTGTGTGTGCTTGGGACGGGTAAGGTGCTGGGGAGTGTGGATGGAGCAGAGGCAGGAGGGGTGAGGGACTGTCTGAGGAGGGACACTGCTGCCGTCAGGGAGGAGTCCATGGACCTATTGCCCCTCTGTAGGTCAGACATGCCCGATGAGATGCCCTCCATGAACGACACCAGCTGAGTCAACAGAGCGGTGTGCGCATGGAGGACACTCAGCATGGCTGTCTGTCCTACATGGAGCTGGCGAAGGAGGTACACAGACTCCTCACTCAGGGCAGCAGGGGACACAGGGGCAGGGGGTGCGGTGCCTGGCCCAAAGGAGACACGCTCCCGAACATGGGAGCCTCCACGGACATGGGGAATGGGAGCCGATGGGAGGGCGGTGGTGGTGCTGGTGGTGGCGGGGACAGCAACACTAGCTGGGGTGTGGTGGCTGCTGACACCCGCCTCCATAAGGGAGTCATCCTCCGAGTTGCTCTGGTCCTCAGCTGAGGTGGATGGTGCTGAGGACTCCTCGGTGTGGCTCCCCTCGCCCTCCGTGCCACTGGGTCCCTCCGACCACTCCTCGGCTGCTGACCCAGTCTGGCTCTCCGGCTCCTCCTGGTCCGTGGAGCTGTCCCCTTCCGTGGCCGTGGATGTATCTGCAAACAATGGGGAAACAGACAGACATCAGTCACCTGCACCAAACGCACACACCACTGTGAGCACAGCACATTACAGAGCAAGCCCTGGCATCATTAGTTGTACATTGCTAAAAGTGCCCTAACTGAACAGGAGAAGCCAATTGTCAGTCTGATGCCAACCATGGCACTCACATCCCACATGGCCTTGCACCCATCTGTCTGGTGTCTGTTGGATAGCAACACCCCAGTGTGGACACATGCACCAACTACACAGTAGTTGGACAGTGCAGAGGACACGGTGTAGCATGTGGACATGCACACATCACAACTCTTGCCACTGAGTCAGTACAGGTTTCCGGATGAAAGGGACGCCCAGAGTCAAATAGGATATGCATGTGATGCATACCAGCGACAGACACCATGATGCACCCATGTCCTGATAGCCATCGCCACAATGGTGTGCATGTAGCACATGTCACTCCCCTGCAGGATCACCAATAAGTAGACACATGCCATGGCGGAGGCATGACTGCTAAGTCATACATCACTGTCTCAGTGATGTATGACTTGGCAGCCAGACAACAACACTCTGCACTGTGTCACAATAGTAGGTCATGGGGAATGCAAGTCCTGGAGCTGCACAAGTGCACATGTACATCCCCCACACAACACATCATCTTAACCCTCATCTGTCCAGGTCATACCGATTGGACATATGGGAGACCTGTGACACTACCCTCTGAACCTGAGCCCCTCACAATCTGCTGTGAATGGGGAACAGCTGCCTGAACTTCACATTCGCATACCCCAGTCTGCACGGGCAGCTGATCAAACACCTATGTGACACACAAGTATCGTCTCCTATGGTCACATCTCCAGTGGCATGCTGAGCCCCTACCAAGAAACACCCCAGCAGTCCTGGCAACTAATCCACAGCACACTGACACAGAGGCAGACACCTGAGTGGTCAAATCACTGCGCACAATGTGTCAGCTGATACACGGGAGTGGGAGTACAGAGTGCATTGCATGGCCTGGAGTAGGCATGACTGTCCTGCCCCACATGAATGAGGGATGAGCCCTGGACAGTGGATAGCTGGCTATGTATGTGTGACACACGTAATCTGCACACTCCTGGGGCCCAAACATTGTTCCCACCCACTGCATGGGCATGTGCCACATACCCCAGGCACATGTGGTGGCTCAGCTCAGCAAGTGGACCGCATATCAAAGCAACACGCAGATCACATGTCCGAACACAGGCGTTGTGTGAACAATGGACCCACCCATGATGCCCACAACAGAGTTAGGGAAACAGATGCTGTCCCCCACCTTTAGTGAAGCAAACTGCAAGGACACAGTCCCAAGTGACACAATTCCCTGAATGTAAGGGCCACACCTGGGTATCAGATGAGGAGTGGGCAGTGCACAATAGAGGGACATGGCTCCTGGACAACATGACTGCTGCACTGCGGCAGTTGAACCAGGCCAGAGGAGGGCACAAAGCATGTAATACAGAGTTCACAGCGCAGTCTTTGACTCACCCCCTCCTTGCTGCTGTCTGGCCTTCAGCTGCCCATCCAGGTCTGGAAACACCACCGCCAGGATCTGGAGCATGTGTGGGGTCAGGGTCCGTGTTCCGCCCTCCTGCGAGGAGGCGACAGCTTCAGCTGGACCCGTGCAATCCTCCGGGTCCAGCCCCGAAGGTCCTGCCACCTCTTCTGGCAGTTGCGGATCCGGCGCATGTAGACCCCCACGGACCGGACAGCCCGGACGATGTCCTTCCAGATCTCCTGCTTCCGATGGGCATTAACCTGTCAGGATGACAAAGTGAAAAGGCCATTACTACACATGCAACATATCCGTGCATGACACAGTTGTATATACATGTCTCATTCACAGGGGCACATGATGTACACAGGCAGTGCAACGCTGCCCATGGACACTTTGCCAGACGTCACTACATGGTATCATTGCATGGGAAGTAAAACCTTGTTCAAATGCACTATACCTGTCCAGTGCATGTCACTACACACTATGGGGGGTGACAACTACTCAGTGAGGCTGCTAGCCAGTGGCGTGCAGACTTTCAGCCTTGCTAGCCAGACAAAATGCACATTCAGAAAGGCAGTGCACAGAACACTCACCTGCTCCCCTGGTGTCCCATACAGCTTGCTGTACTGTGGGAGTAGGCTGTCCAGCAGGGCCTGGTTCTCCTCAAGGCTGAAGGCTGGGGCTCTCTCCACAGTACGTGCCATTGCAGGGTCCAGAGGGGCAGAGACAGCAGCAGTGCAGTGGCAGATGTCGTCCTGGAGCATGTAGTGCAGGCAAGTGAGCTCTCAGGGGAACAGCCAGCAATATATATGTGCTGGAGAGGCAGATACTGTCCCTTGTGTCCAAAGTGATAGGTCCAAGTCGTTTGCATCTTCTGAATCTGGCCAATCCATGGAATAGCAGCACCAATACACGCCCACGGCATCCTTCAAATCTTCAACTTCATGACATACATGATTTTGCAACATTGTTGTGGGTGACCAACTGAATTTCCAGCAACCGACTTGTTCGAAATTCGAAAACGCGTCCGTTGCCAGGCAAGGCCATTGTCAATGGGTGCGCACCGATCGGTCCATTGCGGTACAACGCGTACAGGGGTACAACGCGTGCCCGCACACATTGAATGCAATGGGCCGGCCGGGGGCACCGATCGGTCCATTGCTGATACAACGCGTACAGGGGCACAACGCGTACCCGCACACATTGAATGCAATGGGCCGGCCGGGGCACCGATCGGTCCATTGCGGTACAACGCGTACAGGGGCACAACGCGTACCCGCACACATTGAATGCAATGGGCCGGCCGGGGGCACCGATCGGTCCATTGGGATACAACGCGTACAGGGGCACAACGCGTACCCTCACACATTGAATGCAATGGGCCGGCCGGGGCACCGATCGGTCCATTGCGATACAACGCGTACAGGAGCACAACGCGTACCCGCACACATTGAATGCAATGGGCCGGCCGGGGCACCGATCGGTCCATTGCTGATCAACGCGTACAGGGGTACAACGCGTACCAACGCATACAGGGGCACAATGCGTACCTGCACACATTGAATGCAATGGGCCGGCCGGGGCACTCGATCGGTCCATTGCTGATACAACGCGTACAGGGGCACAACGCGTACCCGCACACATTGAATGCAATGGGTCGGCCGGGCACCGATCGGTCCATTGCGGTACAACGCGCATAGGCATAGCGTGCCCGACACATTGAATGCAATGGCGCCAGCACCGACGTCCATTGCAATACAGCCGTATAGGGCACAACGCTGCATCCGCACATTGAATGCAATGGGCCGGCCGGGGCACCGATCGGTCCATTGCTGATCAACGGGTACAGGGGTACAACGCGTACCAACGCGTACAGGGGCACAATGCGCACCTGCACACATTGAATGCAATGGGCCGGCCGGGGCACCGATCGGTCCATTGCGACACAACGCGTACAGGGGTACAACGCGTACCGCACATTGAATGCAATGGGCGCCGGGGCACCGATCGTCCATTGCGACAACGCGTACAGGGCACAACGCGTACCTGCACACATTGAATGCAATGGGCCGGCCGGGGGCACCGATCGGTCCATTGCTGATACAACGCGTACAGGGGCACAACGCGTACCCGCACACATTGAATGCAATGGGCCGGCCGGGGGCACCGATCGGTCCATTGCTGATCAACGCGTACAGGGGTACAACGCGTACCAATGCGTACAGGGGCACAATGCGTACCTGCACACATTGAATGCAATGGGCCGGCCGGGGGCACCGATCGGTCCATTGCTGTTCAACGCATCCCTGTACAAGTGACTGGCATATGTCACCATGCCTGTCTCAGATGGACATATGCCAGCCACAGATAGCTCCCAGGGAGTGAGGGGCACACCTACAACACGACAGCCTGTCCAAACTGTATGATAAGGCATGTAAGGCTGCATTTCCTATTGTGTGTATGTTGGTGTACATGTTGTCCTGTGGGTGTCACCTGGGGGCAGCAACCCCCAGGCTGTGCACGTGTTCATGGGGACAGGATCCTGGGTGTTACGTGTACATGACCACTGTGATGTGCAACTGTTCATATCTGTGCATGTGCCATGGTCACATTTCACGGTGGTGTATGTGTATGTCATGTCACATACCCCGTGAGTCCCATGTGGGACGGTATGTTTGAGCCAGGGTGTCCCAGTGGCACAATAGTGATGGTCCTCCACAGTCTGTGTGCATGTAGTGTTTACAATGTCTCTGATTTCATGTGCACAATGGGAGACAGTCTCCACATCCACGTTGTGTGTGCATGGACTTTGATGTTGTGCGTGTGTGTGTCACAGACGTCCATGTCTGTCCTGCAGTGGCAAGTGGGACCACTACCTGTGGGGGTCATAGTTGTTTTGCTGTGGTGTATACATGATACTCCATGTAATGCCAGTGTCCATGTGGCAATACAGGGTCCCTGGGAATGTACCTGTCGTTGAGCTGTGATGCCTGGGGCACATCTGTCCTCACATGTCACTGTGGGGGTGATTGTGACACGGCAGCAGGAGATGGGAACTGTGACACGGCCTCATGATATCCAATGGGCCAACCTGGGACTTATTGATGCCACTTGTTGGACCGTGATGACAGATGTTGGCCATGTATGTACCATACATGTCCTTACGGAACTGCACACTTCATGTAGTTGTGCCTCATAATGATGTATGTTGGGATATTGAGTGTGTTCAATGCCGCATATGTGGGCTGACTGACAATCTTGCTTACTTCTCCTCTGCACTGCAGGGCTCCTGCTGTCCATCGACCATTCCCAGACCTGGCAACGATGGTGGAACGGGACAGCATCCGACGGTACCGCTTCACCAGGCAGCTGATTGAGGATTTGGCAGTGCAGTTGGCCCCACATTTGCAGCCTGGCCGGCCGTATCCTACAGCGCTGACCCCCAAGGTGAAGGTGATGGCAGCCCTACACTTCTTTGCCACCGGTACCTTCCAACATACTGTGGCGACTGCTGGTGGGATGTCACAGACCATGTTGAGCCGTGTGCTCCGCGATGTTTTGGCGGCAATGTTGCTATTCCTGAACAGGTACATCTATTTGCCTAGACTGCGACGACTCACTGACGTGAAGAGTGACTTCTATGCCCTGGGGAGGATGCCGCATGTCATTGGCTCCATTGATGGGACACATGTGGCTTTGGTACCACCACAGGCCCAGGAGCAGGCCTACCGTAACCGCAAGCACTACCACTCGGTCAATGCACTGGTGGTGTGTCTTGCAGATATGACCATCACACACGTGTGTGCCCGTTTCCCTGGTTCAGCACACGATGCCTTTGTGATGAGGAGTAGTCGCATCCCCAGGATGATGGCACAGATGCAGAACCAGCGTGCCTGGCTTGTCGGTGTGTACTGACTTTGTGCCATTGTGTGTGATCTGATCTGTAGTATTCCGCCCACTTTTCCAAGTCAGCTAATGTGCACTTGTCTGTCCGTAGGTGACTCGGGATACCCCAACATGCCGTGGTTGCTGACACCCCTCAGGAACCCTGTGACACCAGCCCAGATGCGCTACAATGAGGCACATGGTCGGACCAGGAGAGTGATTGAGCGGACATTTGGTCTCCTGAAGAGCCGCTTCCGCTGCCTGGACAAGACCGGAGGGTCCCTCCCATATGCCCCTGCGAAAGTGTGCAAGATTATCATCGTCTGCTGCATGCTCCACAACCTGGCAGTGCGGAAGGAGTTGCCTCTCATCCAGGATGACAATGACCAACATCCGCCACCTGTGGAGGATCCTGGCCTGGACCACGATGCCAGTGATGATGATGATGATGATGAGGGTGATGTCCGCACACAGCTCATCACCAACTTCTTCAGCTGAATGTGAGTATCCAGAGATGTCAGGTCAATGATGTGAGTATGCATGATATGTGTAGGTGGTGCTCTGGTGCTGTTGGAGTGTGTCCATGGGCTACTTGACTGGATGTGTGTTGCGATGTGTGCTTACAGGTGGGCTGTACTCCCCAACAGTGTTGACATGCTAACTTGGTTCTGGGTGGGTATCTTGTAACATGTATTGTGCATGAGTTTTGCTGTTCTGTCCTGTTCTCCATTGCTTTTGACTGTGTGTCATTTCTGTCCTTCACAGGGTACTTTCAGATTCGTTTGGTCAACTGTGTCCACCGACGACGTGATTGCACTTCCAGGGTGGTAGCTGTTGTGTCCCTACAGGTGATGTGCGCCACACCCATGGACTTCCTTCCGTCTACAGTTGTTGACTGTGTGCCCGCTGCCAGGTGGGATTACCTTGCATCTGTAGTGGTTACGACATGTTGCAACTGTGTAATAAACCTGTGCTTCACTTTGTGATGTGCGTTGTCTGTGGTCACACATTTGACTGCCATTTGCTTACTGCACCTGTGGGCTACTTGACTCCAACTGGGAATGGGTGTGGTGTCTGTGCATTGCACCGTCTTCCCTGGCAACATCAGTGTAGGCAATGAGTCAGATGGCCTAGGTGTGTATGTGTTGTGTAGCCCTGGTGGTGTGTCTCCCTCATATGTGTCACGTTGCCTTTACTCACATGCCTGTGTTGTACTTGCTGTTGCAGTTCGCATACACAGTGTAATTTTGCAGTTCATCATCCCCATAACAGCACCCACGTTGGAATCACAACAGAGGCAAGTATGGTGTATTAGTGTGTTTATTGTGATACATTTGTGTGAATAGTGCATAGGATGGGTAGTGCTGTACATAAATCTTGCAATCAGAAGTTCCTAGGTGAATTGAAAGTCCTGGTAGACAAAATCCCCAGTATCGGGGCCACAGTTGTCTGAGACATTGGTCCAACTTGTACTCCCCATGCAATGTGTGGGAGTAGTGTTGCCGTCAACAGGGTGAACAGTCTGTGCACAAAGGTGAACATCCAGAACAGGTTCAGGCTTCCTGGGAGTTGCGCTTGGCCATCGGCCTCTCACTTGCCCCTCCTCGGACGACCCCTCTTCTTGGGGGGGCCCTCAAGTACAGGCTGCTGCGGTGCAGGGGACTCTCCGCCAGAGTCATCCTCCCTCCCTGTGGCAGTTGCAGTTTGTTCAGCACCAGATGTTGTTGGCACACAGGGAGGTGTGGACTGGTTGCTGTTCATCTGGCGGAGGCATTGTAAAATGTCCCTGTGCACCGCCGTCATCTCATGCAGTGCATCCCACTTGGACTCCACGCGGGACATGTGTGAGTCCACGCGGGACATGTGTGACTCCACGTGGGACATGTGAGAGTCCAAGCGGGCATGATGGGCAGCCTGCTGCTGTTTCATGTCTCTGAGGAGCCCCACTACCTGGCTGAGATCTCCGGTGCTGGACTGGTACGCATCAGCTATGCGTACCAGTTGTGGGTCATCATGCACACCAGCAACCTCTGCAAGCAGCGACCTCTGTCTCCCACCCCTCCCACCACCCCTGCTGACATGTGCAGTGCGTGCAGTGGCACGCACAGATGACCCTGGTCCACCTTGGGGGTTGGTGGTGGTGGTGGTGTCCATGGCCCCAGGTTGGTCCAGGGTCCCTGTGCTGGTGTTGCTCCTTGTTCTGTCCATGTCGGCAGGGATGGTATTTGTGGTGACAGTCGTTGGAGGGGTGGGTGCAGGGGGTGCAGCTGGTGGTCCTGCTGGTGCTGCAGCTGGTGGTCCTGCTGGTGCTGCATGTAGACTTGCACCGGATGTGCCAGGTTGGTCTTCTTCGTCCGAGGAGGGCAGAGGCTGTACGACACCAGTGAGCTCCACATCCTCTTGAGCCTGGGACTGGGACTCCTCAGCGTCTGCTGCTGTGTCCCCATCATCACCTGTTTTTGGGAGACACACACAATGTATGTTATGTTTCTGCAGGCATCAATGGTTGACACACCTGACAGTTGTGACTGTGCCTCTGGGTGCGGGCCTGTACATTGCATTGTCCTAAGTCGTCACAGTCAGGGGTTGATTTTGGTGTGGCACATTGTCCTGCATTATTTGGGCATTTCTATGTATTTGTTGGGGTGTGAACATGGTCTGCATTGGTTGTATTTGGTTGACAGCCGGCCCTCCTTCCCACCCAGCCAGTCAGTTATCCCACCATGGACTGTGCTTGCATTGCAGGGAGTGGAAGTTGTCTCTCAGGATGTCAGTCAGTGGTGTCCTGCTGTTTGTTGGTGCACAGTTCCCAGCAGGGCCTTGTGCTCCCGCAGCAGTAGCCAGTGTCAGCCATCTTGTGAGTCCTTCTCCACTCCCTGTGATGTGAGCATGGTTCAGGGTGGTGTTGATGGGACAGTTGTGGGGGTGACCAATATCTGTGACTGCCACTCCCATCATGCTATTGCCTCCACCCCACTTCCCAGCATTCCCATACTTACTTGCTTTTGTGGGGAGTTCAGTGTGTGTGGGTGTGAGGGCAATGGCAAGATGGCTGACAGTGGTGTCCTGCTGTTGGTTGGTGTGCAGTTCCCAGCATGCCCTTGTGCTCCCCGCAGCAGTAGCCAGTGTCAGCCATCTTGTGAGTCCTTCTCCACTCCCTGTGATGTGAGCATGGTTCAGGGTGGTGTTGATGGGACAGTTGTGGGGGTGAGCTATGTCTGTGACTGTGACTCCCATCATGCTATTGCCTCCACCCCACTTGCCAGCATTCCCATACTTACTTGCTTTTGTGGGGAGTTCAGTGTGTGTGGGTGTGAGGGCAATGGCAAGATGGCTGACAGTGGTGTCCTGCTGTTGGTTGGTGTGCAGTTCCCAGCATGCCCTTGTGCTCCCCACGACACAGCAACAGTGTCAGACATCTTTGATGGGCCTTTCCACTCTCTGTGGGATGTGCATGCGTGAGTGTGAGCTTGCTGGGCCATGTGGTGGGGGATGTAGAGCTGTGACTACGACTCCCATCATGCTATTGCCTCCACCCCCTTCCCAGCATGCCCATGCTTCCTTCCTTTTGACTCTGCTTCCCTGTGGGGTGGGCTGGCTGTGCTGACAGGATGGCTGGGAGTGTTGTCCTGGCAGTTGTTTGGCTAAAAGTCCCAAGAGTGTCCCTGTGCTTCACACAACATAACCCAGGGTGGTGGTTCTTTGTGGGATTTTGAGTTAGGATGGGAGGCATTGCATTCTACCAGGTGGGTTCTGTGGAGTTTGTGTTGAGGGGGGGGTGTGAGGGGTGGTGCTTGTGACTATGGTCAGTGCTGCAAGTCCTCCTTCCCACCCAGCCAGCCAGATATACCACCATGGTACGTGCTTGCATTGCAGGGAGTGGAAGTTGTCTCTCAGGATGTCAGTCAGTGGTGTCCTGACTCCCATCATGCTATTTCCTCCACCCCACTTGCCAGCATTCCCATACTTACTTGCTTTTGTGGGGAGTTCAGTGTGTGTGGGTGTGAGGGCAATGGCAAGATGGCTGACAGTGGTGTCCTGCTGTTGGTGTGCAGTTCCCAGCATGCCCTTGTGCTCCCCACAGCAGTAGCCAGTGTCAGCCATCTTGTGTGTCCTTCTCCACTCCCTGTGATGTGATGTGAGCATGGTTCAGGGTGGTGTTGATGGGACAGTTGTGGGGGGGGGCAATATGTGTGACTACGACTCCCATGATGCTATTGGCTACACTGACTTGGCCAGCATACACAGAATTCCTTCCTTTCAGTGGTCTTCACTGTGTGTTGGTGTTGTTGTGGTGGCTACATGTCTGGATGTGTTTGTTAGTTCTATTTGTGCCACTGCCTAGCTGTAGTTGTAGTTGTGTTTGTACATGTGATGGCACGGTTGAATGTAACTTTTTTGATGGCATGTGTTGTGTTTATCTGACTGACATACACATTTTGGGATGATTCTGTTCTGGTTGCTGTGTAATTGCTATGGGTGCATGGTTTGACTCTCCCCTTGACAGTGATGTGTGTGTGTATTGTGGCAGAATATTGTGTACATTTGTTGTGTACTCACCAGGCTCTGGGATGTTCTCTAGTCCATATACGCTCACTGGCGGAAGGATGGCCCGCACCTTCTCCTCCCAGGGCCTGAAGTATACTGGCTTGGCAGGAGGGCCACTTCCGGTGTATTGGCTCAGGAGGTAGTCTTTCTTGAGCAGCTCCCGGACCCTCCTGCGCACGTCATACCACCTGTTCTGGATGTCGGTCTTTGTGCGCAGACATGGTGATTGTGCGTTCACCCTGTTGATGATCCTCTCCCACATCTTGGTTTTCTGGGAGATGGGGGTCTGTTGGACCAGTGTGCCAAACAGCTGTGGCTCTACCCTGAGGATCTCGTCTACCAGGACTTCCAATTCACAATCTAGGAACTTGTGATTCTTCTTGGGGGGCATGGTGATGGGTGGTGATGGTGAGTGATGTGTGTGTTGGTGTGCAGGTGAGGGTGTGTGAGTGTGTGTTTTGCTGGGTGTATGTGAGGTAGGTATTTGTTGGTGTGCTGATGGTGTGTGGCTTGTGTGAGGGATGAGCTGTGGGTGTGTGGTTGCTGTCTCTTGGGTGCTGGCAGTGGAATGGCATTTGCAAAGGATCATGGTTGTGATTTGTGTCCTTTATATGGGTGGAGTTGTGGGTGTGTCTTTGTTCCCTGTCCCCACCCCCCCAGTATTTATTGGCTTTGTAATTGCTTGTTTGGCCTTTTTTTGTGTGATTTTTCCCTTGTACTGTCTGTTTATGTTGGAAACGTTCTTGTGACCGAGTCGGACCCTGCATTTGTCTCGTAAGGTGTTCTCCGTTTCGTTCACGCTGTGTTTGTGCAGTTTTCAATGCTGCGTACGCGTCGGTTGCGGTGTTTTTTGTTACTTCGGCTCGGTTTTGTATGCGTGTCGGTCGTACGGCTTGTCCTCCGTCCGACTCGGTCGTGGTTTTTGCGCCTTGCATCGTACTTTGCGGTTTGGAGTTCGCGTGTACGTTTCGGTCGGATTTGTTCCGGGTGCGTGTCGGTCGGTTCGATTCGCGTGTTTTTCCGGCCGGATTGCTGTTTTCCGTGCGGCTCGGTCGTTCGGATTGGGTTCTGTACGTGTCGGTCGGATTTTGCACGCTTTGCATCGTACTTGGCGTGTCGGGCGCCACAGGTACGTGTCGGTCGATATAAATTCCGGCTCCGAGTCGGTCGGTGCTTTTTCCGGCCCGAATCGGAATCAACCCCAAAATGTTTGCATCTCTTTTACACTTCTAACCTACAAAAAAGAAGATGAAACTCTGCCCGACTGTTTCCTGAAAGGAAATTTTCATTACTGAAAACTCTTTAAAACTGCACTAAGTAAGTAAAACTGTATTTGAAATATAACCATACTACTAGCCTTCAACCCTAATTATTTCTGACACATAATTTACTAATCTTTCATTGCTTACATTTATATCTCCTCTACAGATATCTTACAAAGCCAGCAAAATATTTTCAACATCCTCACCAATAAAAGAACAATAAATGTAAGTATATTATATTTTTTTCCAAGCTACCTAAAAATATTTTTCAAACGTAATTCACTAATATATATTTTATTTTTTATCTATCTCCTCTACAGCCAACTGCAAAATAATCCAAAATCATTTTGTAAAGACTAACCAACTAAATACAATTAAAAAGTAAGTATATCATTTTCAATTATTAAACACCCTTAAATACCCACCTAAACATCCCTTTTCCCCTAAAATCCCTATCATCTACAAACAATGTAATCAAATTATTAAAAATTTTGTTTTCTCTTCTCAACAGAAAATACATCAACAAAATAGAAAATAAAGCTTGAAATCATTTCCTAAACGAATTTATTTACATCAAACTAAACATTGTAAGTATATTCACTGAAATGTAACTGTATTTAATAAATATGTCGTATTTATTATATTAAAACATTTGTTTTTTAATTTCCCCTAGCATAAAACAAAACAACATGACTGAAGGTGCAGAATTTGTAATGTCACCAAAAAATAAAATGTTATTATGTTATATGGGGTATGTCTATACACAGGAGAAACAAATTGGCCTCAAAGTGTTTTGGAAGTGTAGCAAATACTACTCTAACAAATGCTATGGAAGAGCTACTACTGATGAAACTACTGTTCTTTCTGTAAAAGAACATAATCACCCCCCAAACATAACAGAGATTGAGGTTAGAGATGCTCTTGAAAGTATTAAAGAAGCAAGCATTAGTACTGATAAACCCACCACCCAAATACTGAAAGAGCAACTATTAAAAGTACCTCAACATGCATCAGGACAATTACCCTCCATAGATTCTTTAAAAAGAATGATTGCCAGACAAAAAAAAGCAACTACAAGTACCATACCTACCCCTAAAACATTTGCAGAAGTAGTTATTCCCCCAGAATTAAGCATTACTCACACTAAAGAACCATTTATATTTTTTGATAACAAATGCCCTGATAAAAGAATAATTATGTTTGCTACTGCAAACAATTTAGTTAAATTACAGCAATGTGACACCTGGATGATGGATGGAACTTTCAAAGTCTGTCCAAAACCATTCTACCAGCTGTACACAGTGCATGGATTGTACCAACATTCAAATATTCCATTCATCTACGCCCTATTACCAAATAAGCAGCAAACTACTTACATAGATATACTCACTAAAATAAAACAAGAAAGCAATAATTATTATTTTCCTTCAAAAACAATTATTGATTTTGAATTAGCCATGATAAATGCTATCCTAAAAAATTATCCACACACAGCAATACAGGGTTGCTATTATCATTTTAACCAGAGTCTCTGGAGACATCTTCAAGAATCAACCCTAAGTGTACAATATGCTACAGACAGTACTTTCGCCTACCAAATTAAAAAGCTAATAGCACTAGCATATGTACCTGTAACTGATGTAGCAGAGCACTACAATATTCTAATAGACAGCCCCTATTACAAAAGGAACGAAGACAAAATAAGCCCACTACTAGACTACTTTGAGGACACCTGGGTGGGAAGACTGCATAGATCAGGGCATAGAAGGCAACCTAAGTTCCACATTCCTTGGTGGAATGTATACCTAAGTACCTTAAACAAAGAAGCAAAAACAAATAATAGTGTTGAAGGATGGCATAATGCCTTCCAAGCAACAACAAGCAGAGGTAAACCTACCCTACAAAAACTACTACAATCTACACAGAAAGAACAAAGCTACCAAGAATTACGGATGGAACAATCTGTAACTCAAATATGTCCCAAATTAACTAAACAAACTAAAAAAATGTTTGAGCTACTGCAAAGTCAGGTTACCCTATACCCATCAACAAGAGGCCTGGATTACCTATCCCTAATAGCCAAAAGCATATTATAAACTACATTTCCACAGCTATTATACATTTTTTCGTTCACAAAACAAACACTTTACACAAAGATATTAATATTATATTTTCACAAATATTAATTAATTGTCATATATATTTTTTTTTATTAAAAAAATATATTTACAAATAAATAATATTTATCAAAATATACTATGTATCACAATTAATTATAACAACATTTCCCACCCAAATTAATACAAAAAAATAGACTTACGGTTTATGTGGCTGTAGAAGATGTATTCCAACAAGTAATAATGCTTACATCTGTCTGTTAATCCATGTTAATGTTTAAAAAAGCCCCCCAAAAAATGCAAAAATTCCAACAGGTCCAATATAAATCCATCCTGGCCAAATCCAAGTAAGGGAAACCCTCAAAAACCCGAAAAAGATATAAAAATATAAGAATCGCTCCAGGAAATCCCGAAAAATAAAAGAAAGTGTGATAATAATATTAGTTTAACAAACTAAGGGGCCCATTACGATGGCGGGCGGAAGCACAACCGCCGTGCTGGCGGATGCAAAAACCACCAGTTACCGCCGGCACGCAGCAGTCCACACGCCCGTCCAATTACGATGCGTAAAGTAGGCCAAACACCGCCGGCAAGCCAGCAACACCGTCCGCCATCAAAGTGCGCCCGTACACGTAGCGGCGCAGCACAACTGACACACACCGTCCGACGAAACACGTCCCGCCCGGCGTATAAATTACGATGCCGCAAACAAACGGCTCCCACGGCTAAGAGACACCGCACGTGAAAGAGAGGCGGTAACACGGACGCAGAGCACGGAAAACGAAGAAGCGGCATCCCGAGCATGAATCCAGCACTGCAGGCCCTCCCCATGCTTCTGCTGATGCACCACCAAGGACGCAACGTACCGCGGAGACGCAGGTAGGCACACACACAACAAGTGCACGCAAACAGCGCACACAGTGCAAGGGCGGAAAAAGCGGACAACCCCCCACCAGCGCGTGTACACTACACATCCACCATTGCATCCACATATGACACACAGGCCAAATCCTAACATCGCGGAACACATGTGTACACACCACCTGGGACTAGGAACCAACCACCCCGTCACGGCCCCAAAGCGCCGATGACGCCGCCACACATGCGCACAACGCAGAGGCCAACCGCAGCGCCATGCATGCGTCGCACACAGACACAGGGACACAACCAAGCAGCACACACATCAGCCCCACCCCGAACGCACATGACACGTGACAGGCCTGCCACAGACATGTCCCCAACGCCCAAATCACGGACAACACCCAACGCCACACAACCGACGCACACATGTCAGTGAAGTCACGCAACAGCAGGACACACCCCAGTGTAACAAACATGGCGTAGCACACAGCGGCGGCAACACCAACTAGGAGAAGCAGGGCCCCTTCGGGAAGAGGAACGCCAGTACCACACTGAAAAACCCATACCACCCTGCACATATGAACAAGACATATAAAACGGAACACCAAAGAGCACGGGGACCGACAACAGGTGGCCCAAGAATTACATCCACACACAAGGCCCAACGCAGAGCGGAAAGGCAGCCTGCCGCCCACACAAGGGAGAGCAGACAGCACTGAATGACCTTCCATTCCAACACCGAAACCACAGCCCTACGACAGAAGCCGGTGAATACAGCCATTGTCCAAGAATAGACCAACACAGGCATGCCGAGGAGACCGACCACAGGGCAGATAGCGCATATCACAGAAGCACACAACGGACGGGGAAGAAAGAAGAAAACACTCCCCCATGTCGGCCACATGCAAGTTAATTGGAAGGAGTCACACAGCACCGACCTTGAACTGTCTGAGAAGCATGTGGGAAGAGGGCCCGTGTCCTCCAAACAAGCCAACAGAACACAAGTCCTGTCTCCCCACGACTACACAGAGCTCACAGCAACCCCGGAGCGTGCACATTGCAGACTGCACACACAGCCGGAGCACGCCACCTCTACGAACCGCTGCGAAATGGCAACCGCAACACACCTACCCAACTACGCCGAACAGCTCAAGCTGTACCAAACCAACACGATACATACATTGGGATGCGATCTCCTGTCCCTGCTGAACGTAAGTTACCGACTGACTTACCGCATCACATTGTTCAGCTGCGTCATGCCCGTCTTCTACTGTCGGAGGTGTCCCTACCAGCATCCCGTCGAGATATGCCTCTCCAACCCGGCATGTCTGAAGGCGGACCTGCTACCACTACTCCTCCCTCTGGACGCACACGACAGGGCCTGCTCTGCCTATGGGGGCATGGCGTATGTGGCCAACATCGCACGCGCACTGAAATGGAACCACTGTGCCTCCACACGACGGATCATCGAGAACAGCTACATCGAATGTCACCCAGCATGCCCCATCATGGTCCTCCAAGGGACAACCTACGAACAACACCTTGACAGCCACCATCCGCTTCATTGGCTGGCAAACATGTACACCACCAATGACATGGAAGCCCTGCTGGACGGCATCGCATACCTGACAACCTGTAAATACGTCGGACCACAACGCAGGTTCCCCGAGTGACCTATGAAGTCCAACCCCGCACCCATGCTCAGCTTCCGCACGGACTGGCCAGTCACCACCACAACAGCCATACCAAACGACCGGCAACTGTAACCACACCATCAACGACATCGCCATGACATCGGATATGACCGGGACATGCACACTGTTCCCCATCACATCCAGGAACACCGCATGCATCGTGGGAGGCAGTGGCATGGGCTCTGTGCATCGCACCCACATGGACGGAACTGCACGAACAACCAGGACACGACATGGATCCAGCGCACATGGACACACACACCGCTCAGTGGACATGAATAGGTCGCCTGGAGTCTGTGGGTGCTGCACCCCTCCCACCCCCGCCCCGGGAATCCCATACCAGGACCTTTGCATGGACGACAAGTGCATACAACAACAACACGACCCCAGTGACTGTGACATGTCCAGTAACCACCACAGTGCAACAACAAGTGGCACGCCGCTGCATGCACGCAAGCACATGCCCTGATGTCATCTCACATGCACGCGTGCATGAGGAACAACCGCAGCAAACCTGTCACATGGAACTGAGATGGACTGTGCCCATGATGCCAAGCGGTCTGGTAGGCTACATGTATACCGTCTGTGTCAAAGTCCGCAGCTCCGCAGCTATACGTAAATGTACATTAGCACAGCCTTGGCCAAGCAGATGTAACTCTGAAGCCCACATCCCACATGCAACAGCCAATCACATGTAACCCCACACCCTATCCCATTTGCAATCATGCTCAGTATATCCTCAACATGTATTCCGCTGCCAGTAGTGTCCACTATACTGCATCACAGAGGACAGAAGACTCAATATAATGTTTGAAACCAAAACTGTCTCCGCTGACTCATTTCACAAGTACGAATGAGAGAGGATGAGAGTATGTGAAGTACACGGCAGTCGTGACATGACCATGTAGTCCACTGGTATTGGATGACAATGCAAATGAGTAGCACAACTGTGGAAGACACACATGTGCCGTGTGAAGTCGTATGGACGCAGTGCACAGGTGGGTGGGTGTGACGGGTAGATGCGCACATGCCAAGTTGGAGCACGCCGTGTTGGGAGGGGTCATGAACAGTACACCACCGCTTCCCTGGGCATAGTGAGAGGACACCTGTCGGGGGGGAGTGAACACGTGTGTGCACAGCAGCCGGGAACACGTACATAGCGGTACCAGGCGCACACGTCAGCCCACCCTCCGTGGACAAGCAGGATCCTGTTGTGCGCCCGCCATGCCCCTTGACAAGGCACACACAGCCCCAGTCGACCAGGTGTAACCCCAACATAGTCAATCCGCACAGGCGATACAGGGCACGGGATGGCAGTGGAGCATGGTGTGTGAGAGGTCTCCTCGCGCTCCTCCTGGTCATATCACGCAGGCAATAGAACCTCAACATCTAGCATGGCAAAAAGTCAAATGGAAGTGTAGGGGACGCACCACAGCACGAGCAGCACTGACGTCACGGGAGGTGGCTCGCACCATCCCATCCATTGCCCATCATACCAACCACGCCACATGCCATTGCGACTAAGTGCAAGCGCGTGCGCCACCACCCCCGAGCCCTCCCCAGAGAGGCCAAAGAGTGAATGTGTGGGCCACCAGTCACAGACGGACGCGGCCTGGCCGCAAGGGCAGCCACAGCCACTGGGTGTCGCAGGTGGCGGATCCGGAAGGCGAAGACTGTGATGCATAGTCCATGCAGGCCGGGTCTCCATTGGGGGCACCACGCAGGTGGACGGCGTCCCGCCACACATCATACCCTGAGACAGCCCACTCGTGCAACTGGACCCACACATACACTCCTTGCCCTCCCTGGTGCGAGCTTGGGGCTGCCTGTGCAAGCGCTAGCCTCGCAGGTGAGCATGCATATTGGGGGGCGAGGGGAGGACATGAGGGCTGGGGCGAAGATGACCGTATCACTGTCAAGTAGTACAAGGGATGTCCCAGATGTGGAAAGGAAGAGACGTGTTCCGTGTGCACTGCAACTAGTCGCCAATCCAACTACCCCCCATGTCCGGAATGTAAGCCCGCACCTAGGCCCGCCCATCCGCCACATCGAATATACCACCAGCACAACAACCTTCCCATTCGAAACACTGACTGGGGGTGGCGACCAGTGAACAATCATGTGTAGCCTACCCACGCGTACATGTGGGCCCTCCATGATCCATGTCACCTGCGGCAAAGACATGACATGCGCAATGAGGGAAGTGAGGAGAGCTGTCCGCCCCACGCACAGAAGGTGCATCAGCTCCACAGACTCAGCAGCGAGTCCAGCAGGGGTCACATGTGCAGGGGCAGCGGTGCCTGGTGTGAAGGCACATGCATATAGTCAGCACATCGACCAATGTGTAGTCTGCCCACATCCACAGTCCATCATCATGCGGACATAGGAATTGAACACAGGGCAACACATCTTAGTAGGTGCACCCACCGTGACCAACAATGCGCAATCATCGACGTACCCGCCCTGTGCATGGCCCCCACCCAACGGAGGCACATCCAGTGCCACCATCCCACACACACAAGCCTTCCACGGAACATGCTGTGTCCAATGGTCAGTACAGAGTCAGCGCCCATCTGGTGGATCCTGAACAGGAGACACATGCACACACATGCCAGCTCCCACTATGTACGTCTGCCACCTGGCACGTGCAATGTAACCTCTCACCTGTGACGTGTGACTGCAAGCACACAGCCGTCTTGGCATGGGGCTGTCAATGTGGACACCTGTCAATGTTTCGGGAGCTGTGATCCGTACAGTGCTGTACATAGGGTGCAGTGCTGACACCTACTACTGTCTCATTTCCCCTCGTGCCACAGGTCCCACTTGTATTGGCCGCTCAGCCCGTGCCCACATCGTCGTCGTCGTGTGCCATACTCATCCAGCCTCGGAAGCAGTTCCATGCTCAGCAGACACTCATGTCGCCGTGGCGTTGCCGCTTGACGAATATGCAGTCAGTCCCCATCAGCACGCCCCGCAAGTCATTGGGGCCTAGATCCCCATGTGCATGACCATGGCAGTGGTATGTCTCACTTGCCATTGCCATTGTTGGGAGACCTGTGTAAGTGTATTGTGGCCGTGCCGTCCCAGCTTGACAGCTGGGCTGTGGCACATGTGCTTGCTCAGTCATGTCAGTGATGTGTATGCGAAATTGCTATGTGTCGTGTTGCTTTGACATGTGTCCTCTGCCATTTTCCCCAGGCGGAGACCGAACATTGACCGCCCATACCAATTGCTGGCGGACATGGACGATACAGAGGTTATCAGGAAGTTTCGGCTGGACAGGCCAACCCTGCATCGACTGTGTGCCATGTTAGAGCCCCATCTCCGTCCCCGCAGGGTGTATCCGACTGCTGTCACCCCCACGGCTAAGGTGATGGCCGCCATGCATTTCTTCGCCACTGGGTCATTCCAGCACACAGTGGGCAGTGGAGGTGGGATGTCCCAGCCCATGTTCAGCAAGGTGCTGAGGGATGTACTGGCAGCCATGATGCTTTACCGGAACAGGTACATCCGCTTCCCCAGGGCTCGTGAATTGGCGGCAGTGAAGGGTGCATTCTATGCCCTTGGCAGAATCCCACACGTCGTGGGAGCCATTGACTGCACACATGTTGGCCTTGTCCCACCACAGGCCACTGAGCACCTGTACCGCAACAGGAAGCACACGCACTCCCTGAATGTGCAAGTGGTGTGCCTTGCGGACATGGTGATCACCCACGTGTGTGCCAAGTTTCCAGGCTCGGCCCATGACGCACACATAATGCGCAACAGCATCTTGCCACGACTGATGGCCAATCTGCAACAGGATCGTGGCTGTATTGTCGGTGAGTATGTGGAGTGGTGTAGCGTGCTTGTTGTGCGATGCTGTCCCCTGTCCAGTTGGAATAGCAACGGTTCTCTGTGTCCCTCACACCCAGGTGACTCTGCGTATCCGAATGGGGCATGGCTGCTCAGTCCATTGAGGAATCCTCGCACCCCAGCAGACGATCGATACAATGAGGCACATGGGAGGACCAGACGTGTGGTCGAGCGTACCTTTGGCCTCCTCAAGTCCAGGTTCAGGTGCCTGGACCGCACCGGGGGTGCACTGGCGTACTCCCCACAGAAGGTGTGCCAGATAGTGGTGGCGTGCTGCATGCTGCACAATCTGGCCATTCGGAAGCAGATCCCCCTCATTGTGGATGACGGAGATCAACCAGGGCCCCAGCCCGCAGACCAGGACAGCTCGAGTGAGGAGGACAGCGGAGAGGAGGAAGCTGGGAATGTGCGGCAGCAGCTCATCGCCCGCTACTTCACTTGACGGTGAGTGTCCATGTACGACGGCTGATGTGGCTGTATCTGTGCAGGTGTGTGTGTGCTGTGTCAGGGTGGCCGTTTGTTCACTACGTGCTGTGTGTCAACGCTCCATGGCCAGGGTAGTATGCCACTGTCGGTGACTGTGGCATTGTGCCCTATTGCTCTGTGCGATGTGTGTACATTGCTTGTAGTTGTTGACATGTACTGTGTGATGGGTGTGTGACACACTCATTGAATGTGCTCCTGTTCTGTCTCCCACCCCTAGGTCCCTACAGGCCGTCCGGATTCCATTGCCATGCCACGCATCAGGTGCCTTTCCGCCCAAGGTGGCCGTTGTATTCCGTACAAATAAAACACAGGGCACAAACAGCAGTTAGTGAAAAAGGTGCATTTATTACAAACTGTGACATGTGATTGTGCGTAAGGTGATGACAAAAGTGGTGCGTGCAGTGTCAATGAGCTGTCGGTCATGGCTGCGTGAAGCTCAGGGTGTACCCACTGGTTCTATGTCCATGGTCCAACACACACATGCCATCCAGCTGGCTGTGTGGAGTGGGATCGTAGAGCAAGTCAATGCAGTGGCTGGTCAAGGCAGGCTGGCGGAAGGCTGGCTGGCTGCCTCACTTGCGACTGGTGCGTGCGAAGTCCTCCCGGGAGACCTGTTTCCTCTTCGGACGGCCCCTTCCACGTTTGGGAGGGGGTGTGTGGTGGCGACCTGCTGGTGGTGGGTGAGGTGTGCTCACTGGCTGTGGTCGCAGGGGATGTGGACACTGCTGCCCGACCCTGCGCCCTAGCAGGTGGTGGCGGAGGTGGTGTTGCTGGCCTTGCCTGTGACCCCACCGCCACCACCAGCTGGCCCATGAGGTCCACGAGTTGGTCCATACGGGACACGAATTGGCCCATATGGGCGTCCATGGACCTCAGCACCCCCAGCACCTCCCGCGTGTCTGTGGCAGACCTGACCCATTGTTCTTGGGCCTCCTCATAGGCCCCAAGGACTCTGGCCATTTGAGGCAGGGCATGGCTCCCAGGGGAGGCTGGCGTTTCCCTGACCCTGCTCCTCCTACCAGTCCTGCTGCCACCGGCCTGCCCACTAGCCACATTGCATACCGCGGTCCTCGCTGTGGCTCCCAGGGTGGATCCAGTCGGCCGGGCCACCACCTGCGCTGGGGCTGGTGCCAGCGAAGACGTGGTGGTGGTGGCGGTGGTGGTCGGTGCGGCGATGGTGGCGGTTGCGGCAGTGGTAGTGGCCGCAATGACCGTGGGTGTGGCCGCAATGACCGTGGGAGTGGCCGCAACGACAGTGGCAGCAGGGGGCTGGGACTGTTCAGCAGCCCTGGATGATGGGTTGGTGGGTAGGAGGGGTCCTGGGGAGCGGCTGGGCCCTGCCCCACCAGATGGGCCTGCTTGATGGTCCGTGTCCGAAGAGGAGGTCAGATCCTCCAGATCCGTGTGTCCTCGTTGGGGGCTTGTGGGCTGGCTGTGCTGGCTGCTGTCTCCATCCCCAGCATCCGTGAGTTCGTCACCTGTGGTGAGAATGGGATTTGTCATTGTGTTGCACCTGGCACAGTATGTATTTGTCGTCTGACATTGGCAGTTCGTGCAATCTCGTACATGGGTTTCCCGGAGGCGAGTGTGTGGCTGTGGCATCTGTAGTTGCGTGTGCTAGGCAATGGGACTGTGTGCTGTGCACATGTGGCATGGGACGGATTGGCCATGCCGATGGGTGTGTTGCTGTGCCCCTACTCATTGTGACTCTGGTGTATGCGGGCTCCTGGCCCATCCTGGGTCTGGTTTGTACTTTGCTTTTGGGGTTCATATGGAACGCTTAGGAACGCATATGGCAACATGGGGGCCATGCCCCAGATTCACATTTGGGAGGGGATATGCTTTTGGGGTACATGCTGTAAGCCATGGGTGCCGAACGTGACATGTGTTGTGGCAGCATGACAGTGCATGGTTTGAGGTGTGTGCATGCTTGACATGGCCTGCATATTTGCTGTCTGGTGTGATTACTGGGCATGGCATTGGACGCATCGTTATGAGTGAGTGTTGGTTGTGTGCCAGCCAACGTATTGCAGTTGTCCCATCTCCTTGGTGTGCGTGCTGCCCTGTGCCATGTGCATCACTGCAGTGCTCGGGGGGGTGTGTCCCATGTTGTGTGTTGTTGCTCACAGTGTGTCGTGCGCTTCATTGACTTCTGGCACATGGTTGGTCATGGGCATGTGTCTTAGCGTGACTGCTGTATGTGTGGCAGCTGTGCGGATGACATGCCTTTCATGAGACTGGGGCTGACGGATGGGATGGATGGTATGTTGTATGTGCATGGTGTGTCTGTGTGTTTGATGGGTTCAGTGGTGTTCGTGTGCATTTCTGTTGTTCCGCTCTGTTGCGTCTAGTGTTGTTTGTCTTACATAGGCGTAGTTGTGGGGTGTGTGGTTGACAGGCAGTAGGGGCTACATGAACTGGACTTCAATGGTGTTTCGGTTGTGTGTGATGGGTTGCACAGTGGCTGCCGTGTGGTACTATGTTCAGTGTGGCTTGTGCATGCAGACGTGGCTCCTTGGGTGTTGCTGTGTTTGTGATGGGTCATGTGGGGTGTGAGTCTGTGGTTCATGTCCGTGTGCACATTGTTCACTTGTTCGTGACGGTGGGCGGTGCTGCGTGTTCGTCTGCTACGTGACATGTCCCATGTGTTGGTCGTGTTACGGCCCTCATGCCTCCAGTGATCCAGCCCTGTCCAGTTTCCCACCTGCAAGTTGTTCGGGCGTGCACTGTACTGGATGCCACATGGTTCTAAGCGGGGGTGCTCCATGTTGCAGGTCTGTGGGGGTGGGGGGTGTTGTGGGTCGTAGTGGTGGCTGGACACCCACTGACACCGATTGCTGTGGACCGTGATGTCTACCTTTCGGCTGTCGTTGTGCACTGCGGTGGCTGACACGTGGCTGTGGGGTGTGGGGGATGCTCCTCCTTGCTGTACTGTGGGACTAGGGGCCTGGTGTGTTTTGTACTTGGGCTGTCCACCCTCCCACCCACTGCACTTTGTGTTCCTGCCACTTAACTGTTACTTGTCGGTTAGTGCAGCTATGGCGGACACATGGGTGTGGTGGGTGCTCGTTGTGGCGCTTCTGGCATATTTGGGGACCTGTTGGTGGTTACGTGGCTGGCTGAGTGTACACATGTCCCCACGCATCTTACAGTTGTTCTGTTTGGGCTGTGTGTGGTGGTGTCTGTTGCATGTGTGTGTGATGTGTTGTGTATTGTGTGCTGGACATGGGGGTGTTTGTCCCTGGGAGCTGTGGCATGGTGGTAGTGCATGTGAGTACATAGCGGTGTGCTGGTATACATTAGTTTGTACTTACCAGCCTCCACTCCCCCTGCTAATCCGGCGAGGATCTCGGGATGGATGATGACTCGCACCTTCTCCTCCCACGCTTTGAAGGTCTTGAAGAGCGCGGGATTCCCTCCGCCAGTGACTGCAGCCAGCTCTCTGTTTTTGCCCTCCTTCTTCTTGACCAGGCTCTTGACGTCATTCCACCGTTTGTTTATTTCGACTCTGTTCCTGGGCAGGGTCCCGACTGCATTGACCTGGTCTACGATCCGGTTCCACATTCTGTTTCTGGTGGCTAGTGGTGTGTGCTGGACCATGTTCCCATAGATTTGTGGGTGCACCTTGATGATCTCGTCGACCATGACCGTCAGCTCCATGGGCGTGAACTTGGGCATTCTTTGTGGTGCCATGGTGTTTGTGGTGCTGGTGCGGTGTGTGTTGTGTAATGTGCAGGGGGTTTGTGGTGCCGGTGTTTGGTGATGGTGGTGGTTGTGATGTGTGCGTTTCTGTGGTGTGCTGCTGTCCTTGCTGTGTCACTGTGTCCTCTCCTCTCCTCTCTGGTTTGCAATGTTGCAAGGGGTTGTGGTCTGTGGGAGTTCTGCTTTTGTACTTACCTATGTGGGTGTGTCCTCATGGTCTGTTGTTTTCAGGTGTGTTGTGTCTGGTGTTCTGGCCTTTGTAGTTTTTGTTTGTCCGGGGGGTGTTTTCGGGATGTGTACTGTGCTTGTGTATTTGTGCGTGCCTTGCTGTGTGGACTTATTGGCCATGTTGTGTGCTATTGGTTTTGTGAGCGGATGGTTTCTGTGCAGGGACGTGGGCGCCATGGTTTCTGCCGTGTCGATTGGCATCGGCGTTGTTTGCGCTGGCGGGCGGTATATTTGTGGTTTTCCCGCGCTCATGGCGGTGCGATCGTAATTTCACGTGCGGTGTGTCGGCCGTGAGGGCGGGCGGTTTTGTGTTGTCGGGCGTGTTTCCGTCCGTGGCGGGCGGTTTGACTCCGACTCGGACGATGGCGGGCGGTATTTAGTGTGATTTTTCCGCCGATGGCGGTTTCGGTTTGTGTTATCGTAATGGCGTGGTCGGTGTTCAGACGGTGTATGCGGGCGGTATTTTGCCGATTCCATGCCTGGCGGAATTATTTACGCCGGGTATCGTAATGTGCCCCTTAGTTACATTTTCCAAATAAATAATAATACATTTTAATTAATAATATTAATATATAAAATATGAATCTGATTAATTATTACATGGTTTAATTTAGAAACATTTTTTTATAAGGTAGACATTTTTTAAATATAAAAAAATTATTACAAGTTTTTCATCAATGTTGTATGTAACTTGTAAATACATGTAATTATAATATTAAATATTATGTGTTTAATAATATTTATTATTATAATTTTACAATGATATAAAAATGAAAAATACATTTAAACAAATAAGATGAAAATTGTAGTATTTTAATTAAATATGTAAGTAATTTATATATAATGTAATGACATATTTTTTAAATTAAATTAGATTTATTTTATGTGTTTGAAGCTGCCATATTTGTTTGGGGCTTGTATTTTGTAACCGCTCGCGGTTGTTTTGGGATTATTTCGAAAGGGAGAAGGTCACGGTCGGGGAGCTGCTTCACGTCGAGGAAGGTAAGATTACTTTTCTTTATTTAAACTAAATTTTTAATTTAATTTGAAGGTAGTTAAGTTGTAGTTAGTGTGTGTAGAGTTTGGTTTTTGGAGTTGTGGTGTTTTTTATGTGTTCGTTAGGTTTTGACGATTTTTGTATCGTTATTTTTTGAGGCCTAGTTTAGAAATGTTAAAGTCTGGTAGGATATGTGTTATTATGGTGTGTATAATGTTTGTAATACTGTTATATTGTATATTATGTGTATATTTGTGTGGGTGGGAATGTTTGTGTGTTTTTTACAGGTTTTGTTCGATCGAAGTTGCGGTTACTAGAAGATTGCGTTTTTTAAAATTAAGGTAGTGTATATTAGTTTAAGTAACTAATTATTATTTTACACTTCCTTAATTTTTCGGGTTTTCATGGAGCATTTCTTTTTTTAAAACACTTTTTCGGGTTTTTTATGGTTTATGGATTGTGGATTTACGGATCGAGGATTACTTTTTGGAACAGTTGGATTTTTTCATTTTTTTGGGGGGGTAATTTTTATTCTATTTTTATTATGAGCTACCAGCATTGTTTTACAAGATGTGAGATTTTCTGTCTACAGCTACGGAAACGGTAAGTTAATTTAATTATTTATTGTGGGAGGGAAATGCTATAATATTTACTGTTATTGTTGTTTATTTTTTCAAATATCTAATTAATATGTCTATATATATTTTTATTTATTAATAAAAATATATTAGACAAATTATTTAGGGGCCGATTATGATGGCGGGCGGACTTAGTCCGCCCGCCATCGCCCCGGTAAATGGGAACGCCCGCTATGTGTGCGGCGGTCCCGCACATGTGATTAGGATGCCACCGCCACGGTGGCGGTGGCATCCCCCATTTCCTGCATTGTGGGGGGCGGTGCTCACAACACCGCCCGCCACAGTGCTGGAAATGCATGTTGTGCATCTGCATGCACAACGTGACAGGCACCGCGCGGTGCCTGCCACCTTGTGCATGCAGATGCAGGGGGTACCATAGGTACCCCTCATGTGCAGCCCCCACCCCCCCAACACCCTGGGGGCCCGCAACGGGCCCCCAACAGCAAAGACCGCGAGCCTTTCCATGGCGGCGACGCCACCATGGAAAGGCTCATCTCCGCCGGCATCATAATATGGATGGCGGTGTCTTGCAGACACCGCCACCATATTAAACCCTTTCCGCCCGGTCGACTGTTCGGCCGGGCGGAAGACTATGCGGACGGTCTTACCGTCTGCCGGGCTCCCCTCCGCCATGGTAATATGGCGGGGGGATTTGTTGGCGGACGGGCGATTATGGCGGGCGGATCACCACCGCCATGCGGGCGGTGGCGATCCGCCCGACATCGTAATCGACCCCTTAGTTTTAAAAAACAAAAAAATTAATTTGTTTGCATTTTAATAATTTTAACAGAAAAGTATTATATATTTTACACTGGTTTGAGAGTTTAGAGTAGGCTTTTGGCAATTATTGCTAAGTATTCTAGGCCTCTTGTTGTAGGGTTTAGTCTGACTAGTTGTTGTAGGTATTCAAACATTTGTTTAGTTTGTTTGGATAGTTTAGGCTTTATTTGTGTGACAGATTGCTCCATGCTGATGGTAGCTCTGTTCTTTTTGGAGGGAGAGTAGGAGTTTGTGTAGAGTAGGTATACCTCGTCCTGTTGTTGCTTGGAAGGCAATATGCCAACCTTCAACAGCATTGTTTGTTTTTGCCTCTTGATTTAGTGTGCTAAGGTAGACATTCCACCATGGAATTTGGTCTATGGAGTCTTCCCATCCAGGTATCTTCAAAATAGTCTAGGAGGAGACTTAATTTTTGTTCGTGTTGGTGGTAGTAAGGACTTTCTATTTAAAGATTGTAATGTTAGGCCACGTCAGTAACTGGGACGTAGGCCAGTGCAATAAGTTTTTTATTTGGTATGCGAATGAACTGTTTGTTGCATATTCAACACTTAGGGGTCATTATGATGGCGGAAGGACCACCACTGCCGGGCCGGCGGTGGCAGTCCTTCCGCCATCACCAAGTGTATTACCCACCGCCAAATTAGGATGGCGGTGGATATCGCGGCGGACGCAAAATCCGTCCGCCGCTTCACCGCCAAAGGCAATCACACCGATTGCCTGGCGGACGGTGCAGGGCCCCTAAAATGGTGGTGGTGCCTAGCAGGCACCATCCACCAAATTAGGATGTGGGTTTAGGTAGGCCTTTCCATGGCGGCGATGCCGCCATAGAAAGGCTGGTGGGGATTGGGTTTGGGGGCCCGTTGCGGACCACCCTTGTTTGGGGGGGTCGCTGCACTGGGGGGGTACCCATGGTACCCCCCTGCATTTCCATGCACCAAGTGGCAGGCACCATGGTGCCTGCCACGCAGTGCAGGGAAATGCGGTGCAAGCACTTTTGACATTGCGTACGGCCCTGCATGCGCCCGCCAGTATGGCGGGCGCATCCTAATCGCAGTGGTGGGACCGCCGCATGTCTGGCGGGCGGTCCCAAACACCGCTACGATGGGGGGCGGACTATCGTAATCAGCCCCTTAGTGTTGATTTCTGAAGGTGTCTCCATAGACACTGATTGAAACGATAGTAACATCCCTGAATTGATGTGTGGGGGTAGGACTTTAGAATTGCACTTATCATAGCCTACTCAAAATCTATTATTATTTTCTGTGGAAAATAATTATTTGTTTCCTGTTTAATTTTACTTAGTACTTCCATATATGTGGAGTTCTGTTTATTGGGTAGCAAGGCATAGATAAAGGGGATGTTGGTGCTCTGATATAGGGCATGGACAGTGTATAATTGATAGAATGGTTTGGGACAGATTTTAAAAGTCCCGTCCATAATCCATGTTTCTGATTGTTGTAGCTTTATTAAATTGTTTGCAGTTGCCAACATAATTATTCTTTTCTCTTTGTATTTGCTGTCATAGAGAACAAAGGGTTCTTCATTATGAGTTATAGATAGTCCTAGGGGAATTACCACCTCTTCAAATGTTTTTGGAGCAGGTGTAGTAGTTGTTGTGGCTTTTTTTGTGCGAGCTATAGTTCTTTTTAATGAAGAAATAGAGGGCATTTGCCCAGTAGCATGTTTGGGTACTCTAGGCAGCAATTCTTTAACTATTTGAGTCGTAGGTTTCTGTGAGCTAGTGCTAGCTTCTTTAATGTTATCAAGTTATCAAGGGCATTCCTAACCTCTCTTTCAGTAACATTTGGAGGGTGGTTATGCTCCCTTGTATACAAAACAGTTGTTTCTCTAGTTGTTGCCCGACCATAACACCAATTTGAATAGTACTTGCTACATTTCCAATTTACTTTTAGTCCGTTTTGCTTTTCCTGGGTATAGAGATACCCCATGTAACATAGCAAAAATTTCCTTTTGGGATGAGATAATTTAGGCGCCTTCTGTCATTGTGATGTGTTAAATTCTACAAAAAATGTATATCAAAATTATTAAAACGAATATTGTACATGATTTTGTCTTAATAAATACACATTGTTATTAATATACTTACAATGTTGGTTTTGAGCCGCTTTTAAATTGAGATGTTTGTTCTTTGTTCGTTGAATTCTGTCAAGTTGTTGATTTTTCTGTTGGAAGAGTAAAACATATTTTTACTTATTTTGTCAAATATGTACATTGGGTGGGGTGGGTGTTTGGGATGGAATTGAGGTTTGGTTGTTTGTTTTACAATTTTTTAAAATGCTGTTTGCTGAATACTTACTTTATTAGTTAGTTGATTTTAGAAGCTGATCTGTAATTTTGGGGATGGTTTGAGAATTATCTGTAGAGGAAACATAAATTGAAAAAAGATATATATTAATTATTTGAGTATGATAAATAGTAGTTTTTGAGGATTAGCATTACAGTTATTTTACAGATGGTAATGTACTTACTTTTTGAAGAATGTAATATCTTTTTCTTTGATGAAGTCCTTGCTTCTGGTAGAAATCCGGCAGAGTTTCGGCTTCTTTATTGTTTTTGGTTTAAGGTGTAAAATAAGAATACGTTTTCCTTCTTTATATAGTGTTTGTGTTAACTGTTTGGTTAACCTCATTGGTTTATTTTAATATTGTGTATTTTTATTGGTTAATCTTTATTGTTTTAATCGTTTTGGTAGTTGTTTTCCATATATGGAAAACGCTAATTAAGAGTCAGGTTTTTTTTTCCACATGTTGAATTATTTAAATGTGTATCATCTTATATGTGATGTTAAATAGTGTGTGTACATAATCTAAATATAAAATTAAATGGTTATTAATAGTGTATTTATCATTTAATGTTTTAAAATATGTTTTAGTATTTGCTAAAATTATTATATATATTATATTTTATCTGCAGTGTATGTTTATTTATTTGAATATATTTATGGTGTTTAATTTTGTCTGTGTTATCTATTTTTGAATTGTCGATATTTTTACAAAAACGATAATATTGTTGTCTATATTATTGTGATCGATATTTTGGACATGTATTTTTTAAAGGATGTTCGATATTTTGAATAACGATATTTATGTGTTCGATATTACTGTAATCGATAATTATGTTTGATGATATTTTGGGGTCGATATTAGTGTATTTTCTTAATTAAGTATAGGGTATCGATATTAGTGTCGTCGATATTTTTGTGTCGATAAAAATGTAGGTCGATATTGTGTCTGTCGATATTATGTCAGTGATTCACTCAATACCATATAATTACTATCCACATATTTCCATTACTCTCCATGCCACATAATTCCAATACACCAACCCACTCCACACAATTCCAACACACACCATTCCACAACTAACAATTCCAAGGCACATAAATCCACGCCACACCACATGCATCCGCTCCAATCCAAAACACATGGGTAAAAGACATTCTCATTTACAACAATACCTTTAACTCTCACATATGCAAGACCAATTTGCATTGCAAATGCTTGTTTCACATGGATACGCAGTGTTTTGACCTCTGAGCAATTTGGCAAATAGGTGCTAAGTTGATGTGCCTTTCCCTGAAACATAAAAACCTTTCAGTCTATTTACACTGCACAATTTCACAAGACATTATGCTTAAAAGACAAAGACCAGATACAAGATTACAACACAGCTTTTACCACTCACAATTAGTGCAGATGATAAAACATGGGCTGTGGAACAGCTTTGTCACACTCAAGGCAAGACTTCAATGTTTACAACAAAAACTGAAACTGTGTTTGCAATTGGAATACTCGATTTAAAACTAGGCAAGTCAGCTGCCCCTCTGCTTTCTACAAATTAAGCCCTGCTGCACAGTGCTTAGATCCAAAAATATAAACTGTGCCCACACATTTTAAAATGGGCAGCGTGACCTTATTGTTTTGCTGCCTGTACATCTACTGGCAGCCTGCATATTGTTGCATTTGTTTAGTGTTGCAAAACATATTACCTCATACCTTCAGTTGAAAGATAAATAAAGCTGTTTTTGCAACATATAACAAATTATCGAGAATAAATAACATTTGCCAACCTGGATTTTAATTGTGCATACTGCAAGGGTGACATTTATAGAGTTCACATGTGTCTGCCCTGCAGCCAAAGCCCCAGTGGCTCACAGGGAAGATGTTTTTTCATAGCTTCTCCACTGGAAAGGCACTAACTTTTATAGGTGAAAACTTGCTTTAGATCAGAGCTTTTCTATTTGTCACAGCCTTTCTTTTTTTAGAGTTATCCGTCAAGGGATGTTCATGACACCTGGTTTCTTTGAACAGTAGTGATGTCAAGGACATAGGAGGGGTCAGTCCCCTCTGTGCGAATGCATATTTGTCTCTTCTTTGATCCTACAGTGGCTAGGAAGACAGAGTTTTCGAAAAAAACAGCTAGGAGAAGAGAGCGAATTTTAGATGAAGCTTAGTCCTGCTTTTTTGTAAAACTATAGAACAATTAACGTGTCGTGGACTGACATTTGACATGTCAGCCCTGGCAAACAGCAACTAGAGTACCTGCTGAAAAAGAAAAATAGAGAATGTGCAGGAATTCTGACGTTTTTGACTTAGGCACGTTCATTAATCTATGCTTGTTTAGCTTTATAAAACTGTTACCACCACACTGGTGGGGACATTAAAAAATGATGACAACTTGCATGGATGAATTCCTGTCTGCCTGTTGAAGCACCAAAGTCTGTGACCCTTGCTTCATATTGAATCTCTAAATTTGAAGGACTTCTCTGTCACTCAGGAGCTGACATTTTGTGACCCAAAAGCTAAAAGGGTCCAGGATTTCTCAGGTGAAACCCTGCCTGCTGAAGGCCTTTCTTTTCTGAAGAGGAAAGTTAGGACTATCCGGAGAATAGAGGCAGCTGCAGTTGTCTGTAAGAAGCCACAAGGCCATTACTGACTGGTCTCGCGACAGTGATCTTCACTTAGAAGGAAAATAGACAACTTTGGAAAAAGTTGGCACTTATGAGCTTCTCATATAGCTTCCATATTACATATTCATTGACTTTATTGCTTATTGTGTGGGTCAGCCTAATTTTTACATTATTGTTATTGAGTTTCTTGATGAACTCTTTGGCCATATCTTCCTTGTTATTTCTTATTAACAACAACTCCTGTATGAAACCAACCCAAGTAGCGACATCCTTTATGTACATCTGGTTTGCACCTTGCCAGGCTATCATTTGTGCCCTCGACCCCTTTCTCCACTGCCTACATGCACCTCCAACTGCCTGATGGAGTAAGTGCTCCAGAAGGACCCTCAACAGGTGAATAACACGTAAAGAACAAAAGGCAGAAGCAGAGAGGCAGCAGGCGACAAAGAGAAGCACATAAGAGAGGCAGCAGGAGTGAGCAGAAATGTCACATGTCTGAAAGGACCAAGAAGTCTTCGTCGGAGGACTGGGACAGGACAAGAAAAAGGATGAGGCAGTGACGCTGAGGCCAGGAAACCTTCCTTGAAACCTTTAGCCTGTCTTATACTTTGGAAGACACAACAGTTTTGTTGACAGCTGTAGTGTCCTAAGATAATCCATTTCTGTATACCATTATACTTTAATGGACTAATTGTAATACACTTTCAACAGCTATACCATGACCGTGCTGCCATACCTCTATCAAGAGAATTAAAACATTCTTAGGCACTTAAAAACATTTTCAGAAATATATTTTGAGCAAAAGAGAATGTGAGCTATAATATATTTTGAAGTCATTCAGTTGATTCAGGCATCCTTATCTTTCTTTAATTGATTTCCAGCTGGAGCGTATGTCTTTCTATCTGATTTAGTCCTGAGCCCTGCTTTGTACTGCAATCCTAGATAGCCTCTCCTAAGTGTGATAGGCACTGATCAAGCACTTTAAAAAGGGCCATTGCTCAACAAGCCTGCAGTGCTCTAAAGGGCACCACAACAGTAATGGCTCCATTCACAGCACAGAAATACTCACCAAGAAGGCAGAGATCTCTAAATTGGGCAGATGGCAATCTGCCAGGGTAGCAAAGGCCACCCTGCTGGTGTACTGGTGGACCATCCATCAGATTCTAAGTGACCCACAGAGACCCTTGCAGTTCAGATCCTCTGTTCTTCAGCAACCAAAAATGTCTGGCAAACTGAAGAACATGGCAAAAATCCAGAGGGCCATATTTATCAAAGGGTTGCGTCTCTTTTGAACCACGCAACAGGGTGCAAGTGCTACGCAACCCTTAAGTGTGAGCTATCAAGCCAATCAAGGCCACCTTGTGTGGCCCTGAGTGGCATGATAAATCCAGAGTAATGCAAAGCAGTGCAAATCTCTGTGTTGCGTTACTCTGCCCGAGGGAGTAGTTCCATGGGTGGTATGTGGGTGTTCCCACGTAACACCCATGGATTTTGACTTTGACGCATTCCCAGGTTTTCCATAAGTGGTAGACCTGGGAATGCGCCAAAACTGTTACGTCTCCCCAGGTGAGGCATAACGAGGAAAAACATGTTTATTTCTCCTTGTTTTCTCCTCTTTTTACATGTGCTGCATTCTGCAGCACACATAGAAAGAGGAATATGCCTCAGGGGATTGTTTTTGTGCAGGAAGGGGCACCTTCCTGCACAAAAACAATCCTGCTTACATTGGCGCTAGACAATGCATTGTGCACCAGCGCTGAGAAAAGTCAGGAATGCGCCATATTATGTTAAGTACAAAGCATTCTTGTCCTTTCCCTAACATGCAACGCAGCACAGTACAGCAAGGTGGCGTGCTGCGTCACATAATGATAAATATGCTCCAGAATATCAAGAGAGTGCAAATGCGACGCACAAAGAAAAAAAGTAGTGCATCATCCACATTGTGGCTGCCAATGGGCTACTACCTACGCTATGAGACATGTCAACATGGCAGCTGTAATTGCACAAAGAGCAACTACTGGCTAAATTACATACAGCATAGCGCAACACAGCTGGTTACCTATCGCTGATGACTTGCGGTCAGGTAATCACTGAAAAATAGCTGCAATCTGAACTTATCAGACAAAATTTAATTAAGCTTTCTGAAAATGTGGGTGCCATTTACAGTAGATATAGCATTATTCGTTTCCTTTTTCCTATATTGCTTTAAGTCTCTGCTCGAGGTTCAATTCAAGGAGCAGCGCTAAAAATGCGTATGTCATCTATTCCCCTTATTGACTGTGACTGTACAATGTGGAAAAATGTTTCTGACATATATGTATACTTAATCCAATGATCAATGAAATATCGGTGCGAGTAAGGGATTAGAAGGTTCCTAAAGTGATAGCAGAAGAATATAAATAGCACAATGCAATAAAAGGCAGAAGCAACATTTTTCAGAGAGTCCTCTCCTATCACCCAGGTCATTATCAAGAGAGAAATGATTTTCTATCGATGCCCTATCAAACAGAGGGGCATATTAGCAAGACTGGCGATAAAATTATCGCCGTTTTAGCGGCAGGAAACTGCCGCTAAAACGGCGATAATGGACTTGCTAATATGCGTTATAGAATTCAATAGAAGCCCAGGTTAGATGTGCAGGACATCTAACCTGGGCTTCTATTGGAATTCTATAACGCATATTAGCAAGCCCATTATCGCCGTTTTAGCGGCAGTTTCCTGCCGCTAAAGCGGCGATAATTTTATTGCCAGTCTTGCTAATATGCCCCAATATTTTTAGACTTGCAGAACAGGATGCTGTAGGAGGCAATATTCCTAGACTGTCGGCAGAGAATGCCACAAATGATGGACATTCATGCTGTATCAGACAATATTCTTAAACCTGCATTACACGATGCTGAAAATACTTATGATTATATGCCGTAGAAAATAGTACGAGATGCATTGTGAATGTGCACAATGCCACTGTGATTTATTTTTAAATAAAATAGTAATTACAAGAAAGAAATCTCAACAAGTATCTATTTTGTTGGCAATAAAAGAACATGGGCGTTTAGCTGTTTGGTTTACATACAGAAAATCATAACCGCACTTTCCATTACATCAATTTTATCTTGGGATTATGTTTTTTCTAAACAAATCCCAAATGAAAAAGGTGCACAAGAACATAAACCCAGCAAAATAAAATCGTGTCTGGATGAATGAACAAAGTTATTATAAACAAAGCAGAGCCATTTATTACAGTAATTTAAAGTGTACGGTATTAGCAGGGCTCCTGAACATAGTTATGAAAATGTGATTAGCCTGCCCCAGGAATATGATTGAAGATTAAATAAGAGCAAGATAAACAAAAGATTAAACTCTCAAGGCCAACATTCTTAGAAATGGCCTTAATAAATCAACATGTTTTATCAGGTAATCTTGAAGGCTGCATTTAATGATGCAATGTTAGTATGAAGGCTGGAGGTCCCCTGGGAAAATGACTGGTCAGAACCTGCATGCCTGTCCTGTTTTGCTTCACTGGCTGTATTTATCTATCATTTTTATAAAATCAGGGAGAAATTAAGTAGGCCAGGGTTCTGCTTTTAGTTGCTATGGGGTACACGGCAGGTAGGTATAATGCTAACAGAAGTAGGAAGTACTATTTACCAAGGGAAACCCAAGGATCACTGGGAACCTGGGGTAATAACTATATTATAGCAAACAATGGCCCCTAGTAATAATCTGTACAATGCAAAGTACACAATGGCAATTGAATAGATAAAAAAAAAAATGAACAAACCAATTATTTTTTTAAGAAAACTTATAGGTGTGCAATAAGTATGGGTGCATGAAAACGCGATCTGTGTTCTCGTTTTGCAGGTGATAAAGCGTGAACAACACGTGCATCAGTAAAGCAAGAATAGCACAGCTCGTCAAGAAAATTCCATACATACAATAATATGCGGTCCGTGTATTTTAAGGTCGACGGTGTTTCAATCCCATTATGGATAGTGGGATCAGCATCAGAACACAAAGGGGGATATTCTCAAGAATGTGCGATAATCATCGCCAAAATAGGTTAACGCAATTTTTCATATCGCCGTCTATCGCTGGAATATAACGCCGCGTTAACGTCTTATTCCCAACACGGCGGTAACATGCGATAGATTCCCGATAACGCGTCAAATCTCTGCGATAACATTACCGGGACGGCGATAAAAATCTAAAGCCGAACGTGAAAAAAGTGGCGATGGGCCCAACCGTGATAAAAAAATCAGCGATAAGCTGCGCCAGGCCTTCAATTCACACACGTTAAGCGGGAAAAATCACTATAAAAGCAGAAAAAAAAAACACAAACAAAACCAAAACAACTGCGAAGCACAATGGAGGTAGCCGGAGCAAGTACAGAGGACAACCAGAACCCCACAAGCCCCACGGAGGACCAGCCTGGGACCTCGGGGTCAGGGAAGGGCAAGGAGAAGAAGAAGAGGAAGACGTGGTTCAGTCCGCAGGAAAGCAGGATCCTGATAACGGAGGTGATAGAACACCATCAACAACTGTTCGCCACCTCCACTGTGTCATTGGCAACAAAAAATGGAATATGGCAGTCCATCGTGGACAAGATGAATGCAGTCGGAGTGCTGAGGAGGACAATGGAAGAGCTCAAGAGGCGCTGGAATGATGTGAAGCGCAAAACCAAGCAGAAACTCGGCAACAACCAGAAGGCAGCAATGCAGACTGGAGGTGGGAGTCCAGCGCCACAGGAGGAGCTGGATGAGATGGAGGAAATGGTGTCCACAGTCATCAGTGTGGGAACGGTGGCAGGAGTTGGGGGACCGGACACTGCTCAACATGACCTGACAACAGCAACAGGGTGTGTAACGACCAGGGACTGGGGGGGACGGGGGGAGATGGGCACAATGGCACACGTGCACAATTAAGTATAGCACAGTGCACACCCACAATGACTCTGGATCATGTCCCTGATCTCCTTGGCACACTGCAGCACACCTAGAAACAGCAAGTAGGCCCCCGTCGACTATGTGCCCAGAGGGGGCCCTTCCCACACATCACCAATCTCACAACCAACCCATGCACATGTGCCAAACCCAGCAAAGCGCGTGTCTGTGAGCCACACTGATAATGCAAGTGACAATGCATGACGAATAGCATGACTGCAGTCAATATATCATGACATGTGGCTGAGTGTAGACCACATCCGTAAAGGAGCAGGTCACACTCTGACACATCCAGGTGCACATACAACCCCTGACGTCAACAACACATCTGCGGATAAACCATGCCCCAGAGTCCCAACTCCCACCAAGAGCCCAATTTACCCAAGTATGCAACATCTCAGCACTGTATAAGCACAGAAGTCAAAGGCACACCTCCTGAAAGGGATAAGGGGCAGCAAAATCAGAGCTGCAGGGGCGACTCTCCAAAAATGCAGCACACACACATAACATTCAGAGCACATCAACATTGACAACAATGTGGTACAAACTGCAACACGTTCACAACAGAACAGAGGACACAACTGGTGCCGCTTGTGTGTAGAAACTGGCCAATCACATTTGGCATAGCAGGGAAATGTGAGATGATAATGTACAAGTACAAACACACATCCGTGATGTTGTTGAAATGTCCACTGTCCCGCATCAATAAGGCAGCTCCTCCTAAACAGTCAAAATGTACATTGTCATGCAGTCTGTATGTAAACTAGTACAATGCGTCAACATACATGTGAACACAATGTTAAACTGCATCTCCCCTTCACATTGCAGAGGGAGAATCAACACCTTCTGCAGAGCAGACCCAACAACTCAGCACTGATGATGAAGAGGACCTCCCCAACATCGACACCGATGCCCTCCAAGAGCCCATGGACAGCTTCAGCACCTCACCTCCAGGAGCAGGGCAGCCCAGCTGCATCAAGGAGACCTCACCCCCTGCACAGACCACATAGCAGGAAGCACCCACCACCACGGCTGTCTCCCAGGTCTCCCACGAACAACACATGGCCTTCCAACGCCGTGTGTTAGGGTGCCAGGAGAAGATGGCTGATTAGGTGCGGGTGGGGTTCGACCTCATGGCAGCCAAACTAGATGCCATACGTGGGTGTCTAAGTCCCATCAGGGACCACTTAGAGTCCCTAACAGACACCCACAGTCCGCTCCATGCTCTCCAACGATCCATGGCTGACATCGCTTGAGTCCTGACTCTGAGACAAGAACAACTGTCTAGTCAGAGTGGCTCCAGTGATGTCAGCCGGGAGTTGGGACACATGCGGAGGATCATGGAGAACATGGAGCGGATGCAGGCGGAAAGAATGGCTGCCACGGCTGCACACCAGCGAGATGTAGCTGGGTTCTTCCATGCCCTGCAGACCCTCATCATGGCATTGCTGCCACAAGGCCTGGCGTGGATGAATGCTGCTGCTACTACTCCATCCAAATCTCCGCCCCCTGAAGTGTCAGTGCCTGACAGTGCGGCAGACAATTCACCTCCGTCCCCTGATGTGTCAGTGCCACACAGTGCTGCAGACAAAACCCCACCACCCACATGTGAGGCACATGAGACATCAGAGGACGAAGATGTGGATGATTCTGCCTTAGTGGTAAGAAGGAAGCGGAAGCATTCATCTCCGCCATATGGCCTGTTTCTGCTTGGTTCTGCCCTCTGCATCATCACCTTCCACTGTCCCCCGATACACTCTGCGACACTCACCTTGGACCTCGACATGGACTGCCATATTCTGTTTGGTTACCAATGACACAGCAATCAGACTGCGGACTGAACTCTTCCTCTACCGATGAACTTGTCAATCCCTAAAGGACTCTGGCTGGCCCTCCAAGGGGCAACAATGTAAAGTGGGGTTTGCATGGCCCTGTACTGCTCCAGCTTCAACACTCCACCGAATGTGAATAAAACATTCTAATTCACACAGATGTGCCATGTCTATGTTCAATCAAGTATGAAAGTATGGATGAATGTAGGGGCAGTGATTCCCCCTCACATCCATGTTGCTAATGTTGTGGGACTTGAGTCACAGGGTGCAACTCTCTGCATCATGGTGGTACATATTTGATCCCAAAAGCCGCCCTGTTGTCTTTTCTTGGTCACAAATGACAGCCTTTATGTCATGAATTTGGACACGTGATACGCTGCTGAGTGGGATTACGTACTATCTTTGACACCCTGAAATGGCATTTTGAATACGTGACACCCTAAGCAGCCTCTCTGTACAGAGGTGACACACCCACCATCTAATTGCCATTTGTGAGATTGTTAGCACTAAATGTTGCACTTACACTTGTCAGAGTGATGTGCTTATGCAGAGGAGTGACATGCACACAGGGAATGTGTGTTGGAATGAATGTATTTGCACATGCTGTGCCTGTGGTCATTTTGTCCTGTCCCATGATTGCTGCGGACAGTCACAATGTGACGTGCTCATGTGAAGAAATTGTTAATGATTGTGTTCCTTCGGGCTAATCCTGCTGCAGCTGCACTGGGGTGTGGTCCACATGCCTCATCTTCATCATCATCGTCCGGTGCATCTGGCACTTGGATCCATGGGGAATTGGTGCGCACACATATGTTGTGCAACACACAACATGCAATGATCATCTTGCACACTATTTCCGGGCTGTACAGGAGTCTTCCACCTGTGATGTCCAGGCACCTGAAACGTGACTTTAACACGCCAAATGAGCGCTCCACAATGCCCCTGGTGCGTTTGTGGGCCGCATTGTACTGCCTCTGGGCTTGGGTGTTCGTGTCTCGGAGGTGTGTCATCGTCCACGGACAGAGTGCATATCCTTGATCACCTGTGACAGGGGAGAGAGATATGTGTCAATCAGTGGTTCTGCATTCTGTGTTGGCAGGCTTATTAGTTTAGTGGTGTGTGATGTGTGCGACTTTGGGATTCATGTTTGACATGTATTGCTTGTGGCATATGAGCGGCATCCATGTGTATTACGTTGCCTCACAGCTGCTCCTCACTCCCCCCGAGCCTATTTACTTGTGTGCGCTGCGCGGTTGCATCACTTGCACTCCTAAGACACACCATTGTCATGACTGTCTGCGCATGTCCACAAGCCTGACAACTACATTGTGATATTGGCCGTTGAAGGTGGTCGGCCACGTGTTTGTAGGCCTATGGTCAGGATATGGCGGACACAGAGACACACGCAGTATTTACTTTGGTGACCATCCCGGAAGTGAACCACGCCCAGAGCCCCGGGCTATTTATTCCCACTCCTACGCTGGACTGGCGTACGCCGGCCCAGCACACTCCGCTTATGCTTACAGGGGGAGACGACATAGCTACATGTCCAAGGTCTTCCCCACTGCCTGAGGTGACATGGTTGCGTCCACTGTCCATAACACTACAAACACCAGCAGTATATGTCCACATGGACATGTCTGTGCTCTGCATACTGAAGTCTGTCCAGCACATCACCGCCACACTTGGCATTGTGTACATTCTTATTCATGGGTCACTTGCCTCCTTCGCACAGACTTGGTTTCCACCTCTCCCCACATTCTGCAATTGTGTGGCAGAGGTGCCATGACGTGGATGGTTTGTCTACATGGCTGGCCACGGTTACCACAGTTGCTTGTGTTGTCGTGTCTGGTAGGTGGGCATGTTGTTTGGCATGTTGTATGTGTTTTGTAACATGTGCATTCCCACAGTTGTGAGTTGCATGATTGTGGAGTTGAGGTGTGTTCATTTGGTACTTGCCAACGAGCAGTGCATTTCCATAGGTGCCATCCTGGAAGCGCTGGTTGATGATGGACTGTCGGAAGATGTAGGAATCATGCACACTGCCTGGGTAGTTGGCGACGACGTTGGTGAAGAGTCCCCGGTGGTCCACTATGGCCTGCACATTGATGGAATGCGTGTGCCTTCTGTTGCGGTAATTGTGTGCAGTGTCGGCAGGGGGCACAAGTAGGACATGTGTGCAGTCAATTGCCCCAACATGTGCGGGAAGCCAGCTATGGCGTAGAAGCCTTGCTTGGTCTCCAGCTGTTCCTGCACAGTGTGGGGGAAGTGAAGGTGCTGGTGTACCAAGCTGATGATGGCATCCAAGACAGGTGTGAGGAACTTTGATAGGGCTGACTGTGAGACTCCTCCGACTCTGGCAGTTGTTGGTGGTTGGAAGGTACCAGAGGCCAACAGGTGCAGCACAGCCAGCAGCTTTGTCTGCGGAGGGATGTTGGTTGTCCGCTGTGTTGGTACCGTCAGCCTGTGGGCAATGTGGGTCAGGATGCGGAGGATGGTTGTCCTTTTGAGCCTGTAGTGGGCAATGACATCCTCTGGCGTTAAGTCTGTGAGGCTGGTGCGTTTTTGGAAGGTCCGCTGTCTTGTTCTGCGCTGCCTCTGTGGTAGTCTGGGGGGGTGTTCCGGGGGGGAGGGCCTGGGGGTGGTGGCGGTGGGTGATGTGGCCCTCTTGGGTCTCCGAGCTGCATGATCAGTAGCTCCATGACATGTGTTGGTCTTCAGATGTGGCTCTGGGCTGGGCTCCCTTTCATACTGCAGGTTGTCGTCCTGCTTAACACCAGTAAAAGGCAGGTGTTAAATCCCTGCTGCTAACGTGCCTTATCGCCTCTTTTTGGATCGCATCGCAGATCTGGCTGGTCGTTGAGAATATCGCAAAGTGGTGTTTTCGTGTGTTTTTGCACGGGAACGCCTACTCTGCATATCATTAGCGTTAGTTGTCGCTCTCATCCGTGGCAATGTTTTTTGCGGAAGCTATCGCTGGAAAACTGGCGATATCGGTCGTTTGCACCAGCTTGAGAATAGGGCGAAAAATCTATCGCCACTTTTGCGGCGCTAAAGTGCCGATAAATCGGCGATAAGTCCTTGAGAATATGCCCCAAAGAATTGTAAGCCTGAGACAGAGAGAGTCAAGAAGAAGGCAAGTGCACTAGCAACGTCACCGGGGCTCCGGAAGAATGACTTACATCAGGGCAGCGGCGTAGCATGGCTTGCCAACGCCCGAGGCAGTCAAGTATCCTTCCACTTTTCTTTAAAAATTTGGCGCCCTCGAGAATTTTGCATCCGGGGCAACCGCCTTCTGGCACCTCAACCCCATGCTACGCTACTGCATCAGGGGTACAGTGGGAGGGAGCCAGTATGGACATGTTAAACATCAAGATCTAGCAAGAAGTGGAGCACACCGGTATTCATTTATATTTCTTCACCTCAACGCTGGGATTGATTGAAGTCCCACAGCACTTTCTGCATCCTTGTGGCTGACTGATCACACACCTCTATCTCTTCTTATTTCTCCCTTCTAGCTTCCGCCTTTGTGAGGAACTGCCCTGCTCATCCCACAGTGCATCTGATCGTATCTTATCTCTTGATATTGCCTACTCAATTAACTGAATATGTCAGTATCACTCGGAACAATACCACGGTCGAAAAATGACTGTGTTAAATGATATAGACTCGACATTTTACATTACTCATCTGCACATACTTCAGCAAAATTAAGTGAAGGAAGCCAGTTTACCTAAATGCAATGGGAAGTGAAAATTAGACCACATACTCTTTGGTCCCAAATGCCCAGACCTTCTGTAGGTCTGGGGCGACACTGAGGGAACTTATGCGGTGCCTCTACTGACCTCCTGACCATTTGAAAAGGTGGGAGAGACTGTCACTCTTCAGGATAGATTAACTGAGCTCCATTGTAAAAGCTGATAGAATCCCTTTTAGGGGTCATTGCTAGCTTGATCTTTCCCCTTTTTACATATTATTTGCCCACCTCATGTGTGTCATTTCACCTTCACTGATGTGGTTCCGCCTTCACCATTCCCTCCCCATTGTATCCTCCACACAATGCTGCTCCTCCCTGTCCTGGTCTCCTCCTCCCAGCTCCAGTGCAGGCATTCCTATGTTCCTGGCCTCTGCTGACCTCGAGGCCACTGGAAAAAGAGGGAACCACGGACTGGTCCTCATACTGCTGTCCTACCTGGAACAATGGAACCAGGGTAAGTCTACTTCCACCAGATTTTCTCTTGTTTTACCCCGAAATGTCATTCCCTACTAATAATGAAAGTGAAAGTTGTATGGGAGAAAAATCTAGAAGGGCAAGAAGGTGCCCCTCCTGTAAACCTACAACTAGTAAGGGTTTCTGGAACCCAAGAAAAATATTGGGAAGCATCAAGGGGTGAAGACAAAAGGGTAACTTTGAGTGGGCCTATTTGTCCTTGTGCTGTGAGGGTAGCAATGCACCAAGTGCTTTTTCCCTCTCTTTCATTTGTACAGGGTTGTAGTCTAATTAGTCTCTG